>ML133387.1:2548780-3148780 GCA_003864495.1 Nemopilema nomurai | reverse complement strand
AGAATGCTTGATGACCTTTATCAAATTTTCATTTTGAGTAATCAAGGCCATTCGATGTGCATTCTTGCATGCGAACTCCCATTAGGAGGAAGAGCTGCTTCACAAAATGACGTCACCTCCACAAACCGGCCTCTATTAACCCCACATTTCTCCCATTTGCTATTGCAGCTTTTATCTATTGCTTTGCTCTTTTTTCGTCTACTTTTTTCTTCGTTACTTCAACTACCATCCTTATACTAAAATACTCCTTTGCTTTTGCTTCCAAAAAGACTGCTGGTTAGCGTTATTTACGTTAATAAACAGTAGAGTTTTATAGGCCATGCCCCGCAATTCTTTGCAAATTCTTATCTTTGTATTGCCTTTTGATCAAAGTTTGGTTCTTCTGCTTTTTGGGCATCGTCGGAAGCCCTTCTAGCAATATTTCACAAATTCTGTCTGCTTAAAGCAATAAAGCGTCGAACTGCTTAGGAGTTGGAAAAAAATTTCAGAAAGCTGGTGTTATGTAATATTTTGTTTAAAGTAATGCTTTAGGAAGCATTATGTAGTAACCGAAGGCACTTTGTCTTATTAGTTGTTGGGCTTCTACAAAATAGCACTTGAACATTTCTTTTAAACCGTAACCATCAAAAGACACATTGCTCTTGATTAATAATTATCTGCCAAGCTGGAATTGGGGAATTGAGGTTACTTCTTGTGAAAAACTTTGTGGATTTTGCCTGCTTTTGAGAAGGACTGGGTGGCGTTAATTAATTCCCATACAAATTTCGTTCGGCATTGACAGTGCAGGTAAGAACTAAGAAGGCTCCCCATCAGTTGTGGACAAAAGCATAAAGACATGTTGTGGTTTTAAGGCAAAGAAATGGAGACCAGGGGAGTCTTTTGGTGGTCGGCCTATAGGGCATGTCACGTGGTCTAGTAACAACAAAGGCCTCGCGCGGCGAGGTGAAGGGTGTTCGATCAGGGAGGAAAGTCGGAAGATGGTCGAGGCCGGAGCTTGCCAAGAAAGGATGATAAGAAATGAGATCTTAACTTCCTTTAATTCATACGTGTGAGGAGCAAAACATGGAAAAGTGTCTGAAGCTGCATAGTCCGGCCGGCTCGGATTCTATCTATTATAAATGGCCACTCGTTGTCACGGTATGTTTGTGCCTTTTCCTCTGATCTTCTAGAGCTGATGTTTTACCATCTGGGCCTTTCTTGTCGATTTACGGCTGTCGATTTGGTCTCTATGATGTCTTTTTTCTGTTTTTTCAAATGCCATCTTTTTATCGTAGAATACTCGTGATGAGTCTGCTGAAATAATTGAATCTATAAGGTTTGTTGTTACATTAGTTAGTTAGGCCCACCTCGATTGAATGTGTTGGCCGTGCTTCAGCGCTCTCAGCTTCAATATCCTCTTATTTTTAAACAATATCCGGCTTTATGGAAAACATACTCAACGTTATTTTCCAAGGTAAAGGAAATAAAAATGAAGTAAGAGATTATTAAGTTAGCATCAGTTTACTTCTGTCGCTTCTTTTTGTCAGTCCAGGGCTCTAACTAGGTAAGTCTCGGTCGGTCGCTAGCCAAACCTTTTAAAAGTTGAAAAAGGCAATCCAATGATAACTCTGAAGCAATGCATATAGTATTTGAAATATGATTGTGATTCTTCAGTATCTCAGTAAAATGAATATGGCTATGAGTGTGTAGCTACAAATTGGCGAATACACATCGCGTGAAATATTCCATTGCCTAAATCTGATTACAATGCTGTTTACCAATCGAGTTTTCTAAAAGCAAGGACAGATGCCTTAAGATTGCGTGAAACATTTCCGTGTTGTTGTTTTTTGGGCAAGAGGCACGCTATGCTCTGGGCAATCGTGTGTCTCGAAAGAGGATTCCACAATCCAGTTTGGTTTGTAATGTAATGTAATGCATGCATTGCACAGATCCCAAGTATTGTTTAGGTTTTTCACAGGAATATAAATAAATAATTGATAAAACAAAAACTTATATAGTCTTGTAAGTAAATAAACTTATAAGTAAATATCATTAAATGTAAGTAAAGTCCTTATTATATTAAATAATTTAGGCTGTAAATAACCATAGTCTATAAAACTACATTGATTTCAAGTTTTGCTTAAATTGGAAAAATGTTTTTGATTGCTTCACTCTTGATGGTATATATTTGTTGAAGTCAGCAGTGGCTTGATACAAGTATGTAAATTCATAGTAGAAAGCTGAGAAACAGCACTGCCTGCTGCTAGAAAGTAACAATGGGACAAACCTGAGAATCATGTTGTGACTATTTTATCTTCTGTGACGTGAACTTCCACTCTATGTCTGTTACAATCTGTATGGTGCTGTTTAAGGTTAGTAAATGCAAAATATGTTCCACTTGTTTTTGCCAATGGGTTTTTATTATTCTTTTAGGTGGGTCTGTGAAGATTTTCCAGAGCTCAGATTTGCTTTTCAAAACATTATTATGAAAGAATATGACTCCAGCAGGTAAGCAGTTTTATACATCTTTCTATGTGTAGAAATTTTTTTTATGCAGCTACCTCTTAAACTTTAAGTAATATTTTCTAGTAGTTGAAATTTAGTTCATTTGGTACTTTGGGATGTGATGCTAGAACATCAGTGGATGTTGACTTGGTACTTTATTGAGAATCAATTATTTCTTGCTGATTTATGTTTCTGTGAAAAATTGCATTTTTGGTGGCAGCTTTTGAAGTTCTTGACTTTGTCTTATTATGTAATATTGATAGAATGCTACATTGTGTAAATATGTGATTTATTATATGAAAGCTTGCTTGCTGCATCATGTTTTTTTATTTGTTCATTCTTTCCTAGCTATGAAAGTATGACCCAACTTTGCAATAGGTACAACAAGGCAATTGATAGCATTTTGCAACTGGTGAGTTTCTTTACTTAGAGTCTGTCAAGTGCAATATGCATACATCGATTTTAAGATTTCCTCATATATATATGTAGAAAATAATTAGGTTTTCTGCTACATATCTTGCAAATAAAATCCATCCTTTAATATTGTATTAATAAGACTTACAAATTTTATTAGCTTTAAATAATCTGTGAAATTCATGTAATTAGCCTTTTAACTGATTCAGTGTAATTGAAAAAGTTAAAGTTTGGAAAGAAAGTAAGGATGTTTAAACATAAAGAATCTCTTCACAAACATCAAGAAGTTCATAATCTCTTTTTATCAATATGATACATTCTTAGATGATTTTTCAATGTATAACTCTTATCCTTTTCTGTGACCTAGTGAAAGAAAGAAAAGCTTCTGATAATTTAAAAAGATTATTGGTTTTGCTCTTATTTTTCAAAAAAATTATTTTTATTTTAGAAATCATAGTAGATGTATAATCTTCTGTATTTCCTGGAGAAAGAGAGGGCTTTTTATAGTTTTTTTCTTTAGAAAGGAGACTAAAAATAAGACTTTCCTCTATATTTGAAAAGAATAAAATAAGAAAGACTTTTTTCTTGTTTAAAATAGTTTGTAATTTTTTATCCTAGTTTCAATCTCAGCTGCACTGTTTGCCTGAAATCACTGTTTCATATATCAAATTTTATGTTAATTGTTATGCAAAATTAGGTCTGTACACATCAGTTCTGGCTCTGAAATTTCATTATCTACATTTGATTAATGATGATTTATCTGCATCTTTAAATGGAAAATAGAATAAAAAAGCTGTAGTATTGAAGCATATTTAGCAAGAACTCCTGCTGAAAAGAATATATTTGTCTTTTCTTTGATGACATTGAATGTATTGTATATACAGTAACCGCAGAAAAAAATTAGCTGCTGGTAGGGTTCATTCCTCGTTTTCTTTATTATAATCATTATTTACCATCATAATAACACTTTGAGCTTGTCCAATATAATTGTGCACAAAATCTCTTTCAGTGGAAAGGTAGAGCACCACCACCAAAGATGTTCAAAAGGCCTAGCAAAGAACTGTTAAGACATATCATTAATCTGTGCTATAATCATGCAGTTTTGGAGCCAGAAAAGCTAAATATTTATGAACCATTTTCACCTGAGGTTTGTCTGGTGTCTGACTTCATATCATATCATTTTGATAAATCTTTATTGTATTAATCACTGTTGTGAAATGAATTGAGAGTAATCTGATGCCTTGGTAAGACAAATACCAATTTTTGTTCAGTAGAACAGCCTTTTTTGTCATGAATATTTCCATTTCTTAGCTTGTTGACATATATATATATATAGCTAGAACTATTTATTTCTACCTTACAACCAAATTATACTTTTTCATGAAAGATGTCATATGCTAGCACAGTAGTTTTTAAAAAAATGTTAATGTAAATGAATATAATATATTATTTTCTATTTAACTATAAATATAGTTAACATTATTTTAGAATGAAAATACCTTTTTATATAGGCACCAAGGAATAGATGGTCTTGCTAAAGGTGTTCTTAAGGTGCTAGAAAATTAATACTGCTATTAAGAAATGTATAAATATATACATTCTTTTTGAAAAAAGCTATTTGCTTAGATCCTCATTGTGTATATATTTGGTTTCATCAATTATAGGTATATGGTGAGACATCCTTTGACATGATTTGCCAGATGTTAGATGAAATCAATCTTGGGGCACAAGATACATTCATGGATCTTGGAAGTGGTATGACTTTTGAAAATCAATTTGATTTAAGAATCGGTTACCAGCTATGAGCTTTGGTCTCGATAAGGAAATTTTTTTGAATTTTTGTTTGTATCTCTTAGGTGTTGGCCAAGTTGTACTCCAGGTTGCTGCTTCAGTAAGCTGCAAAGAATGCTATGGCATAGAAAAGGCTGACACTCCTGCAGACTTTGCATTTGCTATGGAAAAGGAATTCAAAAAATGGATGAGTTGGTTTGGAAAAATATATTCTCCATTCAAGGCACGTACTATAACATCATTTTTTTGATAAGGCCCAAGATATTTATCCAAGTCTTATTTTATATATTTAGCTGCTGCTAGATGCCTGAAATTTTGACAATTTATGAATTGCAACACATTTGTTAACCGAATTGAACTGAACTTGCAAAAGTTAAGCTTTTAGATGCCCTAGCTTAAACATTTTATAATATTTTTCTCCGAACTGGTGATTTATTTCTTTTTCATCGCACAAGAGCTCTAACCAATGCTTTTTACTTATAATTTTAGCTTGAGAAAGGGGACTTTTTGCGGGATGAAACAAAAGCACGTGTTGCAGAAACTAAGTATGCTGAGCCTTAATTTACATATCTGTTTATTTTTCATGCTAATGCTTACCTTATTGTTCTTACATTCTATTTGTGGACCTGATGCTGGCAAATGCACCAAAGAAGAGAGCATTCACTTGTTTAGAAAGCAATGTTCTATGGACAGGCACCTTTCATTCCAAAATTGTCCTCCACTTTTATATATATATATATACTAGATTAATTTTTGTACATTACAAATATTTTTCCTTTTTAATTTTGTGATAACTCTCATCTTTTGTTTCCTAGTGTAATTTTTGTTAACAATTTTGCGTTTGGCCCAAAAGTCGATCATCAACTGAAAATTCGATTTCAGAGTTTGAAAGAAGGTAAGCAAATTAATGAAATTTTAAATTAAGCAATTTTTTACAAAGCTTTGTATCCTGTTCACGTGTAGGCTCTAATTAAAGTGGATTTTCCTGTCTTTCACTTCAGTCTTTTCCTTTAGGTGCAAAAGTTGTCTCTTCACGTGAATTTTGCCCTATCAACTTCAAGTTTAACAGCCGGAATCTTTCAGGTTTTTATCTATTTTTCTTCATTAGTTAATTGTATTACATCTATATTTATTTTGCAATTTAAACAAAGGGTCAGATTCGAAAAGTTTATGAAGATGTTTGATATTATAAAAGTTACTTTCAGACTACAATAATTCGTCAGTTTAATTGAATACATAGAAAAAAGATTCATTTTGAAAATTTATTTATCTCCATTAAATTTGAAAATGAAATTTATTTATCTCCATTATTTATTTTCAAAAAGTGTCTTTTTCTCCCTTAACTGTAGAACTAGGCGCAATGATGAGAGTCACAGAACTCAAGCCTCGGAATCAGTCCGCCTCGGTTTCGTGGACAGGAAAGGGCGTGTCATATTATTTGCATGTGGTAGACAGGACACGGGTGAGTAGCTAAACTTAGCAGCATCATGATGTTTTTGACAGCAGTCAAAATACCCCCGGGTTTTCATTGCTCCCATTTAATCATTGTTGTTGGTTGTCTTAGATTCGAATATATATTGTCTTTTCTCATTCACGAGCATGTAGTTAATGGGTCTTGATATACTTCGTTTCGTGCGTGGTTATTTCTATATGGCTTTGTATGGCTTTTTGTCGCCACGAGTCGTTTAAAACCTTTTCATAGTCGATATGCGTTTTATTTCGTAGCTTTGGCAAAAGCCCAGCTTGGCAATTTTCATTATATATCTCATTTTCAATGTTCTTTGTCACATTTTCCCCGATGATATTTGTTTTCAATGCTTTTTCAGCTCGAAAAGTATTTCAGTATATTGAAGAAGAAAAAGGTAATGAATTTTCTTTTAGTTCTTAATTTTGATTTCGACGAACCCTTACAAAGCAATCCATTTATTAACTTCAGCCTCGTGATACACATTTTATTTTTAAAACTTATCTGTTTATGGTCAATTGTAAAGGGTTGATACATCCAGCATATTCATTTTGGTTTCATCTTATTTTGAACAAAGTTTAAATGTTAAGTGAGCCTCAATATAGTCCAACTGAAAGTGCGTTTGAAAGAAAGTATTCGATTATTGAAATTTCAGCAAGGACTTCCTCTTGATGATGACGAAAGGTCGATTTGTTCTGAGTCAAACAACAGCAGCATGTTCGAAAATGGAATCGACGGGACGGACGAGCCGGAGAGGCTTGAGGACAACCTAGACGCACTGTACCTCGGCGCCACAACGAGGCACCAATGGCAAGTGCTGGTATCGACCCTTGCTGCGAGCAAGAAAGAGCACGCGGAGAAGAAGGCCAAGGATAAGAGAGAGCTAGAGCTATCCAAGGGCTTGAAGCTCAACAAAAAGTTGCTGAAGTTGAACAGGGGCCAGCCGCAGAATTTGGTATGTGAATGTGATACTCTCGAAGCTATTCATGTGTGATTTAACATGATGTGTACTGATTTGTCTTGATTCCGGTATACTAGGCTGTGCAACGAGCACCGCAAGTCATGCCCGGCGAATTTAATCACGGAATATTCATAGACAACGATAATTTCCTTTACGTGGACTGACAGAAACTATACGGGTGCTAGAGGGTTGAAGATTAGTAAGAATCAACAAATTGATAGAGGACTATCGCTGATTGTATTTGATTGTCAGGTCCCTGTGCTAATCGATCCAATTCTACGATCAAGGCTTTCAATCAATGCTCTATGGGATGTTGGCCTTCTATTCAATGCCCTGAAACAGATTGATCATTTAGGGTGTTTGATATTGTTCTCCATTGTGCCTTGAGTCATCGTTGTAGGTCATCCAGAATCGCATGATATGCCAGTGGGAGATGCCATCAGATTTCTTCTTCTCGACTCTATGAATTGGTTCATGCCAACGTTCTTTCAACAATTATCCTTCGCAACTAAGTGCTCTATGTCTTCTAGGCAGATCAAAAGTTTGCTTGGAAGTAGAATTCTGAGTAGCAAATTAGAATCGTCCAGCTTTGAGCTATATCGATCTTTATGCAATTTTATGTTTTTTGTAGCAAGGTAAATTGAAGAAGAAGATAATCGAGAAGTACGAAAAGCAGAAGCGAAAGAAAGAGATCCTTAGGGAAAATCCTTCGCAATTGAGGCCCGGGAGGCCTCCAAAAAGAAAGCAGGAAGAAGTCAGAAAGAGGCCGGTTGGCCGTCCGGTTAGTGACAGTTCTGTCTTTTTACACAGAGCACAAACTCTATGTACATTAGCTCAAGTTTCCTTATTCAGGGGCTCAAAGTCGCTCACCGCCATTAAAATGATAATTTTTGATACTTCTATCGTGCTCGATTTTGACTCCTAGAGCTTGATTTGATTCATATCTATTTGCAATGCGCGTGATTAAACTATATAACCATCGCATATTTGCAAAAGTAAATTGGCTCGATTGCCTTGCTTAGAATTCACAGAAGCCACATTGATAGACATTTTATCATTTTAATACCTAAGTTATTGCCAAGCTCTTTTCGATCAAATTTTCCGATTGGTTTTTTCATATATCAATGGTCGGTGCTTGAATTGAATTTGGGCAACTAGGTTTCGTATCTTTGTCTGCGATGCAATATTTTTATAGCTTTTACATCATATGTAGATATTTTGAAATGAAAGATGAGGGCGTCTTTTAATATCTTCATGGTTGTCGTGACGTTTTATGGATCTATCTGCGGCGAACTGGCAGCTTTGCCCTCATATAAAATAGAGGATTTCGATCGATGGAGAATCTTCTTCATTATTCGCTCTGAAGTTATTGTCTCTAGATCGTTACGACTTCCGTTAGTTTGATGACTAGTAATCACAGACGCATCAAATTAGTTTGATGACTTTAATGCGGGTACCCGCTCGACAAACCTCTTTGTCAGAGCATATTTTCAGATTGGCAAATATTTATCTTTCTAAATATACTCCTTATTTCTTTTAAGAAATTGCTGGTCATAGATGAAAAAGCAATCAGCAGTGAACTTGATCAACACTTTGGTAAGTACCACTCTAAAGTGATCCTTTCAGATTCTGCAATGATTTATCTCAGATTCTGTAAGATTTTTCTCTAGAATCTGTAATGTTTCTTGTAAGAATCTCTAATGATTCTCTTTACACTCTTAAAGTGGATCAAATTATGTTTCTTTCTTTAAACTTTGCGAGCTCTTGCCTTCTGTGGTACCTCCTTTAACCCGCATGTTGATAGAAGTACGCTATTTCGTCACCTGGAATTTTGTCAAAGATGAAATAATTGATGTTGTGCACTGTGAAAGCATCAAGGGGATTTGGGTAGTTGCCAGCGTAATGGGTAAAGATGAGTGTTTGCCCTTCAGAAGCAGGAATCTAAGAAAGCAAGTTCCCAATTCAGTTTTCACAAATGCAAGTTCACAAAATGAGGTTATGTGCCAAACGAGGGATACCCCCAATTTCCTCCACTCCTTACCCCCTTTCTCTGCGGTGGTCGTAGCGAAAGTGAAGTGTAAGCTCATCAAAGAGTTCTTATCTGTTAATCCCCCGGTATTTCTACGCAACTAATTTGGTCTCATTCGCTTGCATTTATGATATGTACGGTAGCCCATTGTTTTGTGGTGGGCCTCAGCTCGTCCAAAATAGATTCAGTTGTAAGTTATATGGATTTTCATTTAGATTTTTATATATATTGCAAAATAATCTTCTTAAAGTCAGATGTAGGTATGTACAGATTTGACTTAGTGAGATTGAATTTCTCTGCGTTCTTTTTAACCCTCTTATTTTTTAGCTCAGCGTATAGTTTTGTTATGTAGTAGTATTAAAGAGCGGTTCTGAAGGTATTGCAGGCAGCTGCTCAAGGTCCAGCGATCAAAGAGCCTTCAAAGAACCACCAAAACCCCTCCATTTGCATCTACATTGGTCGACAGAGCTCTTGCTCAAGATTAGATTGATTTTTTTGGCAATACTCAAGGGTAGAAATATTAGCCTTTGAGGGCCCCATTAGGTGAACCCACCCACATGAACATGTACTAACATGTTACAAAAGCTCTTGTTCATTGTTTCAGAAGTTCACTCTTTCTATGTTGTTCTTGTTGTTGTTGTTGTTCTCGTTGTTGCTGTTGTCGGTCTTGTTGTTGTTGTTTTTTGCGCATCTCGTGGCTGCTTTTGTTTGCCATTAGAGAGAGGCATCTATATCCTCTTTTGCTTTGCAGCATTAATGAAGGAGCAATATTTGGCCTTTATCAAAAGAATGAATACGAAAGAGTATGCACGTAAAGTCAGTGTCATGATCGAATACGAGAAGGTAAAACGTGTGTTATTCATATTGTTCATGCGGTGTGGTGTTTAATTCGCATGCCTTCAATTCATTTAGTGCCTATTAGTGAGTCTGCTTGCAAGATATGTTTTAGAAACATCTGATGCCAAATGTTTTGGCTATGTTGTAGTTATGGCCTAAGTTATTTGCTTCAGAAGGACTTTTGGGCTAAACGGTATGAAATCGGGAGCCGGTTGTAAACCATATTGGCCACTCATAATAATATCACACTAGCCTTTAATACTTTCTATCAAACACCTCTGATACTTTCTTTCGATACATCGTTTGCATGAAACAACGTACCCTTAATTCCTAGCTGACAGGAAACTTCTTTTTCCAGATGAAGCAGAACCTACTCCAGGAAGAGGTTTTGAAGACAGAGCGCCAAGTAATGCCTCGTCTTTAGTTTATTTTGTGAATAAGAGCATTCGTATCTTGAATAAGAGATGACAATGTTGTCCTTTGTTCGTGCTTTGATATAACTTGTTTTTTGTGTCATTTGATTTCACATTACATTTGACAATTCCATCTACTTTCTTCTAGGTTAAAGGGCTTTTGAACGATGGTCTTCAACTTTTCACGAAACGAATCGACGAGGTAATTCACTTTGACTCTGCCCAGGCATTCGTGTGAACGCAATACCAGCCTCTGTTATGCATTTCAGCCCGTTTAAAACATGCCAAAATTCACAGCGTCTGTTCAGATATTTTGGTCTTATTGATTGCGATTTTATTTTATCATTCGACAAGTGTCCCGGCTTTTTTACATGTTGACTTCCCTACTGTGCCAAATGTATATAGTAACACATTATTCTTTGTTATCTGCAATCGTAGCGAAACCTTATCAGTATCATAAATTATTCTTTTTTAATAGCTCGTAGGATGAGCTAATCTTCCAAATGCTTTAACCTGACTCTTTTTCTTTCAGCTAAACTTTGCAGTGGAGACGCCAAAAGATCTTTTAAACAAATCCAAAGTTTTATCCGCCAAACATCGGAGCCTTCAGGATCAAATGCTAACCATGGAATCTGACGTCTACTTCCTTGAAGACAAATACAAGAAGCTGGTATGTGCTCTACAGTTTTTATGAAGTCGAGCTAATTCGTTAGGACTTGAATCACACCAGCGGCCTTGCTATTAAGCTGAGTAAATATGGCTTGCTCTAGGGAAGGGAACACTGAAAAGGGAACGTTATGTTCATGACAAAAAGTTGTGTTAGTTAACAAATTGATGTCATGTTTGCATATACACGTTGGAATTTTTAGGTAGAAACAGATTCTAATGAATCGACGATCAGAATCTATGAATCTGAATGCTTTTTTGCTTTTCTATTCGATAATTGTATCTATTTAATTAAAGTAAATGCCAAATTTGATAAATGTCTCATTTTATCGGGATTCAGGATAATATGTAACCACTGCTCAATGTTTCTTAGAGGTAAAGACCAGATTGTGTCAAAGACTATTTTAGTGCTTGCTACAGTGCTTTTTTGTTGTTGTCTGGTTTTCTGTTAGTTTCTCCTTGCCATTTTATTGTTCAGAGTTTTGCTCATAATGTTATTCGAAACAATGGTGCTAGGCTCAAGTTCAACGTTGGTATCTAGTGTCGAATTTCCTTGACTGCAATTTCTTTATCTTCACCCCAAGTGTCGACAAAAAGACCACGATGGAGTATTCGAGAATGATCTTGTTGCCAGTACAGGTATCTCTAAAGATGCGGTAAGTGCATTGGACATTCTATGACTAAAAACATTTTGTTTGAAGTTTTTGCACCTAGTAGTATAGACTTCACACAGAAAAGCATTTTCAGCTGCATGTTGATTGTCTTGAGTCCGATACACTCCGAACCTTTGCAAAGTCAAACTGTTGCGCTTTGGATGAAGAATGGGAGGTGGAAAAGACTTGTTGAGCTTCTGCTCATCTGATTTGAAGTGAATCCAGCATCTTGTAAGCAAGGTCTCACAGCCTAAGCCTCGTGGTGTCTATTCTTATATTGAATTTATGATTCTAGTCTTGGTTCCTATAGTTTCAGTCAAAACAAAGTAATTGATGTCAATCGAAAGTCTTTGTCTTAAGAAAAAGGTAATCAGAAAGATGAGTTAAGATGGTCACCAAAACCTGCTTTTCTTGGAATTTTCATATTTGTTATCTATAAAAGCTATTGTTTTTAGTGCTTCATTGTCTGGTTTACTTGCAGGTCGATTCGCATGGTGCTAATCTTCCAGGAAAGCTCTGCAGTGCCATTATAGATTCGCTGAATCACAGGAAAACCCTCCTGGATGAGTTTAAGGGTGTCAAAGAACAGGTGACAATCCTTGAAAAAGTCTCTGATCACAGTGGTGGTCGAGAAAGCAAAAGAAAACTGCAAACTGGTGTCGAAGAGCCTGTCTCGAAGCGAAAGAAGGATGTCGATGATGATAAAGCCAAGACTAGGCCTGTAGCCTTGGTTCCTCCAAGGATGCACGCCAGCCCAGATATATTCTACCAGGCTGCTCAGACCGGAAAGCGAAGCAAGCAGAAAAGGAAGAGCAAGGATTCGCACTCCCCTTCTGGGGGGTCTATGAAACCCGAGGAGCTCGCGAATTCTGACCATCACAGGCATTCGTTTCCTCCAGATGTGCCATCGCGTCTGATGAATCGCGATTTTCCCTTCAATTCTGCCTATGTTCCGCGCTTCATGCAAAACGAGCGTGATTATGCCGTATATCGGTCATCGGGGCCTTACTACCCACAAGGTACGGACCAGTTGTCGGGTCAGGGCACCAAACAAGATGGTGGATCTCATGCCGATCGCTTTCCAAGCACCGATTGCTTCCATCCGGAATTTCCTAGGCATGAGTCACGTGGGTATTTTTCGGAGCACGACTTGCACCGTGCTTACAGCCAAGGTAATAATGCCTTTTACGATGCTACCCGTTCTCTCCTTGAAATGAATAGTCGTGACAGCCAGCCTGCGACGAAATCAAACGCAAACAATTCAGAAAGCCTGAACTCAAGCTTTCCTCCGCATGTTTCGTCAACTGCCCCTTTTTGGCAACAGTACGCAAACCTTGCTAAGTCGTTCACCAGTAAGGATGCCTTGCCAGCTTCGATCACGACTTTGGAGTCAAAACACTCTGACGGGAGCTGTACTGACACAGCATCAATTTCGTCTCAAGAAGAATTGCCCACGCAGGATTCTGTCAAGTCTCCAAGCATAGCCAAGCAGAGGCGCCCGTCATCAACACATTCTTTGCCTGTCACGAAGTCGGAACGCTCATTCAAGGGTCCGTTGAAGGGCTCAGCCCCCGATTCTGGTGGTGTATTAGGGAGACCAAGAAAAGGAAATAGCACGACAAAGGTAAACAGTAATAAACAGCAAGTCCCTACTGAACTGGGAAGCGTGTTAAAGAAACCACTGAAATTCAAACCAGAAATGCAAAATGCCAGAAATACCAAACATTATATTTCTCAGTCGGCAATTTCTTCGTTTCCTCATTTTGCGAAGAAGCTTGGAAAGCAGAATAATTCCGTAAATGCAGTTCTCGATTCCATAAAGAGTGAAGAAGACAAGGTTGAAAAGGGGCAGACGAAAGGCCCTCAGCAATCACTGGGGCCTCCTTCAATCGCAAATTCAGTGTACAATTCGAGTGAGCAAGTCCTGGGCACGACTTATGGTAGTAGTGACGTAAATGGAAGTAAGAAATCTGTACCGAAGGTTTCTTTAGGAGCTCCTGCTGCACAGTCGGTCCCAGATTACAATGTTTTAAAGCAATTGGGGAAGCAAATTGCAATACAGAATGGAACGATGCGCACCAAGGTTCTGCTGAGTGACTTGTCCCTGCCAGTGTCCTCTAAGTTGTTTTCGCCTCCTATCATGACCTATAGCCAAATAATGCAGACATCAAACAGCGATAAGAACAAGGTTCCAGTTGCGGATGCACAGAGCAGGAAGGCACCGGTGCTTGGGCCTAGTGTTATTGCGCGACCGTCAAAGGGAAGCCCCGAATGCAAAACTGCTGGCAAGGGCACGCCACTGGCTGTTGAGCTTTCTCAAAGGTACGGTACTACGGCTGCTTTTCAGGTGTGGGACACGAAGCCCCCTGTCCTGTCTTCAATCAAAAGACCCCCGGAACTGACTGTCACCAAAAATGACGGCCAGTCACTGTCAAATGTAACGATTTACAAACCAGGAACAGCACCGGGGGCAAAGTCATCAAGGAAGTCGTCCAAAGCTAATCCAAAAGTCGCGACTGCTACTAAAAAGAACGAAGCTGTTACGAAAGCACTGACGCCTTCGAAATTGGCGGTAAAGCAAGAAATCGCTCGTGATCACGTGGTCTACCGCAATTCCGTCATGACCATCGTCCCGACAAATTCGCGTTTAGTAGTTGTTCCGGCAGCAACAACAACGGCGCAAAGCAAAGCTTCGAGTACCGCGTTGCCATCTACACTTCTGTATATTAGTTCGCAGAGTCAAACACAGCGAGCTCAGTGTCCGGTCGTAGCTAGCAGTGTAATTACAACCAACGAACCGGTTATGACTAGCTCCACCTCGGCATAGCCTGCCTCGATTTGATAGGCCTGTCGCTCGTCGTATTTCATTTGCTGTGCTAAAGCAAAATGCATGAAATGATTTAGAAACAATTAATGATTTATATCGAATTGATCCGTTCAAGGAATATCTGTCAAATCACTTGCTTTTAACCTAGGGCGACTTTGCACGGAATGGCAGAAAAAGCTATGATCTGCGTCAGGACGAATCCGTGTTTTGCCTCTACGCTCATGCCAGTAGAATACATCAATTTCACCTGATTTCTCTCATCGTGATCAGGGCTCTTCAGTGTCGGCGCTGGGACGATGAAACCCTTTCGCCCCCTCCCCTATTATTTTTGCATGAGGATTCATCTTGACCGAACGAACATCCGCCCCATATATTTACAAGTGAAATACAGCTAACAAAGCCATTTGCATACCTTTTAACTTCTCCTTTCTGTCATTCGTATTTGAGTTATCACTTGCACAGCCGCACTATAGTCATAGAATTGGGCACTAGAGAAGCCTAGGGCGCCCCCAGTGCTTGCAAGCATCTACCCAACCAGAACAATATGTACCCAACCAGGGTAATAATTGCTCTCAATACCCCTACCATCGCCCCCACCGAACAATATATCTGTTCCAGTGCCCCAAGGTCTAATCTCTCCTCCGTCACTAGCCCTTACCGCACAGCACAACCCTCCGCAGTACGGCTTGCCCGATGTCATGCGGCCTAGTTTAAAGGCGCGTTTGTTGTTGTTGTTGTTGCGTCTAATCACCACTCAGCAGACGTGCAGTAGCATTTACGTATTCAAGGTGTCTTTCGTAGATACAGTCACACTCGGTTCTCGCATCAACACTCACGTATCGAACTATCACAAATTCTTAGTTCCTTCCATGTGGTTTTTTTATTTTCATAGCATTTATTTGTTACCTTTCATAAACGGTGTCATGTTTTATCTTTTATAAAAGTTATACAAATTTTTAGACCTTATGTTTAAAGTTATTGTGATATTGTTCTTCAACGCAAATTAGAACGTTTAAAATTGAAACTTGTTATGGTCCATGTGTCTCGTTCTGAACTGGCACAAACTGTTGTTAAGTCACAACGAAGTCATCTGTACCATCAAAGCCATAATCAGTCATCACTAGTAAATATCATTTTGACCAGATTCCACATTTTCACATTTAATTATGTATTTATTATCACAAGGCAAAGGCTGACAGAGGAAAATTTTTTTCCGTACGAGTGCTACCCAGTTTTATACAGACACTCTTGGTCGGAATCTAAGGCTGCGTTTACACGATGCAGGATAATTTTTGATCTGGAAAGAAAGTTAAAGTCTTCCGCCTACACGAGTACTGGGCTATCCATTCCAAAAGTTATTCGGTTAGCCGTACAAGTTTGGATACTTCTAGCTAGACGATCTCAAAGTTATACGGCATCTCTTAAGCGCAGCCTGACTCCAGCTTGCTGTCTAAAAACCAACGCTCATTCCACGGAGCATACGACCAAATGAAAGGGGGGAGGAATCTTCGAAGCCAAAACTGGAAATTTCACCGTAGCCAAAACAGGTATTTCTTCTGTTTGTAAACAAGAATATCAACCTATCTTCACTTGGACCAGCAATTGTCAGCTTCATTTGTACCAGCAAGTGACTCGATCATGGCAGGACTCGGACCCACTGAGCCACATTTTCCAAGCAACATTCCACTACCATCCAACGTACTCAGATTGCTCTTGCCCTGGCCATTCGCCTAATGGAATGGGACATTCCAGTTTCTTTGCCCGCTTTAAGGAAGGGCCGGACCAGATGGACATAGTCTTGGGTAGGGCTCTAGTTTAGCAGAACTCGGCCTAATAATGCCGTTTGCTTGTTTTTACTATCGTGCTTGTTCTAATCCAGGTATCAGTTGCAAGAGAGAAGGGCGGTCAATTTCAACTTAAGGGAGAAATGTCAGATAAAGGAGCTTTTCTTTGAAGTTTCCATATAGACAACGTTTTTATTGTTTATCGGCATTGTAGTCTTGAAGAACTTGAATCTACTTTTGCAAGACGGAGCACTAAGAGAGAAAATATTATGGATGCATCATTCTTAACGTTGAACAAATTCAAAGCAAACAAATTAGGCAAAATTTCCAAATGATAAGGCCTTTCTTTCTCAAGCGAAAAGTAGTTGACATCGCAAGATTGGCAGCAATCATAATTTTGTTAGGAAAAGGGCAATTACCTTATGAAAAATGTAAGTTCTTTAGCTGAGTTGCTCTCTGGAGTTGTTAGGGAGGAGCTTTTGATAGAGAGGCTTGCCTCCTTAACATCACATTGTAACTAGGCAACAAAAAATCAGTTTGCAGTAAGCATCAGTTGAAGGCTAGACGATCCTACAGAATAGTTTGCAAGTGAAAAGTTGACCGATTTCATTGTACTTCGACAAGATGTCGATGGTAACAGCATTACCGAGACATGTATTCGGACTCAGAGGCGACGTTGCAAGCAATGTTTGCTACCTTGATGAGCAAAATATCGTTTATCCATCCGGATCAAACTGCGTGTTGTTCAACATCGACCAAAAGGCCCAAAAGTTTATACCAGCCTCAGATAAAGGAGGGAGCATGACGGCGATGGCTGTAAGCCCCAACAGAAGATACGTTGCTTTGGCAGAGAAGGGCGAAAAGCCTTCAATAGCTGTATACGATCTCCATTCCTTAAGAAAGAGGAAAGTTTTGTCATGGGCAGAGACACAAACTCAGGAGTATATTGCCCTTGCTTTTTCACCCGACTCAAAGTACTTGGTGTCACAAGGAAGCAGACCCGATTGGACCTTATTGTATTGGGCATGGGAAAAAGGAAAAGTTATGGCCAGTGTAAAGTCATCAAACCAACAAAACAACCCCATACATCAGGTAGGCTCTCTTCGCAAAACAATGGGAATAGTTTCATTAGGTCAACTACATAAAAATTGAGGTTTTCTGTCTATATAAGGCTTTCCTAATAATTTTCTACATTATAGTAACAATGATATATTTGGCATGGAATAATATAGTAAGAAGTGGAAAAAATTGTACTTGAGATACAAAAATTGTTTAGTGAAGACATGCACTTATTATGAAAGACCTGGCTATTAACACATGGTTATGGCTACACTACTAGAGCAAACATGCAAAGTAAAACTTCTGTTTAAGTAAATTTTGACTCATATATGAATATATTTAAACATATATGAAGATTAATATTTGGATGCAGTATAAGTAGAGCCAAATACACTAATAACAAGGCAAAGTAGGTATAATGGGATAACAAGTTTCACAGTTAGTTTGATGCCCAGGCAACAGTTGCTCAAAACTATAGATAAATCTATATAATCTTATAGACTCCTTTGGGATAGGCAACAGAGTCTATATAGACTGCTTTCAAAACTGTTTGCAAAATTAAAAAATGCTGATTTCACAAGTGTAAGCAAAAACCAAAGCAAATTAGTCATAGGCTATAATGAAATACTTAACTTCATTCATCAAGTTTTAGTTGTTTAGGCATATCTGAAGAAGCATTTTCCTTGAGCGTTTTTATTACAAATTTTTTTCTGAAAAATACAAATAAAAATTTTAGGTGAGCTTCAATCCACAAGACAACACACAGCTATGCGTTGTTGGGCAAGGAATATTCAAGCTTTTTAGGTACAATGAAGGAAATCTGAAGCAGTTTGCATTTCAAAAGTCAGAGCTACAGAGGAACTACCTTTGCCATGCATGGATTACTGAGGAAAGGATTGTTGTTGGAACTGATTCTGGAAAAATGCTTTTGTTTGAATCTGGGGAGATGAAAGCTGAATTCACTGTTTCTGGTAATGCATCACTAGCGATTGGAAGTGCAGGAAATTTAGCTGTCAGGTATTTTAAAATAAGTGCTCTTGATGTATTCCCCTTCTTCAATGTTGTTTCCTCTTTTCTTTAGATCTTTTTTTTTGGGTTTCGAAAGCTGCATGAAATAGAGGAAATATATTTTATGATCATTAGTTAACAGTTTTTCAAACCCTGTCTGTAGATCAAGATGGAGAGAGTTTTTAAAAGTTACAGCAGAGTAATATCATAGTGTTCTGAATCACTTTAAGCCATAAATAAGCTTCCTATCAATGGTTTTCTTTTAAGATTACACACATGACTTTGAATATCCTTAGATTTTAGTTCCCATTTTCTAACACCAAGCCAATGAAAATTATTTGTCTTACCAGTATACCTTTTGATCATCTTGATCATTGTGTTTTATTTCTTGGCTCTATATTATTTGTATATTGAGCTAACTGTAATACAAATTATTAACTAGATTTTTAACTTGTTGGAGACTGGGTCATTTGTATGAAACCTGTCAAATCTGCTTACTTCAAAAGATCTGATTACTTGAGCAATTATTCTGCTATGGTGAGATTTACAAACAAAAGTAAAAAATGTGCAAAAAATTTTTTAGGAAGGATTTGATATACCCATTCTTCCTAATGTGGTGACTGTTCTTTAGTCCAGGTCTTGTCTATCTGACATCTGATTACTCTATCTTTATATTGCAGCACTTTGTATAAGAAGATCTAATAAAAGAAAATCTTATTGTTTAGATATGGATAGATAACCCTTTACTTAAGATCCTTGCATTTGTTTTTAGACCTTCAGAAAGTGACATTATCTTAGACAACCCACTTGCTATCCAGTCTGTCCTGGCATTTTCTAAGGGAATAATATGCTCTTCTGGTCTTGGAACTGTCCACCTTTTTGACAAGACTGAAGATAAGGAACTTTACAAAAAAGCAAAGGAAATCAGAATACCTCCAGATAGTCAAAGTGCTGACCCTGAAGCATCAAGAAATCAGGTCATCAACTGTCTGACACTGAGTCCATCAGAAGAGACACTTGTAGCTAGCACAAGAGACAATCAACTCTATAGTATAACACTTTCAAGTGCTGATCTTGGAAAGGTAGGTCCCAAACTTATGGCAACAGATCTACCGAGGCTAGCTTTATTTGTTAACTAAATAAACAATTCTAGGTAAACTATAACTATAAAGGTTCTCTCTTTGTTGCCTTTGGTGAGTGTCTCACATGTATATGGAATATTATTGTTTCATAGTCAAGAATGCCAATTTTTGGGATAAATCTACTTTCCTTGCAAAGAGATTCTGAAAATGATACTTAATTTGCCATTTGATGTCTGTTATCTTCAAGCATTGCAATATTGCCTTGTCTGTTTAGTTTAGATGTCCCATGCTAATTTGGCTATGGAAAAGGTGGTTCATGTCCGGTTTTGGAGCTGTTGTTTGAATTATGTTCTTGCAAAAGCCCTTTGATTTTTAATAGTATAAAAATGCACAACTTCTTAACAAAAAAGCTAATAGTGTGTAAATATGAGACTTTATGACACTGAAAAGTTTTACCAATGCTTCATGTTTTTTTACAGCAAGGAGAGCAAGCAGCATTTGAAATCTTGTCTCAGTCATTTCACGTTGCCCAGATTACTGGACTCGATGTTTGTATTCGTAAGCCATTGGTGGCAACCTGTGGTATGGACAGGAGTATTAGAATCTGGAACTATGAAACAAGGTACACACTCAACAAAGAGAACTTTTCACTTGTAGCTTTGACACAGTGATTTGGCGAAACTGGTTAGAATGCCTTCATGGTGAAATTGTTTTTTACGTAGCATAAATACAACATAGATTGTGAATTTTCTCATTTGAATTTGCAGCTCCCTGGAGCTTTACAAGCAATTTCAAGAGGAAGCCTACAGTATTGCGCTACATCCATCTGGTTTGTTCATCCTGGTCGGATTCAGTGACAAACTGCGTCTAATGAACTTGCTTATTGATGATGTAAGATCGTTTAAAGAGTTCACCATCAGAGGCTGTAGAGAGGTAAGTCTGATTGCTTCCCGAGCACGATTTGAAATGTGCACGTGCATCAAATTTATCAAATTTAAAAACTTGCTTCCCGAGCACGATTTTGAAAATATTGACATTCACTCATCAAAGTTTTATGCTAACTAATTAAAAACATGCACGTTTTAAAATTTGATTCTGTTATCTAGCGATCATAGAAGATGTGTAATGATTCATTAATTCGTGGATTGATTGGTCGTTCAATTGATTTATTGATCGACTGATTGATTGATTGATTGACTGATTGATTGTTATTGATTTATATGCATAATAATAAAGTATGCGTAATGAACTCTTTTTCAGTGTCTATTCAGCAATGGTGGCCATCTTTTTGCTGCTGTCCACGGCAATGTAATTCAACTTTACTCATCAACAACATTTGAGAATGTTGGAAACTTAAAAGGACACAATGGAAAGGTACGATGCATTAGATGGGCCCAAGATGACAGCAAACTCATTTCATGTGGAATGGATGGTGCAGTTTATGAGTGGAATATCGGCAGCCAAAAACGCGAAGGAGAGAGTGTCCTGAAGTCATGTAGCTACACTTGTGTTGCTGTCTCTCCAGATGCGAAGACCGTTTTTGCTGTTGGATCTGATCGCACTCTGAAAGAGATCACAGACGGCCAGGTAGGGAAGATTGTCCTATGGGAAAATTTCTCATTCTTTTGCACCATCCATGTGTGTAATGTTCACTGCCTCTTTTGTCCTTTTGTTATGAAGTAGCAAAAGCCACCTGGATCCTCCAACTGTGGCAATTAAATTGATGGGCATCTCGATAGTGCTGAATACGGATATCAATGCCCATTTTTAAGAATATTTGTACATCATGAATTGTTGCGTAATTTTATATTATTGGAGCAATACATTTAATTACAACACATCAAAATTCCATCTGCAATATCGCCTTACAATATTTGCTTTGTATTTTAACTTGGAACCAGCTAGGATCAAACCTCCAAAAGTCTTTCTTCTAAGTACAAGACGATTTCTACCAGATAGCTCTACGCCCATGAAATGATTCTGTTTTCTAAGTTTTGCCATCGTTGTCGGACAACTCCCAATCCTCATTCATTGTAGATACTTCGCGACGTCCCTGCGAACGACGCTGTGCTGACGCAAGTAGCTCTTTCGCGCTCTGGTAGAATGCTGTTTTGTGGTACAAACAGTGGCGCAATTCGTGCCTTCAAATTCCCATTGACTGTTCCCGGAGAATGGAACGAACTGCCATCGCACGCTGGATCGATTACAAAGGTATACATTGACATGTCATTTCTGGTTGTCCATTTGAATTACTTCTGTGTAGGTATGAATCACGTTCGTCTTATTCTATCTTTCTGTCGATCAATAGCAATAGAATTGTACCAATTCACAAATGTGTCAAATGGAGTAAGGTAATCTGACTTTGGTTTCACTAAAAAGTCAAGCACAATGATGTAATCTTAGTATACTGCTTTGGTTATTTTTCTTATTCCTTCAAGTTTGATGACAGGATTGAGATCCCAACCAACCAACAGGTTTTTAATACCGATAAAGAATTTTGGTTAGCTAGAAATGCATCTAGAATACCAGCTCGAAAGTTTCGTACAGTAACAAAGTGTACTTTTTGGTAAGCCATATTTTACTGGCATTTTCGTAGATGAGGATCACATATGACGACCAGTACTTGTTAACTGTCAGCGAAGATGCATGTTTATTCATTCACAAAATCGTGGACAAAGAAGGAAGAGGGAAACGGGAGAAAGAGGTTACCTATGCTGAGGAAATCCTAATTACCAAATCAGACCTCGAAGAAAAGGTTTGCTCCTCTAGTTTCGTCTTGATTTAGTAAGCACTTGCATTTTGATAATCACCAGTAATTTGGTATAAGTGATTGATTGAATGATTATGGTGGCCATGATTATGATGATTGAATGATTATGGGCAATCAATGATAGTGATGATGATTGTTAGATTGATTATGTAGCTTAAGTAAATCCATGTTGGTGCTTGTTTAGAATGCGCTCATGACTGAACTGAAGACCCGTGTAGAAGAGCTGAAGATGGAGAATGAGTACCAGCTTCGAATCAAAGACATGAACTACAACGAAAAGATAAAGGAGCTGACGGAAAAATTCATTCAAGAGATGGAGTCCCTGAAAACGAAAAACCAGGTTTTACGGACGGACAAGGACAAAGAATCCGCGCGACATGAGGAAGAAGTCGGGGAGTTGTTGGAGAAGCACTCCAGAGAAATGGAAGATCTGGAATCTGCTAACAACAAGAAGCTAATGTCGGAGTATGAAAAGTACCAGGAATTGCAGAACAAGAGTCAAAAAATGCAGGAAGTAAGCCCCTGTTGTATCTTCATATAATGTATTTTTCAGATTTAGAATCGTTTATGAAAGTTATGAAATAGTTTTTAGCTTATTCTTCAGAAATTGACTGTGGGATGAAGTAACTAATCAGAGAACCACAAGAAGGAGTTGTCGCAGCTGTCTTGATTTAGAAATGATTCCTTTAATGCTTCGTTAAATGTTTCTGGAGAAGCTAAGTTCAGCACTACGCGCAAGTTTCATTACATAATTTATTGATACAATTCAAAGTTAGCCAAGAAATGCTTTTTATCACTGCCTCGAAAGATGATAAAAAATTCTTGCCTTCAGCCATTTACTCCTTCTCTTCTTTTCGAAAGGATTATGAAAGACAGTTGCAGGAAATGGAGGACTCTAAAGAGAGAGCTCTTGAAGAGAATACCGAATACTACGAGAAAAAACTTCAAGAAAGGCAAGGGCACCTTGACCAGGTAGTTTAGAGCAACAGCTAGTTTAAAGATGAAAACATTGCTTCTATATTAATAGCGATTATTTTAATAAAATCGCACAATTTATTTCAGCCATGTATAGCCATCAGAATTTGCCATCTTACATATTTATTTGGACGGTTAGAATGAAGCTTTAGGTTGACTGATGCCACAAATGAATGAAATAATTTAAAACATGCATCTGTTTAGGTTCTTCTGCTAATTAAGATCGCGTTCATCTTTGTCGGCGATCATTTAATACACACTAATACACTAATACATAATTCAATGATGTTTTAGTCGAACTAGCATCAGAAGATTTGAAGTCTGTTCTCCATCATTTTAGACGACGGAAGAGGGTCGACAGCAGCTGAGAGAGTACGAGGAGACCAAAAAGCAGATAGAAGAAGATGCTGACCGAGAGATATTGGATATCAAGAATAGATACGAGCGGAAGCTAAGAGAAGAGAAGGAATCGAATCTAAGGCTCAAAGGAGAGACAGGAATCATGAGGAAAAAGGTAACGAGAAATATATACTTGGCTCAAATATTATTCAACTTTCAATATTACTAAATGATTAAAATAAAATAGAAATTATTAAACTATTATCACGACGAATTCCCATCGTGATTGGGTCATGAATGCAGCAATTTTGAATTCTGCTTATGAATGTTTCAGTCAGGAAATGAGATGCTAGGTACATATTTCTTTTCAATGGTTTGCCTAATTTATTCGCAGCTTAATTCAGGGATTTACCTTGAAAATTCTCTTGATAAAAACTAAGTATGAGGTTAATAATGAAGCACAAAAGTATAAAAAAGACAATTTTCCATATCATTAATATGAAAGTTGCCAGTTTTCTGTTGATCCATATCCAAAATGATTTTCGTTTTAGTTTTCGAGTCTTCAGAAAGAGATTGACGAGCACAAGAGTGAAATTCAGCGTCTCCATGGGGAACAAAACAAGCTCCAAGGAATTATCAAATCTCTCGAGAAAGACATCTATGGCTTGAAGAAAGAAATACAGGAAAGGGACGAGACTATTCAAGACAAGGTAAGCCAAGATTTATATTCAATATTTTATTTTTAAGCAGTGTGATTTCATTGTTAGCACTTTTTCTCTATAGAATGTCTACAGATGCTTTTCAAAATCTTGCCAAAGTTAGCCACTTTTCCTTTACCTGAAATTACCCGCTTTTTCTTTCTGCATTGCTCCAGGCATAACACTGTGACTTAACATTGTCATATCCGTGTTGCTTTCTTAAACGTCTAAAGGTTTTGGTATGACGATTTTCCCAATTATTGCGCTGCTGGTTTTAATTTTCAACTATGTGTTTGCTGTTACATGGAACTATATTTGCAGGAAAAGCGAATTTATGACTTGAAGAAGAAAAACCAGGAACTTGAAAAATTCAAATTTGTGCTCGATTATAAAATCAAAGAGTTGAAGAAGCAGATCGAGCCAAGAGAGAACGACATCAAGGCAATGAAGGAACAGATACAAGAGGTTAAAATATTTGGCTTTTATTTTTGCTATTATATTTTCTATAGATGCTTAAAAATCCTCATTAATTTGTTTATAAACTATCTTACATACAAGGTGTTTCAGAATAATGCATCTGTTATGCGTTGCACTGCTTTTAGTTTTTCTGCCAGCCTGTTTATCTGCTGCAGTAGTTTGACTTTTCTCAATTATTGTAGATGGAAAGTGAACTTGAGAGGTTTCACAAGCAAAACACCAACCTCGAATTGAACATCGAAGAGCTGAAGTTGAAGTTGAAGGCCACTGAGAAGGAGATGTATCAAGAGAGACAGAAGGTGACTACATGTCGATAGTTGTCTCTGGCTCTTAATGACTTGCTTTGATTTATTCACAATTTCATTGCAGCCCTGGTGATGGAGTTGCTCTTAAACCAGCATCCCTAAACCATCTTTCTCCACTGCATATTAGCTGAATCTTCATATTTCTGCTATTAAATGAGCATTTGCATGTTCTGTTGTGTTGGAATGTGCCTGCATATTATCTACTATTTGTTTAATCATTTGTTGCAACCACTTTGCCAAAAAGTCGTGAAAGTATCAATAAATACCTTGTGACGTCATACTGATTAGTTGACTTGTGTATCTGACTTGACTAATTGGTGACGTCAACTGATTTGACATTATAGGGAGCCCGAGTTATTTTCGACGTCACAAACTGGACAATTGAGTCGTAGGCTTTCAGAATATTTCGGCCATTGAAGAGTGTCCCGATCAGTTTGGATGACCTATTGTAAACACAAGGGAGTCCAGACCTGCATATATAGACCAAATGTGTTGCATAATGCTGAATCATTTGATGCTGTCTTTTTACTTGTGCATTCAGTTCCACGAATCGTTAATTTTGCAACATACATCTTTAAGGTACATGACATCGAAGCACTTGTCAAAAGATTCAAAACCGACCTTCACAACACAGTCGGCCTGATACAAGAGCCAAAGAAACTCAAAGAAAGCATCAAGCAGATATATGTTAAGTACGTCAGTGATGACACGGTAAGAAATGTCTTTTTCTCCAGCTCAGTGCATCTTTGGGAATACTTCACTGTTCGCGATGACGTCACAACTACACTGTCTTGTACTGTTTATACAAGCCAATATATAGTTAAAGTCCTGAAATTTAGACCATCACGAATATTGTTTGAAAGTGTAGTTCATAGAAGGAGACATTATATCATCATCATCATCATCATCATCATCATCATTATTATCATCATCGGTCGGGTGGTCTTCCCGGAGCCATAACAAGTCGTTTCCACAAATCTCTGTCCAGCATCGCGTTCCTCACGTAAGCCCGATGTCAGCATTTTCGTGTAGTCTAGGGTCGGTCGTCCTTGTGCGCGTTGTCCATGATCTGGCTTCCAAAGCAGAGTTATACCAGCAGATTCTGTGTCGGTGTGTCGCGTACAGGGTCCAGCAAAGCGTAGCCTACGTTCTCTGATGAGGTTTTTTGACTATTTCAAACGGGAAGGGGTATGGTGATTGCTGGGGAAATTATTTGTTACACTATAACTATACAGCAAAACAAGTTATGAATTTCAGAATTAGGAATCGACATATCCATATGCTGCCAGATATTAAAAGGTGAATTTGTTTTATAACATATTTTGAGTACCAACTTGTTACTAGCTTTTAATACAAGGCGCTCCTTTAAGTCGTTGATACTCCAAGAATGCCCGATGATATGTTTATCAAGTTCGGCATGCAAGATTTGCTTTGATTGATGGCATTGAATTGCAGCCGGAGCAAGCTGGCATCGATGCTGATATCCAGCAAGAATATGCCAGGCAGAGGGAGCATCTCGAGAGAAGTGTAGCTTCTTTGCGCAAGAAATTAGCCAAGGATACCGAGATCCACCGCGCTGACAACGTTCGCATCATGCAGGTATGCCCCTTAGTAAAAATACTTATTAGTACTTAATAATGCTTGATAATATTTCATAATACTTGTAAATACTTAAAAATACCCACCAATACTTGATTATTATTATTTCTACTGGAGCTTTGTTGCAAATGATGCCGCATTATGTAGTACTGCTGTATTTGAAATTGGTAAAAAATATCACCACTGATGAATAACTTGATACTTCTGGAGAGGATAGAAACTCATTCATACTCCGTTTCTCAGTTGCCAGAATAAAATTTTCTAAGAACACTCGCTTCCTTCCAGGAAAACGTTATGCTAATTAACGAAATCAATGACCTTCGCCGCGAGTTGAAAATGTCACGAACTCAAGTCCACGACTTGGAAACCTCGCTCAACGTCCTTCGCAAACAACAACACATCACCGGCGCTGGTCTCCAGCAAGTGAACGGATTCAAAGAAAAGATGAAAGACAGCATTTTCGACGAGGAAGAGGCCAGACACATCGTAGACTTGCAGAAGCACGAAATACGTAAACTGCGATTGCAAATTCGTGACTTAGAGGCCAACCTGGCTGCGAGGCCGCCGTCTGGCAAATTGCCTCCAATGTCCCAGATATCAATATAAAACTAATCATCAGACGTTTGTAGTGGAACTTTTTAGCAGCTTTATCGAAAGAATAGCTAATGCATCAGCCGTTGTAAATATCCACTCTGTTGCCAACCTTTTGTATATAGCTTTGACCCAATGAAAGCAATCGAAATAATGGCTTCATCTTTATTATTCTTATAATACTTTGTATGGTCTATTTGCTTGTTTTTCTCGAAAAAGCCTCTTGCATAAACGGCAACAATGCAGTACATCGATGCGGATTTGTAATTTAGATTAACGGGAAGCGAGAAAGCACGTTAAATTAATTATTGCATGTACTTGATGTTGTTGATGCTGTTGTCAATGGTTTTTGGCTGTTATGTTGACTGACTATTCTATCATACCGTGAATCAGACAAAAAATTTCCATTTTGACTTCATGAATTCATTCTTAAGTTAAAGCAACACTTTGACCTAACACGATTTTTCTTTAGTACGCCATTGGACTCTGATCCACGATATGCCTTTTCCGATTTGTGACAACTTGAAGTGAGTGCCTGAGATAAAAGCAGTCCTAGATATTGCTGTTCTTTAACTGAGAACTTCATAAATTATTTATTAAATACCCCACAACCATAGTTTCGTGTATACTAAATACCATCAGCAAGAATATTATTAGCCAAGATAACATAGACATACATCACAGAAAAAGGCGAAGCTATGAGGAAGGAATACCTAAGATGTGGAATAGGAGATGCATATCTGATTAGCTTGCTTGGAAAAGCGGTGCAAGAGGAAGCACAAGTTGCCAATCAAGAATTTAAAAGGGGGGGGGGGATATTCAGTTAGAATCCCGCTAGGTTTTTGAAATCGGTTAGAATGTATCGAAATTGTGGTACATCGATTGGGGGTGTGGCTGTTGAAAGGGCATATAGGTTCCTTAAGGGGAATCTCACCAGATGAGGGCTACTTGATATGTTTGGCACACAAGAGATCAGCTGAGCCTTATAGAATAGGGAGCAACAAAAAAGGGGGGCAGTAAGGAAGAGAGGAGCACGGAGCACCATATAGCCATTTTTTCCAGGTGCATGCCCTCTCGGGCCATCTTCATCCCCCCTGTCAATATACTCTGTATTAATGCTACACGTGCTTCAATGAATTCAGTTAACCATAACGGTATCCAAACTGCTTTACTGTTCGTTACATATAATGATGCTGTCATGTCAATATAAGCAGCTTTCTACGTTGCATCTTATACGTAAGAAGGCAGTGATGCATGCTGCATCAAAACTGGCCGTTCTGCAGATACTTCAGCTCGTCATCCATCTAATCCTTTTTCTTCTCTAATTTGCCAATTGGAATAGCTGCTTGTATCCTGCAACACGGAAAAAGAAGACTGGTGCCTAGCGTAGTATTCTTTAAAGAAGCTTGTGATGTTACATAAAGAACATAGTCAATTTAAATTTAAGTGACGTCATGAAGAGCGTGACTTGCTTTCAAGTGGTAAATAGTAGGCCATTTGTATTCCATTAAAGCTATTTGAAGCATGTAAGAATTAAATAAGAATGTCACCTTGAACGGAAGTCGTTGTATTTGTCTAAGATAGTGGCTTTGATTTTGTTTATCTCGGTTTTGTACATGTCATAGACTTTGGGGATTGTGAATGCTATAAGGATGCCTGGAAGGTAAAAATTCTTGCATTTGATGTGAGCAATGCTAAGATATCAGAAAAAGGGAGCATTGGAATCTACTTACTGTAGCTTTGGTTATGTTAATATTGTGCACAGCAATGAATAAAGAAAAAGAAGAACGATATCTTTAAACTCCTGTTTGCAATATAACAGCTAAGAAATGTATATACATGGGGACTGTCATCTAAACACAGATAATTTTCAATTGTTGTCACCAATTGTTGCACTTTTCCTACTATCAACCGTGGTTATCCCATTTAATTGGCTGTATTCGAGTGTCTTACTAGAGTAGGCCTCACTACCATAAACCCCCCCCCCCCAAAAAAAAAATGCCTCTTCTGATCTACCTATGTTAAAGCTTAATGTATCTCATACTTAATATCATCTTAATTCCTATTATCCAAATAGTGAGAAATGAGATTCTCTGCCTCCAAATCTATTTTGGATTTTAGGCACTTAAATTTACATGTACAAAACAGAAATTATTCACAAGAATGGCAGAAAGAGCTAAAGCTTCCCCTGAGGGTTTCCAAAGGCGAATTTACACAAATTCAAATGGGTTCAGTGGGATTCTAATTCCCCCCGGGCCTGGTATTCTTAGATCATACCTGCAAATAGGAGAGTGATGCCACTGAAGTTATTCCCGAGGTGGTAAATCAGGAACAAAAGGCCAAGGGCCTAAAATCAACCGAGAAATGAATTAACGAGCTTGTCAAAATCAACCAAAACAACACTTATATTGTTAGTCGCACCGCTTGTGCCAGATAATCTTGCAAGCAATGAAGGTCTCGTGGTTATTTGAAAATGTGAATCGCGTCTGGTGGAGAAAAAAACGACGACAAAAGGTTAGTAGAATAGTTCTGGAAACGCACTTTTGTTTTTCCTATTACCTGCTCTCAACTGATTATACGCTTTTTACATTGTTGATAGGATTGAAGAAACCCTGCGTGCTTCAAAATCGATAGGAGACTAAATTTAATTAAAGTTAATTCAGGACTAAATAAGTGGCAGAGGGTTCAAGGAAGGGAACTGACATAACGAGTGGGTTGCCCTGTGTCAGGCTCCTAATAACAGAAATAAAGAAAAGGCAAGTGACAATACTGTTATTTATACATAGCTCAACTGTGACAAACATTCAGAGGCGTTGGCCTAAATCTAAGCATGATCTAGATTAACCAAATTCCCCCGGAAGAAGAAAGACAATGCACACATAGCTTTAGGGCTTACCTTTGCAGTACCCATCATGTCAGCTACAAGGATTATTTTCCTTAAGCAAATTGCCCAGTCACTGATAAACTGTAAAATGCATTTGTTGCAGCTAGAGATCTAGAAAGAAAGCGTGGATAGTGACGAGGAAACATTTCCGATGAGAATGTGTAATTTGTGCTAAAACTTTTGTGCCACTGGCAGTGATTCGCTGTTTTTTAAAAGGGAATTCAGTATTTGAGTTTATTAATTACTCCTTTAATTTAGGGTGATTCTAACTTTTCAGGTATATGCCATGTGATGACTTGGGGAAAAGTTGTTGACTGCCTCAATACGTTTTAATTGCAAAAAAAATTTGAATTTTGTGTTCCGATATGATATCTAATTTAATCTCGGTGTTCCAATAAATGGAGTTCTAGTTAATGTGGTCATGCATGCAATTATTAATATCTGCATTGTGTATAACCAGGGGTTTGCAAGGTTTAATTGCCATCTTGCTGTCTTTGCAAAAAGAATATCAACAAAGACTCTACAAATTCCATCTTTATCTTTAGTTCAGTAAAGAGTCACTGATGAATGATGGTAATGCCAGAATATGACTAGGATAAATCGTTATCTCGTTATTCATAGGAATCAATTCAAATACAGACCTAAAGTTTAATGGATATTGATCAAAATGTTTAAAAGATAAAAATGCTAAAACATCTGATACATAATGTCAGGTTGTAAAAAGTTACAGGTGGAATCGCTTCATCTTGCTGGTGGTAATATGCAAAGAGATTGGAAACATTGATAGCTTTGAGGAGGAAATACTCAAACATTCACAGTTCTTTAAAGAAACAAGGGGCATTTTCAAAGTTAGGGGACACTTTAACAAGATGCAAAGAGACAATTCATTTCAAATGTCTAAAATGGCTGAGGTACATACTCGCTGTGCCACCTCAGGTACTTAAAAACTTGGGTGGGTTTCGCCGCATAGTGTAAAGCGTTCTTTCATGCATGATACCAAATAGAATTTAAAGCCGGCTTTTAGAATGCTTTTTATCTTCTTATACACCATTTAGTTACATACAGAAATGGGTGTATAATGTACAAATACAGACACAAAACGTTCTCTACATAATACAAGTAAACTGCTTGTGACGATTCGAGAAAGTACTAACCCTTTCCCCGTTCAATTCAATGTCAGTATCCAGCCAAGATCTATAAGAGGTAAAATTATCAGCTTTATAGGACGCTACACACAGGAGTTATTTGTCATCACGTTTTGATACAGCGTAAAGTTGCTCAGTTAATTGGTACAATCCAAAGCTCTATTATGAAAGAACTGGCTCACATACCAAGGAAATGTAATCAAATACTTAAGCATATCCTTTTGAGATTTCGTTTGATTGCTGGTCATAGGGTTAAGCTTTAGAAAAACGTGAGTTTAAAAACGTTATTGCTATATCAAAGCCATTCTAAATAATGAAGAGCATGTGAAAATTTTCGACGTACAGTAAGGATACTTACTGAAATGGGTTGTCCAGGGGCTCTTTCATAAATGCGCACTTAAGGACCCAAATAGCTCTAAGCGTTAGCATGACAGTGAGAAATGGAATCGTGATGCACGTGAAAACTGTCAAGACACTGTAGAAGGACAGGGCGGTCAGCAAGAAGAGAGAGAAGAAGAAGGCGGCAGCTGACATCCTGACGTCCCTCCACATCAGCAGACTGTAAAGTGTAGAATGCTCCATTGATGATTCTAGAAGCCAATTGGACTTAGAAAATTTCTTAATATGCATCCAGAAACTTTCTAAGCTTTGAAGAATAAAGTATGCAGAGTTGCTAGATTTCCATATCCATAATCACATCCACAAAAAAACTTCCCTTAATCTGTATATAAACAGCAGCCAGTTTTGCCTGGATTTAGGCCCTCGACTCTAAGAGAATGAACGTAGAAAGTGCAAAACTGTCAAGATTTATGAAAATAAGCATTAGCGTATAATCATTTCCTTTCTTAGCTGCCTACTCTTAAGATATTATTTTTCAAGCCAAGACAATCAAAAAAGAATACAGAGGGCTGGGCTAATATGCTTATGTTTGTAAATCTGTCTGAGACCTAAGATCTCTCATATCATAAGTTTCTTTAGCCAAATCAGCGATTTCGTCATTCAAATGAGGACAATATTTTACTTGATAGAGAGAGTTCACTCCTCACTCTGCACACTCTCCATCAAATTCAGCTGCTTTTTATCATCAGAGTATCATATGTGTATTTCTGTGGATATATTATATGTCTAGGTTAACATAATAAGAGACCAGTGATCTTCTATATTCTCGTTTCTACATAACTTTGAGACTTAAAATGTCTTTTTGGACAGTATCTTTTTTAATTCTCGCAACAGTCCAAGTTTCAATAGCAGAAATAGCACACTCATAGGTTGTCAACGTAATTGTGAAAAAGTGCCTTTTGAAAATTCATTGTTTAGAACAATCTGAAAATGAGGACGCATCTCAATACGAGGCAAGTGCTAATCAGTCAGTTCTGAGCCTGCTCTTTCGTAGCCCATAGATCTTCTCCCTACTCACATTCAGTTCTATACTAATCTTGACGTCATGCATGGGGTGCCTCGGTTGGAATTAAGGCAAACAAAGTCCTGGGCGCAAATAAAGATAACAGACAAGACATAAGACGGTGCTCATATTGATGAACAACGCTTGTTCACAGTTTTGGATAATGTTTACTTAAGCTACCAAGTCGAAGCTCAAATAAAAAGTGGTTGACGAAGGAAACCTGTAGTTTCGCAAAACAGAATCGCATCTGCAAAGTCACTTCTGCTTGTTTGAAAGAACCCGACCTCAATCATAATTAATACCCTTGTAGTTTTGCTTGTTTTCAAATAAAAAAAATCGTTAAACTACCTTTCAGTTTCTGCGAATGCTTTCAAGGGCGTTTCCCAAATACAGTGCATGCATATCCTATTAAACTGCTTTTCTGCAGACCTTGGCTAACAGGCTGTGTTGGAATTACTCACCTGTCATATTCCACTTTCAGTGTTCTTGTTTGCAGTCTTCGCCAAGTCGATCAGCCGCTTCGCAGACCAACTAAGAAGAAAGGCCTTATACTCAAAGTCAGCACCATAACATTCTCGGCAATGCAAAAATATCTGCAGTTAGGAATACAGCATGTACAATGTTCAATTTTGAAAACAATCTCAACCTCATTGAATAATCCGACAATAGAAATGTGATCATGTGACCATCTGGATAGCACCTGCACAGGATTTGTGTCACGTGATTGGGCCTATTGTCAAGAGTAATTGTAGGGCTTGTAAATTCAGATGGAGGTTAGCGCAACATGATAAGGCGACGCAACTGGATGTTTGAGGCAAAAGAAAAGCCCATGTGTTATCTCGAACTTTCACTGAAATAATTTTGAAGTTGCCGGGCTTTATGCTCTAGGGTCAAAATTTTCCTATGCAGTCTAGAGACAAGGAGGTTTCGCGTTTTCTTATTTATTCAACTATCCTTGTTTTGAATTTGAGTTATTAAGATTCATTCCCACTTTTCATCTGATATTTTACAAATATAAAGGATTAAAGAGAAAACCTAGACTGCACCAATCAAGCACTGATATATGCAAAGGTGATAGTGCCGGTAGTTTTCAAATACTTAGAGAGTAGGTCATGTTGGACAAATAAACGTTTTACTATCGGAGGAATGCTTTGGAAGTAACGTTTTCTTGTTAGTTACCGTACATATTCATGTGTTTTCAATAGGCTGATACTCTTCCGAACAGTGACGTTGGACTATCAAACACGGGCATTGCCCAGTTCAAAAAGTTCTTTAAAGGGAGACGTTAAGTTCTTCGGAGGAAGAAAGCTACTGAGATTCTTTGAAGTAAACAACGAAAGCTCTTCAAAAGTTTCTTGTTAGAAGAGCTTTTCTAGCTTATAATGCTTTAAACTTTTAACCTCCAGGTAGTAATATCATTACAAAGAGAAAAAACTTTGTTACTGCTTTCAACAAGAGGTCGCCACTAAACTCTATTCTCTGCCATAATATTGTGTTATCAACACGATGAAATCGCTGCAAGAATAAGTGTAACTCTTCATAAAATCCAAAGAAAATCGTTAAACAGACAATAGCATAATTAACACAGAGGGTGGGGCTTCATCCTAATACAACTCAGGGGATAGGGGTGCAACACGAGTAACCTGCTTAATAGCAAAATCCCTACGTTCTCACTTACCGAACGATGCAAACTATACTTACGGGCCTAGATTTTGAAAAAATAACAAAAGATTTTAGAGGCCCTTCAAGCATATTTAAGCAGCTAAAAGTTGATTCTTGCCTTCAGCATACTGAATGGGATTACTCGTAAATACGTCGTCGCAATTTCAAACATTTATTACATTTTCACTTGTGGGCAAGATGTCCCGTTTTCGCGATTTCTGTTGGGCTTTCGATGCCCATTGTGACGTCATAATGCGAAGAAGAAATTTCTGATGTAGTACCAAGCTCAATTTCGTTACCAGCTTCTAGAACGTCTGTTGAATCTATACACGAGTTACTGTCACACATGTTGGCATTTACAACCGCCGATTCTGCCATCGACAAAAGGATGGGTATTGGAAAGAGGTCATCGTTCACCGAAAACGAGGTACTACGATCAATTTCTGTGTTCAGCATAAGTTCGCTTTCAGTTATGTTGATTTCAGAGTCAATGGAAGTGCTAGAGTCCCTGCGCGTGCGCCTCTCGTGCACTTTCACGTGGTAGGCCAGGTAGTCTTGTCGGAAGAAGCTCTTGTTGCAGATGTCACATGAAAAATTCTTCTGGCCTGAATGCAAGTTCAAATGACGCTTGTACGTGCTGCCATAGGCGAAATCTTTCCCGCATATTTCACAAACATGAGGCTTTCGTTTTGCATGGGTGTGCATGTGGTTCTTGTAGCTGTCGATTCTTGAAAATTCCTTTGAACAAACGGGACATTTATGTGGATTCTCATTCGTATGTAGGCGAAGATGACGTCGGTGACTTCCAAAATCAGCAAATGATCGGCTGCAATGATTGCACTATGAAACGAACAAAGAATGAATGAGAAAACTACGAGAAGGGGAGAGTTGGGGCCTAAAATTAGCACTGTGTAGAATCTGCTTTTAAAAACTGAAGTTTTAAAAAGCATAAAACAATCCAGCAATGATGATAAACAAAGACTCTGTACATGGAATTTTTCAACAACCAAACTTTCAAGAAAACCTGAATAACAATACTCATGAGGGATCATTCTAAATGTTTGATGAGCTTGAATGATGAAGAATACTACAAACAAAGACACTGTTTAGAAAGTGTTTTATCTTGACTGCTGGTACATGAAGCTGTTATCAAGTTTGTCTCCGGCCCATCAAAAGCAGCCCTAGGAAAAGTCAACAGACATTTCTTTCACATTTATTGAATCATATTCTTGATAGACCTGATTTTAGTGGCTGAGATAACAGAGGGCCCAAGAAAAAGTTTTTCTAGGTGTTTGAGATTTGTATGACACAATAAAATATATTTGTATGGAACACTCCATTCAACTCTAATGAGAAAGGGCTGATAGATGGATTCAATGGATGATTAAGTCCCGAAGAAATGCGTCAGTGTTCTCACTACATATTGCTGAAACCAAGACCCACCTTATAAGGCTTTTCCCCAGAATGTGTCCTGCTATGCCTTCGTAAATCCCAGTAGTTTGTAAATGCTCTTGAACACAAATCACAAGCAAAAGGTCGCTCTCCATTGTGTACCCTCAAATGACTTTTCAGGTTGCAAAGCTTTGAGAATGAATGACCACACATTTCACAAACATGTTTCTTCTTGCCTAGAAACCAACAAATCATATTATATAGATAATATCAAGCTTAGCTTCAATCAACCTCTGAAAAGAAACTAACAAAACTAGACTTGCCTGCATTAAACTTGTCCTTGGTCATCATTATCACTTACAGAATGCAGTCATTAGAATTGCAATGAATATTAACATAACATTGGCCATTTCCATTATTTCTAGACACTCATTGGTTATAGTCACAAGCAAAAACTCCTTTACTTTAAAGATTGTCCAGCCCTGAGTTTCCATGAATGATCCATCATCATCTATTGTGGAATGATCAAACTTCACAATTGCTAGAAAAAGCGGAACTAGTTTTCGCATACTTAAAAGTACTTTTTTGCATACTCTGAGGAGTGTCGGACGAAAAAATTACTTTTAAGTGCTCTTTTCAACTGAGGTAACACACAGCAAAGAGTGTATAAATATCAGTGACAGTAATGCAATGCAATATGTCAAGAAATAAGAGATTTTGTTTTGTATCAGAAATTTTAGAAATTCTTAAATCACAAAACACATTGTGTTTTTGTTTTAGAAGAAGAAATGCAAAGCAAGAATTTGACTCATATTTTAATAGTAAACCTTGAAATAAACTGCAAATAGGAGTTGTGAACTACTTTATCACTAACCTTCCTCTACCAGGAGCATTTTTACACACACCTTATTCTATGTTTATGGTTATACTGCATAAAGTGCATATGAAGCTTAAAAGAGAAGATATTTAAATTTGCACACATCAAGGATGGTTTTTACTATATCATTCATTTTCCATAGTAGTTATGCCAGGAAAATGTAACTTACTACACAATGAAAAAAGAAAATTTCCTGGCTGTTTGCAGGCCCTAGAGCTCTCTTTCCTTGGAAAGCACAAAACCCTGCTTGCATAATCAAACATTTAGCTAGCCATACCTTTGATAGCAGTACCTGAGGGTTTGGAATTCTTTTTCTTTTGGGACAACTTCTTTTCGGATTTTGTTAGATGCTGTGCATAAGTGTGCTCTAAATCCTCCTTTGATGTCGCACCAGTTTCAGGCGATTGGTGAACAAACTGACACATCTGAGATAATACATTTGCAACATCTGTTTCCCGCTGTAACTTAGCCATGATACTTATAGAAAACTCTTCTTCATACGTTATTGATAAGGAGCCTATCCTAAACAAATATATTTTGTCACTGGTGGGAAGTCTATTTTTGAAAGGCCTCTTTATCGTGCTAGTCTCGCTTTGGCACACACTCTGTTTCCAAAATGGCGAATCGAACGGTTGGCGATGCAAAGTCAGTAAGAGGGACAAATCCTCAGTATCTTGTAGAGAAAATTATTAGAACTAGGATATATGAAAGCAAGTACTGGAAAGAAGAATGCTTTGCATTGACAGGTAAGCTTAGCACGGTATCAATTGCTCAAATGTCGTAAGATGAACCACGCGGGAAACTGAAATGTCTGAATGATTGAAGTTTAGCACACTCGCCCAATAAATATCAGAACGGTTAATTAAAACCACTTACCTTTCTTGGGCAGTGTGCGTCAAATGCCGTAAATCAGTGGGAGATATAGAAATGGCATCAGAAACACAAGAAAATTTAGCAAATTGGTGTTCAATCTGAAACATTGTTAAACAAAAAGGGTCTCCTGAAGAAGATAAAATGGAGAATGTAGGAAATTTTCAGACTCGAGTGAGACTCCAACTCATAACACTAACTTTTTTTGTCAGTGGCCTATTGCCCTAGCCTATATCATTCACTTTCTCTTCACTTTCTCCAGTGCTGGGGCTGTGATATGATGCTCCCCTTAAACATCAACAGGTCTACTGCACATTGTGTTGGAGCTGCTATGACTCATCTGTGCATTCTGGCAAAAGAGAGGGGGTGCAGGCAAATGGCTTTACTTTAGGCAGCAACTTTAATTAATGACCTAATAGCTTAGTTGGTAGGGCACTTACATATAAAGTCAGGGTTGTGAGTTTGAGTCTTACTCGGGGGTCTATTAATTTCCCACATTCACTACCTTATCATATCTAATATCTGTTTGATAGTGTATTTTTACATACAAAGGGAGGAAAGATAATATAATGTTGTATATATTCGTAGCAGGGCTAGAGGAAGTCATGAAGCATCAGTAGTTAATCTGTGTGTGTAAAGGTTGTTGTGAGATGATATAAGATTTCAATGAATTTCTTGTTATTTTAAATGGAATGAAGAAGGTTGATGATCTTTATCATTAACATGTGATTTAAACTTGTTGTCACTTGGCATTGAATATAATTCACACATTAACAAAATATCTGTAAGAACTGATAATGAAATTCACTTTTAGACTTTCTGCCTCTGCTGAATTCTCCCAAACAATTGAAAAATGTTTATGATGTGCGTCATGACATTAACTCTAAAAGTTTTAAATTTGCTATTCAGATTCTTAATTTACTCATAATCATAGAGATAATCCATTTTTTCATGCTTCCTTGTTTCCCATTGAGGGTGTCAGGTCATCTGAGGCAATCACAAAAAATATTGAAAGCACCATGACCACCATCTCTGATTTGGTTGGTAGAAAGTTTTACAGGCCTGTTCTACCAAAATCAAATATCCAAATAAATCAAAACAAACCAAATATCCTACTGCTTGAATCAGCTAAACATCCCTTTGAACAAAGTTTATTTATCTATTTTTAGAAATTTATTTATCTATCTATATAAAATAGCTAAATGCCTTTGAAATAGTCAGGGGCGGCTGGGAGAGTTTTCGAACTGCTATTAGAGAAAGTCACGAGGTTCAAGGGTGTGGTCACCACAACAAAAAATGGACACACCCTTTTTGTGGATATGCCTCTACGGCAAGTCTTTTCAGTTACGACTGTAGGCTTTGGTTTCAACGGCCTTCGGCTTGCAGACAAAGACCACCAGCTTATAGTGAAAAGCCCTCTGCCCGTAGCCGTATCCTCGCTGTTTGTTGCTATTAACGGCCCTCTTTTAATAGCAAAATCATATCGGCAAGCAAAGAATGTATAAAGCTTGCATTTTAAGGACATTAATTCCTGATAATTACACATTGTGAATTCAATAAACCAAAGCATCAAATAATTTTACTCGACCTAAGTGCAAAATTAACTTTACGATAAATCTAGAGTGAAAGCTCGAGAATAAAACAAAAATTAAATATAAAACTAAAATTATCTAAAATATAGAATATTCTAAAATCTTAATTTAGAAAGATCTCCCATCACCAAACACGGCCAGCAAAAATAGGTATTTTTCTCTTTGTCTCCAAATATCCAAGAGAAAGCCTCATAAACAGCATCTGATGAACAGTTTTTTAGAGAAACTTTAGGGCACGGCCATCCAACGTATTTTAAACGAAGTCGCTGTAGGTGTGTTTTGAAGAAAGAATTGTTAATATGTCGTTTACACCCCAACGTACACTAGAAATGGCAACGCGAAATGCAATATGCCACAAGAATTGAAGAACGAACTGAGGTATCTTGCTATTAGAAGTTGCCTGGCTAATAGCAAGATCGCATTTGTTGGGTCTTTCACAACAGCATGATTGGCCGATTTACGTCACACAAGGAGGCATAAACAAAGGCGGTTGAGAAAATTGCTATTAGGATCTGTCAACCTAATAGCAATATTTTAGGGCTGGGGCAGTAGTATTCGCTAGCAGCCGTCAAATGAATGCGACACAATAAGAGTCATGATAATCGTAGGAGGGGGGTCTTTTTCTTGAAAGGAACAATTCAATTTGAAAGTTACCGGCTTCCACTCACTCCACCATGGCCATATCTGAGAAAAATTGCATGAAAATTGTTCGCTTTTTAAATAAACTGATTTCACCGAGGGTTTTGCAGTGCTAGTTTCGTTTTCAAAAAATATTACCAGTGGATTATGAGAGCTTTCACAGAAACTGCTATTAGACTAATAACACTAATAGCGCTACCAGCCGCCCCTGGAAATAGTATATTTGAAAGTTTATCGAAGAAGCCCAGTCTATCTCAATCCCTTTGAACTGATGAAAAATGTATAAACTTTTCATTAGTATTTTATGCAAGATTTTGATTTGTCCCCAAGCTAGTATCATTTTAATAATGTTATTGAACCCAATCAGACTAGAAATACAATGAAAAACTCTTTTGTAGCTGAGCTGCTTGTCGACAAAGCAATGGCACTGGATCACATTGGTGGTACATTTGGTGGTAATATCAAGCCTACACCATTTCTGTGCTTGATTCTAAAAATGCTGCAGATTCAGCCTGAGAAAGATATTGTTGTTGAATTTATCAGGAATGAGGATTACAAGTAAGTTTTGACTGTTTCCCATTTTTCACTCAATGATTAGGCAAGAAGGACTTGTTTAGTTTTGGATGATTTAAGTTCTGTTTATCTTCAAATACTGACTTTGACACACCATGCATACCGCAACAATTGTTTATTCCTAAGTGTCTTGAATCACAAACGCTTAAAAGAAATAAACATTATTGAAATATAATTTTTTGCTATTAAGTTAAAGTTTTGATTTCCAGTATGCTTTGACTTTGAAATGATGGACTTTTCCAGTGTTGAAGGCAGGTTCAGTGCAGCATTTAATCAATTGGTTGTGTTTGTTGTTTCCCCAATTGTCTTCCGCTCTGTTTCTTTTTGGCATGCATGCCATGATTCAGAGGAAAAGCATGAACCAAGTTATATTGATAAAGGACAGTGGGTCTTGTACGCCAGGCCAAGAGTGTTTACATTAATATATACATTGCTTCTTGAACAAAACCCTTGTATTGCCTTACTAAAAATGACCAGTGAAGTTGTATTTTGCTGCATGTATGAACTTTTGAATTATCACATATGGTAAACTCCCTTAATTCTGGACTTTAAGTGAATCAGTGGTAAAAGTTCTATCACCTTGGATGCTTTTTAATAAAGAACAGTTTCTTTGTCACAAGAAATATCTTTATTGGTTTTTATTATGCTCGAGATTAAAGACGACACCATACGGAATTGATTATTTTTTTTTGGAATGGAAGGTCTTGATAATGGAATTATCTTTTCATTTTTCATTTTAAATGTGCCACAAAAACAAGAGGCTTATTCAGCAAAGTGATCAAAGTTTGATTTCATTCAACACTTGTCCTTAGGAGAGTTGGTCATCACTCTGGAGTTTTTTGGCATGAACTTTCCAGTTTTCCATATTACCAAGACTTTCTGAAACAGCTGTTTTATGTTTTTCTTAGCGTATAAGTGTTTCTTGGACAGTGATAGTGGAAGCGTATGAATTTTGAAGAAGATTATGTCGATTTTTTCAAGAAGGAACTTCTTATTCCTTTCCTTAAAAGTTGAAACCGAATAGCAAAGTCTTAGTATTCAATAAAGTTTTATCACAAAAGAACAAAAAATTCAGACTTGGCAGTTAAGGGTGGTTGATTGCTTATGGCCCCCCTCTGTCCCAACTTGTTTAAATTGATATGGCAATGGTTGTGAGTTAACAACCAAATTATCACAGAATGGTCAAAGAATTGTCATTATTTTAGAACTCCCGAGGGCTAGAATTTTGCTGCCTATTTATCCTAGTAAAATAGGTTTCTTGCATTGCTGGCTTAAACTCGTTCGTTAACAGAGCATTTATAACCTTGTTCTGTAAATTTATTTGTTTTGCGCTCTGGCTACTCTTTCGCCTGAACTGAAGTCGTAAAACGGATGTTTTGAAATTGGCGACAGTAGAAATTATAAATTGTACTAGAATGTGCTTTGTCAGTATTTGAAAGTAAAATGTTGCACCAAAAGGCAATTTGGAATCTGCTTTGCCACTCGCACTGCCTAGAACACGTGGATGCGTTCAGTTTTTCAACCGATTTTATGTATTTTTGAGGCAGTATAAACGGTAAAGTCGAAGATGATTATCGAAAATTGCACTCTATTCCCAGCTTAAGTTGGTTGGCTTCTAATTCAAGAGATCGTCGGCTAGGCATGCAAACAAGAAGCCATTTTGTTTTAAACAGAAAATGTGTTGTAAGCGAGGGTAGCCTGGCCGAAGAGAATACATTACAAAGTTGACCTTATCTCTATTGTTAGCGTATGAAAAAATTGAATCTGCGAGGAAGCTTGGTGACTTTAAACCAGACCCAAATACTCATAGTCGAAATATGGGCAGGCTGTCTATATTAACTGCAAATGTGAAAATGCTTGAGGAAGTGCTCAAAAGTGTTATTGTTTTGGAATGTGATTCCGTATTTACCTTAGTAATCACATTCGATTTCCCTAAAAAGCTTTCGGTTAGTCTGAAATTTCATATTTGCAGTATTTGTTTCTGGCAGTGCCAATATTGCCACACTCCTAAAAGCCTATAATAATATGTTGTTCTTCTAATTGATTGGCAGTACGTTCTCAAAAGGAAAATTCTGTAACCAAACATTACTGGGTAGATTTAAATGGAGTATCGGCCTAAAAATGTAATTTTATTGGTTCTCGTAAACCAATTACCCGTGCTTGAGGTTCTTGGCAAGCTTCCAGCTGCACGAGTGCCAATGCAATCTTGTCAATATTCGATGGAGATTTCTGCTACAATTTGCATGGAAATCCTTTCAATCTACTTGGTAATCAACTTTGTCAGAGCTGATGCATTTTTTGGAAATACAAAGTGATTTTTTAATACTCTGGAAATACTTTCTTTTCATCTTGGTTCTAAAGTTTGCATTAAAACTTGCATTAGCACGCTTCTATCTTGATTTCTGTCTTGAATCTTTAGAAGAACAAGATGACTCCGTGCTTCATCTTTTTGTTTTGCTAAAGGGCCGTATATATTTTGCCTCTTTATTGCTAGGATAGCTCTTGAGATTTCATGTGAATTGGCATTTGTGGGTTGATGTTGTTTGGTTTCTCCTAGGTACGCAAGAGCTCTTGGAGCCTTCTACATGAGGCTTGTTGGAACTTCCTTAGAATGCTTCAAATACTTGGAACCACTTTACAATGATTACAGAAAGATAAAAAGGAAAGGGGTCGATGGAGGTACAAGTTTAATGTCGATTACAGAACCTTCCATAGCCTTTGGGAGCTCAATCTCTTGAACGCTCTTACTGCAAAGTCTTTGCAGGTTGAGTTCTTTGAACTAAGTCCTCCATCGTGGGCACCAAAGACATTTCCTCTAATTTTAAACAGTTTCTCATGCTGCTCATTTTGTCGCCTATGTTTCCTTATAAGATGCACCTGGTTTATTGGACGACATTTGAAAAGGCTACTCCCAACGACAATATACCTGAATGTGTGTATTTGATGCTGTTTGGGTTATTCAAATTATGAGCAGCTGGATGCCCATCTTACTGGGGCTCTTTACCAAAATAATTTGTCTATACATTCTAGACACCAAAAATCTGCTGAATTCTTGCATTTATTAAATTTTTAACTTTTTCTTAGTCCCATATCCTTCAGAAGCCCGGTTTAATCAAATTCAAATCATGCTGCAAGATGTTTTAAATCATTTCCGTTGTTCCAGTAAAACCTTTAACTTCGTAAGGCTTCCAATATTTGCTCAGGACAAGCTCAAAAGCCCCGTTGGAAAATTGGATACAGAAGGACAAACCATTAATTTCCTCGTTTGGGTTGAATCTATTTTATGAGTACATCCAGACCGCCCATGACCATATGAGCACTGTTTTGATGTTTGCCAATGTTATCATTCTCTTAGATTTTCAGTGTTCAAAAGGATTAATCATTTATGGAAAATGAAATATTTTCAAGCAATTTCAAGTAGTCACCATTGCGGAAATTGCCTCCTGAATGTCGATGTTTTACTTGGCAATTATTTTGATTTGTTTGATTTATTTTAATTGCAGCTACGGGTATTGTTCACATGGACGAGTTTATTGATGAGCTTCTGCACGAAGAACGAGTTTGTGACATCATTCTGCCTCGAATACAGGTAAAACCTGCTAAACCCGTTATGTGCTTGTGTCATGGTCTTCACTCTGAATCAGTCAATCAGAATTCGCGCGCTTTTTGTGGTTTTCAGTTTCCTTTCAGCAACGGGTTGAAACGTTGTGCCCTCTAGCGCAATGTTAGCCTAGTGACGTCCCAAAGCTAAAAAGCCGAAAATCTCTCCAAGCAAAGATTTTAATGTTTCTAGTCGATTAACAATTGTTTGACGCTGTTGTTACTTGACATTTGCAATAAACGAAAGTATTAACAGTTTTTGTTTTTCTCTTGGAAATTCAAGATGTTTTTAGAAGTTAGGCCGAAATAATCCACCATTAAGACTAAAAAACTACAAACAAGCAGGTGTGATGTATCTAGCACAACTAATCCGCGTGTCGTCATATCTCTGTCACATTTGTTTGTCACATATGTGTCACATTTGTAATGTACTGATGTCGTCATGGTTTGTACTCTGCTAGTGCTTGACATGATTCTTTCATTCTTTCGTGCGATCAGCCGATGTAACCATTTAGATTGAGGACACGATGAAAAAAGTCCTGTAAGCCTGTTTTCATTAAAAGGGTATGTGCTTTAGCAAGCACACACGCCTTGGTTGTCTCCCATCCCCCATTTGCCCGAAAAAGGAGGAGAACAGATCGAATGGAAAAGCTAGAATTGCCACTCTACCAAACTTTAGTTATTATTGTTTCCTAGACTGTTGTTGTCTCAGGTTTGCTAGACCCGGACTACAGAGGCTTGCTAGTCCCAAAACAAAGCATTGACCTTTTCTTCGCTTTTACACGAGTGTCGTCTGGTTGACTAGGTAAAGGCGGCTTCTTACATGGGTGGTTCACGTGGGATACCGACAACTTGACATGAACAAGCAAGAAGCATTAATGTGATATTGTCGTATACGTTGTTTTATAGCGAAATTATCAGTTTGGTGGTTTGTTGTTGTTGTTGATTGCGTTGTTGCTGTTGATTTTTACGCTTTTTATTTGCTCATGTCACAGACATATGTTGAATAGCAGGTTTTTACAAATGTATCTTTTTTGTAGAAAAGAGACGTGCTTGAAGAAACAGAACAATTAGAGCAAAGGGTATGCGTTATCTTTTGTATTGCTTTTGTAATAACACAGTTATCTTTTGTATTGCTTTTGTAATAACATAGTTATCTTTTGTATTGCTTTTGTAATAACACAGTTATCTTTTGTATTGCTTTTGTAATAACACAGTTATCTTTTGTATTGCTTTTGTAATAACACAGTTATCTTTTGTATTGCTTTTGTAATAACACAGTTGCCTATTTGAAACCCATTCAATGCCTCGTGGTTTGTACTGATTTGAAAGGACTGATATTTTGCAACACTTATTTAGTTATGAAAATGTGGCAACTAACTTACCGGAGTTTGATTTAAACATTGAAAACAATCTTTGATTTTCTTTCCTGTTCTTAGTCTTTAATAACTATGTGGGACTGTTTTGTTCTTGCCCTGCTGTCAAAGAATAGACTAATCATCATGCGTGTTTATACCATTCTTAATAATGACCTCATGGCACCTCTCAGTGTATCTGTTTTCAGTTTTCTCTGCTCAGATCATCAACATACACAGTCATCTTTGTTTTGAAATAACAACAAATTCCTCTTAACGTTGCTTTTGTTGCCGTTGCAGAAAAGTGCTTTGGAGGACGATCTTGATGATCTGGAATCGGACGAAGAAGTAGATGTCAAGGTTAGGAATATCTTTTTTTCTGTAATTTGTCCCATGCTCTTTTTTAAAAGGCATTCGTATAGCCAAGACTCCATCATGGTTCAAATTTTGCGTTGCCTATCAACAAGGCTTCAAATCGTGACCAGCCTTCTAGCAGATGCCCCAACTTGGTGCAATTTTCTTGTAGTGGTTTTATGCGTCACTTGTTCTTTAGAAATGCTTTTTGGGCAGAATTTGGTGCAGGGAAGATGTTCTGTATCTATTGACATACAAGAAGGGATCGTAGGATGTTTCTTAACCGGGCTTCAGGGGTATTTTACCTATAATAGGACCTTGCAGATATTCCTCCATTTTTTCTTGCATTGATGACCGTAAAAACATATTTCAAGTTTACCGATTTGGCAATATTTTTTGTTTATCCGCACTAGTCAGAGTTCAATTTAAGCAATTGCTGATAAGAAATCATTCGAGAAATCATCCCATCATCCCTTGGCTTTAATTAAAATTACGCAAGCCATATATCGTGAAATATTTCAAGCCATAATTTATTTATGCTTGTTATAAACTGAACAGAGATGGCGATGGTCGGATGTCAAAATTAGCATCCATGTCAGTCGAAGACATTGATGTGTTAATACGGTTCCTGAAACTGTATCCCTAAGCAGGTGTTTGATTAAAATTGGTCAAGACCAATTTCCTTGTTACACCATAACGCACAAACGTCAGTATTCGGGCTCTTTATATTGATTTAGCACTGTTATTCGTGCAGTCGGATTTTCCCTCCAGCTGCCTACCAAACAAATTAGGCGATCTATGAACGGAATTTGTGTTTAACTCTATTTTCACTTTTAATAAATTTGAAGTAAGCTTTGTTTGCTGGTGGGAGGATGAGAAACCAACCGTTACCAGGTGGTGTATTGACTGCACCTTGCCAAAGGTCCCGGGTGACAATGTACATAAGCAGCAATATGCTGTTATTTAAACTTCTGCTTGCATCTGTCTGATTTCCTAGAAACGATGAATCTGTAGTTTGATGTTGCTCAGTTGTTTACCGAAGATCCATTTTTGTTTTGAGCCAGTCTGTCTATGCACCTAGCAATGGTATACTGCTGATAAGATATTTTTATTGCACTGAAATCCGAGATCTAACAGATAAGGACTGTTGTCTCAAGATTCGCATGTGCTGATGTCGCCAATGCCAGACTTTTGTTGCCGGAGTTTTTGATGCCGCTGCTATTAATGCCCCTTCGGAACGATCAGTTTTTCGATCAGTATTGACATAGCAGCCTGCTTGCCTCACATGTTGTACTATCTCTATTTACGCTTATCTCTCAGCTTGAAAAGAACCATTATAGAATCCTTAATTAAAGCATTTCGTAATTTCGTTTGTGATACACGCCATGTTGTTGGCTGGTTATCTGATCCTTTGCATTTTGGGAGATTCTCCAATTGCTGATCTTGTAATTGCCAATTTCAAGCTGCAATTCGTTTATTACTATTGAATTTCATTTACGTTATTTTGATTAGTTTACTTGTTGATGAGGACTTTTTGCGGTTTACTTCAAATTTGTTACGTCATAATCAGGCTCCAGCCTCAAGGTAATTTATTTGAATCACCTGAATTTATTGGGATACTTCTTAGTATGGAAAATTTCGTTCCAAATGACTCCAGTGTGGCCTTTGTTTGTTTAAAGTCGATTAGCAAGAGCAAAAATAAACACTTCACGAGGAAATAATTTAAGACAGCAAATATAATCTTCTTCGATGCTATGGTCCTTGTTATTTGTGAAATATGATTTTATCCTGGACAACTTTGATAGGCGGTTATAATGCTTGTTGCTCTGTGCTTTAAAGATTGTTTACGATAGGCCTTGTTTACTGTTTCTTATTTTGGAATTCTTTGGCTGTGTCATGAGATTGAAAAGATACAAATTATACACATTTTACCCACATCTTCACTAGTGTCCAAACTGCTTCGATGCACTAATGTGCTCACATTCAATTACAATTCATTCTTTGTCAAATTCAACCCAATCTGTTCAATCAAATTCAAAGGAAGGTCTCAAATTAACAGTTTCAGCCCAATTGGACAAGCAAAACACCAATAGGCCAGTCTCACGACACAATGCTTCTTCTTCCAAAATAGAAGGTAATACCCACATCTAAAATGCAGTTGCTCCCTATATTCAAATGACATCTAGCTTTTGAGAAACAAAGGAGTTTCTTTTGAATTTGCAGCAAAATCATTTTAGAGTATTTATGTACAGAATGCTGATTTTCACCTTCCTTAATAAGCACTATTAGTTCCACAAAGCTTCTTAAAGTGATTCGAAAAAATGAGAAAATTTTTACTTACTTGGCGATCTTTAGAAATCGCAATTTTACGTAGAAAGTGATAAGTCTGTTTTCGGAAACTGTGAAGGATTTTTAGGTTGCCAGAGAATCCAAAGTCGCACCACCGCGATTTCATGTCCCGATGGCGAAGCGTTTCAGCCATAAGAAGGCCGCAGTGAGCCTGGATTGTTATATTCTCGCGTCTGTCCTTGTCAAGTTTGTACCAAGTTGAAAAAGGTGTAAAACATTTCGTGACGATGCAGGTTTGAAATAGAATTGGAGAAACCGATCATTCAAGAGCTTTATACATGTTTCCGTAAGAATGTAAACAGGTCTTTAAGCAAGGAAAAATAAGGGATAGAAAGGCCTAGCGAAAATGGCAATATGTCAGATGGCAATGTTGAAGAATGAGAAGACATTCAACCTGTGACCTGCCAGTCCAAAGTGAGTGCCAATGTTTAGATTTGTGTTATGATGATGATGACAGACAATTATGATGTACCTGCATCTTAAGTAGTAATTTTGCATTTGAAGTGAAAGCAATGAAATCATTATTCAGGCAACATCCTTGCTTGGACACCAATGGAACGGGATTACTCTCACAAGAGGATCTCATTAAACATGAGACTTTATATGCTGAGGTTTCAGATTCAAAGAAAGTACGCGATTGGTAAGGTAAATATTTAGGTTCTCGTGGCAATTAAGAAAGTACTCACAATAAGTCTTTTCAAGCCGCTATAATGATTCAATCAATAAAGCTTTAGCAGATATATGTATAGTTTTGAAATCATACCATATTGCTACGGAAACATATTGATCCTCTAAATATATTTTACATAATATTCCTTTTGAAGGACGTTGAACGAAAGGTGACTACATTCTATGTAAATCTCAGTCCTTCGTGCAAATACTGGCGAAGCTCTTCAAATTTGAATTCCTCTTCTCTCACTCAAACCACACTATGCTCTGTTCATAGAGCAGCTCCTTCGCATAAACTCGATGCTAAACGCATCGCCAGATGTTTTTCCTCCTATTAACAGTCGCTGTTGTTGTTGTTGTCCTTGTAACTCCTCATGTTAGTTGCAACTGGGATTGTTTTTCGACATCCATTCCGTGACGTCATTATCGACCGCGCTCTTGCTGCATAGCCTCTTTTTCAAAATCCTGCGAAACTCTCGTCGAGTCTTCAGGATTATAAGTGGATTGATGGCACTGTCTAAGCTCGTAAAGAGCGTTGTGTACCCCACCATCTGTAGCGACAGACTGCTTTTCGATGATGTCGTAAGGAACCGCGTCACCGCGAACGGGAGATAACTGATGAAGTAGAACAAAACCAAGGCGAGCGTGGACAGCGCGATTTCCCAGTCGGACGACGTTCGTCTTTTCTCGTCTTTCGTTTCTTTTCGTCGCCGCTTCAGGCTGTTAGTACCGTTCATTGCCGATGAATTACTCGGTTGATCGTGAGGCCCCGGACTTAGGAAATTTGATTTCCCATTTTCATCGCATATGTTTTCTCCGTCCCGCGCTCGGTTCGACGGCAAAGCTAGATTTTCACTCTTTCCAGCTCCCCGGATGTTTATTGATCTTGAGTTTTGCGACCATGGCCCATTCGCACTCTCCACCGAGATTCGCGTGCTTCCGTTTTCCAGCCTGCTATTGTAATCTGACAGGTGAATCTCGGGAGCCTCCGCGCAATTTCGGTCAATGTTCGTTTCGCGCATGGGCGCAGGCTCGACTCTCTTGCTGTTCTTTCGCGCGCGAATAGCCAGGCTAAACGAACGCCGTGTTCCCTGCTTCTTGATTCTCTCTCGGACTACCTGTTTACGAGCAAGCCAAAATACTTTGCAGTTTGTGAAGATGATTACCATCGCGGGCAGCAGAACATCTATGAACATGATAGTAACAACATACGTGAACGTACTTTCGGACCACATCACTCCGCATGGCCGCCCGTTGTACCCGAAGAAGACTATCATCTTGTCACTGACAAGAGCCGGTATTAGGGAAACGATGCCAATCAACCAAAGGGAGATGACAGCCAGCAAGGACCGGGTCCTGGAGACGTCCTCATTGCAGTACCGCGTATAGAAGTAGGGGTGGTTGATGGCCAGGTAACGGTCAACGGACATTGCCGCCAGAGAGAGGATCCTCAGGAAACCGGTGAAGTACGTGAAAAACATCATCAATTTGCATACCGGAATGTATTCGGACCGGAACGGATCGTGGTCTATTGGAAGGTCGGGCTTCAGTATCACCCCCACCAAATAATAGGGCGATGCAATCAAGCACACGAGAAAGTCAGATATGGCAAGATTTAGCAAAAATAGGCCCGACATTCTTCGACGGTGCACGCGCGACGAAGAGATTGCCAGCAACACGCCAGCATTCCCGAATATGCCGAGAAAGCCAAGTATGACGTAAAGAATCCCAATTGCATATCTGTCCGCGATTCCAAGGCTGGGAACGGCGGTGTGCGCAGAGTTATTCATTGTTGCATTCATTGGCTCTGGGCCCATGCAGCTGCCTTCAAAGGCCGCGTTCACCAACTTTGCTTTGGCCTGTTTATAATGGCTGGAAGCGCGTCAACTGAAATGAGTAGAATGAGATTTTACGAAGATCTGACATTATGCGGTCAATGGATGTAAGGCGACATGATATGCTTATATGATTATTGAAGTAACAAAAAGCTTAAATGTATGTCCAAAAGACAGGTATGAAGAGCAATGAATAAATGCGATACAAAAGTAAAATAGGACCGAGGATTAACACTTGCGGTGCATCACCCCTCTAGGCTATTGCAATGTGAGTTGCGTTTAAAACGGGATGCATGCTAGCCTGCCTCGAAATTGCAATGATAATTACAGGTGCCAGGATTTTATCACCTCTGAAGCAGAACAAAGGTTGCTGTGGACAACTGTGGCGATTCTACGTCTCAGTCGTATCAGATTAATCAAACTGTTGGGTTGATCTTTCCACTTTAAAGCCTCCCATCCAAATCCATAAGAAAACAGTAATTGAATCGGTCCGTCAAAAGGCCCTTTGTCGTGAAAATGCAAATGTGACAGAAATTAAATTATTGTATTGTGAAGGAGGAAGGTTCTCGTTACTCTTTATTGACACATGTAAAACATTTCACTATTCCTTGGTAAATTGTTTTATTTATGTTAATTTCCTGTCTTGGTTTTAAGCAGCATTATTATTGTTTTGTCAAAGCGGGTGACTGGATTAAAGTGTATGATGCAAGCGGTTTGATGGTCGGCAAAACACTTTGTTCAAGCGTTTCATTCATCCTGACTTTCAAACCTAAACAGATACGGCATGACCTTGCAAATGAAGCAAAGCAGCTGGTACAATCATGGCCGATTCGGAAAATAGGCTCTGAAATCGGATCGCGTTTCGTAATTTCATGTGTAGGCCTGAATTATGACTAGTACCTGCGGGTATTGTCAATGAAGCTATTTCGATTAAACCAAGTATTGTGCGTCCGAGTATTTGACGACTTAATGACGAAAAACTTGAAGTTGTCACAGAATTGTAATCTATTTTGATTATCAGAGAAATAATGCAACAAAAGTTGCATTCATCTTGCGCACCTTATGAAGAAGGTTTTGAAAGTTTATAACGAGACTTCAAAAGTTTTTCAACATAGATCATCTTTATGGTCACCCGTTTGTGCCTTTGTGACGCATCAACGGAAGAACTTCGCATCATCTAGCGATCAGAAATGAATTGGGATTATATGAACTATTGGTTAGTTTGTCATCGACGGCAAATTATTCATCAATTTTCCATCACTTTCCATTCAGAGATGCGTATGCTTGCTGTTTCTTACAACTAATTGCTCAGTTTTATTTTTACTTGCTATTGCCGTCGCTATATTTAGCTTCATTAGCAGTTCTAAACGGAGTCTACATTGCTCCCCCTGCTTAATATAATGAATTGCATTCTCAAGTGTTTCTCGGAAGTCGTTTCAAGTTTTTCAGCATTTGCGAGGCGTTTTCGATCTTCCCTAAAATCTTTCCGGCTGCATTGGTAAACCCAAACCGTTGATCTGCATTGGGAATGGTCACCTTTTATCCATTTTAAAGAAGTGGATTTTAAACAAAATAGTGATTCAATATTTTGATGACATAACACACCCGAGTCACTTCTTCAGTAAAACGAGCTTAACTGAAGCTTTGTGTAAGCAAGCAGGCTTCAGTTCACGTTAAATTGGTTAAACTACACTGCTAGCTGGATTATTTTACACGGCAATTTAGTATATCGCGTAGCTGAATTCAAAACTATGCGCCTATTTGGTATGGTGATTGTTGTGCAATTCTTTTGCATGACGGGCAACACAACATGCTGCCATCACATCAGTTATCGCGCGTAGCAACAGCTAAGGCATCAACGAAGCATCACTTTTAAGGTTCCTTTTACGAGATTCGATTGCCGCACACATGTTTAAGTCGCAACGTTATGCTCATTAAGTTCTGCGATCTAACAAATGTCTGTCTTACTTTCTTTTACGGCCTCTCTCTCTCTATCGTTCCGCGTCCAGCGTTCCAGCAAGCGAATCTCTTTTACATGCTCAATTGCATGTTGTTAGTTGGTAACAGTTGGAACAACAGATAAATACAACCAGTTCGGCATCGCTTGCATGCGTTAAAGCAGGTTGATTTGTTAATTCTTCTTTTAAAACGGAGATTAAGCTATTCTTGTTTCAAAAGATGGTATACCACAACCATACAGCCGAGTAAGTTCACTCGGCCCTACTTTGCCATGATAATTTTGAAATTGCCTGTTCTGTTAATCTTCTTTTTTTATTTTATTTGATGATACCTATACCTGAAAGGTTTACGATACACGAGTACTTTGCTTGATGCATTGACAAATTGTATACTAGCACCGACAACGAATTAGGAACTGACCTCTTCAAGCTCCAGCAATTTTCACGCGCGGAGAGCAATGGATGTCGCCTCACCTCTTGACGCGTTTTCCTATAGCCAGTCTGCGTTGTCCGTACACACGTACGGTTTCGTTTGCACCGCGAGGACACCCGCCCGCGTTACTGCCATCTACACAGTGCCCTATGCAACACTTCTTCGTTGTGTATCCTTCTGCAAATGGACTCGTGTTTTACAAAACCTCTCTGAAAGCCGACTCAATTATCTTTTCCAGCTGTCCATGCTTCGTCATCTTGACAGCTCTGCTTATGCTATCTGTCAAAAATGTCTCCTCCCGTGAGGCTGTCGTTTCCTCGCTGTTCAGCCTTCCTGGCTACAACCTATATGCAATAACATTCTGGCATGGTTCGTGTGCTTTGCTTGGCGTTGGTACGCAACACGAGCACGACTGTTCGCAAAGCCCGCTAATTATGTTTGGATTAATTTCCAGACGTTCCGATTTTTCTGTAACTGTCGATGCCTTTTTCAAAATCAAATGAAATTTTTTCCAGCAATTTTTAAAACTTTTAATTTCTAAAATCAATCGGAGAATCACTGGGCAGACCTGTCAATGTCTATTAGGATTCAACCAGCACTAACGTAAGGCTTATTTGATACGTGCGTAGACTAGCGAATGTTTGTCACGAGGTCTGAATCAGCTCTCGGGTGGCTGGCGTTATTAAATTGAATATGGCGCAGCAATATGGTCACATTGGTTTGCAGGTATCTCTGGCAGACCCTACAATGCCTGCCAAAAGTCCTTGGAACACCTCAGTATTTTCTCTGGTTTTCGCATTTTTCATTTCTTTGACACGCCACAAGCTGTTAATTCCCCTCCTCCCCCCTAAAACAATGTTGATAACAAAGTAAAGCATCCAGGCAATCTGGGGAAAAAGTTTGGTCTAAAATTGACGCTTCGTTTAGCAGCAACACAACATTGTTCGAAGGGGGGGAGGGGGATAAGTGAACGCGAGTCAAAGAATTGTCGTAAGTGTGCCAACAATTTTGGCAGGCATTGTAGGTCAGTGAAGGGTAAGATCTTCGTTTGATAACACATCTTATCATTTATTACCGACCCGATTAGGCTGTGCTGTTGCAACAATGCCTCTCTTTTTACCTGCGGAAATTAACTATGTTGATACTGTGCTCACAAAAGGAAATTATTTAATTTAATATTTTAATGTCGCAATATGAAGTGTAATCCTCTGCATCTGTTTCTCTCAAAGCAATTTCTCATCCTGTTCTCATGTAAGCATTTTTTTAGTAATATTCCTTTATTTGCTTTCTTATTGTTAGGTTTATTTGTTGCCTGCTTTCCTGTATGCTAAAGCTTACACCGCCAGGTTTTGGCATTTTGAAAACAATTGCACAGCAGCGCTTATTACTAGCACTTGCTCTTAGACATCTGTTGCTTGCAGCTTTCATTCAATCTCTCTCTTATTTCCTACTCGCTTCTATTCATTCTAAACACTCTATGCATTAAAATCTTAAAACTCACTTAAAACTTGTTTGTAGTCAGATTCCGGTGCAGCTGTCAGCTTCACCAAATAGAAGCGATACTCCACCAAATTTACTGATCTTCACTTGCTAAATCTGTCATTCTTCATTTCCCGAATCTGATTCAGGTAGTCTCAGAACATATCATTTTCTCATTTTCACTTGCTTGCAGCTGTCAGCTTCAAATGTACTGATCTTCACTCAATATAAGCTATGTGCGACAACATTTACTGATCTTCGCTTGCTAAATCTTTCATTCTCCTATTACGGAATCTCATTTAGATTAGTCTCACAACACATAACTTCCTCATCTTCACGCCGCTGAAGATTTTCTGATGCTCTCGAAGAAGTCAGAAAAATAGTAATCCTAATTGTTTAGCTTTTTAATCTTAACGCGCAGATTTTCTTTGGATAATGTTATGCAACACTCACCTCATCAAAAGGAGCTTGATGAAGCTATGGAATTATGCGTTGGTTATGGTTCTTATACTTGTTTATACATAGATAAGAGTCCTCATAGTCTAATATATGAGTCCATCTTGGCCCTTCACCATTGAATTCCACCAGCAGTAAAACTTCAAATGACATTTTTTGCGCTGATTATTTTGAAGATCTTCAAAACTAAGCGAACAATTTTGAATCCAATGTAGGGTTGGCGTATAGATGATAAGTTTTTCCAAGTTATCTTTTGATGCCGTTTTCTTCTGCAAGCCTAGTTATATAAAGTTGCATTTGAGAATATAATGTACACGAGAAAACTAGTTTAAGTCTTACCTGCGATATATTGCTGCGTTATGCGATTGGTACTGGAGACCGACCATTCGCCAATTTCCAACAGAATCAGACGCGAGCGGCTTTGCGCTTTTATAATTCATCAATGATGAAATTCGATCAGAAGTGGTTAATTTGTCTTGACTAGACACAATCTATTGAAAGTTTCGATAAAATACAAACAAGCGTAATAAAGAACCAACAGCTATCCAAAAAGTTATTCACACATCCTCTGGAAGTCTCAACAACGGTGAAACTGGCCTGCAATACATTCACGCGTTACGCATAAACATGTTTGCTTCAAGAATGATGATACGAGTGTGTGGAACTAGGCGAAGAAATCGGTGTTTGATTGTGTTTGGAGAGGCTAACCAGCCTTCTTCAATAAAAGAATTGAAGAAGTGGATGAAATTTCTGGTAGAAGTGGTAAACTTTCTAGGCTACCGCTACCAGTAACGTATTAAGCAGTATTGAGCCGAACGCCGCCAAAAACGTTTCATATTCAGCGCAAATGTGGAATTTTTAACTCAATTCATGAATAAGTAAACTTTTCACGAAGCTGCCAAACCGAAGTGCAGAAGCCAAGCAAAAGTTTTGTAAGTTGAAAATCGAGAATTGAAAGCATAATCGACGACGGAAACATTGGAAAACCTGAATGAAATAACCTTTGGTACCATTCTTGCAGTTTATCAAGTTTTGTTTTTAATTGATGATAAGGCCTCAGAACTCTAAGGCGATCCAACAGGGAGGGCCTGGCAAGTTGGTGATGCAGGAAAACCTTCGTTGTCCATTCGGTGGAATGTTTGAGTGCAGAATACAATGTCTGTGGGTCTGTGTCCAAGCTGAGCAAGCAAGTGGGCAAACATTGCCAAGGACCATCAAAGCTCCTCATGCTTTGAAGTTCCTCTTCGCAGCTCTTCATGTCATTGTTTCCTAGGCGCTGCTTTGCATAACTTTGTTGATCATTTTGAGGTTGCACCAGGTGATCAATTACTTTTTCGCCTTTTCCTCTGAGATAGAAATGTCATGGAATACGGGGTTAGCGCGGTAAAACCGGCTGGGCTTGATCAAGACAACAATTATCTGACAAAGGAAGACTAAATCGTTGTGACATTTGATGCCCAGAATACAAATGCAAATTGTCGTCATCGTTTGACCCAGCTATTTCAAAATTTTCGATCACAGGCCCTGTTACGTAGACAAAATCTGGGAAGATGGTTAATGTTAAGGAGAATGTAGTGTTAAGAACTGGATAATAATTTTTGTCTTTAAAATCATTTTAAGAAATCATCCAAATTTTTAGACTATAGAATATCGCAAGAATTTATAGATGTCATCCATTTTTTGTCAGTAATTTGAGACATGCTCCAGCAGTTATTCAACTATTCAACTATTGATGCTATTCAAACACCCGAAATGAATGTTGCAAAACAATTCAACTGGTCTTGTTGAATTGCAGTTATAACCGCATTGCATTGAATTGCATTAAAAACTGGTATTCGCTAAGGAATCTTGGCTCTAATAAGGCGTGTTCGCTCCTTATATGATATCATCGGTTTGTGTTCCTTCACTACTGCAGTCGTCAATTCGGCTGGCGAATTTGGCATTATCGTTGTTATGAAAATCTTGGTGAGACAATTTCAGTGGAAATTTCAATTTCAGTGAAGAGAGCGGTTGAAGGGCGTTAAACACTTGACTTAGTTCATAATAACGTAATAAAAAGGTTGTACTATTGTACTTTTTATCCTGCTGAGCTATATTTGGTCCTTCCTTGATCTGAAATTAGGCCCAACTTTGCCTTATTACCAGACGCTAATTTCCAAGTTGAGTCGAACGAAAGTACTATTTCAGCACTTCATTCGAGCAAAGTTAATGTGTGCCGAGGATTGTGTTCAAAGGATTGAGTAACAGGTCTGTCATTTCTGGGGTCGATCAAACATTCAAAATTTTCTTCCTACTGCTCTGCTCAATCAGTTTCTTAGGGAGAATTGCATTCCTGTGTCTCAAAAATGAAATCAAGATGCGGCAACTTTCGCAGCAACGAGCACTGCTTTTACACAACAGACATTTCGCATCATATTTCAGGCGTGTTTGGGGACTGCTGGTGCTTTTCCTGCTGCGAATTAAGCTCGACGGATTTCCAAGATTGACACAGAAAAGCTAAGAGACCTGTAGCCTTGCAGTGATGGAGAATGTGTGAAAGATGATACCCAAAAAGATTAATTGTGTACAAGGTACATAGAAGTAGGCCTTTCACACGTAATGCAGGGCCTTCGAAATGTATCTACAGGCGATTAGAAGTAAGACGATAAAGCGTCCTGCTTAGGCTCAAGCTTAAACAGGGCTCATGTTTATGTCGCAAGCGTCGTATCATAAGTCGAGAAAGCAAAGTTCGAATGTCGTTAACATGTTACAGTGTTAGCATTCTGCAAGATTCGTTGATCAATGCCGCCGCCAGCATACAAGTTGTGCTAGCGAAAAGATAACGGCAAAAGCTTTGGCCGTTCGGACAATGCTGCTTTCCAAATTTATTTGCCTTTTGTTGTAAAATTGAATTTACAGGGAATATTACGAAGCAAGATTAAGTAACTTGAATTTCGGCCGGCTGTTTCATTTAAGAAATCAATTTTCATTATTACTCTTTTGAAAATGGAAGTGATGTTTTATCTTAGAAATTTAATTAATTTTTTGTAAAAGACGCACTACCTCCCTTGTAGTACAACTAAATCGAGTTCTACTTTTGAATCTGTGTTTTATGGGAATGTGTGGTTCAAATATCCTCTGCAGACCATTGCAGTGGAAATCCTATCCATTATTCATTCGTCTACCGGTGACAAGAATTGCATATGTTCCAAGTGTAGACTTATTAAACCGACTTGACGATTTAATTTTTGCATGCATATTGTTTTGTTAGGCTAATGGAAATTCGTCTCCCTTCCCTCCAGCCTGGAGTTGCTAATTTATAACACACCGACCTAGCATTGGGAGTAACTGCCACAAGCCGACTTTCCTTGCCTCCGAAGGTTACGCTTAAGTTTTGTTTTCTGACTAACCGAGCTTTGGCTGCAATTCCCATGCGATCGTCCAAGCAATGTATCTCGCTCGATATCAGATAACCCTACCAGCAGAACGAAATGCGCAGCTAGAGTTCTTACCATTTTGTTCCCTGTTTGCCAGCCAGTTGTGCTGTTGGATTGCACTTCACGCCAGATCGTTGGTGAAAGGGTTCCACTTGCAAACAACATCAAGGAACTGCATAACAGAAGCTCCGGTGGCGCAGATCAATTCTCTTATTCAGAAATCCCCTTTGTGCCGTGCACGCTACTAATATTAGTCTGTAGCTACGCACTGTTGATAGAAGAATTGGAGTCAGACAAAGAAGTTCGAGAACCATAATGGCGGCTTCATGGTCCCTGTTATTATCAAATTTCAGAAGTCATCAGCGCATTTGATCCCACATCACCAAGGCCACTGCAGCTCCAAAACATTGCTGGGCGGTCATTTTACATTCTCCCTTGCTCTGTCTCAATGCAGTCGTGCAAATTGGCTCAGCTGCCCCCATACGACCCCTTTTTGGAGTTTGCTTCAAACAATAGTGGTTAGGTTTGTCAATGCCTCATATTGAAAACCCCATTTGCACTGTTGGTTTATGCTATCGGATTCTCAAGATTCTTTTTAAATTGATAAACGCTGCTTTTCAAGAGGTATGTATGTGCTTACTAGATGGGCTGAAGAAAGAGGGTGCAGGTTATGAAAGATGGTGCATGCGAGGGAAGTGGATATGTTATTGGAGATTAGAGAAGTTTCGACGTGGAAAGAAAGAAGTTGAGGTGAATGGAGAAGATGTGGCTAAAGGTGTGGTTAAGGTGAAGAAGATAGGGTGAGAAAAATGTTGGGAAGTTTTTGCGGCAAAAGATGAAGTGCTATTGACCATTTTGGTGATGGCAGGGTGCTGTTGGAGCAGTGCAAGCGTAATTTTGAAAAATGGTACTTGGCTCTCCTTGTCCTTCTCCCTAAAAAGCGCCACTAGATAAGAAATGCTGGGTGGATGGGGGAGGGTGGATGGGGGGAGCTTGGGATCGAGAAATGGATGTCAAGGCGGCATGAAGAAATTGCGATGGGCGTAGTGAAATTCGAAAAATATCCCCTGGCAAACGTTTCATTGAAAAGTGTCAATCGATTTGACCCCACTGTGCCGTTGGTACCAGAACCGGGTGCCTGTGCCATTGACCAGAAGGTGTTGAATAGTCTCGTCTTGTGTTGTGGTTGAATCATTGACAACGACATTCGAGTTGGTTGCAAAGGTGTTCTGGTTCATGATAATAAGGGTTCTTCTAAGGAAAATTCCCTTTTAGTTGGGTTTGACGATGCTCACTTTTTGGAATCTTTGGAACATTTATCATTAAATACATCGAATCTGGGCCAATAGTGTCCCATGTGTTTTGCGATTGCTCGCTTTAGTTCGCTTGTTAAGCTGGTGTCTCTTTCAACTCTCCTCTCCTCTTCCTCCTCTCCTGCCCAAATAGGGCGAGTTTGTGGAATTTTTTCAGGAAGGCCTTTGGTGATTATTGCAGGCTCCAAACATTTAGTTTGAATAAGGATGTCACACTGAAGGCTGTGTTATGAGAGAGAAGTGGCAGACACGGTCATCCAAAAGTCTGCTTACACTTTACTACGAGTTTCTGTTTGCACATGGTCTTTCAAGGTCAGCGTGGTTGGCGATTCTTGTCTTGACACAAATATGCGCGTTTGGATTACAATTGACATTACAACTGGTCTGAATTTTTAAAATTGTACAAAGTTCAAGCTTGTTTTCTGATAACGTTACGGGTTTTATTGTGGTCATGTCCCACAGTAAAGGGAATCACCTTTTTGTTTCGTATACGAATGTCATACAGACTTCCACTTTTGGCTCCACCACACTTGTCGCCGAATTCCACAGGGTGTCAATGCAGATGCATACATGTTATTTAATTTTCAATGAAACGCGTTTTCATGCCTCGTTTTGTTGCCGTTTCTACTGCCACTTTTCAACAGACGTGTAGAATATGCCTGAACTTTATTTTGACCTGATAATTCATAGTTTTCCATAAGCCAGCTGCTTGAAATATATAAAAATTGACGCCAGCTCCAAATATCCAGCTTCTGTCACAAGAATCCTTTAAAAATTTCTCTTCAATCTTTTTGTGTGTTACTTATACCCAGGCCTTGTAGTGCTAGTCACGTTTCGGCTCTTCCCGCCAAACGTCGCACATTCCTTATTATGCAAAGTAATATAGAGCCATGTTTACATAGCCGTGAACTGTATGGACAAGATTAAGTCTCGGTTTTACCGTCTTCATGACCAATGGGATAAATATAGTCGCACAAACTGCCACAAAGGACAGCTGACGTAACCTGTTCTTGTCTATTAATCCTATTGTTTTCGTTTCTTATCAAGCTTTCAATTCAGTAATTTATTTGCGATAAATTGATCTGAAAATTACATCCTCGGATTAATGAAAGCCTGTATTGATGTGCCTCTGAACCTCAACGCTTCTATGAAAGCAAAGGGCATCGGAAGGTCACAGGGGCATACAACGTTGCTTTCACCTCCGCGCTTCTTTGTACTGGGTTTTGAATAAGAAACCGAATCGACAAGTAAACACATGCATTCCCTTTTCTTAAATCTTTTGAGATCAAGAGTTTGCTTTTTTCTAGCCTTCCCCGCCGAGACGCCGAAGCCGCACCCCAGAGCGAAGGAGAAGGAAAAGCCGCACCCCCACTCGAAGGTACCAAAGTTGCTCTAATCAGTTATCAAGGTTCTTTTTAGCGAAGACCATTTTATTTTACACGAAATGTTAAAGATAACTTAGTGGGTTTATCGAAAATCATAAAGTGAGGGGTAGATAAGATTAGAGAGACAGGGGTGTGAAAAGAAGGAAAGTGGGGAAGAAAAGAGGGTTTAACGGGGTGGGGCGATAAATATGTCAAATTGTTTTCTTCATTTAATGCGTATTGAAGTACAAATTGGTAAACATTTGCAATTTGAAAAAGGAGGCTTTGCAATTAACACCAGATACTTTTATATAACCAATGAAAAATTTTCACAAGACAACAATACTTCCTCGTAATATCAAATAAAACAACGCGAGCAAAAATTATGCTTGTTACTGGTGAAAAGCAAGTAGAGAAGCCTCATCCATATTAAGGAGTGCTGCGGAGGCGCAGGACTCTTTTTTGTTGTCTGTCAGGATCTTTCCGCATCTTACAATTACTGAATAGCTGGCCATGATATTTTCAGCTCCTTTTGCGTCACCCGCGCATCAATTCGGCATAATTCAAAGACCTTTCGGTATATGTATGTTGTTACTTAAGTTCAATAGGCTCAACCATTGGAATTCAATAGGACTTGGCCAGCCTTGTGTTACTGTATTGTGAATAGATGCCAAGAAGTTTTATTTCATCGTTTAACTTTTCTGCAAGCTTTTGCAAGTGCTACTCACATTTTAACGGAAATTTTTCAAAGGCTCAGAGCTTTGTAGCACTGTTTAAGACAGAATCTCATTCACCCACCGAAATGAATGCAATGGTATCTATTCAAATGCCTCTTATTGAAAAAAACATGCCTGTGTCTATTTAAACAGCATTTTCGAGCTCTCTGGAAGTTTGTTCGATAATTTATGGACTTTCTGCACAAATCTCAAAGGGAAAGTAGCTCTGAGCTCAGAAAAGCTGTTGTCATTTTTCAAGATAATTCAGGCTGAATTTATTTAAGTTTCCACCAAAAAAGTAGATAGGTGACAGTTTGCAAGTAAAAACAAAAGAGTGAAACAACTGGAGGGTACGTGCCTTCTCTTTGCTCTGCACGTTGTACCATTGAAAATTCTTCTGTATGCCCCTCTCATTGAGAAATTATACTGTATGTTGCAGTACCCCCTTACTACGTCCTGTTTATGAATATTTAGCGTAAACTTGAAAGAATTGATAATGTAACAAGCTATTAGTTGAAGCTGAATAAACCAAAGTAGAGACAGACAGAACTGAACAGAACAGGCCAATGAAGATTCAGGATATTGGTATTTGAAGGCTATTTATTGAGGCCTCTGCTAAAGCCTTTTTCAGCAATCATTGCGGAAATATCCAAGCTTCTTCTCTCATTTAATTTAACTTCAATATTTGGTAAAAGATTAATGTTACCCGAGTCTTCCTTTAAGGGAAGAGCAAAAGTAGTCTATTACATGTTTTGAACGATACAATTCTTGAACTGATTGACTGATCACTAAAATGACTCACTGTTAGAAACATGGCTGTTAGATGGCTGCTTTTTAATGGTTTTTCTGTCACAGGAGACGATCCCGTTCTCGGTCGTATTCACCACATCGAAGAAGAAGAAGGTCTGTAGCTCTTCTGTTGAATGTTTTAGACATATGACGTAATATTTATGCTTGAATAGTTATGAATCATGTACGATACTCGCATGTGTTATATTTGCTATTGAATTTTTAACACGTGGTCGAATTCGCAACAGTGATTGGCCAGTTTAGATTGCGATCGAACGTTTAATGCAACTTAGGCCTTTTTGATTGCCTTGGAATGAGTTTTGTGCGGCTATTCGTGCAATAGAAAATTGGGTTTAAGTACTTTCGGCAGCTTTGATAAAATACTTTTTGTTTTTCTGTTTTGGTTTCCCCTTGAGGAGAAGCTAGGGCACCTTGTGAATATCAAATGCTTTGAAATTCTTTCTGCTTTTACAAAACACCATAATAACAAGAAAAAGCGGAACCAGTTTCCTTGGGCTCTTCTGAAATTAGGTGTTAGGTAACGCTTATTGGTCAGTTATAACCAATCACGCGGTCCTCTTATTAACTTCTAGTGTTTTCGATCCGCAACTGGCTATTTATTCTGTCAGCTTTTGGTTATCTTCCGACGTTTGCATAATCTGTGGAGAGTCGGAAGAAAAATACTTAAGAATGCTGAAATCGGGTTTCCGCTTTTCCTTGCTATTGTTTGTGTCAGCAACTTCGATATCCCATCTGACGTTCGCCTCATTCTCTTCAACACCGTTTTGCTTCTAGCTCTTTAGAAAGGCCATCGTTCTCTTGCTGACGCTAACTGTTTTTCCCGCCTCTTTTCAGTCACAGCCCAAGGCGCCACCGTCACCGGTCTCGCTCTCGATCCCGTTCGCCTCGAGTTCATCGCCGACGCCATCGATCTCGTTCCCGCTCTCGTTCCAGATCGCCAAGAAGAAAAGGACGATAAGTCTCTCTCTCAGTTTTTTACTCAAGTACTCAAACCGGACACTTTTTGAAGTTTTTGTTTATTACCCAGAACTATCATGTGTCATGGACTTGGAAGAAAATTGCCTATTGAAGGTTAAACTCAAGACACATATCTTTGCCGTAGAAAGTAACCAAAACTATGCTATGAATTACTTTTGCATTGAACATGCAAAACCATAGCGACATGTGACCTGCAAATCTTACAGTCAGCTATGTTTGTTTACAGTACGTTACAGTTTTTGCTTCGTAAGAATTAATCAGAAAGCGAGAAGCAATCTAACTATGACAGTTTCTAGCACTGAAAATTTCTTGTATAATGATCTCTGAAGATCATTTCCCAGCAATCAAATTTTAACAAGACCGGATTCGTACATATAGAAGCAGTTTCTATTTTGTTCCGGCTTAACCAGTTCTTTTAATAAACTTAGTGTTTATGATCTAGTCTTCTGCTATTGAACAGGATGATTGCATCCCAAAAACATTAGCGTTTCATCAGAAATATCAAAGCGTATCTTACCTAATTCGCTCTTATCTTTATCCGTTTCATTTCTTTGTTCTGGGTTGTGTTGGCGTTGTACCAGTTTGAAAGCGGAACTGAATATCCCACCTGTGATTTGCCCTACAGCTGTTTTTAGTCGACCAAAATCATTCGTGGACGCTCTTCTGGCGGATGTCACCAAAAGTCGTATGTGTATAGTATAGCTATTGAGCTAGCCACCTGAAATTTTTACTGAAGATCTCACTTTTTTGGCATCGTGTCAGCAAAGATCAATAACTTATTATGTGAAAAAATTTGATGAGTCTCGACAATATCCTCTTTTAGAGAAGAAGAAATTTAGACCTATGGTGCTGTGAAGATGTAAACGTCTCAAGGCTTCACCGTACTGATTAACGTATACGCCAGCGTTAATTGTAATGTGAACCTTATAGTCTTATAGGTTCACTATCAAATTATAATTTAGTCCTTTTATTAACATAAAGATTGAAAGTGGTCTTTTAGTGGATGAGAAAGTAAAATTAATATTTGGGATGAGAATAAACCTACGATTAAGGATTAATGTTCATTTCAAATAAAGTGGAAAAGTGGACTTAAGTAAGGAAAGAACGTTGACTTAAAGGAGGGTCCAAGATTAAGTTCAAGTTTCATTACGAAATTCCAATATGATACAAAATCCTTTTAACAGCAGCTACCAACATTTGATAGTAAACAAATAATATTATAGTTTACGAGTTAGCTTGAGGACAAGAAAATGAAAGCATGGTGTAGAAAGATCGCTCATTTAAAGGTGAGAAAACTGGTTAAAAAGGAGAAAAGTAGTATGCTTAAAATGAGGAAAAAATATGGACTTTAGATAAAGGTAAAGGAAGAGGAAGAAAGGAGAAGAAGGAGAAACGTGAACCTAAGTTTAGAAAAGAAAGTTGACTTGAAAAAGGAAAGGGTATTTATTTTAATATGAGAAGGATATGAGTGGAAATGAAGGAAATAAAAGTGAAATAACATGGACGTGGAGGGAAGGGATGGACTTGAGATAAAGAAGAATATGGACCTGAGATGAAAGAGGAAAGTTAACTTAAAGACAGGGATAAAATGATTATTAATGTGGAAAGATAGTTTTAACATGAGGGAAGAAGATCTACTTTAACTGAAGGAAGAATGTAGACCTAAAATATGGGAAAAATTTGACGCAAAAAGAAAGAGAGGAAAGTCTTGATTCCTGAACTCCAGACATGATGTTCACCAAAATAAAAGCAAGAAACAAAACTGTTTTATCTCGAGAGATTTTTTCTATTAGCAACCAAAATTTTTGCATTGTTTGTTGGTTCAGTGCTAAATAGTAACTAGAAGACCTTAATCTGGTGGTGATCAGAAGATTACCCTTTGGTTCATTCTTAATCTGGTGGATTTACCCAAACAATGATCGCCAGTTTTTTTATAAGCAAATCGCGAAATGCTTTGTCGCTGATACTTGGTGCGATGGCAACCCAGACAGTGGTACTGAAATGGAGTTTTGGTAAACATTTCTAGTACGCAGCTTCTAGGTTTATGTAAGATCCAAGAAAATCTAAGTAAGTTTAGTCAACTGCATCTTAATGTCACAAACTTTTTAGCATATCCGTTCATTGAGAAGCATTCAATTATTCGCAGCCAGGTGTTTCCGTGTTGAGCGTGTTTCTCAAGCAGAGTTGATGACATCTAGGGCAGCTGTGCTTAGCTAAAATATTTATCAAAGTCCAAAAGGCTTCCAAGCAAATATTAAATGAAATGAGCATCAGATGTTGAAAATGTCTCTTACAGCGTAAGCAGGGTCTTGAAGGTGACGAGAAACGCCTTCTTTCTGCCTCATTTAAGGTTTTCCTTTTTTTGCCTTTTTAAGGATGTTCCTTTTTGGGCTTAATTTTGGGTGTTCCTTCCTGGGCCTAATTTGGGTTGTTCCTTTTTGGGCCTTGTTTGGGCAACCCTTTTTAGGATGTTCTGTTTTGATTGTCGTTTAGGGTTATCCTTTTAAGGCTGCATTTAGGGTTATCTTTTAAGGCTTCATTTAGGGTGTTCCTTTTAAGGCTTCGTTTAGGGTGTTCCTTTTTGGAGCGTCTTTTAGGGTATTCATTCTTGGGCCTCATTTACGATGTCTCTTTTTGGGTCTCATTAAAGCTGTCCCTTTTCGGGGCACCCTTAGAAAGTTAATATTTTGAGCCATATAAGGTATTCCTTTCTGCCCGTTTTTTTTCTTGAAAATATGTTTCATTTTTATATTACAAGCTTACAAGTCACAAATGCCAATTTGTCAATTCTGCCCACTTTGAAGGGAATTCCTTAGTAATTCTTGATAATCATGGTAATTCCTGCTTAAAAATGTACTGGTCCTTTTTGTTTCTGCTCTTTGCTCCTTTTTCCAAGTCAATGGCGTAAAACATGTCGCAATCCCATAAGAAGATCACTTAGGGAGTTTGATAACGAGAATCGGCCATTTTGTTTGCAGAATTGATTTTTGACAGGTTGGATGGTAAATAGGGTGAAACTATTTTAATCATTGTACGCATGCCGACTGCACGCTCTATTTAACCAAGTCTACACGGCTTCTGGTTTCTTTCAGTGCAATAAGCTCATATCGGTTATCATACATCAGCTCGTGTTTGTCCTTCCGTTATCTTATTTAGTTTGTTTGTTTTTAAAAGGCTTCCGTAGACTTGCAAAATTAGTTTGATTTGATACGTGCATTGATTCAACGGACACAGGTGTCTTTCTTTGCTTTTAAAACCCTGTCAAATACATGGTCACTATAGTACTTTCATAACCGCTTTTATATGGAACTTTAGCGAATCTTCAATTTGCTCATTTAAGATAAGCGTTGTAACTGATGTGGACGTTATAATTGATTCCAGTATTCTCATCAATTCAACGAGTCGTTTCAACACTAGTTGTAATGCAATCATGAGGTTATGTTTATGCCCAAATGCTTTCTGGTGCGCGTCATCTTATATCATATATAGCTATGAATCGTCTAATAGTGGCATCGTGAAAACGTTTTAGAGGCCAATAGACTCACATACCTGCGAACAGTCCAATGAGCTTTGCAAATGCATCTTGCCAATTCACTATCCTCTTCTTCCATTTTCTATCCGATACTGAGTTACACAAGGCCTAGGCTGAAAAGCCTATAGTGCACATGCTAGCCCATAGAAGTTGGTGATGAGCATTCTTTACTATAGTCTCTTTGTGGGTATAAGGCCACAATTGAGATCAGTTTCGTTGAAGCATAGAACTGAATGCAAGAACTTCAATCTTGGCAAGAACTCTGCAAGGTCTCTAAAGTTATTTTGAACTAATACAGCACCTGCTTATCAAATGCATTCTAGTTAAATCTATCTTTTTGCTTGAAATCCAAGTAGATATTTGCAAATTGTACCCATTTTACATCAATATATTTCCAAAAATGATCCGTCATTAAAACAAGAAATAAATCAATATTGAAAATGAAAATGTATGTACAAATAAAATATGTTTTCTTTGCAAGATAGGTCGCGTAAACAGTTTGTGTGAAGGCAATGCATTCACCAGCTCTGCTTTCATCGAATAACAAAGTGGAACTGGCGAAAGTCTTTGTAAATCAAGATGACCCATCGATATTATCATATATTACTCTTGGGAGATTTTTAGGTAATCAGCCAGGTAACCACTAAAAGTAAAATATGCCAAAAGCAGACTTGCTGTATTACGTTTTCGTACGTCCAAATGCATTTATTGCCATGCTAGACAGACTAAGGTTGGTTGGACTTCTTTTTGGCATTTGCTACGGGATAAAGAAGCTACAAGAGACGATTGTTTTCCTTTTACTTTGAAATAGAAAGAATCTTGGTGTCTTCATTGTTTTGGCTATTCTTCATTGTTTAATCTCTTCTTCTTTCTTATTTTCCATCATGAAAACAGCAGGAGACGTCGTAAGTATCTTATTTCTGTAGAAGTTTTCGGTAATTATTTCCTGTATTTTTATATTTGACAAACTACTGCTGTAAAACTTTTTGCCAGTTATTACCTTGGTGCAATAAAGATAAGAGGATGTTTATGTAAGTATTGAATTTAAGATCTTTCCTTTTTGTTTACATGCTCATCAGTTGGCCATTGTTATTAATGCTTTGCTCATTTTTTCATTCAATAGTTTTATCAGCTGCAATAAATAGGCAGATGTGTGCTATGTGCCTTTTGGCCACAAAAAGCTGCCTTCAATTTAGCCTGGAATCATATATGAAAACGTTCTACCTAGTACCACCTCAATTGTCTAATTTTTTGTCTTCTATCTTTCTCTTCAGGAAAATTTCAAACCCAGCTTGATTGGCATTCTTTCTTGGTGGTTCGTGGTAACTTTTGATTTCGATGCAAAAACGCATAAAAATCAGTGTCGCCAAAAAGCGGGAGGGCGGTGCCTCCTCATAGTGATGTCTTAGAAGTTTGAAAAGAATGCATCTCTGCACGGACGGGTGGCTTTCAATATTTCAAGAAATTAAATTACTATGTTTTGCATGATTGTCTACAAAGTTAGGGGGTTTTTAATCTTGGTTTTATTGTCATTTGAAGATGAGACTAAAATTATCTTCAAATAAACTTTAAAGCAGATTGACTGATCTTCAAGGTGCAGAATAGAGTTAATGGAGAAATCCAACTAAAGAGCCACGCTGCCTTTCGGTCGGAATTTTATTGGCGGTTATAGAATTTGTCCTGTGTAAAGTGACAATTTGAACTGTTTCTTCAACAGCAAACCGGGCATCAGATTTATAAGCAAGCGATTTTATTTGTTTGATGTTATAAGAAATGCAGTGCCTGAATACAAGCACCCTTGGCGTGACAATGCTCCGAATTGGGTATTTCCATTTTGATGCGTTTTGCATGAGATCTAGTCACTAGCAGCCTTTGTGTCTTGCAAATGTTGTATGCACAGGTGTCGTTATATTGGGTGCTTACAGAGTGAGGAAACAAACGCGGTAGGCATCAATTTGGTGCCGGAGTTGCTATGGGCTGGACAGCATATACAAGAAATGGTAGTTGGTAGTACTTGGTAAGTTTGAATGCAAGTTTGAAACCTCTTTGCTAAAGTAAATTCTTTACATAATGCAAGTATCCTGCAGAAATATCCTTTAAATATTTTATGTTAGCAGTAATCGATCAATGTTCACGGACTGTAATATTGCCACCTGTGGATAAATCATTCTGTCTTTTGATGACGTATTCCATAAACGTGCTATTAACCATGGCGATAACTGGATCTCTGCTGCATGTTTACACTTAACCAGTTCGTTGCACCAAAAAGATTTGATCTGCTTAGAAAGCTCCAGCCTGCTAGAGATGTATGCTACATGAATACAACTGCTTGGCGGTAAGTCTTTTAGTGCAAAAAGATATGTTGCAAAATTAATACTGCCAACTATGGAGATTTCCAGCGTTTCGAAATTATTGTCCTTAACGATACTTCTTAGGTACGACCCGTGAATTGCAGTTCGACGGGATCATGTAAATGAGGAAAATTGACAAGCAAAGATTATATCCCGACATGGATCCATTGCTTTGTCAATCAGCTGTTTTGCTATGTTATTGAATCCAAACCAAGTGATATTTCTCAAAATGTGGTTGCCTAAATGTAGTAAACTTTTTGATTTGTCGAATGTTTAAAGCTCGCGGGCTTGTCTCTGTCAACATGTTATTTTACTCGTCTAATTCATGCTCCTCGTCCATTTATGCTTTGATTTGCATAACGTGAATTGCTGAAAACTTTTTTGAATCTGAAAATCGTGTGCTTTTCATGAAATGTCCCGCCTGGATTTATGATGTCTCTTTTCACCAGGTTTGTCGATGTGAAATGAAGCCTAAAATGAAGGAAGAAGTAGTTTCTATTAGGATAGTCATCTTATTGCTTCTGCTGTCGGGAAATGCGAGAGAGGTAACAAACCAATGCATTAAATCCTTTTCAGAGAAAACGTTCTATTATTGTAAAGAATCACTAGCAGATATGCGCCGTATAAAACTAACTATTTGTAATCCAAAATTTTTGCCTGTATCGAAATTTCTATGCATAAATTTCTTATCTGTTGCCTGATCTCATTTCTGATTTCTATTCAACTGAGCTTACCTAATTAAAAATTCAATAACTTTCAATGGCTTATTAAGGAAACCATTTTGCCACATTAAAGTTTCTTTATCATCCTTTTAGCCGTCAACAGTTATCGTTTTTTCTATAGATGCCAATCGAGATAGATACTAGCGTTGAACAAGTTGCAGATTTTCTGCTGAAAATTGTTCTCGAACATGCATCATCTTGTTACTTCCAGAGCTTTTTATGTCCTCCAAAGGGTCTTCCAAATCTTTTTCAATCAGTTCACCATGTTCTACTGGAGCTTTTGTTTTAATCAGCATTTTGGATAATTGGATTAGAAATAGAATTATTGAAATTTCTTTAGACCGTTTCAAGTAATGTTTTTGCATTCAGGTACTTTCTTCACATTGCGACGACGCATTCTACAGCCCAGTGCCAGGTACTCGATGCCTTTTATGTTTGAACTTTTGTTATTCTCATCTCGTGAATTACTCGACAATAAACAGTTGACAATAGCAATTAATGAACCTCTTTATTAATAAAAAGCGCAAGCAAGCGAATTCAATACGCAATGATCGAAGATGATTGAGGCAGCTCGCTGTCAAAAATTGATTATGCTGCGTTCTTTGTCAAAAGATTCGTTTTGATTTAGTTTATTGCAAGGGATAGATGAAGAATTAGCTTAAGCGAAAGAGGTTGCGAAAAGCTAAAATCAGCTCATTATCGTCACTAGGATGGTGTGGGACAGCTCCTTAGGACATCAAAGCCATGCCATTACCAGAAAGGTCATGGCAGTGCAGCTTTCCCAACAATTTATTATTTACTTCCTGACAATCTTACCTAAACCAGATCTAGCCACCCTTAATTGATGTTGATGATCTGTTTGCGGAATTTGATTTCAGCTGCAATTATTTCTGTAATTGCTCTTCCTGTGTAGGGATTACGTAAAAAGAATTATTCGCTGCTGTTTGCCCGGTACAGGTTCCTTTATCTCCAAAAGCAAATTTTAATTACTGAGTATTTGAGACCTGCTTCCGAAAGCAAGCATTGATTGGTGGATGGTAATCAAACAAAGAAGAAGTTGAAAGGAAATAGCCAATCAGTGCACAAAATAGTTTCCGCTGGAATCGATCAACAAGACTCGCAAACCAAGCTTTGTCTTTACGAACTATGGATCGTGGCCTGAGCTAACATTAGCTTATGTATACCCATATTTGTCTTCATTAATCAACCACTACTGCCGGTAGATCTGATTCTGGCTATTTGCTGCTCGCAATCAAAGTGTAATTAGCATCAACGCCTTTACGGCCTCGCTTCTTGGTGTCCCATCTTGATATGATTCTCAAAGCTTCTATACTTAAGGCTACATTCGGCATTATGTAACATATTATTAAATCATGTGAAATCCCAGTTGATATCAGCATTGGCGAATTATTTTCTTCGTTGAAATAATTTGGTCAAACGAGCATTTAGTATCAATACAAAAGTAGCTACTATCTGCAAGGAGGCCATTCGCCTTATTATTAGAGGCACTGGTTTAGCGAATTTAGGGGTGCACGTCTTAAGCAAGAAATATGATTGGGAATATAATCATCTGGAAAGTGGATAAATTGTATTGCAGATAGAGAAAGAAACACAAATTATTCTAAATATAATTTGTTGTTGTTAGATTTTGGTATTAGCGACTGTCCAGATTCCTGAAGACAATATTTTAGAATGCAGCACAGCTGCCCTAATCCTACACAACAGAATTCTCTTTGGTTTGCGTTATCAAATCAAACTGTTAACCGAAGGCCTCTTTCTTGGCCCATGTTTCTCGTCATTTAAAACGACAATAATCACTGATAAACGCTTTTGGCTACTGTTATTTTGAATAGTCGAACGCATCTTTCTAAATAAGTACGAAAAGTCGAGAAAAAGTTTGGAAGAATGTTCTTTTCCGGGTAATAATTTGCCAAGCCATTGGTAAACACATTTTGTCCCCGATTCTTGAATAGAGACCAGACAAAAGTGCCAATATCGCAAAGAAGATATCTCGAAGATTTTCTGGTAATTTTCATACCAGAAAATTTTTAACGTAAATTAGGTGACGTTAGTATTTGAGAACAACTTGCTGAGAACGTTCACAGTAAGTGGGCACGTTTTCTTGCAGATTGTCAAGTCCACCCCCTGCGCGTTGGATACTTCGCGAGCCCACAGTGCGGAAGTCTCCACACGTTGACCGACTCTGATGGGCGACCGAATGCGGATTTTGCCAGGCTGGACCACCCCAGCACGTACACAACCGGATCCTTCACGAGATATCACGAATATTCCGCAGGGCATTACTTGTCGATTAAGCTACAGAAACGCGCCCGGATTTACGGAATAGCCGTGCAGGGGAGTCCGGATAGCCTCCGGTATTACCTGAAAAGTATGGAAATATGGTACAAACTCAAGGTCAACGATTTAAATGTCGCGAATCCCGGTACAACCGTGGAGACCTTTTATAAGGAGGGCGCGGAAATCAAGGTACTCTTAAGTTATTGCTAACTACTTATTCCACGTGATGTGCTTCTTGAGTTTTTAGCCAGCCATTGTTCACTGTTGCATGAATCAAAAGACAGCTTCTGTTGACAGCTTCTTTTGACTGGTGCCATTTTCAAAATTCTAACTTTTCATTTGCTAAATATGTTAAAAAACAGATCAATAGTTCACGGTTATAGAGAACGAGTGACAAATTTGAATGTTAGACAAAAGTGACCAGGAAAACACTAGTCACGGGTAATGTTGTTGACAATTGCAGGAGCACTCGAAGATCAAGAAGGATTATCCTTTGCATCTGGCTATGCCTAAACGACGACTTTTACATCCAGCTGGCACCAATGGTCTTCCTTGTATTGTAATCAACATGCCTATTCCTATAATGTGAAAGGCAATTTATGCTAGCGTAGCCGCAAGAAATGTCACTGCATTAGAATAACTGTATTTTTTATGACTCTTCGATTATTGATTCTATTATCAAGGTAATCCTCGAATGCCACAATTTTTCAAGACTCAGAGAAATTTAATTACAATATTCTTCAGCATCTGACGATCCTAGTGGTTGTACAAAAGACATTTACATCTTTCTCACATTTTGTATTTGTAGAGATTCGTAGCGGATATGAGATCAACATCCAAATTCAATTTTCTTTACCCGTTCTACGCTGATGAAGTCAGGATTTACCCAATAACATTTTATGGCTCGAAAGTGTTCAGGGCTGAGTTGTATGGCTGTTTCTTGGGTATGTTGGACTTTTATATTACTCGACGTTACTATTGCAAAGGCGGAAAGCACAGAGCTAGCAATCAAGGTGTTATTGCGGTTATGCTAATGAGAAACTCTGCTGTTTGTCTAGTGCTTAGTTATCTAATCCTCAAGTCAATTCATATTTGTTCCATGAAAAATTTCTGCAAATGCAGCTCGTAGTTTCTTATCCAGCATTTCAATATTCCGGTGTCCTTTTTCAGTGCTGTGGTGAAGAATTGAAACTCATTTCTGCTTATTCTAGGACATGTTATGGTGCCAGCTTCTATCGGAATGAGCAATACAACCACAGTTGCAATGTTCGGAGCTCAGAATTCAGTTGGTTTAAAAATAAGGTACAATTGCTGTCAATATTCTATTTCTTTCCACTTAACTTGTACAGACTTGGAGCCAGAAAGTATCAATATAGTTGTTTCTCTGCTTACGTAAATATCGATATAATGATTCCATACCTCTACTGTCCGTTGACTAATACTTTTATGCATCTTGATCTCTCAAAGAAAGTCAAAGGGCCTGGATTGAACCTTGGCCTTTGGAGGTTCTTTAGCCGCTAACTTGTCCCATACACGAGGTATATTGTCTAACAATTCATCCAATATATCATTTCCTTTGCTACATGTGACTATTCGTCCAGCGAGTTGCTTTTTGTTCAACATCAACGCAGCTATGATTTTAAATTTTTAGGCTTCTGAATTGAAGTTAATAATTTAATCTTTTCATCACACATCTGTCTGAATGATATATTTCATTGACATTGTCACTGATTTCACTCTTTAGTCATTATAATTGATAAAATCCCTTGATATTACCATCGATGCTATTTGTTAATATTACTTTTACCGCTTCAACTATTTAAAAGAATGAGTATCTGTCAATAAATTGTTTATTCCATCTATAAAGAACATTTACTCAATCTGTTATCATACTTGTTAGCATGAATTGTTGATATTATCGAATTACAAAACTATGTGATATGTATATCATCCATCCCTTCCACTTTTTCCATGTCAGATATTTTTTCTTGATGACGCACCCTGACGGTACTAAAGACCTCGTCGGGGGGAATGACACATTGAGCTACGTATTCAATTCCCGGGGAATGGCCGCTGTTGAGCTGGGTGTTAATTTCACCACTGGTTGGATATCAACGGACAAGGTAGACTTTATTGTCCAAGGCCCCATCCTCGATCTCAAACTCAAGCTTGGAGGGTCGGAAGCTTCTCCGTTGATCAAAATGGAGAACAGTATGATTGAATTTAGCCTTGGGACATTGAATCAGCCATATCAAATTAAAAGGTAGTCTTCTTTTGTTGGTAGCTCATTTTCATTTCAACATCCTTGATGCTTGCTGCCTTGCTTCTTCGCTGTGATATTTTTTGTAGCATAAAATCTATTTCGCTCAAAACTGCTACAAACTTTTAATTTTTTACCAGGCGTTATTTCCGTATTTTAATGCTCCTCATTTGGTTTTTATTTTAGAGTATAGTTTCATGCACTAACCTGCCACTATTTCTAGTTCTTGAATAGGCTACTTGGTCACTTTTTACTTGTATTTCCGGCCTCGCGCTTTCCTGGAAATGACAACCTCTTCGTCAAAATACATTTAAATGGTTAATTCCAGGTACCATTTTATATTTGGAGATGGATCAACTTGTGATCACAACTACTGCAGCCATCGCTTTTCAAGAGGCATCTTCAAACCCAAGGGAGTCGCTTCCAATGATTTCTATCAGGCATCTTTGGAGAGAGAATTGGTGGTGTGTCCATTAGCCAATCCCGGCGTTTCATACACACCTGCCATTGCCAAAGGAGGTATTGGCATCGAATACAGGGGTACGAAGAACAGTTACCATTGCATGTCTACTAATTTTTAACATGAATCAAGAATCTATTTTGTGATAGGTGTCGTGTTAAAGTTAAATTTAAAGATTATTTGAGAGAAGGCATTTACGTGCACCATTCTTCAGTGACAAATCACTATTCCATTGATGTTGTCACCGTCATAAAGTTTTGGAATAGGCCTTTGTGCCTAATTAGACGATTTTAGCCAATTAAGAGCTTATTGAATTCATCTGATCAAAATAACTAATTTAGAGACGCTACCTTTACTAGATTGTCTGTTAAAAGTAGCGTCTCTAGATAAGTATGTCATATACCTTATGTTGGTTCTTTGAGTTTTAATCTTCATGCGATTTAAATATAGCGAAACCATTTTTCTATCACAGTATTTCTCATCTTCTAGACACAGCTTTGCCCTATTAAAGATCAAGTGCCTCTTGGGAATTAGTGACCGCTTTGAAATTAGATACCAGCGTTTAAAGTTCCTGCTGCTTCGTATTTTAGGCCCTGACGCCTTGCACAATGTGAATGTTCGTTATTTCGCTCTTCACAACACAACCTCGGTCGCCACACTCAACAGCATTGAAATCAATCGCAAAAGTTTTGCGGCGAGCGGCTGGCGAAATGAGGCAGTCGCCTTACCGAAAGGCCTTGGTGCGCCCACCCAGCACACATTGCAGTTCAACTACACAGATGGCTGCGGCCCTTTCAATCCGGCTTCTGTTCTTCTTTTTGTTGACAAGAAAGTTGATGGAGTATCATTACGAGTATGTTATTTAAACCTTAATCAGCTTGGCTGGATGCTCTAAAGAAAAATCAGTCATACGTCTTGTGTTGTGATCAATAGATAGTAAACTTTTTGTCAAACACAGCAGTGATCAAAGTCCATTCATGCCGCCAAAAATCTTTGAAACACCTCCATTTCGTGTCCTGCTTTTGCGTTTTTAATTCATTTGGCACGCCACTAGTTTTAACCCCCCCCCCCTCCCCCCACATCACCCCAGAACAATGTTAGCAGCTAAGTGTAGTGTTCAATCAACCTGGGGAAAAGGGTTGGATGCAAAAATGGCGCATCGTTTGGCATCAGGACAACACTGTTCGTAGGGGAGTGGATGGTGAATGGACGCAAGTCAAAGAATTGTCGTTGGTGTTCCAATGAATTTGGCAGTCATTTTAGCTAGGTTAGATGGTTTTGCTTTGCTGAATGACAACTGAATTTATTTGATGGCAGTCGGAGAGTGAGTAAGACAGCGTCAATCTTTATTTTACTGATCTCATTTCCCCATAGGTAAACCAAACATTCAAGTCCAAGCTGACTGAGCCAGTTTCTTACTACTTCATCAATAAGCCAATCGATTTCTACATCGACGTTCAAAATGGAACAGCTGTTCAATGTTATCTTCAGATTTCTGGTGTAACAACAATGCCTACGAACACAATCAGGGCCGATAGGGAATTCAAGGTGACATATACGTTTACAAGTCCTGGAGATACCTCTGTTTCTTTGTCAGGGTGGTGCTACAATCGTCTAAATCTACCAAATGTCTATTTCCCATTATCTTTGCTACAGCTGAAGGAGATACCAGAAGCAATGTCTAACTTTTCACTAGAACTTAGCCACAGTCTAGTGCAAACAGGTCAAAGTTTTCAAATCCGCCTGATATTTCTTCAAGGAAACCAGATGAGCTGCAATATAAGTTCGAGTACGGCTGCCATTTTCCTGGAACTTCCTTACTCGCAACTGATACGGTACCAACAAGTGTACACACTGGGACGCAAGGCCTACGTCATCAGCCTAGCCACAAACCTGTTTTCGTTCGGACACAGAATCCATGTGGTTTGTCGAAATATCTTAGGACAAGTGCAGGACATAATTACACTCCAAGCTCAGATTATAATGAGTGGCATCTCTATGAGCCTGCCAAAATTTCTGTGCTACAACTCGACTCTGGTAGTGCCAACTACCCTGGCACAAGGACGGCCTGTTTACAAAGCGCTCTCTATTGGCACTGAGGAAAAAGTCAGTTATAAATCCGACAACATCACCGCCAATGATTTCTCCGTTGTTCCAAACATGTATGGCGCATCCGGGTGGAAAAGTGTGTCAATCCGAGCCTGGAACAATGTTTCGAGTGTTCAGACATCCGGTCAGATACGCATCGCCCCGAACGCTACCATCATTGCGGTTCATGCCAACTTCACCATTTTCTCCTCACAAGCTCTCCCAGTCTTTCCTGCGGGCTATCTTCCTGTACGGGAGAGGATAATCTTTTCTGCTATCGTTTCACCGAATGTCAGTGGGTTTATTTACCACTGGAGCATAAATGGATCTGTTTCGACTTCAGCAGAAAATACAGAGCCTGTTTGGTCCTTTACCTTCCCTACCGCTGGTTCATTTAGATTAAGGCTAATTGTTGACGGTTGCAACGATGCTTTGTACGAGAAAACATACCAAGTGCTAGAGCCGATAACTGATTTCTCACTGACAGTGGAGCCGTTTCCGGTTGTTGTTGTTAACAAAACTGTCACATTGAACTTCACTCCTCCAGCCAACAGCGAGTGCGTGGAGGTTGATCTAAGCGATGGCAGCCCAGTTGGTAGACAGTGTAAATCGGGATCCGGACATGCTGCTGGTTGTAATATTTTGTTTAATGACTGCAGAGCCACCGCCATGTACCGTAATCGAGGAAATCTAACAATTAAAGTCACTGCTAGTAACCAGCTATATGCTCTTCAAAAAAACATCTCGATTGTTGCTAAGACATGCTACAACCCAAAGCTCAATATACTAGGTAGGTACTTGTCGTTGACAAATGCTTTCCTTTAATGCAGACTAACAATTCATTGACATTGTTAATTAGGATTAAGTCAGGCTAATATCTACCATTATGTGCTGATCTGAAGTTTCTGGCAAAGGAGAACTTGCTAGTGGCAATCCAGCCATATTAAGGCATCTGTGCCGCTAAAATTTCGCATAGAATCTTACGTATTGCAGGGTGCAAGCCACTTCTGTGCTCCGCTACAAGAATCAAATTTCAATTATGCCTCTTGAAGCATCTGTCTTCATTTCGGTTGCCTTAGTATGTTTTCTTCAACTAATTTAATTTCCTCCACTTTTTTGGCTAGTCAAGTGCTAATGTTTTCGTTCAATACCTTATAATGAATTTGATATGATGAACGTAGGAAGGTATTACGTCATCGCATGTATTAGACTTTTTATTTTTTTCTATTTAATAATAATCGTCCTATAATGTATAGATGGAACCCAATGTTTTCATGGAGATCCTCTAGACTGGAGTCAAGCTGTTAACATTGACGTCAGATGATAACTTGTCTCTCTTAGGCAACGGTACCAATTTGGGCACATTCACAGGAGGTCCATTGGCAGTTCTGTACAGATCAAGTAGGTTAATGTATGACGTGACGTCAGTTGGAGTTGATTGCGAAGTGAATGGCATGTACGACATCTCATGGAAGATTTTCTCAAGGCCGTTATCCGCAAATAGAAGCTTGACGGACCCTACGTACCTGCTTCCAAATTCATTGTTCGAATTCGCGAGAGACAATCACACAATGTCTATTCCTTGTTGCATCTTGCATTATGGAATTCTGTCAGTGGAGGTTAGCGTGCAGATGGCAGCACCGCTGACCAGGGATTTTAAGAGCAGCGTCAGGTTTGCATCGTATATGAACGACACTGACCTTGTTGCTTCTATTGATGGAGGAAGTCATCGTTTCTACTCTTATAATGAGACGGTGAGTTACTATATTATGTTAAATTCTGTGGCGCCTATCTCAATGCGAAGTTGTCAACTTATCTGTTGCATTAAAGCATCACTTCTAATTTTCTCGATGAGGCGAAAACTGTCTGTCGCTCATACAAAATCAGGCAAAGATGTTTATTCTTCTAAGCGTTATTCCTGCAGACAGTGTAATTGTGCAATTTTTTTGGGTTCTTTTATAAATAAGCATGTCATCGTTGCTATGCTAAGCCATGCTAAGTTTACCTTTAAGAGCTATCTGCATTTCATTTCTTTTCACATGACTTTAGTTTTGCTTCGGAATCGGGGATGTCTCTGTTGTGCTGATCATTAGACTAAATGCTTCTGTTTGGCTTATAGAGCCATGAAAGGTTTACTGGTCCATGAACCAACTTTATATCTAAACTGATCTGTCATCAATCTATTTCACACAGATCTTGCTCAATGCATCAAGATCCTTCGACCCAGATGGTTTTGTCAAAAACCTCAAGTTCACGTGGTACTGCAGAGATAATGACCTTGAATCTCGTGATATTTTCAGTCTTGAAAACGTCACTGCAATCAGTTCTTCATTCTTCGCTACATCAATTGTGAGTCCATTTAGTGTATCCGAAGCCGATATTAATAAGTACATTGATGCACAATGCTAGCAGCTTTTGATGTTGCTTTTCATGGTGATATCTATATTGTTATCGGTTAATTAATTTACATGCTCTCAAATCTGTTTACGGCCAGAAAAATATCTTAAACTTGATTGCAATTTTGACATCTATATTTTCTACAAAGCATTTTATTGCAACAAAGTCTTAAAAAGATTTTCTGCCTTATCTCTTTTTGAGAAAGAATTATAAGCTTGTTTGTTGAAACTTCTATCTGAAAATTTCTTTAGCGTTTTTTAGATCGAAAAGATGTGAAATAGATGTAATAGCCCTACAACACACGAACGAAACCTTTTATAGTGTATGGCGTAGTCTTCTTTGAAAGTGATATTCAAATAGATTTAATGATGAGAAATTTGTGATTCTTGCTGTAGATGAGCTGGAATGATTCGATCACGAGTTCTCGTAGCTTACACAGTGCTACTTCAACGAGTCCCAGAAGTACTGTCATTAAGAATGCCACCAGTGAGAAAACAGACAAGGTATGGCGCCACTTGTTGTCTTTTCATCCAGCAGCTATGTACATACTGGCTGAACATTTTCTCAGCTTTTTGGTATTATTTTTGTACATCTTCTTACTGGTGCAAAATATTAAGAAGTGCACTATGTGATATTTAAAGCCAAATGAAATTGAGTTAGCAGTATGTAGCTATTTGATATGGGCTTATTCTTGTCAAACGTCTAGGAACATTATGCAAATTAATTTTAAACTATTTAGTCATAAATGCTAACTTGCTGATCTCAAAGATGATGCCAGGTTCTTTGCCAGGAGGGATTATTAAATGATTCTTTTTTATTTAAGCACAAATTTGAATCAAATTTTACTAATTTGTGTAGAGACAGTGTACATGCAAGTTTTTTCTCGCTACAGATTATTGGCTGCTTTGGTGTACCATACGGAAGGCTTGATGTGCCGAGTACAACGCAAAGTATTTCTTTCAATTCCAAGTTTCTTCAGGAGAACCATACGTACGTATATTGGGAATACATTCCAGCATTTTTTGCGAACGTCCTTTTCTCTACCATGAGAGGAATGCTTGGGGGAATCTTGCTGCATTTTGTAGCTAATTCCAATTGTGTTCACTGACACATTTTCGTGTTTTTTTGCAGAATTGCATTTTATGTCGTGGTAGAGGGAGCAAGTGAGGCTCGACCGAGAAGAGCCCAAGCAAGCCAAACTGCTTTTGTAAGGATGCGGGAGACTCCATATTTCGATATTAAGTATGTATGAACAGATTTCAGAAGATAATCTTTTACATTTGGTTAAACGTTAAAAGTTATCAATCTATTAGCATTGATTGAATAGAATCAAAGCAATATAACAACTAACACCATGTCATGCCAAACGAAGAATGACATAGTATGATATAACATAGTGTGATATAGTATACTATGATATAGTATATTTTGATGCAATATGATATATTATGATATATTATAGTATAGTGTAATATAAAGGTATAGTGTAATACTATAGTATAGTGTGATATAATATAGTATGTTGTAATATAATATTATACGATATAATATATTATAATATGAAATATTATGATATGAACTATTATAATATGATATAATATTATATGATATAATACAATACGATATAACAAAACATGTTAATATGAAATTAGATAATAATTGCTTAGTTATTCGTCGTAAACCGATCTCTTCCATCTATAAAGTGTCTTTGCATCCTTGATACTTGCTTTTGCAGATGCGAAGAGAATTGTGGAAAGAAGCTAGATCCATCTGGAAATTTCACTCTGAAGGCTATTTGCAGATCAGAATCATGCAAAACAAGAGCCAATTTCCAATGGTATTTGATGCAGAGTGGCAGTTCAGTTTCTCTTGATTCAAAGTTATATATCAGCAGCACTAGTAAAGATTTCTTTATGAAGCCAAAGGTACTAACCCCCGGCTTAGACTACACGGTCAGGATGAAGGCAACTGCTTTCGATGGAGCTACGTTTGAGCAGGTGTACGCAGTCAGGGTGAACGAGCCTCCAAGAAATGGTACGGATTGTTTTCTAAATCTTTTGGTATGCCTTTCTACCGAGAATGAAAGGGAAGTGGCGGGTTTTGAAAGTTGTTTAAGTAAAAGGCAGAATCAAAACAAGAAAGCCAATGGTAGCTATTACTATAAGGTACGTAGGATAAAGTTTAAAGGCTGGCAACTGTTCTATGAAGACATATTGAAGATAGGTGACTGAAAGAAAAGATTTATGAATGTTACCTCTTTCTTTTAGGCTAGACCGGTACAATCCTCCTTTTGGTTATTTTGACCTACTTCTCTTCTAGCTTTGTTTCTTTGTTTTAAAGCCAGAGCTTTCTTGTGTTTCGTCATGGATAGGAAATGCCACCACACGGTGCAGCGATTTTGTAACCAATAATACTTTTAATGCTAGGAACCTGTGATATGACTCCAAGCGAAGGCTTTGCCATAAACACGGTTTTCAACGTCAACTGCTCGCACTGGCTAGATCCAGATTCCCCACTCACCTACGAAGTTGCCCATGAGACGGATGCTCTCAGTACAGTCTTGTGCAAAACCACGAAGAGGTCCTGTGAATTGTTGTTGCCATTTGGGGAAAAAGAGAACGCAACTTCCCGAATCAGAATACGAGTGATCGATTCCTTTAATGCGTACACCGAGATGTTTCATTCTGTTTTGGTAAGTTGGTTTTGCGCTTTGCAAGAAAGAGAGAATGGGTTCAGTCAATAGACTCAATGTGATTTAGAGTACCAGTCCATCTTGTCTTTACACTATAAAAAGCCAAAAGAATCTTTCTTCAACATGCCTCTAACAGATGTAAAAAACCTTCAATGCAGTTATTTCATGACTTGGGGAGTAATCGCCATGTGTTTTAGTTTGTCTATTTGCATTTCAAATCGAGAGCTTCTCTGTTTTGCTAAGTTATTCGTGTGCAGGGTTCGAATGAAAAATTTTCAAACATGCAAGAGTGCAAGGTTCAAGTTTGATATGAATTGTAATCAAGGCCAAAAATGCAGCATGCAATAACAGACACACAGATATGTGTCTAGACAGGTCAAAAATCAAAATAGGCATTTGACAAATGTGGTTTAAATGCTACCCGCCTTTAACAACCCTTCCACTGCGATCCTCTATGTCCTTTAGGTAAAAAAGCCAACTCTTTCAGTGGAGCAACTAGACTCTGCCTTGAACCGTATACTGAACGGCTCCTCAGCACAACAGACTGCGCAGCTCATAGGTGCCGTGACGTCAGTATTGAATGCTGATTCGAACGTATCCAAGGACCCGGCCGCACTCAAAAAGAGTATCGAGGTTATTATTTCTTATTATTTCTTGTCATTGCGTTTTGCGAATTGTTCTATTTCCAAGAAAGATCGCCTCTGGAATGTGTATCCTCGAATGTGCCCTCTGAAACGTAGCTTTTAGTGGGAAGTCTGTATTTTTGATAGTCAACAAATCAGCAGGTTGAAGAATCATTTAAAAAAGAAAGTACCCGATTCAAATCGTCTTTATGACGTGTTGTCTTGTTTCCTGACATGTTGCTGGGCTTCTTTTTATAGGTGCACTTTGACTATATCTGCTTTTACTTTTTATTAGCATACGTAATTTTATTGAGATTCTGTCAACATTAGTCCCTGTTTTAATGTTTGTTAAACTATTTACGAAGTTAAGTCAGTAGAAGCTTTCAGAGAGTGGTGTTTAGTTCATACCTTCCCGTCTTTCCCGCCTTTGTTAACCAAAGACCTGCTCACCTTCATCTCTTTTGATATTGCTAAACATTTGACTTGTAGACACGAGATGCCTCCATGTTGGCGCTTGCCAAAATGATAAATACCAGCTCTGATGACCTCGTTGCACCGCAAATTGCTTCAGTGGCTCAAAAGCCCTCAGAGTTTTCACAGAAATCCGCAAACGTTGCAAACGATCTCGTCATTCAAATGGTTGATAATATGCTGAGAAATCCGGATGGGATTGTTTTCAACGATTTAGTTGATAGAGGCAAGAATATATTTGCAGCCATGGGCATGGTGGTAAGATCCACGTCAGCCAATTTAGATCCCAACCGTCGCCCCAAGAATGAAAGTAATTCTACAACAAAGGACCTCCTCCTTTGGAAAACGTCAGAGGTATGCATGCCACTTTATCAGAAAAGAAATAGAGGCTCCACCTTTTTTTGAATTTATAATCAATAGAATTTAATGCTTTATGCAAAAGAATATTTTCTAGAGCATGTAGCATATTGTATCTAGATATCTACAACAAAATATATTTCAAAGCCACTTTATTGTACATCAATTGACATTCACGCGCTGCCCGCTGTGAGAAAACTTAGTGAAGAAACTTGTTTTAAATCAAAAGAACTAACATCGAAGTATAAACTATATTGAGTCAGGCACCTTCAAGGGTGCTAGAAAAGAGGCCATATCGTGAAAGGCCTTGCCATTGATAAGGCACTGGTGGAACTTTGATAGTGTAATTATAATGACGACGATGATGACGATGATGATGATGATGATGACCCTGATGATGACGATGACGATGTAATGATGATGATGATGATAATAATGATGATGACGATGATGATGATGATGATGATGATGATGATGATGATGATGATGATGATGATAACGATTATAATGATGATGATGATAATAATGATGATGATGATGACGATGATGATGATGATGATGACGCTGATGATAACGATGACGATTATAATGATGATGATGATGATGATGATGATGACGCTGATGATAACGATGACGATTATAATGATGATGATGATGATGACGATGATGATGATGATGATGACGCTGATGATAACGATGACGATTATAATGATGATGATGATAACGATGACGATTATAATGATGATGATGATGATGATGATGACGATGACGATAATCATGATCATGATTTTGCTGATCTCGTTTTTGTAGGGACGATCAATTGTGCTGAAAAGTCAGGCCGCGTTTGAGAAAATGACAAATGCTTTGTTTTCAAAAATGTCACCCTATGACAAACCAATTGAGATAACGACATCAAGCTATGCTTTGCTTCTCGAGAAAAGGCTGGGTGAACAACTGAATACAACTAGAACTCTCTCGATTGGAGGAGGCAAAATTACGCTGCCATCTTTGGCGAGCCTCAATGTGAACAGCAGCCTCGTTATCAACTCATTGGTATGGTTTTTCTATTTTGATCTTAACTACAGCCTCAGTTTAAATGTGCTGGACCATTTTGTGCTTCAAAGGGCCTCCTTTTTTCGAATTTTCTCTGAGACTTTATGGCTCACTGTCTAATAAAGTGTTTTCACACAATCAGCATCTATTGTTAAACACTGTTGTCCATTTACATGACTAGCCCGCAATGTGATAAGAGTCCCCGATTGTCTAGAGAAAATTTCGTTCAAGTTTAACAGATATTGATGTTTTATACTTAACGAGAAAAATGTAGAAACTAGCAAAACAATCGCTGGTTTATTAAGAATTTTGATGCGATCAAGGAAATATCAACATATAATAATGTCATCAGACAATCTCTAGCAATTGCCAATTTCAAGTAGCTAAAGACCTTAGGTACAATATCTGGAGACTGTTATGTACTGCTGATTTTTTGTGTGCCATATAAAAACGTGAATACTTTATCGTATTAGATAAAAATTTTTAATTTTCAAACTCTAAAAACAATTCATGCGATTTTTTCAGCTCAAATTTTCAACATTCAACGAATATTTTTGGGGCACACATAGCAGCCTTATCAACACAACAGTAACCCAGTTTGATATGAAGACAGGAGCAACTCCCCTTACAGTTATGGATACGAAGAGACCGATTTCGCTTCAGGTAAAGCGAAAACTCTCACACCCTATTCCTTATCAACACTGGCGCTTTCAAGAACGACTAGGCAAGGAACGAGTTAATTACCACAAGCTGCAGATTATAAATGACAACAGTTTGCACATTGATCTAAAACCAATGAATTACTGCATGGACCACCAGGTGTATATCAAGTATGGATCCAGGCCATCACGGTCTGATTATCTAAGGAACTGGACTTTGCCCGATTTGAGCTCTTGCAATAGAACAGGACTACAAGAGAAGCTTAGAGCAGACCTATGCACAATTTACCAGAGTTTGATTGGTTCATCGTTAAGAATCCAAGCAAATGGTTCACTGTTGCATGTAAATTGCACGCTGCGTAGGAATCTTGAGATGCAGGTGAAGGAGGCATTGGCTAACTGTTCCTCGGATCCGTACAGAGTGTTTTTGTCAGATGCTGAGACAAAAAATGGGACATTTTATTTCGGTAAGCATTATCATTATGATTTTTAAAACAGTTTACGAACTTGATTTTCTACAGCTGTTTGACTGAAATGGTATTTTGAAGAAGTTGCTTCGTATGACATATTGGGAACCAATGCTAGAAGCAATAACCAATGCGTTAAAGTAGTGAATCTTTCCTAAGGGGTGTTTTGACATGATAGAAAAATGACATCAGGTTGGTGACATGCGAGTATCAGTGCTGGATGCAAGGCATGGTATCGCAATTGATAATATTCAGATAACAGGCAATTTGTAACAGTTGATACTGCCTTATTCCGAGGTAGTTGTTTCTCTACAATATTTTACGTTTTCTCGTCCTAATGATTTCAGACTGCACCTACTATGTTTTGACCCTAGATTGATACTATTGTATTTTCTCTTTTCTAAGGCATTTTTGAAGCGCCAAGCTCAATATCTGAAAAACAAAGCCCGCCCTTTTTGTACAACTCATCCGATAGTTGTCAAGTAGCCGACAGCATTGAAGATTCTTCCTACTTCCTTCGAAGCTACACATCAAAGTGTCGATATTGGGACCAAGCAAAGACTGAGGAATGGCTAACCGATGGTTGTCAGGTGATGATGTAGTGCTGTTAAATAGCTATGAGCCCTCTATTTACCATCAGTCTAGTGACAGCATGTTCATAATATAATATATCAACCTTCAGACTGATTTCTAACCAGTTAAACCTTCTATACCAAGATTCAGGTTCTTATGTTTAATACTTTTTAAGTGCAAGACATTGCGTATTTGATTTCAATGTCTTTAAAAATTTTCCACCTGTTTGTAGATTGCAGAAAACACGAGTCCTTCCCTGGTTCATTGCCAATGCAACCACCTCACTTCCTTCGCTGGCGATTTCTTCATTGCTCCCAATCCAATCGATATTGACAAGGTCATAGAAGGCTTCAAGAATATCAAAGACAATCTATCAGTTGTAGTACTCATCTCTGTCCTTTCTGGTGTTTACATTCTACTTGTGGTTTTGTTGAGGAAGCAGGATAAAAAGGACGCTGAAAAGGTTCGTTTTATTGCCTGTTTTCTAGTTTATCAGGTTTTTCATGAAGATATGATTTCTGAACATTCCACTTTAGTTCAGACTGACATTTTTATACAAGAGAAGACGAACACACTTTTAGCACTGAATTGGTTTACCTTTTGTATTTTGATATTACATTTACCTTTTTGTATTAATAAATTATGTGAATCATCTTAACCAGATGTCTACCAATAGATTAATGAAATGTATGTCTTATTTTAGCTTAACGTCATCATTTTGGACAACGAAACGTCAAAGCCTTACCAGTACCTCATTATAACAGTAACTGGAGCAAGGGCAAATGCTGGAACCTCTGCTCACGTGTTTTGCTCCCTAAACAGCTCTGACAAAGTAGGAGAGCCTCGGGTCTTGTTTGATCCAGAGAAGACATCCTTCCAAAGAGATCACATGGACGCATTCAAAGTGGCCTTTTCTGAGCCCATCCGGGACCTCACGGACATTCGCCTTTGGCATGACAACGCTGGTATTGTTGCCATTTCGAACAACGTTTTGTTTATTTTTTTGTTTTTTGTTTCTTTAAGGCATCGACGATGCAAAAACAGTCGAGGCAAAGTCATCACACTACGTAGATCACTGTTAGATCACCTTATACCACATGCCTCCTAACATTGCAAACGGTTGTGCCTTTTCTGTCCGTATCCTTCCAAGCCGATAAGTCCTTTTCAAATGGGATCTGTTGCCTATACTCATATATCTCTAGGATTTCCAAATTCCTTACCAAAATATTAGCCAATGGCTTTTGCTTATGCTTATGCTTCTTGCCAAGTGAACGTAAAGGGGAATCCCTTGCTCTTACGTTGCAGGTGACAACCCTAGCTGGTACCTAAGTCGAGTTTACGTCGAAGATCTACAAACGAACAAAACGTTCTTATTCATTTGTGAAAGCTGGTTTGCTGTGGATTTAGAAGATGGCCTCGTTGATCGGGTTTTTTCCATCGCAAATAGCGATGATCAAAAGACATTTGCGCATATTTTCACGACAAAAGCAGCCGCCGACATGAGCGATCAACATCTGTGGCTGTCGGTTGCGTTGAAGCGTGCGCACGATAACTTTACACGCGTGCAGCGGGCTACGTGTTGCATGGCACTTCTTTTCACGACCATGTTGGCAAGCGCAATGTTTTTTCAACTTGGAAAGGAATCAAAATACATCTGGAAGGTTGGTTCTTTAGTCATCGATTACAAAGGAATAATTATTGGAATCCAATCTGGATTTGTCGTCATTCCAATCAACTTTGTTATTGCGTGGATCTTCAGAAATTCAGAGAGTTTTGCAAATTACGAAAGGCGGCGGATGATGCTCAGTGAAGGTGATGCTCCTGCAAAGAGGAAGATGATGCTTCCGTGCGGTTTTGTTATTGTCGGTTGGTTTTTAGCAGTGACGGCGATAGTCTCCTCCCTAGTGGTTGTTTTATTCTACAGCATGCAATGGGGCAATGAAAAGTCCACGCAGTTTGTTTTGTCGATTTTCACAAGCTTCTTACAGTCTGCCTTCCTGATTCAGCCGTTGAAGCTGGTCTTCGTGGCACTGATCCTTGCTCTGATTTTCAAGAAGACGAATGACGAAACTCAGGTTCTTGAGATGTACAAATACTTGGCCGAAGAAAAGGAAGTCGATGTCACTCCTGTGGAAATAGACTTGTCAAAGCTCCAAGTCAGGTATGGACTTCACACGTGGGTCTTCCTCTATGACGAGTTTTAGCTGGAGTCCATTTTCACTGAATTCTTTTATCAAATGACTCCAAAACCCGTCGCTCTCTTTGAGTTTATCAATACCGTCAATTTAAGATAACAGTCGCCTTGGAGACTTGTTTTTCACAAAAACCCAAAATTTTGATCATCGCATTTTGGGTAATACTATTCTGTCTGAAAATCTCCACAAACTTCTGCGTTTAGACAGAGCAAACGTCGGACTTTGGATGAGAAAAATTAAAGGCAAAGTAAAAATACACTGGTTTAGATGCGTCCTTTGTAAAAAAAATTTCTTGTCTTTTTAATTGTAAAACTCTTCTGATTTTAGCAAGAGAGAATATCACAGTATCCCAGTAGTAGCTATACGCTATCGATATTGACATTTAGTTTTGGTGCCGTTCACCTAGTTGTTTCACCTTACGCATTCAATACAGGATCTAACTTAAGAAGTAACCTTTGATCAGGATGTAATTGTTGTTTTGTAGTCCATTAACAGAAGACCAACTGAAATACGCACGCAAAAGGCGAAGTATGGAGATCCGGTTGAAGATATTTATTCAAGATTTCCTTTCATACGTGGTTTTTCTCACCTTTCTCTACCTTGTGGTTCGGGGGTACAGAGATCCGGATGAATTCTTGTTCCGAAAGGCATTACATGACGATATTGTTCACACCCACTTCCAACATGTAAGTAGGCGCCTGCCTCGACTTATCATCTTCAGCTGCAAGTTACTTATAATTTATGTTCTTGAATTTACTTCATGTACCATAAGAAGTACTTGAGAAATATTGATTAACCTTTTATTACCTTGCACCTAATTTCAAAGAAAATCTTTTAACGAAAAGATATATTCTTGAAATTTCTACTTTTCATATTTCTAAGCCTCATACTTGACAAACATAGCCCACATAATAGTTCAAAGAACATATTTTGTAAACTTTAACTTACGTCAAATTAAAGTGATTAAGTCATTTAAAAAATATTTCCGTTTATTTGAAATTGGGTAGACGGCATGGAGTTTTGCAAATGAAAATATAACTTAAGGTGCTTGGAACATTATTAACCATGAACACGTTGCACTCCTGGAGTTCCTTCTTGTCCAAATCTCAACAAAAGTCATTCCATATCAAACGTCCATTTCTCATATAACGATTACTGAAAATGTAAAATTTGTGGATAAAAAAAAACCTTCATCACCAGTTCTTTTACATGATTGATTATTATTAAATTACAATTTGACTTGCACGAGACCTGAATACGGTTTTAGATAGACCTCTTAGATGTAACTCTAATGATGAACGTACGTATAAAAGGCACTGAGATACGAAAGATCTCTATTAGAGCGAAGCTTTCCTGCATTTTATTTGCTTATGTGACCACTATTGTTGAAAGAATTTTTGTGATATCAATAGTGACACCTTATAAAGGAAGACGCCTGTTAGAAGTATAGTTACATAACAGAGGAGCTTGTTATTGCGTTTCATTGAGTTAACGTTGATGCCTAAGGCAAATGTCCCTTTTAGGTGAAAGATGTCCCTGGCGTCTGGACCTGGGTGCAACAGCATTTCATTCCAGCAATTTATACCCAGCAATGGTACAACGGTGACAATTTCACGAATTTCAAAATGCTACAAAATCAGGAGGCATTCCGTGTTGGACTGGCGAGAATCCGGCAACTGAGAATTAAACCAGGTATGAATTTGTATTTGTATTTGTTACTACCTTGCATCCGAAGGTAGTTTTAGGACACTGAGAAGCTAAAGCTTATCGAGCAGTGTCCTGGTCCTTCCTCTCGATGTGACCACACCTCGTGATTCCTTATGCCTAGAATTACAGAGAGCTGGCAACTCTCCTCACTCTGGGTGAAGTTTTGGTCGTGCCAGGGACTCGAACCACTGAGCCATCCGCGTACTATGGTTGGTTTTGAAAGACCTAGGCGTTGTTCAGGCCAAATGATTAACTTTGACAACTTCAATGAGTTTGGTCTCACGAGGAAGTGATTATAACTGTCATAATACACACCTGGATCCTTCAAAACTCAATCCTTGTCTATAGTATTGAAATGAAAGGCATCAGCCAGTAGGTGAATATAACTTGTTTCTATAATGAAATTTGGAAGATTAATCTTCAAAAAGCTTTAGAATAGATTAATCCATACCTATATATTATATTTAACACTTTTAAAAGAGAGGGGATGAGTTTTTTGGACTTTATTGGTTTTTGTCCCTGCTTTGGTAGAGTGACGAAAACTGTAAAGACTTATCGCTTATTGTTTTGCTTCTTTCACTCATAGGTAATTGTAAATTGTCCCAAGACGTGGTCAGACATTTCAACACATGCAATGGTTTCTACTCTCTTTCTGACAACGAAGAACAAAACTTCGACGTCGGATGGAAAGACTTGAACCTTAAGCGAAGCAGAAGATCGGTGCTTGTTGAAGGATTTGCGCCACCAGTTAGTGACATTGTAACATATACGGTTGGTGAAACAAATGATTGGATTAATCGGGACGAGACCGAAGTTTTAAGTCGCCAGAGAAGGGCTTTGAAGTTTAAAGTGAATCGAAAAACTATTCCATCAAGTTCAAAGATTGTCCATTCCAATCAGCTAGTTATCGATTCGCAATATCTACTTCCGGATGGAAGGGTCAAGTCAAACAAAGATCATTGGCGATATCATGATATGAGCTCATTACGAGGCTTTCCTTACTACGGCAAATTCTCTACTTATAGTGGTGGTGGGTACGTGGCCTCTCTTGCAACAGACATCGACTACGCACGTGCCACTGCGATGGCGCTGGAGCAGGATACCTGGGTAGACTCATTAACAAGAGCTGTGTTCTTCGAGTTTTCCGTCTACAACGCCAATTTGAACTTCTTCGCAACTGGGTTCGTGATCGCGGAAATTCTCCCAACCGGCACGGTGCATCCAAGTGCCAGCATACGAGTCTTCAAGCTGTATCGATATGTCGGGGTATTTGGCAAGTTGGTTATGGCTAGCGAAGTAATTCTTGTACTCTGTCTGCTGTACTTTATCTACAAGGAGGTCAGAGCATTGATTCGTGTAGGCTGGAACTACTTCAAGTCCTTTTGGAGCTGGCTTGAAATTATCATCGCCATTGCGCTGTTTGCTGCAATTTTTCTGAGAGCCTTCAGCTGGTACGAGGCTGACAAAAACTTGAGCCTCCTTCGGGAGCAATCCCAGCGATTCATCAGCTTTCATTACACCGTTCTAGCTGACGAAGCCTTGCTGTTGTCAATCACGATCATATCATTTGCGTCCACCTTAAAGGTCATGAAAATCATCTCCATCTTCCCTACCATCGTAGTCTTGAAGGAAACCGTGTACAGATTCTCGCGACCGTTGTTGAATTACACAATGCCATTTGTTATCGCGTTCTTCGGCTTTGCTGGCATAGGCTTCTTGTTGTTCCACCAGGAATTTCTCTTCTCCTCCTATCTGAAAGCAGCAGAGACGCAAATGTTGATGCTTGTGGGCGGCTCTGTGTATCACAGCTTGCTGAAGGCCGATGAAATTCTTGGTCCCTTATTTTTTCTACTCTTCGCCGCAGCCGAAACTTTTATTATGCTGAATGTATTTCTGGCCATAATTAACGGCAGTATCAAAGAATCTTCTGACTGGAAAGCCGAAGCTCGAAGCAACGACTTTGTCAATTTCGTCGAAGAGCGCGTAAGAGCGATGCTAAACATGGCCCCCATAAAACGGAAGCGCGAATCGCAGTTTCGAAAATCGGTAGCAAATCGAAAGGCGTCTCGTAAAGTAACTATTCGTGTTCCTGATCCAGATGAACCTAGCCATGTTAAGGCAATAGCAGTGGCGATCGCAAAGAAGCAGAGTAGTACCACGCCCATTGACAAATCTTCAGTCACTGAGAAGGCGCGGCGTTTCAGTAGGCTAGAGGCGTTGTTGACGGAGGAGCTTGCGGAGCGCAGAGTCCTTCTGGCGATTGACAACTGCAAATGGAGCCTAGGCAAACTGGACTCATGGGTGCAGAAAAGTCGGAACGAGGAAGAACTGGACATGAGGCTTGAACTGGGCGTGATGATTAGTTTACTAGCGAAATCAAAATGTATTGGCGAAATCGTAGAATCGGGATTCTAGAGTCACCCTTTCAAAAATAATATAAGCAATCAGTCAGAAAGGGGGGCACTCTGTTGTACTCTGGCGCCGTAACATCAGCATGTTTTTTGTGAATAACTACGCTAGAGTTTCGTCAAGTATATTTTGAGATAAAATATTTTTCAAGATGTCGTTTTAGCGTCGGGCAATGAAGTGATGCTTATAAATCAATCAATCAATAAATCTAGGTGATGCTTATATAACGAGTGTCAATTGGACTGTATTTGACTTCTGAATGCAGGGCAAGAAGAGGGTCATCCTTTGAAAACCCAGGAAGCGGGGACGACCTGGTTATTGCAAAAATTTAGTCAAGCAACAGGCATCGTGTAACAAATCAGATCGTGGATTCAGCAACTGGATTATGAATATTGTAGAGAAGTCGTGCCGACTTCTGACAGGGTTCCAAGTTATGGACATGACTAATGTGCATCTTTTCTGTATCTTCTCTCCGCTTTAAAAAGATTTAACAAGTGGGCGACCTCCAGAATGCTTCCTATAGAAATAATTTTATTTTTAGAAAAAAAAAATTCCAAAAACATAATTTTGAAAATTTTTGGTCATGCCTGGCATCTTCTGGAAGTGGCTTCATTTAGAATTGCTGAATGGAAAAGTCTTCAATTTTCTCTCAACTTACTTTGTACAATATGGCACCTTATTATCTATTTATCTTAGCTTGGCAATGGTTTGGTATGACACCAAATTTTGTGCCTTTAGTAGAAGAGCAGTGAAGTGAGACATGTCATTTCAAATTGCAATGTTTTTGTACAGACATATTATATATATTACATGATGTACATAGATCTTTACAGTCAACAAAGTCCATCAGCCAGATTTTTTGTAGGGCTCAGCTTCAAAAGTTTCTTGAGTTTTTTATACAACACATAACAAACATAAATATAAAAAAAGTTCCAAAAGTGATGCATCCTTGTATCATGCCAGTGATGATTGGTAGAAAATCAAATCATAAAATAATAAAATTTCTAAAATTTTCAGTTTCTATAAACTTTTCAAATGGCATCTGCAGAATCAAGCCCCTCGCTTTGGCTTGTATCAGTGGGAGCCCCCATTCTCGACCAAAGAAACCAGCCTCCACAAGGAGCTTAATTACTGCATTGCCTCAACCAGTATTAGAGCAGACAGCGGGGCCCCAGTTGCCCCCCAACAGCCAAGGTCCAACTGCCTGGTCTTCACCCAACCAGTTCTAGAGGTGATATCTTAACAGCTTTTCCAAGAAATTTTAGAGTGAAACAATAACAAAATCATAAAGAAAATAAGATACACTGGCAATTTTCAAATCTGCACTTTTTTAGTTATTTTGGGTTTTCTTTTTGAATTTTTTTTGGTTTTTCATTTTGATTTTTTTCTTTTTTGGAGTTTTTTGTTTTTTTAAAATTTTTTTGGGTTTTAAATTTTTACCTTTTTTGTTTCTTTATTAGAAGCTGAGCCCTAAGTGCCTCCTAATGGAGGCTTTTGGGAAGGAGATCAATGATCCCCTTTCCCTTCTCCAATCGCTTCTCGACTTCAATGAGCTTGTTGACTCCGTCAATGACTTTCTGGACAAGCTGAACCTACAAAACAATGATTGTAGTTTTTAGTGATTGTACATATTGATACGATCATTGCAAGATTCAAGATGCAATAACAGATGATTAAATCAATTTGTATTGTTGTGTAGTGCCTTACCTCTGAGAAGCCAAGGCGATCAAGGTTGGAGATATCAAACACCCCACCAACTGCTGCAGTGTCGACACCCCCTGTCCCTCTTTTCTGGAGACGCAGGTGCTCAAGAAGAGCATTGAACTTCTTGTGCTAAAAAGCGAGATATTTAGTGATTACGTGTTCAAATGATATAATGATAAGCTGATCATGATATTGTTTATCAAGTCATCTACAGTTGTGATATAATCAGTGATTGATCACCTTAGCAAGGTTGGGCAACTTGATGTGGACGCCAGCTCTCAATCCGGTGCCCAAGTTAGAGGGACATGTCAGAATGTAGCCAAGGTGCTTGTTCCACATGAAGCCTTCGCCGACATTTTCGATCTGTTTTTCAACAGATTTTAGGCCATTGCAGAATCGGTCGAAGACTTCCTTCATGTTTCCTCCCTTCTGCATAGAGATGAGACGGGTGTGGTCCTCTTCGTTGATCCACACCAAGAAGTTTTTCTTGTTGTTGTGCCAGATACCTCGGGCATCAGGCCAGTCACGTGCCATTCCGGCACAGGTAAGCAGCGGCGAGACCGGCTTGTCGAACAAGAAGTGGTCGTCAATAAGGCGATTCTGGTCTTCCTCAGACATACCATCCAGGGGGTAGTATGTACCCTTCAGGTCCCCCTTCAGGTTTCCAAGAGCATCAGTGACAATGCGCTCCACTTCACGTCTTTCTGCTCTTGTACAGTGTGGCGGCAGTGAGTACCCCCTGATGCTGCGACCGGTGCGACATCGGACTGACATGACGTAATCTTCGTCAAGTTTACCCCCTTGCAGCTTGGTCGAATTCAAGTCGGTCTTGTGCATGTCTGTCTTCTTGTAGCCATTATGGCGTTCCTCGATAATAGGGTCCATCAGCTCGGCAAAGGTCTCATAGCTTTCTTCATCGCCGGCGACAATGCCGACGGTTGTAATGAACGGATGGCCTGGGTTATCAACGCCAGTTTGGATTGCTTGGTCGAGGGTGAACCCAGATGCAGTGACCTATAAGGTGAATAGGCATTTGTAACGTAAAATCCATACCCCCGTTACGGCGAGTTGCTTAGACAACAGCTCGTTAATTTCGTTTTGAATTTTCGTTAAACGTCGTTTTTCCGACTTCCAGCCGAATGGTTTTACAAATGGAGAAGTTATTTGTGCATACCTTTTCCCGGAGCTTTGCATAAAGATCGGCGGTGAGATGGGTCGCCATGCAGTTGTTGTGCTTGCTCAAATCTGGGAAGTCCAGTTTGGCGGGATATCTGGTGTACGCCTTCTTGACCGTCTGCCATTTGCTTTCGGCGGTCTCCGTGGTTGCGGCGTATCCCAAGACGGCGGCGACGGCTGCAGTGGCGGTTGCAGCGGCGGCCTTCAGTGGATTGACGAACTTGAAAAATGATGCCATTCTTCAGGTTTGAGTGAATTTTCCAGTCTTCTGTCTGAACTCTAGAGTTACTTCTGAACAAGTGGTGTGGATTTGTGCAAACAGTCAGCTTTATAGTGCAAACTTCGTCGCCAATTAATTTGGCGTAATAAACCTTCATCAATTATTACGTTATTGTATCAATTTTTCAAACTAAAAAGCAGTTTGTGATGTATAAATTGTCTATATATTTTATACCACGTGACTTCAATAATGTTTTGACGTGTAATTTCGAAGTAAAGCATCGGGGGGAATCAAATCCAAAAAAATCGGCCTAAGATGGCAAATTTATCATATAAATTTTGCTATCAGAATCTGCACTTTTTCCTTACTTCGACGTCGAAAACATTCACGCTTCTTGAATTTTATCTTAATTGTACAATTGTGCACAAAAATAATTTCACACAAGGCTGATCCTTACTTATTTCACTATTTTCTTTTTAATAGCATTTGTTCAGTTTGTGCAAAGAAGCCCAAATATTGCGAAAAACATTCGAAATAGAATTCTCATTTCTTCAAATAAAAATTATTCTTTAAATATTGTTGCGCAAAAGCCTTAAAATAGATCGTTTGCTCATTTCTGGGATTTATCAGTCGGCCTAAGTCGCGTGCTGCTTTTACCGATGCTTGACCAACCCAATAAACCTAAAACCTTGTTGGTCATTTTGTTAGCAACTTATTAATTTTCAGAACAATGTTCACCAATATTAGTAAGAAATGTGATGGTAGCAAAGTGGGGAACCTTCTCTTCTTGTGCCGTTGGCTGAACAAAGGCTATTATTTTTACTTATTTGAGTTAAGGGCCCTAAATTCATCCAAACATTAATAGATACTGCTTGGCCCGTTTCTTTTTCAAACAGTTCAATTCCAACATTTGCTCGCACAGAGTTCGCACATACTTTTTTAATTTGAAAGCGATTCAAAAGCGTTCTGGAAATGTTTTGATACATTCACAAATTTCAGACACTATCTTTGTAGGATCTCTCCTACAGAAAATACCTTCAGGAACAAAATTCTAGGATAACTTCTAGGATCTGTTTCTGAATCGCCCCGATTTAATCTATTGCCTGCCAAAATTTTGGAAAATAAATACACTATTTTGTTTTGGAACTGTAAGTACCAATTTATTTTGTCAAGTTATTATATATTTCATCATTTTTTGACGTTTGCTTTTCTCAAGACGCGAAATAAATATTGTTTTTTTTTTGTTATTGGGAGCGCACTTTTATAATGCCAAAAATACCATTATGTGGATACACTCGAAAGCTTTGGATGTATAGTGGCTGATGCATCTTATAATTGAGTTGTTTTTGAGAACCGTACTCAAATTTTTCCATTGCATTGCAATCATGTATTTAAAGTCTACAAATTTTGCTTCCTAGGACTGTCTTCCATTTTTTAAAGAAGTAATCAACACCAAAGTGCTTCACTTACATTGCTCTAGTGCCACATACAATATTTCACAAAAAAAATTTCGGTCGAAAAAGCCCCATTTGGTAAGGCTATAGCCTTGTTGTTTTTGGTGCATTTGACACATGCCCTTAAACCTGCGTAACTCTGGAAATATTGATTGTATTTCCACCAAATCAACACCAAAGTGCTTCACTTACATTGCTCTAGTGCCACATACAATATTTCACAAAAAAAATTTCGGTCAAAAACCCCATTTGGTAAGGCTATAGCCTTGTGTTTTTGGTGCATTTGACACATGCCCTTAAACCTGCGTAACTCTGGAAATATTGAGTGTATTTCCACCAAATCAACACCAAAGTGCTTCACTTACATTGCTCTAGTGCCACATACAATATTTCACAAAAAAAATTTCGGTCGAAAAACCCCATTTGGTAAGGCTATAGCCTTGGTGTTTTTGGTGCATTTGACACATGCCCTTAAACCTGCGTAACTCTGGAAATATTGATTGTATTTCCACCAAATCAACACCAAAGTGCTTCACTTACATTGCTCTAGTGCCACATACAATATTTCACAAAAAATTTCGGTCAAAAACCCCATTTGGTAAGGCTATAGCCTTGTGTTTTTGGTGCATTTGACACATGCCCTTAAACCTGCGTAACTCTGGAAATATTGAGTGTATTTCCACCAAATCAACACCAAAGTGCTTCACTTACATTGCTCTAGTGCCACATACAATATTTCACAAAAAAAATTTCGGTCGAAAAACCCCATTTGGTAAGGCTATAGCCTTGTTGTTTTTGGTGCATTTGACACATGCCCTTAAACCTGCGTAACTCTGGAAATATTGATTGTATTTCCACCAAATCAACACCAAAGTGCTTCACTTACATTGCTCTAGTGCCACATACAATATTTCACAAAAGAAAATTTCGGTCAAAAAACCCCATTTGGTAAGGCTATAGCCTTGGTGTTTTTGGTGCATTTGACACATGCCCTTAAACCTGCGTAACTCTGGAAATATTGAGTGTATTTCCACCAAATCAACACCAAAGTGCTTCACTTACATTGCTCTAGTGCCACATACAATATTTCACAAAAGAAAATTTCGGTCGAAAAACCCCATTTGGTAAGGCTATAGCCCTGTTGTTTTTGGTGCATTTGACACATGCCCTTAAACCTGCGTAACTCTGGAAATATTGAGTGTATTTCCACCAAATCAACACCAAAGTGCTTCACTTACATTGCTCTAGTGCCACATACAATATTTCACAAAAAAATTTCGGTCGAAAAACCCCATTTGGTAAGGCTATAGCCTTGTGTTTTTGGTGCATTTGACACATGCCCTTAAACCTGCGTAACTCTGGAAATATTGATTGTATTTCCACCAAATCAACACCAAAGTGCTTCACTTACATTGCTCTAGTGCCACATACAATATTTCACAAAAAAAATTTCGGTCGAAAAAGCCCCATTTGGTAAGGCTATAGCCTTGTGTTTTTGGTGCATTTGACACATGCCCTTAAACCTGCGTAACTCTGGAAATATTGATTGTATTTCCACCAAATCAACACCAAAGTGCTTCACTTACATTGCTCTAGTGCCACATACAATATTTCACAAAAAAAATTTCGGTCGAAAAAGCCCCATTTGGTAAGGCTATAGCCTTGTTGTTTTTGGTGCATTTGACACATGCCCTTAAACCTGCGTAACTCTGGAAATATTGATGTATTTCCACCAAATCAACACCAAAGTGCTTCACTTACATTGCTCTAGTGCCACATACAATATTTCACAAAAAAAATTTCGGTCGAAAAACCCCATTTGGTAAGGCTATAGCCTTGTTGTTTTTGGTGCATTTGACACATGCCCTTAAACCTGCGTAACTCTGGAAATATTGAGTGTATTTCCACCAAATCAACACCAAAGTGCTTCACTTACATTGCTCTAGTGCCACATACAATATTTCACAAAAAAAATTTCGGTCGAAAAACCCCATTTGGTAAGGCTATAGCCTTGTGTTTTTGGTGCATTTGACACATGCCCTTAAACCTGCGTAACTCTGGAAATATTGATTGTATTTCCACAAATCAACACCAAAGTGCTTCACTTACATTGCTCTAGTGCCACATACAATATTTCACAAAAAAAATTTCGGTCGAAAAAGCCCCATTTGGTAAGGCTATAGCCTTGTTGTTTTTGGTGCATTTGACACATGCCCTTAAACCTGCGTAACTCTGGAAATATTGATTGTATTTCCACCAAATCAACACCAAAGTGCTTCACTTACATTGCTCTAGTGCCACATACAATATTTCACAAAAAAAATTTCGGTCGAAAAAGCCCCATTTGGTAAGGCTATAGCCTTGTTGTTTTTGGTGCATTTGACACATGCCCTTAAACCTGCGTAACTCTGGAAATATTGATTGTATTTCCACCAAATCAACACCAAAGTGCTTCACTTACATTGCTCTAGTGCCACATACAATATTTCACAAAAAAAATTTCGGTCAAAAACCCCATTTGGTAAGGCTATAGCCTTGTTGTTTTTGGTGCATTTGACACATGCCCTTAAACCTGCGTAACTCTGGAAATATTGATTGTATTTCCACCAAATCAACACCAAAGTGCTTCACTTACATTGCTCTAGTGCCACATACAATATTTCACAAAACAAAATTTCGGTCGAAAAAGCCCCATTTGGTAAGGCTATAGCCTTGTTGTTTTTGGTGTATTTGACACCTGCCCTTAAACCTGCGTAACTCTGAAAATATTGATTGTATTTCCACCAAATCAACACCAAAGTGCTTCACTTACATTCCTCTAGTGCCACATACAATATTTCACAAAAGAAATTTTCGGTCAAAAAACCCCCATTTGGTAAGGCTATAGCCTTGGTGTTTTTGGTGCATTTGACACATGCCCTTAAACCTGCGTAACTCTGGAAATATTGAGTGTATTTCCACCAAATCAACACCAAAGTGCTTCACTTACATTGTTCTAGTGCCACAAACAATATTTTACAAAAGAAAATTTCAGTCGAAAAACCTCCATTTTTTAAGGCTATAGCCTTTGTGTTTTTGGTGCATTTGACACATGCCCTTAAACCTGCGTAACTCTGGAAATATTGAGTGTATTTCCACCAAAGTGCTTCACTGACAATGCTCTAGTGCCACAAACAATATTTCACAAAAGAAAATTTCGGTCTAAAAACCCCCATTTGGTAAGGCCTTTTTTTGGTGCATTTGACACATGCCCTTAAACCTGCGTAACTCTGGAAATATTGATTGTATTTTCACCAAATCAACACCAAAGTGCTTCACTTACATTGCTCTAGTGCCAAATACAATATTTCACAAAACAAAATTTCGGTCGACAAAGCCCCATTTGGTAAGGCTATAGCCTTGTTGTTTTTGGTGCATTTGACACATGCCCTTAAACCTGCGTAACTCTGGAAATATTGATTGTATTTCCACCAAATCAACACCAAAGTGCTTCACTTACATTGCTCTAGTGCCACATACAATATTTCACAAAACAAAATTTCGGTCGAAAAAGCCCCATTTGGTAAGGCTATAGCCTTGTTGTTTTTGGTGCATTTGACACATGCCCTTAAACCTGCGTAACTCTGGAAATATTGATTGTATTTCCACCAAATCAACACCAAAGTGCTTCACTTATATTCCTCTAGTGCCACATACAATATTTCACACAAAAAAATTTCGGTCAAAAAACCCCATTTGGTAAGGCTATAACCTTGTTGTTTTTGGTGTATTTGACACCTGCCCTTAAACCTGCGTAACTCTGGAAATATTGAGTGTATTTCCACCAAAGCAACACCAAAGTGCTTCACTTACATTGCTCTAGTGCCACATACAATATTTCACAAAACAAAATTTCGGTCGAAAAAGCCCCATTTGGTAAGGCTAAAGCCTTGTTGTTTTTGGTGCATTTGACACATGCCCTTAAACCTGCGTAACTCTGGAAATATTGATTGTATTTCCACCAAATCAGCACCAAAGTGCTTCACTTACATTGCTCTTTTGCCACAAATATATCCCAATTGCAGCAAAAGCATGAAGACTATAATTGGTTTCTTTTGGCCAATAAAATGTTTCTTTAATTTCAATTGTAATGACAAGGGTATTGTATTGGAAGCCTTTAGGTGTTGGTTTTATCAAAAAGTATGTAATCATGTTAATATAATTTTTTCTTTATTTCATCAATATACTAATTTGAGAAAATACTTCTGATAATCATTTGCTGGGTATTCAGCTCTGAAGCAATCTTTTTTACAACTTTGCCAAGGTATTTTAATCACAATTATTCTACTAAAGAAATTCTCAGCTCTGCAAATCAGCTACTGGTCATACTTTTGCAGAGAAGAAGAAACACACAAGTAAAATTGCTAGTATTTGCATTAATCATGCAGCATACTCGTTCAAATAAATCATAAATGTAGAACAGACACAACAAACAATAAAAGAACTTGGCACAAACTTGAAATGCTCCTTGCCTGCTAAACACAAGTCATTTCTGAGCATTTAGTTTCTGTTCATAAGAAATCAAATCTATTTTGTCTCTTTATTCTTCTGTGTGATGCGTTCCTTTATCTTCATTCTCAGGTAATAGCTACATCAATAAAAAGGAGAGTTCCAAAGATCAGATCACTTTCAAGCACTGGTACAGAAAGTGAAATGGCAAATTAAGTGGCAATTACAGGGGGCTGATTCTTGCTGCCTTATGCAACTTCAGGCAACTTGGAAGGCTTTGCACACAATCAAAGTCTGTGATCATATAATAAATTTCATTGTGTAATCTAATTGCTTTAAAATTCACCTAAAAATGATTGCCTAAACCAACCTTGATACATTATTCTAGAAATCCCTATTGAATTTATGTGACAATGCTGTTAATGTATAAATCATTATTATAGTTGCACAAAAAACATGGACAAAATAATATTTTATGGTAAAGATGGATAAAAAACAAATGCCATTTCACAGAAGACTAATGATTAGACTTTGGAAAGTCTTCTCAGAACACTTCTCAGAAAAGACCCTTGGGATTACTTCTTTAACATCCTATAGTCAGATACTGTAAAACATAACAGATCAGTTGCTGCATTTTAAAACTTTAGTGTAGCAATGTTTAATATCTTAGGTATTTAGAAAGTAAATTTTTTAAATGGGAATTTCTACCTTTCCTGCAGCATGCTCTCTTTTAGCATGAAAAGTCAAACATGTTCAAGGTCTCAATAGGGATTCTAAAGGCTGGTTTACACTTTCATATTCAGGTGAACTTTGCTTCAAATTAATCACACATTTTGGTGTGATCAGAGACCATGATATGTCAACAATGTTCTAAGTTGCTGGAAGCTGCATGAAGTGGCAGGAATTGATCATCTGTTATTTGGCAATTACAGATTGTTAATTTGTGATCATATAAAAAAGTGATTGTCCCAACTGATGTGGGAAATTTTGATCTAGATACAAACCAAAAAACTAACCATTCTTTAAACATTATTTACTAAATTAGCAATGCTTATTTATTTCATGGCACAAATGGGTTTAAAATAGGTGAATCATTTTAAAGTGTCACACTGCTGAATTGAAGAGTTGTGCTTTTTCAGCCTTTGACATAATTTACAACCATCAACTAAGAGACACAGGAGAATCAAATGGCATCAACTTACTCTTCCATTTGACATTCTTGCCACATGTGATCTTCATGCTTGCACCTCCAAGGAATAAATTTGTTATCAAGCTGACACTTCTGTAGTGGAATCAAAAGATGAGCACAGTAGTCTCTCAAGTGTAATGGTAATTGTGCATCTGCCATCTGTTTTGATGTGACTTGCATCTCTAGGAAATAACGAAATACAGTTTAATAATGCTTTTCCAACATGAAAAAACTAATTGATTTAAATTTGAAGCCCACTTTTTGTTAAACAAACATCACTCTTTTGCGATCTTCGTCAGAAATGGTGAACAGTTTAAAATTATGTGAAAATGACTGTTAAGAGATCTTGCAAACTTAATTCATCATATCTCTCACTGTGGGTGTTATTTTGAAAACATCTTAACAGCAGGGTTCTGGAGATGAATCTTACTCGAAATCACTTTCAAACACTCAAGCTTGTTACCAAAATTAATGCTTCAAACACATTTTTGATAAACTTTTTGCTGAAAATGACACAAAGCTACGTTCTTGATACTTCTAGATTCAACAACTGTTTACTGTTCATATTGCATGCAGTTACAAAACAATACTAACAATACTAACAAAATAAAACTAACAGATTTAGGGTTATGGTAAACATTTTCAGATTGAAATATGGACTTTTCGATTTCTTCATATTCAAGTAACTGAACCTTTGAAGCACACAATGGTACCAAATTTTAAACTAACACAAATCTTTAAAAAGGAAAAAATCCCATGTAAAGGAAGGTTTCCATCATTTCTTTGTCAAAACTTTGAGTTGAGGTATGAACATCTCTTGACCTATGGATTTGCTGTTGATTTGCTGTTGTGGTTGCATATCTTATTACCAACATCACATGGCACATCTATGTATCCTATATACTGCTGTGCTTATCTAAGCAGGCTCATTGATCTTAAAGCTCCAGGTGACTTGACCCAGATTACACTGTAAATTATTAGAGGGGTCAGCAAAATACCATTTTCTATGGACTTACGATTCCTCTACATATAGGTACAGAGAAACTATTTCATACCCAAGGAACCAAACAAATGGCCCAAAAAAATTCACATTGCCGGACATATATCAGGTCAAACAAATGTCTGAAAATCATTATTTTTGTTCTGGTCCGTCTTTTACAGCCATTCAGTTATAAGAGGGGGAAAAAATTATTTTTTAAGGGGAGGAGGAACTAGAAAAATCTAAGAAACATTTTGGTAGCTTAAAATTTACTTTTTTGCTGATATAAGTCAGATTTGGGTACCGCAAACGCAAGGGTACAACATAGCTTTTGAAGGCGGTACACTGGATCATTTAAGCAATAAATTTGTCTGCAAAGTTTCATTATAGAGAATTTGCCAAATATTTTTATATGATTGGAATTCTCACGTTTTATGCATCGACTGATGTATATTTTAATCTGATTCCGTTCATAATTTTGATTTTGGGAAGAGAAAACCAAATATCGTGTCAGAAATGTTTAATGTAACCAAAAATCTAAGCAAAATACTGCTATATTTGTTGTTTACTAATCACACGAATCTAGCAAAATATGTGGCAATAAACTACGACATGTTTCACTTGCCTTTCTTCCTATATCTAAGTCCCAGAAAGTCTTCATCTTGGAGCTGTGCCTCCGCCATCTTGAAGCACGAAAGAGTTCGTCCTCGATTTAGAACGGCCTCGACTGGCAGATTCGATAGATGATGATGACGTATACATCGTCACAAGAGGGCGATATATATAAGTGAATGGTTGTGTGTTTTTTAAATACACTTAGCCGCTATTTGAGTAACTTTTGATGAAGCAACAACTCATCAAAAGATCTCATATTATTTTGACCTTAAGGCGAATTTACACCTTTGTATTGCCAGGTATGATTTAAGAATAATCTTAGGCTCAAAATCGAAAGTTTTTAAGAATATTGAGGCTCGGCACAGTATTGGGAATTCTAAAAAAGGTTTGTACTTTCTCAGCACACATATGCGTCTTCTTTTTCTCGATTATTTCAGTAGGCCATGGTTAAACATCAAAAATGACATTGCAATGAGAGTTATTTACTGAATTGACGCAAATAAAATCGATACAAATCGATAGCAAAAGCAAGCAAGAGGGCTCTGTGACCAGCTAGAGCCAGATGTAGCTATGAACCATTCATAATAAAGCTTATTCGTAATCAGATTTATTTTGCTAATTGAACAAGGAAAGTTTACAAGGAAAAGAAAAATTTGGAACGCTTCACGAATTTGCGTGTCATCCTTGCGCAGGGGCCATGCTAATCTTCTCTGTATCGTTCCAATTTTAGTATATGTGAAGCCGAAGCTTGCACGTGCCATGATACTTCACAATTCTATTTAAATGGCCAAGTCAGTCACGCGCCTTAAAAGGGGTTTAAATGAAGCTTTTTATCGCACGCATGCGCAAAGCGTTGGCCCGATTGATAACAGTTGTCAATGGTTTTACCACTGATCTAGAAAAGCTTATTCTAGATTTTACGAATAGCGTACCTTTAAAGTGGTTTGTTGAATTATTATTCCTTCCTATTTTACAAATCTTCCAGCTCCTGAATGGGAAGCCGTTCTGTCTACTTTCAGATCACATGCTTTTAAGTTTCTTCTTCTGGAAGGAATGTAGTAGCACGGGCATGTAATTATTGTTTAGCTTATCATTGGTATCAATCTACAACAGAATGACCGCATCTTTTCAGCCCTGGATCACTGATCTAGAAGAACGACTTTTTCTGATCTCAAAAAAGCCTTTCTTTTAGATCAGTGCCCCGGATAGATCTCCGACCAGCTTCAAGTCTGCACGCAGGCCAGCTTCTATCTCGTGCGAATGAAAAAACCATTCATTTACTAGTTTGTTTGAAAAATTTATATTTACATCAAATTAAAGTTCATTCCTACCACGTACATAAAAACGAAGTTCTGGGTAAAGTCCCCTGTGACTGTTTTTACGGGACGCGCGCGAAAATTGCCTCGTATTCAAAGCTGACAGAAACAGCAAAGTAGGCCTAAATTTTCAAATTAAAAATCGATCGATTCTGCTTTTCACCAGTAATAAGTATCAACAGCAAATATAAAGAGCTGGAACTTCTTATGCCTTTCTTATAATTTGGAGTCATTGAAAGGCTGGTTTGTGTTTCAAAAACGCGTATCACCGTCGTGAGTAGATGCTGAAATGTTGGCCCTCGTAGGCCTTGGCATTTGTTTTGTCAAATTTGTTTGGCGATCGCTACTGTATCATTGGCAGAGGGGCCTGTCAGTGGTGCAACGCCATCGATGCAGCATCAGCAGTCTGGCTTATCGAGGGCTTTCGTTTATAATGCCATGTTCAGTAGATCAATTAATGTACAAAATTTCTTGGATAAACTCTTTGAAGGATGCAGGATATTTTGATAGCTGCGCCGCTACATTATCAGGAAAGTCTATTTTCGATAAAGAATGGCAAGTACGCTTGCTAAAGTTGAAACAATCAACAGCATCGTTTGCGCGTGGCAGGTTTGCTGGAATACCCAACTTGTCTGTGATGTGATTCTTGGTGTTTTATTTGCCATGCTAACACACTACTACATCTCGTTTGACAATCTTATCGCACTTTTCACCGTTTGGAGAGACCAAACTCGTGAATTTTTGACCGAATTACTGGATTGGTTGGTTGGTGCTCCAGCTGGTCTGAAATTGAATCAAGAATTAACTAACTTTCTTGGGACGTTTTTTCTGTACCATGTGTACATCTGGATTGGATATTTGCTGTTGATTGAACCTTTCTATGCTGCTATCATTAGGATCATCTTGTACTCCAGTTGCTTTGGTCTGTCAGTTATGCTGTCACTTGCAAGTGATGTATTAAGCTTCTTGACATTTCACACTTACTGTTTCTATGTCTATGCAGCCATAATATACAGACTACAGCTCCAGGGGCTGATCTCTCTTTCTAGGCTTTTAAGAGGTGAGGCATCCTACATTGAAATAAATAAGATCAGGGCTAATGCTAATTGCCTTTAAAAGACAAGATCTTATGAAAATATCAATTTCTTTGTAGTTTTAATCCTGAAAATGTTTTGGGTCATTACTCAGTATGATCAGCTCTTCTATTTAAGCTAAGTATAAGGAACAGTTACCTAAATTATCAGGTAAATCTCTTGTACTTTGGTTTGAACTCTTAGAAAAAGCATGTATCTGTCTAGCAAGAATTATACCTTTGTTTCCATTTATTAATCCAAGTGAAATGTATGATACCCTCAATAATTGTGCTATGAATGTTGATGCAAGTGTCTTCTCTTCCAGGGAAAAAGTGGAATCCTTTGAGAAACCGTGTGGATTCCATCGACTTTGATGCTAGTCAGTTAGCATTTGGGACAATTCTTTTTACTATTCTCCTGTTTTTGCTTCCCACAACTGGCATCTATTATCTAGTTTTCACTCTAGTAAGGCTACCAATACTTCTGGTGAAAGCTGCTATATTTTATATAATTGGGATTCTCAACTCAGTGCCAGTTTATGAAATATTGCAAACTGCATCAGCTTCAAGTAGACCAACTGGTATGTGCATCATCTTTCAGATCTTTTTTGCAAATAATGCAGAATAAAACCTTCCTTACAGAGCTTTAGGTTGGCCCTGAACACCTTTTAAACTGCATAATAAATGCAATGTTCCTAGCTTATAGTAATGTAGAATAAGTATAATTCTTGCTCATTTTAAAGTTATTCTTTGTAAAAGTTATAAAGTTTAGATATTGGTACCTTAGAATCTCAGAAAAATCAAAGCATAGTTTTGAGTTTGTTGATAAAATTATATTCATACCAGAGCAATATAAACATTATACTCAATCTAATTCTCTGCAATATTTGTCCACCATGTTATAAAATACTTCTCTTTGTCACTCATTATCTAAAAGTGATAACTATTGCATTGGCAAATACTTCTAAATTTGTTAGATTTAGGACAGATATGTGATATGCTGAAAAAGAATGACCATGTTTCTTGTCCCCTCACCACCTATTGTGTTTCATTGCAGATGGTGCACGTATCAGGCTTGTTTATGGGAAACAAATATCACACAGAAGAGTGGAAAGTAGTTATTGTGAAGACTCTTCTACAACATTTATTGCTGATGATGTAGCTGTCAGCATGCAATTCACCACAGAATCAATAACAGCTATACTAAAAAGAAGAACAAACTTTGATTTCAAGCACTTTTTATCAACCGTGACTGTCTTTAAATCATTAATTTTTGGAAATATAATTAACTCCCTATATTCTCTTCATTAAGTCTTGACATATGATGAAAACCCATTTAGAAGTGGTAATACTGTTTTGTAACAGATATTGCTTTATTTAGTTTTTCTATGTTTATAATGAGAGTTGTTTGGTATCATGGTATCAAGGTAAAGATGTCCTACTCCACATTATTTTATTTTGCTACATACAAATTGATGCTGAATGCTACTTTTGCCTTAAGCCCTTTTGTATGTTTGATATTTTGGAGAGTGGAAAAAGAATTTAAGTTAACAGTAAGATAAAATAACAATAAAAAGTGATTAGAATTAAAAATCAAGACAATTATCAATGAAAAACTTTATAAATAATTTAAGTAAATAGAATGATTATCTGTTTCAAATTTTAGATCACTCTCTGACCCAAAAAAACCATTATGACAGAGCTAAAGAATTCCAGGCTTTTGAGAAAGAGTGTATTGAATATAATTTGCACACTAAAAATCAACTAGAAAGATACTAGACTTATCACTCTTATCAAATGGCTTGACAGAAGTCTTACTTCAGATATATTCAATTAATGTTCTGTGCAGAAAGACAAAGCTAGCAAATTAATGATACAGATATTAATGATAAATATGGTACTATTGTCAGACTTTTTAAAGAGATGGAGTGAAAAATTCAAAGCTGCTGCAGATAAGAACAAACTGACAAGAAGTTAGCAAAGTGCAATGTTTTTGCTTCAACGTAACATATGTTATACAAAACACAAATAACATGGCCTCCTACATGTCATACAAAATCTGGGATACACATAAATTCTGGTTCTAAAACATTTCAAAGCAGACTTGAGAAATAAGCAATCAATAATATTCATTGCTGGTCTGCTTATTAATATAAATTAATAAAAATGATAAATAATTTGAATTTATAGTTCAAAGCTTTCAATTGCATTCTGCCACACAATTGCCTTCCATTTCTGTCCTCAATTTTTCCCTTTCCATTCCTTCCATGACTTTATGGGAAACAAATTCATCTCTACATCCACTTATACTGTTCTCAATTTAATTCTGTCTAACTCCAACATTTCAAATTGATCAACTGCTAATCTTTAGAAGAATGATAGTCAATGTTACAAAAAGTCAAAAGGCTCCATGTTAACGAAACCATGAACCTTGCATTTTAAGTATGTTTGAAGGCCTTGCAACCTCAACTGGTATTTGTCATGAAAACTTCTAAAAGAAGTGTAGTTCTAAGGTCTGTCAACTTCATTTCTGAAGTTGCAGTTACTTTCTCAGGTACTTCTCACAAGCTCCACCGCATGTTACCTGGACTCCTTCTTGTCACTTTACATGAGCACTAGAAGTTCTTGATTGCTTTTTTAAATCTTCCAGAACCTTCCATTTCATTAGCTCCATGCAGGATGCCGCATCTTCATAGCTGTCATGGCCACCATCTGGCAATAAAAACTATTTACTTCTAGCATAGTATCAACACAGAACCACTTGTTTTAAGAATTCAAAATAATAAATAAGATTTGGCAAATTATGGAAGCAAAAATGTCATTGGGAAACCCCTGTTTGTAAGTCTGTCTTGTTGCTGATCAAGAATATACTGGTCGCAAATCTACAGTTTTCACCTTTTCCAGTAAATAGTACAACTAACTACCCATCTCTTAGCTGCTTTCTCTCCTCAAAATCAATCAATTACTGCAAATAGCATGAAAAGAACATTGTATAGATAACGCAGCATTTAGACCTAAAAAGTTAATGATATCATCTGATACTTTCGATCTCAAATACCAAAAATTTTATAAACTGTAAACTACAAAGTCTTATTTCTCTAATTCTTTCACCATTCAATTTTACCTACGATCACGATAAAATGATTTACAAACATCTTCTCGCTAGAAAATTCATTTACTCACATATCATTGAAAACGACTGAAATACTTCTTACTGAAAATGGTTTCTTTAAAAAGAGGAACATACCACTATCTTGTATAATCTTCTGCATGAATTCACCCATCAAAGTCTTCAAAGCTCGCTTGTAAGGGAGACCGAGGCGATGCGGAAAGATTAACGCGGTATCAACTACCCTATTATGCACCAGCTAAAATAAGGATGAATTAGCTTTGTGGGGTGCCTATCGAGAAACATGTATACACTGATGCAAATAAAATAACTGAAATAGATCGAAACTGGTGGATATTGATTGAAAATGGTCAAAGAACCCGATCGAAAACGGAACTACTTCAATGCTATTTAAAAAGAAAATAGAGTTATCTCAAAGTTTCATCAACTGAGAATACTATGGAGCATAACAAGGATCACTCGAAACTAAATAATGCAATTGATGTTGAAAACTCTGAGCTGGATACTGGAAATAGGATAAGACCATCAAGTCGAACAAGCTTTAAATAAAGTTTCTTTACATAAATATGGCGCAACGTAATATAAAGAGAAATTATGTGAAATAGGTATGACTAGAAAAGTTGAAAAGTGACAAAAGAAAAGCAAAGCAGAACGAAAAAGCCGGAAAGAGATTTCATCGGAGACAAAAAATAAGCAGGAAGTTATTCAGGATCGAAGAAGTGCAAACCTTTAAAGCTCGAAGATCGCTTTCTAAACTGTGTCCGATTAAAACTGTGTCTGCACCAAATTTTTTCAAGAGTTTTCTGTGTATGTCTTTTAAGGATATTTCCACACCTTGAATGTTCGCTTTAGTCACACCACTAAATCTGGATTGAAAAATAAAGGTGCAAAATTAATAATTTCCTCAAGACAATATTAGCGAGTTCATTAACTTCAATCTTCTTGAGACAGGGTAGCAATCACAAAGCTTGTGAAACTTGAGAACTGTAGCTCTATTAAGCCCCCTCTGTTTTTAAGCCCTCTCTCTATTAAGCCCCCTCTCTATCAAGCCCCTCTCTCTTAAACCCCCTCTCTATTAAGCCCCCTCTCTATTAAGCCCCCATTTTATAAGCAGGAATTTAAAATAAGCCCCCCTCTCCATTAACAACCCCATCTTCATACAAGAAAGAGTGTGCAATGATTTAGTGATATCTCATGATGTATTTCGTCGTAATACGGGAAATCATCATAAACTAAGACTTGAAGCTTCATTGAATTCCACGATTTAACAATTAGATTTCAGTCACTGTTTTGGAACACATTTTCGTTTTTAGACATTAACATATTAATATCTAAAAGTACAGGAAAAAACAATCATTTTTGTATCCTTGATCTTGATTTTGAAATAAGCTTCCTCCTCTCCAACGAGCCCCCCTTTAGGACCTCGAAAATTAAATAAGCCCCTCAAGGGCTTAATAGAGCTCTAACGGTAATCAGTGAAATCCTATCGACAATCAGCTAAAAGTTTCTTTTCAAAAAGTCTTTCAAGCCAAAGAGCAAAGTTGATCAACAAACACCCAATGGTTAAGCACATGCCTAGTCTTAATCTTTCGGGATTTTAAGATACAGACAATAAATATACAATATAATACGAACCGTGTATTGTAGTCGATTATCTTCCTATCGGGTTTAACATAAGCATCCAGTATTTGCCTCATATTGAAGTCCACGATCGTTATTCTCGTCAACTCGAGGCCATGTGACGTGTAGCACTATTGCAACAAAATAAAACAATATACTATTTCACTTCGATACCATCCCTTTAAGATTAAAGCTTGGAAATCACTTTCTCCTATGATGCTAGAATTTATTGATCGATTTGGTTTGTAGATGTAGCCTTTTGAAAGTTGGGTGCCTTGAATTCTCACCATTTCGCAATCCAAAGCGTAAACTTTTCGCGTGTTTGTCTTGTTATGCGCCTTCGTAGCAACGTATCCATCAAGGTCTCCGAAGTAATCAGATACGTGTAGCTAAAAATAAATAAGGATTCTTCAAAATAGGATTCTTCAAAATAGGATTCTTCAAAATAAGGTTCTTCAAAATAGGATTCTTCAAAATAGGATTCTTCAAAATAGGATTCTTCAAAATAAGATTCTTCAAAATAGGATTCCTTCAAAATAGGATTCTTCAAAATAGGATTCTTCAAAATAGGACTCTTCAAAATAGGATTCTTCAAAATAGGATTCTTCGAAATAGGATTCTATAAGGAAAACCAGTTGTGAAAAAGGGACTCTGAAAAATCTGATCTAGTAAAGTTGGCTGTGAAAGGGAGATATGTCCCAACGGGGCAAAACTGAGCCAAAAAACAAACTTCAGGAAACAGAATCAAATTGACCTGAAATGAACTTCGTTTCTATTAATTGAATCAAATTTGTTCGACACAGATTATCGAATTCTATAGGGAGCGCTTCCCCTACCTTTCCCAAAGAGCACCCAATGCTACCAGAATCTCCTTGGCAACAGGAAAACTGGGTCACCAATCCACCTTTGCCTGAAAGACGAATGAAACATTATTATTCTTAGGCAAACAGATGGTTTGAAATCAAGCAAAATCATATCAGACCTTCTTTGTCAATTAAAACAACAGCTAAAACAGTAGACGAGACTTCTAAAGGAATTCATCCTATCATTAAACATTTATCATAAGTGTATCATAAAACATACTCACCTCTGAACCTCCGAAGTTTACCCCAATGGTAAGTACATTCGGCCTTGACCTCGTATTCTCCTTCTAGATTCAAATGAAAAGGCTTTCCACATCTTGCACAAGTTCTTTTTGTAGCTAAAATCGGAAAGAAGTGCATCCTTAAAAAAACAGCATCTTAGGTCTAATTAATATCTAATACTTTTATGCATAAACTTCGTTTTGCAAAACTGACATTAAAAGAAAGACTGTATGAATATTTTGTACATTTTACATTACAAATAAGCTGAAGGTCAAGGAGCCATGACATGACAATGTTGTGATTATTTTTAACAAGCCCTACACTAAACCAAAAACCAAATCAACAAGTTATATGAACTCATGTAGATTACATATGTTGTTTCGCTAAAGGTGTTTGTAAAAAGGAGCCATGATATTAATTAAGAGATCAGTCTTACAGCGCTGTGATCAAATTGACTGTTGATATAATGCTCTTGCAAGTAGACTACAAGATGATATATTCAAAAATCATATGAATCAGTTTAACAGCATGGACGAGCAGAATAAAGGTAAGCCCCCCTCTCCCAATTCTATACCAGAAAGAAGCCAGATACGCACCCATATCACATTAGACGTACAAACTATTGAGGACAGATTTCAAGAATGCATCATTAAAGAACACGAATAAAACTAAACAGCAGTTTCCATACGATGAAGAGAGCCTTTGATTTCCTTGTAAAGTACCCGGTCCGGCTGATCAGTTGATTGCCGGGGGTAGTTGTTGTTCCAAAGGTCTTCACTCGAAGCCACATACTTCTGCAAACTCTCGTAGAACACATCCTCTGAAAAAATTCAAAATGATGCCAAAATATCCTAACAAGCTTATAAAAACTTTTAAAATTGACAGTGATTAAATCAGTTTTCCTATAAATTTTTAGAAACTTTGCATAGTTCGCTCAAAATCTTTAGAAATAGAACGGTGGAAATATAGACTGCGCGCTGAAACATCCACCAACCCCGCTTTGTATAACTCATCTCTTGGAATAATTACAAAGACATTCACATTAATGACGTAAAACGAATGCTAACCACGTGTAATAGCTAGCCATGCTATACCAAAAGTAAGACGGTATAATTTTATCTACTTCTTTATCAATGAATTGCTTTCGTCGAATGGGCTTTGGAAACGGAAGTAACGAGAGAACGGAAACCAAAGCAGGAGAACCCAAAGCAGGAAAATAAACTTGGGAAACTATCATTCATATGCCGTTGTAGGTGTATTTGTGAGACTCACCCGTGATATCAGCAACACTGGAGATCGAAGAGCTTCTTTTCCTACCCGCACTGTCATTGGAAGAGGCAGTTAATGAGCTGTGCTTCTTTTCCAATTTGGAGTATGAAATTGAAGACGGCCGTATAACGACCTTTGGTGGTGTGATCGAAGATACAAGTTCAGTGGCCATCTTAGATGACGGATCTGGTTTTGGTGGCAACTTAGAGAGATCTTTGTGGCTGCCATTTTCAGTTCTTACGTATTTTGGCAATTCACGGATTTTTTTAATAGCATTGACGCAAAGGTTCATATAGATTTGACGGCTTGAGCAGCGTGTGTAGATCAGCTTCTCGTCTTCCACTGCCTGTGAAAAACAAATAGGATTAGTAAATCGCGATGCAGTTGAAAAGCCCTTTCTAACACAATATCAGATCATAGAAAATTTTCAGAGGGAAAAACTCCACTCTTTTGTATTTTGAATCGCATCAGGATTGGTTAATTGAAGAGCACAATCTCGCCATGAATAAAAGCTGAGAGTACAACTTTTGAAAATGGATAAGCAAATAACTAAAAAACGTCGAAAAAATATATCATCTCATTAGCTATTTGTCTCTGATCTACTCTACAAATTCCTGGCATATTTTAGAAAAATTTAAAGCTGAAGATTTTCTTTTAACAGAAGCTTGAAAATAGATTTTCCTCCTTAGAGGTAATAGATGTTAAATCAGAAAACACAACAAACAGATTGGCTAACATGATGACATATGTGAACAAGTGCTTTGTGGTACAAAACTTCACAATGGCTAGAAAAAGCGGAACTAGTTTTCGCATACTTAAAGTACTTTTTCGTCCGACACTCCTCAGAGTATGCAAACGTCGACCGCCGATTGGTCAATTATAACCAATCACGCGCTCTGCTTATCACCCTCTAGTGTTTTCGATCCGCATCTGGCTATTTATTGGTCAGTTTTTGGTTATCTTCCGAAGTTTGCATACTCTGAAGAGTTTCGGACGAAAAAGTACTTTAAGTATGCGAAAACTAGTTCCGCTTCTTCTAGCCATTATGATGACATATCTTAAGATGAATCCAACGAAACCTTGTAAATGGTGCCCAGACGCAGGGCTTTCATTTGCTTTAATTTATAGAGAGGAGCCCTACGATATCTAGCTCAGTTTTATCAAACATAGAGTACAGCTAAGGTTAATGAAAGGAGATGTTTAGGCGATGATGTGCTTGAGGGTGGCACCTTAAGTTTGCAAAAGTAATTCAAAATGCATTATGAAAACTTTTTTTGAATGAAAGTAAAACAAAAGAGGTACATATAAAAGAGAAATCGAATTTCACTCTAAGGAAAATGAAAGTCAGTAATACCTTGTCATAGACGTGTTGCAATGAACTGAACTTATCACTGTATTCATCAATGATCTTTTCAAGATATCGCTGCCTAATAACTTGCGGCACTTTGGAGCCAAACTCAACGGGAATCCTTGGCTTTTTGGCAGGAATCCTGATCTTTGATTCCTCAGGGTCTTTCTCTTCCTCTAACGAATGGGCCTTTCTTTTCTTTCCAATGTACGTCCCATCGTCCGTGGTAAAGGACTTGCGTTTAGTAACTGGCTCAATCTGCAGAGATTAACAAATTAGACTGCACAATAGTTTCGAGTTAATAATTAACTATTATTCTGTTCGGAAAATAGATGCAGTCATAAAATCATCAAATCTAACAGGGGCTTGATCGCATGCTACTGTCAGTTAAAATGATGAGATGATTTTTTAATTTCTCGGGGTCTTCTGTGCGCTTGGTGCGTCTGTACAGATGGTATATTGACGAAGCTAGAATGGCACTGGCTTGGCATCTACGTAATAATTTTTTGGAACTATAGTTGCTGTGACAGTCAGCTATGCATAAAAATCTTGCTTGCTTAATAGAAATGTTAGTTCAGTTTTCCAAAATAACATACATCGTAAGAAATTAGCATAAAAACAAATCTAGTAGACCTTGAAACGTTTTGACAATAAAATTATTTGACAATAGAATGATTTGACAATAAAACGATTTGACAACAAAGTATATAGCATTCCGATAATAAAAACGCAAAGTAAAACTCTCGGCTTTAGAAACTCCACTTATCAAGCAAAATGCGATTAAACAACCTGTTAGTATCATTTTCTTGATAGCTTAACAGATAAATTACTGGTTATCGTTTATTCCAATGCTGGTCCACCCTAGCTTTTAAACCAAAAATTGATTTCTTCGAAAATAGTGAAAAGCAAAATGAAAAGATAAAACTTTTACAAACATACACCAGTGTTTGATGCCATTTTATTTTCTGATTGACCTTTCGACATGCTGCCAATACTTGGTGAAACAAATGACGGCTTCATTACCGTATTCTTTCTAACTCCTTTCATGACGATAGGTTGGCGAACGGCCTAAAAATAAACCAAGTAACAAATTGAGGTGGTCAGGAGCAAAAAGGGTGTCACAAATAGATATTTGAAAAACGGATTATTTATTCATTAATTAAAGAAACACAATTCACACACCATTTCAATTCTACATATTGCTTATCATGCTTGTTCACAGTAAGAAATGTGTACATCAGAAAAATATTGAGAGAAATGTTCTCTGCCTTTTGACACCTAACTCTGTCCTTAATATAAACTTTTAAGCGATAAAGAGAAATGTTTTCCATTAGAAAGCAAAAGGACATTGCTGAGTGTTTACAGAAGATTTCAATTTAATGAAACGAATGCTTAATGAGAAATCTCGTCAGTAATTAAAAGATGACATTCCCTTTAACTTTCATTGCCAAAGATGGCTAATCTGACCCCTTGTGCGCCCGGAGCAACCAATTTTCAGTTGTAGGCCATTAATTGTGCTTTGATAGAGCGACTGCCCATGAATCAAACCAATACATAGGTGATCAATGTCTAGAGTTTATCTTACAATATATCGCCCACCAAAACCCAATAGGCATTTTACAAACAACGGGACGTCTGCAAAAGGACACATGCAGAGGGTTAAATCACCTTTGAACTCTCGACCTTTCATTCATTAGCGCTGAGCAATTATCAAACGACATTCAAATAAACAAATCGCCCACCAACCTCGACATTAGGGTTATGGGCCACTCGTCTCTTCAGGCTGCCAAGCCCAACTGTCTCTCTAACTTTACTGTTCACTTCTTTATTTTCAGACTTCACTATGAGAGGATCACATTCTTCAAATATCCTTCTTAAAGTATCCTCGCTATTGTCCACTGATTCGCTTGATGATTCTACAGATGAATCGCATTGTTCAGATACATCATTACGCGTCACTTTGCTTTTTGCTGGCTTCTTCTTTTTTGCTTCACCTGGTAAATTTTCGGTTTCAAAAAAGTTAATGTCCTTTAATTTTGGTGGTTTTTTCGGCAAATCTTCCTCTAGTAAGTCAAACACATTGCCATCAACATCTGCTGTTTTATCTTGCAGCTCATCAAGAGTCACAAGTTCAGCTTGAGCTTCTTCTGGGTCTGAAAAAAATTAAATTGCAATGTCTAAATCTGTCATAAAAAAAGACTGCCAACAAAAAGTTTAAGAAAAGACTTTGTTACTGCAGTTGTGTATTGACCAATTATTATAGGAGAAACAAAGTGTTGAGGTAATAGAAGAAAGCTGAGTAAAAATAAATTAAATCAATAAATCTATATAGAAATTAATAAAGAAAATTGAAAAATTATTATTCAATACTAATTGCCTTTTTATAACCAGAAAAGATATATGAATTAGCATATTCACCTCTCTTGGACTTTTTTCTCTGTCTCAATTCCTCTGCAATTTTAGTTGACTGATCATTTGAGCTTGTGATTTTCAATAAATCTGATATTTCTTTTATGATAGGTGCAGGAATAGGATCACTATCAATTTCTTTTCTATAAATATTATCCTCCTTCTTTTTCTTAGTCTCCTCTTGCACTGCTAAAACAACACAAAACAATGGTCAACAAAACAGTCTAGCACCAAACAATACACAGCAACAAAGCATCTGATTTTCAAAAAGTGAACAAATCTTGTGCATCTTATCAGACTTCAAGCATTTTTTCTACAAATGAAACCTAAAATGTGTGTTTGTATGCATATCTTGTTTGAAGGAATATCATGCTGGATCATTAAACAGCACCAAACCATATACAAATTATGTGAATAGTAAAATAAACTCATTCTTCACTCATACCTCCACTGCATTCTTTACTTCCTGCATCCTGGGGTGTGGCAAAAGCAAATGTAACTGACTTCTTACAAGCACTAGATTGCTTAGATCCTGGTGAAAAGTTCTTTATGATATCTTGCAGCTGCTCTTCTGCTTTCTTTGCAACAGCTTTATTGTTTTCCTCTTCTGGAAAATGAGATCAGAAAACAGTTTTAGCCATTTCATGTGTCTGAACCTACCAGTGAGACAAAAGGTGACAACATGCAACTTGTGCCAGAAGTGTATCAGACTTCATGGAGATCAAATAAAGGCCTTTTTTGCTGAAATGTTACTGCATAGCAGAAACCAAGCAAGTTTTTATGCATCAACTTCTAGACTTAAAACTTTAAATTCAGAAAGAACAGAAAGTAAGCACTGCTAGATACCTATTCAATTTTTTGTGAGCAGAAAACAATTAATCACATAAGAACTGTAACATTTCCTGATACCAAATGAAATACACTTGAACAAAAAGAGCAAAACGCTATCAATGTTTCAAGTTAATTTCTCTGGATATGTAAGAAAAAATGCTCTGTAGCCAGGCAAAGTTGGGGTCTCAACTCTTGCGTCTTGGACCTTTCAACTTTTTCTGTCACACTCTATAGCTGTAACAAACCTAGGAAGGTGGGTTTAACTGCAACTTTCACACAACATTGTGACAGTATTTTACAAGGAAAGTGTATATGTTGATGCCTGTGAGCATTACCTGACTGCAGAATATCACAGTTTTCAAAAGACCCCATCTGTGAGAGCCCAATAACTTGAATTATTCATTCTCATTGTAAGTATGTATCTTGGCACTGGTGTGCATGTTTCTAATGAAAATTCTTTTCAAAAAATCATTCCCTTCAAAGCTGCGAAACTCATTATTGAATTCATCTTTGGGCTCTGGAAAAAGGGCTATCTCCTGTTGCTCACAATGAGCCCGTACCAAATTGGAAATAGTGATAATTCTAGCATTCTTGATTTTTGCTGAAGCTATTTGGAGGTTTCAACGTGACAAGAACTAAAACTTTTTCACACGATACTCAAAAAACACAATTTTGAATAATTTTGTTCTCAATACATTGTGTTCAGTTTTGAAATCGATATGAATATTTGTAAACCAAACGTTTCCTAAATAAAGGCTTGCAATCAGCCCATGAAAATGCAGAAAGTCATTCTGAACTTTAGCTACATACCAACCAATTCTCCATACGTCCATTCACTACTGTTTCCTCTTTTTCCTTTGGTATCTAAATGCAGAATTAAGTTTACTTTTAAACCATGGGAAAAGAAGAACACACTCCTTAAAATTTCACAAAGCAATTCTATTTATGCACGATATAAGTGGCGGAAAATTTTTACATTATTATGATATTGAGTTTTCACGTATTACAAAGCCATGCGCACGCGTTTGAGCTAATTGAGAAGGAGCACAGCCAGAAAGCGTGCGAGCTGGTGAAGACACGCTGCAAGAGGGAAAAGCCTTGGTTTTAGGGTTTGAAGACTGTCGAAGAATTTCCAAACCTTACCTGGTTTTGAGTGCCGAAAATGGCAGTAGGGTCTATGGCACAAACCATGCACATAGAAGGGACAAGGAACATTTCTAAAGTAGCCAGCAGTGGGGAACATCTCCGTTAAAATTTCCTTTTAAGTGGATTTCCCACCTACACAGACTGAAAACAGATCTTCGATGTTATTTGGATCACCCTGCTATAGGGGACCATCCTTAGACATTTCTGTAACGTAACAAAATCGTCCTCCCGTGCATTCTCTCAATTCATTCACCCTAGGCGCCATTGAATTGTTATTGTGGCACCCGTGCATCATTTTGGAGTGACCTCGTTCTGAAAATTCACTTCGAGACGAGATCTGCAAAAGTAAAAAACTTGGCTCGTAAAAAGAATCATGATTTCTAAAAGTTGCTTGATATTCAAATTTTAATTCAAGGCTCATAGCACGACAAATAATAAACAATCATACATAAACTGTAAACTGCATAATACCTTGGCTGTCGTCTATACTTTATCCGATACTTTTAGAGTGTTGTGACTCTCACGACGAATTTTGCTGCTGGTAAGCTGCTTCACCTAACTGTATGGTACAATTTAAAGCCCTGAATTCTTCGGCATGATATCAACGCAACTTTCAAGAACCTTGATAACCATGCAAACGAATGAAGCGGTACTTCGTATTCATCCTAGCTAGGCTACACTGAGCGCAGTCTTGAGAAAAGACCTCAGGCTCAGAAACGTCAAGGCCCGGAAAGCTGTCAAGATCATGAAGCTCAATGTTGCAAAATCACATTTCAAATGAAGTCAGCTATTTGGATATGGATAGAAGAAAGTGTTTCGGTCTTGATCCATTATCATATGCAGTTATGGTTGTGGTATTATCCTTGATTATCTTCTACGCAAAGCTACGTGTAAAAGAACAGGCAGAGCGGCGGTAGCGAGTAGAGAGGCGGTAGTCAAAAACAAGTCATAAACAAAAGATGTTACTTGCAACCGTAGAACCTAAACGCCGATCATACCGTTAGGTCTATTGACGGATTTCGTGGTTTGCAAATCAAGGTTAAAAGCCAACGCTGCTGAATATGTTACATGCCAGATAAAAAGGGGGCGGACAAAGTGACAAAATGTCCCCACTAGAACTATAGTGAACTGTACTTCCCAAAAATGGACGTAAAAACGATTACAAAGGTGTCAATTACAACCCAGATAAAAACAAACATAAAATTTGAATGCATTAGCATTGTTGTCCCTAATGGTACTCTGCAGTTTGCCTCCCATATTTACTGGGTGCACACTGGGCTTTGTGCCACGGCCAAGACTCTGCCTCGAAGATTGGGGGGGAACTTTCTTCGCTATCTTTGCACAAAACGCTTGTACAATGCACACTACAACAGTACGTATCCCTTAGATGACCTGATCCAATGGTATAAGGCTACATTTGTCACTTCTTGGCGTTGAATCTGCCTTTTGTTCCAGTTCTGCACGTTGTTTCCACGGAGCTACCGCTTGAAGTCTTTAAGGCTAAGTGCTTCCAAGCTTGTGATATCTGCTCGACCTGAAAGTAAATATCAATAAAAACAGTTTGGTTCTTCCTTAAACATTGGAAGCATTATGAACGACGGCGTATAAACACAAGGAGCTGCAATTAGGTGTGGAGAATCGACATTACCATAGAAAAAGAAAAAGGGTTGTTACTCCATCAAAGCAAATTGGTGCTACCCGTTGTTTAATGTTCAGGTCGAGCAATATGAAGTCTTAGAAGAGGCAGAACATTTACATTTTGAAGTTGAATAGATTAACACTATAGAGCGCATGTCTTCTTATTAATCACAAATAATATTCGAGGTCAGTTGCCTTCATGCATCAGAGCAGATTTCTATATTCCAAGCTTAGACTTAAATTTGGAAGAAGAACAACAGATTCTGATTCTTGACATATTATTCTTATCAATTTGGCAAAAAAAGAGATGAGCGCACACAAAGTGCCGTTTGGACATAATTTAAGAATAATCTTTAGTTCAAAGAAAAAGTTTGTGAAGTTTAAAAAAGTCAACAGTCTTCCTTCTGTATACGGCCAACAAGGATATGGTCGTTCCATTGTCATTTGAAGCTGAGCTATGCTTATAATTCTTGACTCATGAAGCAATGTAAATAACGCGCCTTCCATATGGAATACATTTTGTGCATATGTATAAGGCGCTAGTCTGTTATCTTACTGGTATCAAATGGTCCTCGTTTTGTTGCTCAATCCGGGACACCTCCTCTGACGTCATAAGACCAAGACGAATTTGCTTGACGACACCCTGTGCTACCGAATTAACAGGTTGCTCCAAAACCAGCTGCAGAAAGGGAAAAAGAAATCAGAGCAAAGGGCACAAGCGGATCTGCTTCACTACCATACGTCAAGGCGGTGGTGTAACAACCAGCGCCTGTCTCAGCTTTTTGCATAAAACTTTTTGTGCGGCGAACTCGGTTGTGTGCTGTTCCAAATCGTGGCAACAAGCATCTTGAATTCGCACCGAAAGACTGGCAATGACGGTGAATCCTTCACGTTAATGTATTATTTACTTTTGAACTAGATAGGAATGCTAATAGAAATTCTGTCTGTTTACCAGCCTTTGATCCAAAAAACCTCGCCTTTAAGTAATGCTAATTATTGTTTCTTCGAGGTAAAGAAAAGCTGGGTAAATAAAAGGCCAGTCTTAAAATATACGAGGAAAAAAGCCGGTGGACAAATCACACCCTATATAGAGGTGAAAGGCGGAGGATCAAAGGCCGACTTGACATTCCTTCACTTGTTAATGCTTCACATAATGGGCAAGAGCAAATGATTACTCCATTTTAGAACGTGTGTACGTACAGAATTGACTGTAGCCCAGCCTCGTACAGCCTCGTAGATGTCGAATTCGTCCATGCGCAGGTTGTTGCTGTTGAGAACGAACTCCAGGGCCGCTGCGGACATTTCTCTGAATGTGACGGAATTGAAAATGTCCACGGTGTGCTCATCAAAGTAGACCATCAGCTTGTCACTCAGGCTCGCCAGTTCGAAGGTGACTGCCACCTGAAAGAGCAACAACAGTGACTACGATTCACACTGGCTGAAACAAGATGGCCGCCATCAACAGCAAAAGTGAACTTAGGCCCTGAGTTATTTATGACAAGTGTCGAGTCAGTTGGCCCTGGGCAGTTTCTCTGGCTTCCTCTACCTCAAAGCCCCCGTTTACACGTTGCCAGACAACTTCGAGATTGTCTAGCTATGAGGACCAAGAAGTGTATTGCTAACCCAGTCAATTTTGGGATGGATAGCCCAGTACTCGTGTAAATGGAAGGCCAATCTGCATGAATCAGCATATATCCGACATCGTGTAAACGCAGCCTTATACCTGAACACGCCCAAATACATCAGCATTGTAAGAGAGTAAACTGAAATTTATATCCACAAGTCTCGATAAAAACACGGAAGGACAAGAAAATAGGTGTTATCCGTGAATATTAACCTTGAAAGTGTTTCTGATAATAGTTATTAGTTGGGTTACCGCATGAACAAATCTTATTAAAAGAATTTTCTCCAATCTACAAGACTGTGGTAAATAAAAATTTCAACAATTATTAACATATGCAAAGTTTTTCTTAATACAATAGAAACAAATTGGCATTGCCTAGCAGATTACGGAATGCGGCAGAACCGAAAACAGGGCACAATGCACGTTTAGAATTCACAACAGACATTTCGAAAAGTTTAAGTCAACGATGGCCCTTGAAGGAGCGAATTACCACCCCCGTCAAATAGTGCACCGTTCCATAGAAGAACACGAACTGGAACTGAAAGTATTCGCTGACGTCACAACTGTGAACTAGAAGCTCTCGTTGGTGAAATGGGATTGTGATATAACTTTGGCCTTAAAAAGAACAAGTGTATGGTCCCTTGAAAAGACGAGATAATGTCAAAAATTTTCTTTTACTTACGTCCATGTATTCGCAAACTGTTTCAATGCTAGCGTTCCGTAGCAGAAAATCTTCACAAACCTGTAAAATATTAGAGCTTTTAACAGGAACCATAATCTGACACAATAAATCTCGCCTTGTGCTGATGTAATTGATGACATTATCCGGATGTAGCCACCATCATTCTAGGTTTTGAATGCTCATTGTCATTCTAAATCACTTTGAAATCATTCAAGGTATTACGACTGTTGACTTAATATTGCCATGACAAATGAAACGAGAAACAAATTTATCAAATATATATAGTGAGGATGACTGAAATTCTACATAAATTCAAAATTCTGAAATTCGACTTGTTTCTCAGTCTCCTTTCGACTGGAAATTAGTTATGTTTGATCACCTTGATGAGTTTCTCCAGTCCTTTCTCGTTAGCTGCAGTCAAAATGTCGAATACCTATGATTGCCAAAAGCAAATGTCAAAGATAACAGCCTGCAAAAAGATCCTGTTTAAGGTGTAGATGTAGCTATACAACAAGATCAGGTTTCCAGGATGATCTTCAGAGAAATCATTCTGGTGTGAATATACAAATGTTTGGTTATCCTTGAAGATAGAGTGTTGGTAGGCTAAAGCGTTAGGTTAAAGAAAAGAGTTAACGAGAGATAGAAAACTTGTTTTATGGTTGATAGGCAGACTAAGTGGACTAGACCCACAATGGTCTTGCGTGTTTAGTCACTTAAAATATGCAAAGTAGAAGTCATTCCTTTGAAATGTATCGAACTTTGACGTTCTAGCCGTACTTCAACTGTAGGCTAATTCCATCTGCTTCTAATGTGACTTTACTGAAAATTTAGTTTTCAATAGCTTGCCAGTTAAGGTAGCGATATAGTCCTATACACTTATAAAACGTTTACAATACACAAGGTCATAAGAAGGAAGCCTACGTTTTCTTTGTTTAAGTGGCTGCAGCAGTTGGTGTATATAAACTCCAAGAGCGCGCAGAAGTGGTCTGCCTGTATGTAATCAATAACGAAGGATTTCGCGTCAGGAAACTCGTCAAACATCTGCTCAAACGCCTTGCACCTACGAGGCAAACGCAAAATGGAGCTTATCCTCTAGTCTAGAAGTATCTTATTAATTCCATCAACTGTTTCTTAAAAAATATCACAGAATCTTGCTTTAAAATAACGAGCAATGGCTTAAATTAAGACATGTGCTAAAACCTATGCAGGCCTCAAATTAATAGTTTCCAGAGAAAACCAGTTGTAGCTTTTTAGAAGATATCTTAGACTCATTTAACACTTAAAAAATGGTTGCAATGTGAAACTTTTGTTACAAACCACAAACGTGAATATTTGTGATCGGAAAATTTGTGATTGGAGCTGAAAAAATACGATAATGCGAATTGCACGAAATAGGATGACACTGGAGAGAGAGGAATGGGTTTTTTGGAAGGGGAGAGAGGGAAGGATTAAGCAACGAAACAGGGAGTTGGTGAAATAGAAATCGAGTTTTTATCATTCTTACAGGTTTAGGTAAGGTTTAGCTCAGTAACACACCTGGTTGCCAAAATGCATTTGTGGCCATACATGACAGTGCCCTCCATACCAACCAGAAACTCGACATCACTGAGGCAAAAATGAAGGACATTGTGAGATAAAACAAATAAAGATTCCTTAAAAGAATACATTTCAAAAGAACAAAGGACACATTTGCAGCCTTTACAAACATTAAAGGCGAAAATTTTCATAGCGTTATCTTATCTAGGGTAGTTTTGTCGATATCTTCATAGCATCTTCATACTTAGCTAAAAGTCTAGCTTTGCAACAACTTATGATATCAACAACTCGCGAAATAGTGCCAGGCAAACTATTCAAAGTATGCTATTTAACGATTCAATCCAAAAAAGTCTCCTAAAAAAGTAGGCCAACTTTTCATAACCAGAAACTGACATACTTAAAACGATATTGAACATGCCATTTGTTAACTGTCTTGTTTTACGCTACCAAGAGTTTCAATATTATCTCCAAGAAAGCTACGCGGAAATAACGGCGTGTAAAATCGAGTAAATTGTGTTTCCAACGTGCGTAGCCGCTGTCGAGTTCAATTCTACCTGTACTTCTCACAGTTGACGAGGCCAATCATATCTTCGAAAAACTCTTCAGTCGAGCCTTTGCTGTGCAGCTTTGGAATATCCTCGCCCTCGGAAAGGAAGGCAGCCATTGCATCCCTGGTCGGTGCGGTCAAGCAGTTATCAGCTTTATTATCTTATGTTTCAGTAGCATACCACATTAACAGCTGAATTATCTGCATAAAAGAAACATACTTCACATGAGTGATCATCTAATATTCTTCGCTAAAGAACTTGGTTCAAAGACTGTCTGTAATATGACTTTCCTCACTCTCCATAGCGCTAACCGCATCAAGCATTAATTCGGGATTTCACTCAACCATGCAAATTCAGCAAGGCCTTAGCTAGTGAAGTGGTGGGGAACGGTGAAAAAATGGAGTGTGTAAGAATTAATAGTGATTCTAATAGTTCAATACTAGATGACATCCAAAATACAAGTACGAATTTTATTATTACAGTATTTATGTGTAACGATACCCTGATAAGTATCAACACCAGTGCAACCAATTTCCAATACCAAGTGCATTACACTTTCAAGCATTGTAAAGGTACTGGGCACTTTCCAGCTGCACGATACCATGGTGGGCCCTAGCAAGCATGTATGATTAATAATGATAACATAGGTAATACTGTAATATGGTAGATGAGTATGATTAATATCAATATTACAGATAATACTGTAATAGAGAGGGGGTGTGATTTATATCAATATCACGGGTAATAATGCCATAAAATGGACGAGTGTGATAAATTTCTACGTTATAAATAATACTGTAAGATAGTGGACAAATGTAATTGATATAATTAATATGGGTATTGAAAAGCACATTCATATGCTAACGTGTATATATGGTTGCGCAAATATTAAAGAATTATCAAGTTTCAATTTATCATTGGCGATTTGGGATTGTACGACAGAATGCTATAGATCTCAGTTCATGAGGATGCCATCATGGTCACACAATTTATCGTCATGGAAAGGATTACATAACGGCATTTATAAGGAGTAAGTAGCAACAAGGACGTAGTAAAACATTTAAGGTTGAGAGAGAGAGGCACATATTGATAGAGCTTTAGACAAAGTACGTAAATACGGACAAGATTGTTAAGTTTAGCAAACATGCTGGGCATTGCTTTAAACAACCACCCACCCACCAACGGATGCGGGAAGTGTTTACAAACTCACTCCCAGACAGATACAATAGTGTCCATAAGAAATACTACACAATGCGAAAGCAAAAGTAAAGCTGCCGAGAAATGTACTAAGAAGTACAATTGTAGCACTCTTGAACGCAGACGCTTTCAATTTGAAGACATTCAGGAGACTGACTCCAGCAGGGGACGCTTTTAATTTGGCAACTGCCCACAAATGTGCCATGGTATCCCAAAGGGATGTAACTAACCAATTAAAAAACAACTGAAATTGTTGTCAGGCTTGCTAAAATCAATAGAAGAAATAATAACAAGCGCGTTGTTATTATGATGAAAGCATGAAAAGCGCGGTTAATCCTCAAAGGGCAAATTAAAAGAAACAAATTTATCGTGAGATAACAATCGGTTCTTGGATCCGGGGGTGAGACATGAAGGATATTGTCCGGGATCTGGTTTGTTTACTTGGCATTTTGGGTTAGTAATTTTCAACTGAACTTTATTAGAGAGAAATGAAGCTTAATCAAGAAGGAATGCGATAAAGAGGCCACGGAATGCAATAACATTCTGGAAACCAGAGACTAGCTCGCGATTATAGTGCGCGACTCTAGACAGCTGGGTGGTGAACAACAAGTATGGTCCAGACAAGCGAAACTTCTTTGGCCTAAGACATTTCACAGCGGCAGTTCAGCGACAAAACTTTAACTCGCCGAGCCTTCATTAAAAAACGTGTGTTAGGTAAAGCTCAAATTTTATATTTCAAACATTAAAAAGAATCGTGTATACAGTTTTTGGCAAGGCTTTTCAGCCAAAGATCCATCAGTATTGTAGCATATTTAACTTATAAAACAGTTAATGCAGAACAGAATATGGAAATATGAACAACATAAAGAGTTTTGACAGCCGTGAGCTCTTCTGTTTAGACTAAGTTAAAACACATAGAAAATAACTGGATTGATGATTCGTGGGGAATTAGTGCACCAACGCAGGAAAAAATCTAATGTATCATATACAATATCTATATTTAATGGTTGATACAAATACCGCTGTAACAGTTTTAGGGTTGTCTTAAAATAGGGGATCTTTACTACCAAGGCATGTTACCGGAAACAGATTCCAACCCAATTCTGTATATTGTTCATGTTTTCCACAAGCCATGCAAAAACGTTCAAGGAAAGATAGAAAGATAAGATAAAAAGCGAAAGGTAAAGATAAAAAGATAACAGGAAAGATAAAAAGCGATTCTTGGATGATTGGACCACTCCCAGCGAAACCAGCACACACTAGAACCTATTTCCCGAAAGGAACAATGTTCAGTATCCAGCCTCTGGAGCCCTGTAAAACAATATTACTCCTGAGGGGTTAGTGCTTAAACTTTCCGTGATAGGGGAGCCTCCCAAGACCCCCTTTTTATCCGTTTGGGTAAAGCTGTGTCCAATGGTGTAATATAGAGGAATATCCACTCATTCGTATGTTTTCTTTCGTAATCCTATTGATGCATACACAATTATCGAAAAGATTTTGGAAAAAGACAGCAAAAAGGGCCTAGATTTATTAGGAGTAAGACTATTGCTTGCATAGTCAAATTCGTACAGGAAGAGATCCTTTAGAGCTAAGAAAATCACGGCAGTGTGCAATTAAAACCCGAAAAGAAAGTAAATTCAACAAATGATATTAGAGAACCACACCCAAATTCCGTCTCGGATTCATTGGTTAGAGGTTTTCTGCCCAAAGACAGTCTGCCGGATGGTTGTTTAACTATGTGGCTTTTGCACTGCTTAAAAATTCCAAACAATTCGAGCCTATGCAAATATCAAATATAGAATATTGGTGAATTGAGGACTAATTGAAAAATGACACCTAGTTTTTCAGAGACAAAATTAATGCACATCAGTAACGAATATGCTAATGAGCCTTCAAACGAATTCTTCCATTTCCAGAGTCCTAACTTTATCATGCATTATGAAGTCCGCTCCTTTTTCAGGAGAGTAAAAGCAGGTTATTGGGAAAAAGTAGAGAAATAATCCATAATAAACAGTCAGCTTAAAAATACAGCTTGAAAAGATTTTAACTGCAAGCAATATAATGAAAAAACTTCAGGTAAATAAATAACATAAATCTGGGATAATCTGTGAAAAGAGATGGACGCTGCTTGTAATCGGCTGAAACCAAATCTCGATAAAACAAGAGAGTGAAGTCATAATGTATGGCAAAGACATACCCTTGTTTTTGTGAGGAGAAACGTCTTCCATTAAATCATTAATTTTTCATGAGAACAAAATCCAGCGCGTAGACTTCAAAACTGTTCACCCTGGAATGTAAAAATAGACTTTCAGCAAACAATCGGAATAAGCAAACAATTTATTCAAATAGCGCTTGAAATCTAAAGATTGCTCGATTTGTAAACATGCTTTGCAATTTGATTGCATTTGAGTATACAGTGTTTTTAAATGGAAAAGAACTAGTTAGTATTGCCAAGCATGAAACAAAGCGCTCGCCCCCCGTCACAGGCAACTGACAACGAGTGGTTTCGTCGTACAGGTTTCACAACAGCTCTTGATCCGATGTGGCGTGTACGTGGTTGGAGGCTACACCATAGATTTATTTTAGTGATATCGCATGTCCTTGACTCGCTTATTGGGTGACAAAATCAGCCGTTTCGCAAAGCTACAGTTAAAAATGGAGTGGCAAATGAAAGCCTGAAAAGCATAATGATGATTTGACGAGAGGAGTGGTATCCAAATGGCAAAATACCGAAGACTCGTAGCTGGGGTCCCAAAACCGTATACGGCTGGTCTATTGGAAAGGCAACTGTGAATTGTCGATGAACGAAACACCAATAGAAGATCAGCGCGCGAAAACAGTCGTGATAATGAATAGGTTTATTGCCATTAACGACTGTGTACATAGGAACACAAAGGTTGAAAGGAGAGATTTACACAGCAATGAATCAGAGTAAAGACAGCAGAATACAACAGAGGAAGCTGCCAAAACTGCCAGATTTTAAAAGCGAAGTAAAGGCGGATCTTGGAAAGTACAACTTGATTAAAAGGCGGCACACACGAAGTGATTTGCTGTCAGGGTCGGGCGATAGCCAGAGACGTGTGTGCGGTATAACTCCCGAAATTATTGAGATAATCAGAGCGGCAGAAACTGAACAAGCGGACAAGCAGGTGAAAATGGACTCGGTGAGACGCCACGGAAATTACGACGACGATTTCTTGCGAGAGAACATCGCCATAGTCGAAGGAACGTCGCAAAGGATCGCAGGAATACTCGACATCTTCCAGGACGAACATGGATTTTGGATTCGCAAAATAGAAATAACGAAAGTGCCCGGACAAGGCCTAGGGTTTTTCATAAAGAGAGGCAACGGGTTTGATCGCAAAAACGGGGTCTTCATTTCGAGAGTTTCGCTTGGTAGTATACTAGACGTCTACGGGTTGTTGCACACAGGGGATGAAGTGCTGGAGGTGAATCGGGTTAATTTGCGGGGATTTCCGCTGGAGGACGTTGCTTTAATGATGCAAATCCCCGATAAACTCCTGCTCACGACCAAATCTCGCGTTCCATTGAACAGAAGTCCGAAAAACCCGGTTAAAAAGGGCCACGCCAAGTCGAAAAATTCACACAACGAGCACAGACATGTTATAAAGCAGCTTAGCTTTACAAGCGAAGACACAAATATGAACTCCTTTGAAACCAAAAACAAACATATTCTCAAGCCGCTAACCGACTCCTTGTTGAAACCTGCAAGATTCTTCACAATAAATAGCAAATTTGAAGCAAGCAGTTCATACAGTGACAAAAGACAAAAAAGTTCGGACAAAAGTCCTTCTCCAGTGCATAAAAACGAGTTGAGCACAAAGCAAGGAGAAGCAGTGTCGCCACAACAATCATCCGAAAGTCCCGACAGCGGAATCGAAGCAACTCCTACTGTAGATGGCTTAAGGAATTTGCCCAGCATACCCACAAAGTCGGCAAAAAGTCCGAGAAAACTACCGACTCCTCCGCCTGTTTCGGAGCGAAAGGTTTCGAACGATGCTTTCGACAATTTATTCGAATCGAACGGACTTGCGAATAGTCCGACGTCGTCGAATCAGAGTTCAGCCGGATTTAAACGTGCGGAACTTTACCGGGTGCAAACAAATGAACATGGGGAAGGGGGGTCGAACCCAGAGCCGATGAAGCCAGCCTTGATGGTAGAGACAGACAAAGAAGATGTCCAGTCGCCCAAAGCTGCATCCGATATTCGCCCGGCAAAGGAAACTCGTAGGACATTATCAGTGACTGAAGCTCCAAAAGCTTCGAACAAGATGGGGTTCTTACGGGCTATATCTACATCTTTATATAGCAAGACGCCAAATAACAAGACACCAAAGGGGGAAAAGAAAGAAGTGAAGACTGAGCCAGAACGCAATTATGAGCCATACACAAGTGACGATTTGAATTCGGAAATGCAATTCACGAGGGCATTTTCAGGCATGCTATCAGTCCATATCGACAAGGTTACGAAAATTCGGCCGAAATCATCTAAGAGCCTGTTCTACTGTACCATAGAAGTTGATGACGAGTTCAAAGCTTCAACGAGCAAATCAAGCGACTATTCCAACCAGACGATTTGCTTCGACGAGCAATTCGACATCGAAATAAGCCACGCTAGCGAACTTACGATTTACGTCTTCGAGATTGGCTCTGACAAGCACCACAGTTTGTGCGCGAATGGCGTTGTCTTTCTTGAGAGAGTGCTAAGCTCTCTCTACTCCCGGTCAATCGCTTTGACACCAGAAGGCTCCGGAGTGGTAAATATCACACTGGACTTCACCGAGGCAGTGAAATACCTCAAGCGCACGCCTTCAAGTCGCAAGAGAGGAGTTTTCGGCTTTAACATCGTATCAACCCTTGACGAGGAGCGAAACACCATACCGAAAATCGTGCGAAAATGCGTGGATGAGATTGAGAAACGGGGGATGCACGTCGTAGGCATATACCGAGTGAGTGGCAATGCCAAAAAGAAAAGGCTGCTGAAGGCTGATTTCGACGCTGATAGTAGTTCTGTGGACGTGTCTGAGGATAGCGGGATCGATTGCAATGTCCTTTCGGGAATAATCAAGGACTATTTGCGCGAGTTACCGGAGCCGCTGATACCGGAGTTGGTCATGCAGCTGATCACTGACGCAAAAGTGGCAGCTTTGTCACCGGACATGAGTAAGCGACAGACGATTCTGTGCGACGTGGTAAGAAAACTCCCTTATGGAAGCAGGGCAACTCTGATATATATAATGGACCACCTGATTAGGGTGCAAGAGAAAAAAGACATCAATAAGATGGACATCACCAATCTTTCCGTGTGCTTTGGTCCAGTGCTAATGTGTCCCGCGTCGACACAGGCTGTGCCCGATTTCAAGAAAATAAACGATGCACTAGAATACTTACTTAAAATATGGCCTAAAAATCACGAGCGCGGAGTGGAAATTGAGATAACGAGCATGTGATTTGGAAGAGAGTGTCTCGGAACGTAAAGGTGGAAGTTGAAAAGAAAGTTCTTCAGAAAAATGGGCTTTTATTACCTTGAACGAGGACCACTATAGTGAATAATTAATATAAAAAGAAGCTTTATGAACTAAATTTAATAAATTTTCTACTTTTTGTGTTTTGTAGAAGCCTCCAAGTAAATAAGAGAAGTGCCAAGCAAAATCATCTTATGATAGAGTCGAATTTAGGTGATTCTTTCAAAAGGCGCTAATCCGTGCTAAATATTTTGTTCAGAAAATTGCGTTATTGGGATATTAAAAATAAACTTTAATGTCAGGACGAACTGTCTATGGCATATCTAGAGAGAATTTATTTTGAGAGAACTGCCCATATAAGATTGAAATTTGCCATTGCCCATCTTTGAGTTCTTCTATACTTAGTTCAAATTCTTAGGTAATTGTTTCACAATCTTGATTGAGTTTAGTTGATTAAGGCCAGTATCAGAACTCCCATCGTTGAAAACAGCAATGTTAGAAAACTATTTCAATTGCTGCTTCAAACCCATTCACATTCTGAAAAGGCTTCTTCCTTTCCTAACCCAACTGGATCCCGAAAACTGACACTGTATTAGAAATGGTAGGGCCTGAGGTTGCTTAGTAATAGCACTCTTAGTAACAAAATACAGAAATTGTCACAATAAATTAGTTAGTTGGCAAAACATCCACAAGATACATTTGAGATCTATATCATCTAGCAAGGGCCCTCAATTTTCTAGTTACAGAATAACATCAAGAAATTATAATAGTATTCTTCTATAAAAGTATTCATCGACAATATAAAAAGCAACTCAAAGTTTACATTCAAATGCTGTAAACATGGATACCTAGTAGGCTACATATTAAAACACAAGTTCCCAAATTAAGCCATGAATGTGCATATTGTCTATAGCTTGTGTTAGTCAAAGTCAGGTCCAAAAAATTACAATATATATTAACAAAGTTTCATTCACTTTCCAACAGCAGTCAAGAATTGAGCTATTTATAACCTGAATGTAAATAGTTTGTTTTGTACTTGGGTTTCTATATTTTTGACATCTACTTGTCCATTGTTGTTTAGAATAGATTGAGAGTTAGATTACTATGCTTTGTAGGCATCTGCTACAGATTGATATATACTGAAGGCAGATTTTATGATGTCTCATCTTTTCCTTCAGAGGATCTTCAGAGTTGCCCTTAATACAGACCATTTCATTCAAATAATCAATTGGATTTCAGTGGTAGCATTCTTGGTTTAAACAAAGATGGGAATGTGCATGAACTTAAAAACATACATTGACTTCTCTTCTGTTGCAGAATGATAGCGTTTTAAAAACTTTCTACCCTCTTTTTGCAGTTGAAAAACTAAATGCCAAGAGATATACTGTTTGGACTTGAAGGTTAATTTTTTGTATGTAGAAATTATTGAGACAAAAAATTTATGACCATATTGTTAAGGAAGATCCACTCCCAAGATGAGGTCAAAAATATGCATAAATCAACCAGGTCTCTTCCCAACATCTACCAACCAGTTTATTCAATATTTAGCAAATCAAATGATTTTCTGTACACTTGAGCCTTCTGACTCCTCGACACAATATTAACAGGTTATATGATAATGTGTAAAAGCTGGGTCACCTGTAAACTGTTCATGGCATTTGTCCATGTACAAGATTACTGGTAACTTTATTTGGCTGTCATTAGAGCAGCCATGGTTGCAACATGACACTTGCTCCTCTTCAAGATAAAAGTATTTTGAATTGAATCTACAACAATCTACCAAGCATTGTAGCAATGAACTCACTCGATAAAGCTCCAGAATTTTACTGATAAGCTTACATTTATTACAAGATTATTGATGACTTTGAAAAAGAGAGATGTCCAGTTCCCAAAAGATAGGTGTCTAGCTTAAAAAGGACATTTGGTGCCCATTCAACCAAACCTTGGGTGCTGTTAAATTTTTAGCCTTGCTGGCCTTGAAACAAGCTTCAAACTTTTTCAATGCTATTTTTCATCTATTAAAGATGAAAGGCAACATTTATAAATTGCATGCAGAATTGAGCAGCTTAAAGAAATGGCAAATAAACATAAATTATTGTTCCTTCAAAGTTAGCACTGACAATGCCTTAACTGTAAACAAATGCATCAATCATCATAATGCCAAGCTTGGGGTGTCAGAAGAAATTATGCAGGCATACATCACACCAGGCTCAGCCTAGTTCAACTACCAGTCATCAGAGTTACAACCCTGGGTTAAAGAAAAAAATGCAAAGCGCTAATCAATTTTGATAAAAAAAAATTTTTGCCAAAGAAACTTGTTGCCTGTTGCCTGTAAACTAAAAAGATTTAAAACTTCTTCCCTGAGTTTCCTGTTCCAGAAAATTTTGAAAGAAAGAAGAAGAAACTTGTCTGGAAAATATCAAAACCAAAGTTGATTCCATCAAATTCAAAATTTCTGTCTAAAAAGTATTAGAAGGAATTTGAGCCAAATATCAAGCCATTGGTGTATTTGAAATCTGAAAAAATTTCAGAGACTCAACTAAAGGATTTGCCAAATTAACTTGCATTAGTGGATGTCCTTTATTTCATTTTGTAGATATTTCGTTCCACTTTTATACAATTTGATAAGCTGGTTACATCTGCTATAGCTAGAAATATTCAGTATTTAAACTCTGCTCGTCCAGGCCTGTCGAACCAAATGATTAGTACACCGTCTTTCTATCAAGAAACAATAACTTTCGTTCTACTTCACTACAATAACTACCTCTTGACTGATAGGCCGCACTTTTTTGTTTATTCCAAGAAATCACGGTGAATCACAAGAAAGAGAACTTGAAAGCTTTCGGTATACCACTCACCAGGCCTAATTAACGGCAGTCTGTTGGGGGTAGGAAATTGGTTCCGAGATCAGACAACTTTGGCCACACAAAAAGGTGCTTTATATCAAATTAAAAAAAATCTTTCAAACCGCAATATTTATTGCAAATACCTGTTCAAAAACTCTTTTCGAAGCCAATGCTCACAACTTCCTTAAAATTCCATAGCCTCTTCTTCGTTACGTTTCCATAGCTATACGTGATTTGTACATAGAGTACTTTGGAAATCATATCATCCGCATTTCGCTGGCATCAAAGATTAGACTGGATTGCAAATATTTCGTTTTGAAACTGTGTCTGTAGAAAAGGCACGGGGCCCATCAACTTGCGATCACCTTCAAGGTCCGCTTGGAAACGACCTTTGAAGGGGTATACAGACACTCGGCATTCGCTTTAATAACTTCTTAACAGTTAAAAAATTAATGATTCTCTGTAATTTAATTAATTCCTTTCGATGAACTCCAAATGAGATGCTTAGAAATGTTTAACATTTCAATACACAGCGTAAACTTTAGCTACCCTTTGTCAAAAGTTATAACAGTTTTTAAGCTGACCATAATTTGCGAAAAGGTAAACAAATGTTTTGTGGTGCAAAATTTCACAATTGCGAGAAACAGTTGAACTTGGTAAATGTTGACTATTAAAGACGCAAACTTTGGAAAATGCACGTTAAATGCTTTCCATTTCGTGTGCTTTAATTTTCCCGCCAAATGGTCATAAGTGAAAAACCGCATTTTATGAAAGGCGAGAACAACAAAGTGCTCGATCCAGTCTTTTCAAACCAGTTAGTGGCCCTGGCTCTTTCCTTAATTTAAATTCACGTGACAAGTTTCTTCTTGAGGCGGACCTGTCGGCGGAAGTTGTTCCGTCTTCAAGCTTCTTCGGGGTCTGCGTTCAGTTGCGGAGATCGTGGCATCTATGTTGTAAATATTGGCGCAAGCACTCAAAATGGTGAAGCAAAAGAGCGTGAAAGGTATGGTTAATGTCAAATTTATAGGACAGTGGCTAGCTACCTGGATAATATACGCCCACTTCGAATAGGTTTCAACATGCTTGTTTATTGCCCAACATCCAGCTGCTTTGGGCGAAATTTTTTTGACTGCCATTGAACGATCGCAATATGCCAGAGCTTGCTGTGAAATTCCAAGTCGCGTTAAAACTGGTTTGCTAGTCAGACTAGACTTGCTTCGTATGTTTATGTTTCGGATGGGGGTGCCAAAACTGAGTAGCAATTTTGATCCAATTATCTATCGCTGGGAGTGGAATAACCGTCTTGCGACAATCGGCTCAATTTTCGTAGGAACAGATTTAGGTTGATAAACTCAGATATGATCTACCGCCCGCTTGGTATGTTTAATTATGATGTTTGTTTGATAAAGTCATTTCTTTTCTTTCCCGTCAATTTCATCCACCAGCACAAACAGCCTCGATCGGAATGCCTCCGCGGACAATGTAAACAGTGCTCGTGCAAAAATTTCTATTCCTTGCAGTCCTACTTTCACGAGTGTGACACCCTTTATGTGTTTAAAATACAATTTTTAAGTACTAATTAAGATAAATGGGTGTGTCACGTGCTGGAGGAGCGTGCAAGTGATAAACTTCAGGCATTTTGTCATCGTCGCTCGTAATAAAACGTTATATTTCATCCAGTTCGTCACTTGACCATTGATGGTTTTGCAGACAATAGGAGGGTGGCAAAAAACAAATTGCATTGAAATCTAAGGCCCCTGCAATGCGCATGACACGCGTGCAAATTTCATGCACACATTCAAATGCACGTACAACCTTTTCTGCTACTGCTCCAAATCATCCTGTTGAAAGTTGAGACGGTTCAAAATTTGATTTCATCATAATCATTAAAATTGTCACAGTTTTTAGCTACCTAGGTGAATTAGGTGAAATTAAAGTTTCTAGAACATCTGACAAAAAAGAGCATTAAAGAGTTGCTTATTTTCTTTGAAAAAAGGGCAAGCCCTTTAACAGATTTGATTATCATAATTTCAAATTATTATATGATTGTAAAACTGGTTCATTTTTTCAGCTAAGAGTGGACAAAACAAAGTTTTAGCACCTTCAATGAATTGAAGTTAACATCTGATTTAAAAAACTGTATGGTCAAGAAATTTTTCCAAAAATTTGAAAAAGCCTATAAGTCTACCAGTCTTTAACTTGGAAAAGTTTCACGAAAGCAGCAAATATCGATTCCATAGAAATTTGAAAAATAGTTGAGAAACACTATTTTGATATCTGATAAAACTAGTGTGATCTGCCCTAGGCACTTTAAATATAATTTGCCTGTTTTACCAATTTACACCCAACTCCAGAAAATAGAAAACTCAGAACTGGCCGCATTAGTTATTAACATAGGAAAATTTTAATCATATTCATGAAAGTGCTCCTCCACAACTGCATTCGAAATTTCCAATGAGGACAAAAAGGTCAATACTATCAAACGCATGTGATGAAATCATGAACAGCTGTTGGCTTTTTAAAGAATACAACATCATTTACAAATTTTTCTTAAAATCAACAAAGTCCTGAGTAAGAACTCTATTATTTACCCTATTACTTTTTTAGTTTTCCTGTTCAAATTCTCTGAACTTTGGTATTCTATTTCCAAATCCACATTGTTACTACTAGGTGAAAAGCTAAGAAATCAGTTTGTGGCCAATCAAACTAAATCACTAGCAAGTAACTATTAATGAAGCTTAAAGATAATTATCAGATTTATCACTAAATATGATTTCCAACAAATCTTTTCTTTAACTTTGCAAAAATTGGTCTTATGACCTTTTTTTGCTGTGACAATTTTTTAATTTTTTTTCAATTCAAGATTTGTTATCAATGAGGCCTTTTGTCCAATTTAATGCTGCGAAAACTGTTGTTTGTTACTACAAGGATGTTTTGAGTTACTGTGCACTGCTGGAAAAACTTAACTTTAGTTTGTTCGTTGTCATCTGAGGAGATCACTGGTGTGTAACTCAAAACAAGTTCTTTCACACCTTGCCTGTAAATCAACTGAGTTTCAACAGACAAATGTAACAATTACCTTTGTGCATTGGCTTTGAGTGAGTTGTTCACTTATGTGTTACTGTTTTGTCTTCTAGTCTAAATATATTCATATATTTTTTGGTGATTTTAAGTAGCAAGTAAGATTTTGTAGTAAGGCTGAAAAGTGCTTTGAAACCAGTTTGTGAGACTCTTCTTAAATATATACTTTGAAAATGTTGGGACTTCATTCCAAGTTATTTATATTAAACATTAACTGTCGTCTTTGTTTGTAGGTAATGGTGAAAAAAGAGAGGATCCTGTGTTTACCATGGACAAATTCATTGGAGAGGGAGTTATGTTCAAATGCAAGGTATATATGTTAAATTTCATGGCATTGCACCAAGTTATACAAATTTCCAGAACCAGCGTTTGTTAGCTATCTTAATAATATAGCTTGGTAGCTTGTCCATCTTATTCTTTTCTTTCTTCCATACTGAACGTTGCTTTAGTTTCCATGAACTCTCCTGCTGTATGTGTTGAAGAGAATATGTCCTGCAGTAACTTGCACAGGCCTTGGTATACATTTCTCACATGTTTTCCTTTGCATTCACACTTTCCATCCCAGATAGCATAGCTAATTCAAGCTTATTAGCTACGTATTAGCATAGCCTACTTTAAGAAGAATATATACCATAATCTTTCATCAACAAATTCTGTCTGTAACTTGATCTACAATGTATATGTTTTATTTATTTCTGGTTCATATTCTTGCTCTGTAATTCCTTTTCATTTCCTAGTCCCTATAGGCAAGGCATATTCTGATGATTTCTTAGTTATGTTAAGTGTAATTGACATTAGTTTTTACCCCTTCATCATACTTACCATTTACATGTTTACTCTTATCAAGTTTTAGGCCTAGTTTACAATGTCCATATTGATTGCCCGTCTCAGCTTCACAACCATCACCCTCAATTAAAATGATGACAGGTCATGCCTGGGGCCATGGCCTCCCTGGTTCCCCCTAAAACCGCCACTGTCATCAGGGGGGTAACAAAGCTGTGACCAATGATTTTCTGTGACACATAAGGACAGGGCTTCAAAAATTTAGTTAAAGTTATCCAAAGAAGGCATAAGCTAAATAATAAAAACAAGACTGGCCAAAAATTTTCACGAGGTCTAGCTTTGTAATGCCAAATTATATTTCCATTGGTAGCTCTTTGGGTTTGTGAAAGTGCCTGGGCCACGTGGTGATGATATTTGTGCAGATGCTATTGCAGGCCTCAAGGTAATATCAAATATGAACTTGAACATCCTTTTAAAGGGTCTTTTGTTACACAATTGCAATTATGATATAATTTTTTGTTTCATTCTTTAAGCAGTTATTATGCAGCAATGCTTTTGTCACATCTCCAAAATAAAAAGCAAGTGTGGATTTGCTAGCTTTCTAGGAATGAATCTTTTCCTTGTTCACTCACAAAGTACAGCATTACAGAGCAATTCCAAGTTCAGTTGTTTTTGGAGTTAGGTATTGAAAGGAAGTATTGTTGATAAAGTTATTAATTGATGTATGAACAGCAGTTTATAAAGCCTGTGGTTTTTGCGTTTTAGCAACAAGCAAAACAATTGAACAAGGAAAAGAAACTACACAAGCAAAGGATATTTTTTAATGTCTCTCTAAAGGGAATAAGAATAATTGATCAGCAATCAAGAGTGAGTTGATTTTTTTAAAACCTTTGCATGTAGTTAAATCTAATTCAGTCTTTAACAGCCTGTTTTTGGTTTTTAAGTAAGTTGAACTATCAATGCTGATGTGAGAGACACTTAATTGATGTTTTTGTTAACTTTAGAAACTTGAGCATGCCCACGTTGTTCACAAGATCTCATATATCAGTCACGATAAGGATGATAGGCGTACATTTGGATACATTGTCAGCCTGCCGGAGGGCCACAGCCTATTTGCCTTCAAAGCAGAGAAAAACGTAAGCTGTTTTTACTAATTTTTCTCAAGCAATAAATTTGATTCAAGTGCCCAGAACTCATTGCATATTCAGGCTCTAAAATCTTAAAGAGAGGAAATTTGGAGAGGCAAGAGAGAAAGAGGGATGAAATAGGGGAGAGGCAGATAAGATGGGAGATAAAAGGGATAATAAAAAGGGGTAAGGGGTGTGGAAGAGAGGGTAGTGAAGGGAGAGGATAGAAAATGGAGGGAAGAGAAAAAGAGTGAGAGAAAGGAGAGGCAAGGGAAAAGGGAGGAGAGAGAATGAAAAGGGTTTTTTTCTTTGAATGTCCACTAAATGAAATTCAGAATTATCTGTACATTTAAGTGATTGTTGCAGACAATGCATATGCATACAGCTGTTTGCTCCACCCCACCTTCACCTTCAAAGTATTCATTATTATTAAAACATACCACTTCATAATTTTCTGAAATCTTCATTAACAGGCTTCAGTCATTACTACTGACTTGAAAGACCTTTTCCACGTTGTTTACCTCAAACACAAGCATGATCGTGAAAAGGGAAACACTGGGGAACAAAACCAAGCACCAGAAAGAATGGATAACAGCCAAATTGAGCAAGGTTTGCCTTATTCACACAGAATGCTTTGTGATTTGATGTAGGTTTAAAAACTCTTTGGAAATTTTGAAAGTGGAAGCATATGATATATCTAAGAGAAAATGTGCTGAAAAACCACATGCATGTAAGTTTGTTTGCTAGGATTTACAACCATTCATGAAGAAAGATATTTCATTTCGGTAAACAAGCTGTTGTATAACTCAAAAGCAAATTGTATTTCAGGGGAAGATGCCATGAAGCAAGTAGATGAAGAAAATCTGTATGCTGTAAGTATTTGTATTCTAACCAAGCAGTTTGCACTAAAAAGTCCAGTTCACACTAGATTTTATCCAAAGACACCTCATAGCTAAAAAGTTCAAGTTTTAACAATTAAAATTGTTTGTATTTTCATTTGGGCCCACATCTTTCATTGATACAAATATTTGCTTGGTACCGTCCATCGTGAATACCTGGCTTTATTTAACTGGTTGACACTCAGTCTTATTTCTTTTTCCAGGTGCCTATAAAGTTCCAGCAAGTTGAAAAGGCAGCTGTAAGCGAATATGATGTATGTTTATTCTGTGATTCGTCCCTCAATAAACATAATCTTTATGAGTATATAAAGTCCATGCTACCGTTTTTCTGTTATACAGTGCTCTACAGGCTTGCATATAGAACAATGTACATGTTAAGATTGCAGAACGAGAAGAAACAGGCTACATGTCAATAAAAATGACTTTTGCATAGCACCATGCCAAATGACTATTTGTTTCATCATAAACTAGTATGGTTCCCTCACACTTTCTCACCCATCACAAAACGTTATATTAAAGTAACCAGAGAGCAACCCTAAACTGTGTTGCATTGGAAACAATAGAAACCAGCGTAATTTACCCATGGATTAATCACCAGTACTCAATTTTGTTCTGGGGTCAAATGTTTCCTGGATCTTTGGAAGGGTGTAGGTAATGTGGTGTATTTAAAACATTTATATAATTTCTCGCCCGTTTTATCTACACTGAAGATGACTCGCGACTGAGTCGAAACGTTTGGCAGAGTCGTAATTGGCCAGTGTCACAAAACGGATATGTCAATTGGCTAGCGTCTTTTTACAGATTTGTCCTTGATTTTGTCGTTCTTGTAATTGGATTTGCCTATTTTACTAAGGAATTGTCGATTGCAACATGGACTTTTTATTTGTCGTCGTCCTTGTCATAAAGTTCTTTAATAAATCTGCATTATTGTTATTATCTTTTCGTACAGGTTCCAAGTTCCAGGCCAGTGATAGATCCAAATGCCTTACCGGTAATGCTGCTAAAGTACCTTTTTCTTTTCATTTAGTGAAAAAATGATACTCACACTTTTAAAATCTTTGCTGTCAAATACGGATCAATCATAATGCAGGTTTTTTGTATTCGTCATAAACTATTCGATTTTCTTTTTCTAATACCTTTGAATCTGAATCTAGCACCATTTACAGATGAGTTAAAAAAATTAAGGATACTGCAGTGCACTATTCTTTTTCCTTGAATGCTAAAAGGTAGAATTTCGGTAACTTAAAAGTAGATCAAAGGAATGATTAGTTTTTCCTTTAGTTGATTTAGAGGGCTATTTCCCACGTAAACATGTGGATGTGTGCTTGAAATTGATGACCGTTTATTTTCAGAGCGAGGCACAAGATGACGATGATACCAACAATTTACTTGATTTGGCTGATGTTAATCAAGAATTGGAATTTCTGCAAAATGTATGTCCTAGTTGTTATGTTTTATCGAAAATCCCAAAACTTCCAAAGTAAGAAGGAGACGTCTCTGCGGATATCTAGTGCAGAATGTGTTGTTTATGACAAATCTGACTTGACTTTAGGACTCAAGGCTAATTCTGATTGTAACGACATGTTATTTGGACTATTTTTTACCAATCCAACGCGGCTTTTCGGCATCATATTAACAAATCATTGTGTCACTATTTCATGCCACTGTCAATTTTGACAATTTTATTGCTAGAATTCTAAATGTACCTACTGAAGTGATAAGGAATAGAAATAAAGATAACCGTCTTTGACATTAAGCAATTATGTCGTCTCATAACGCCATGTCTTTCTAAGAAGCAACTTCTTTGCACCACTTAACAGCCTATGCAATATATGAAAACAGCCCACAGTATGGAAGAAATTTAATTGAACGAGTGTCCAGTTTTTTCGATCCGCAACTGGTTATTTATTGTTTCAGCTTTTGGTTGTTTTCTGACGTTTGCATACTCTGAAGAGTGTCGGACAAAAAAGTTCTTTAAGTATGCAAAAGCTACTTCCAGTATTCCTAGCTATTGAGAAAGTTAATTTGTGAACAAGTGCTTTGCGGTACAAAACTTCACAATGGCAAGAAAAAGCGAAACTAGTTTTTGCATACTTAAATTAAAGCCAATCACGCGCTCTTATTATTACCCTCTAATGTTTTCGCTCCGCATCTGTTTCGATCCGCATATTTATTCTGTCAGCTTTTGGTTATTTACTGATGTTTGCACACTCTGACTAAGTATGCAAAAACTAGTCCCGCTTTTTTATTGCCATTGTGAAGAAAGTTGATTGTTCATTATTTGTCTATAGTAATTTGACTAGGTTATTGTCTTATTTTGAAATGAACCATTCTTATTTTAGGACATGAAGCGATCTGACACTAAACAGCTTCTGGCAGAGCTGGGTGACTTCAATCTAGATGAAAATCCACCGCGAGAGCCAGAAAGCCAAAACGTTTTTTCGGATGATCCATTTTTCGGCAACTCTGGATTTTCCCAAGCTCCTCCAAGCGGAATGGGGAGCACCGCGTCAAATCCCAATATGAAACCGGTGAAAGATCCATTCGCTCCGGATTCACAAGATTTCAGCCCGGGAGCTTCAAACTTGAATAAAAGCCGGCCGGTGGAATTTGGTGGCTTCGATACAAATGACGCCTTCTCATCGGCTTTTGGTGGTCCTAAACCTGCCACTACCCAACCTTTCCCCTCTGATGCTGGTGATCTCTTTAGCACAGCCCCTGTCTCTCAGCCCGGATTTGATGCCTCAAACAGTGGATGGTCCGACTCTTTCAACACAGGCCTAGGGACCCAGTTACCAACCCTATCGCCCATTCTCAATGAGAATTCTTTATTTTCAAGCAATGATCAAGTGCCTGGTCCGGACCTCGTTCCGGAGAAACTATTAGAACCAAAAGGCGGCACAGACGACCCGTTCGCAGCTCTCACTGGCGATATAAGCGACATCAGGGGGACTCTTCCCAGCGGTGGAAGTGTGCCACAGTTTCCTAAAAAGTCAAAGCAAGCCGAGCCCCAGCGTGTTGTTAGCCCCGGTCCTTCTATGCAGGCCCCTCAAAGACCGGCCGGTTTCCAACAACAAAGCTACCAGAACGGCGGTCAGTACGGCGGTTTCTCACAGAACAACCCGTTTGGCCAGCCCTCAATGCAGCCAAACACGGCCTTCAACCAGGGATTCGGTGCTCCTCCTATACCATCAAGAACAGACCTGCCTCAAATACCAACACGCCAGGACCTAATGCCAGGTGCGGGCGGTTTTCAGTTGATGCAGCAGCAGCAACAACAGGCACCGCCAATGCCAAGGCCATACATGCCGCCTGCGCAGCCAGCATTCCAACCTCAAGGTACGTTCCCTGTCACACCTGATGTCGGTCTAATATGTCCAGGCAAGACACACCGAATTCGTTTTTACCACCTGGACTATGGACTTTGTGTCCTTCTTAGTGGCCGAATTTAAGATAAGATGCAGGTCAATATGAAATGTCGTGGGTATATGGTCCCAGTTTTTCCGAATGAAAACCTAGGGTATGAGTAATGGACCGGCTCAATATACACCCAAAATCCAATTGCCACTTCAGGCTACAAATAAGGAAATGGAAATTTGGCTAATAAAATGGTTTACCTGCGTTCTTGAGCGGGAAAGTAACTCGCTTTAAGTCTATTCGACTGATATCGTTGAATGTCACCTGGAATATAATGGTAGCTGTTAAAATTCAGCACTTGTATAAGCAGAGAAGATTGTAGACACTGAGAGATTGTAGAGGGTGCAATTGGACCCTCGATCAGGGTGCATCATTGCTCTGAACTGCTCAAGTGTGAATTTGGCTATTTGTAGACGCTTTAAAATTCATTAAGGCGGAGATAACCCTTTGCTAGAAACGAATTTAAATGTTTTCTTCAAGGCGCATGAATTTCTTTCTAACCATGCCAAGCATGTATTTTGTCTCTAACACATGTACACTTCTAGCTTCACTTTGCAACTGCCATTTCAACTCTTTCCACAGCCAACACCTTTGGGTCGGCTGCAGATCCGTTTGCTGACCTGGGAGGCGCATTTTCAACCAGCACCTCCTCCGCAACCCAAGAGCCACTCTACGCAGTCGTAGACAAGTCGAAGAAAAAGAAAGAAACTGGTGACGGACTCGACATGTTTGGCAATACAACCCCAGCCTTCAATGGCGGGTCAAACCACACGAATGCCGATCAGGTATTCTTTTCTTTTTCTTGCTTAATGTTCACGGGTTCTCGACCTGAACACTGTGCTCACCCAGGCGCGCCTGCATATGTTCAGGGCAAAGGCACGCCTAAAAGTAAGAAAAAAATTCCCCCCTGTCATGATAGGTTATAGTTGTAGAGCGTAGAGCCCACTATTTTTGCTTTCAAATCAACCTTCTGCTATTTCCAAGTTTACATCATCTTTATTTTATTGGCAAGTCATGTGATTTTAGCTAACTGTTTGATTGGTCCCGTTACATTGCTTCAGACGTCTCTAAAAAACCTTGTCTCTTTGTGATGCTGCACGGAAGCATATTTTCACATACCAGCGGAGCCATATGATGCAAAACTATGTTTCCACTGCTTGGTGAAATCTTAACATTGATTATTATTATCGATATTATTTATTGGTGATGAGGTCGTAGATTTAGCGTAATCGTATTAATTGCCGCCTCTCACACCAGCGGCAGAAGCTAACAGTTCCGATTTTCGTTTTGGGCGGATGGTCGCAAAAAACCCTGGCCAGTGGACGCATTGGTAGTTTAGGAAGCGTCAATACCATTGAGAATGATAAGCCAATGGTCGCAAAATCGCAAACGGGCTTGGTCAACATAAAATGAACCAGTTTTAGTTCATATCAGTTCGTTTGCTCCATCATGTGCCTTTGGTCCATAAACTTATTGCAAACTTGGTCTTTGTGCTTATATATTGTAAGTTCTTATTCCCAACATTGACTCCATTGATTTTAATTCCTTTGTACCTTATTATATTATCCTATGAAATTACATTTTTCAGGACCCTTTTGGCTTTGGTTTCTAAAGTTTTGGTTTATTCTCCATGGCAAGGGCGTAGAAAGGAACAACTTTGGTACCATTCGTGTGAAGTCATTGGCTTTTTGTGTATTGTTTCACGTTGTTACCAGTTTAAGCTCTTTATTTTCCAAAAGCTTTTGCCATTACGTAGATATAGATAGTGTCAGTGTAAAGAATGACACAGTTTCCTGCTGAAAGCCCCTTTTTGTCCACTGTTACAACAAATACTTTGCCCACAGTTTTTCGTATCATATGTTTGTATTTGTCCGATTTGTCCAACACTATGGGCTGTTTGAATCCCCCTTCTTCGGAAAAATAGTTAACTTTGTAATAATCATTGGGAACATCTTTGAGGGATTTTCTTTAACACTTATTAAACCAAGTGTTCAATGACACAGTAAAAAAATGGACAATACATTTCCTAAAGTCAGGATGACATCAGAACTTGATTAACCTTAAGTTCATTTCATTTTGCACCCTCTCTTAACGAAGCAGATTCTATGCCTTTTTAAAAAGAAACTAACATTTTGTTTTTCTTCAATAATGTTTGTATTTCGTTTTTCGTCAATGAGTTTAAGAAGTAGGTATTTTTCATAATCTCCTCTTTTTCATTACAAAATAGGAATAATATTTTAAAACATATTTGTAACACATTTATATAATCTTACTAAAATGCACAAGAGTTTCTTGTTAGCTTGTGGCAGTGCCTCAGTTAATTAACAGAGTTTAGGACCTAGGCCAGTTGTCCTTGTGGTACTTGAGTTGAATCCAAGGCTTGGTTCCCTGATTTAAGAATTTAATTTACCGCACAGATTTTGTACCTCTGAGAGAAAAAGCTGCGCCTAGTTAACAGTATGTCCAAAAAATATTAGCTGTCTTCAAATTAAAGAACTTTAAATTTGAATTACAGTGCAACTTTCTATCGTGCTATAGTTACTATTGTGTGACATTTCTAATGCTACTTTTCCTTGAATGTGGATTGGCGTTTGGGGCCATAGGGAAAATACAGTTATTAGAATGGTGCCTTTTTTAAAAACTTAATACACTCCACATTTACGGAATATATAATTGTTGCTGTTTGTTTCAGATTAAAAAAATGTTTATGTTTTTCACAAACATGATTTAATGAACTTGTTCATAGAGAGATTGATAAATAAAATTAAAGATTCATAGATTATATTTTGCAAATTATATATGATGTTTGATAATGCATTAAAGGTGTATTTTTTGGATGATCTGCTTGTATGGATGTGTTTGAAACTGTGTTACTTGTATATGATTGGTAAACTTGAACAGAAAGGCTTTGGTTGAAAGAAAGTGGGTCATTTGATTGTTGCAAATATTTGCAAATACAAATGTTTAGAGCCTGTCTTTCCAAGAAGTTGGCTTTGACTTTGAAATTTAAATATGAACTGCTGCTAATGCTAACTTGATTTGGAACTTGGAGATAGATGAATTATACTATATTGAGAAAATATGAAATGGTTTAAAATAAAATGCAGTACAAGGGGTTGCTAAGCATTTGTTAACTTACTGATAAAAAGTGTCTGATGCCTGAGGAAGGTATAAGTCTTCAGAACAATCAGTTCATTAGGAAGATGTCACTAAGGGTTTCCAGGTATTAAAAGAAAAACAATGGCTGTTTTACCCATGCCTCCCCAAACAAACACTCTTGTTATGTCACTGCTTGTTAGATTGGGACATTCATAACTGATGCAGTTGTCACTGGGAAACAAGGTGCCAAGCTCAGCAAATGAGACTTGCACTGTAAAATGAAATAATGATTCTTGCTTTTGGCTTTGTTGAATATCAGAAAGGAACAGATGGCTTACGTTTCATAGTATAAAGAAAAAGGTTGCAGGAGATCAAATATTTAATAATATTGTTACAGTGTTATCAGATTAATCCTGCCTAAAGTGTGTCCTTATAGTGATAAAATGGCATGGCTGGAACTTTCTCTCTACCTGGAAACTTCTTTAGTGAAACAAGTAAAGAACATATCTATATAGCTCCAATATCTATATTCCTCAGATTAAGCTTTCATTTTCCTAAGAAATTGAAAATTGAACAAGATGTGCAACGGATCTGTTGATTGGATTTGCAATCTTTATTCTTAGGTTGGCTTTTAGAGAACTAAATCATTATTAAAAATTAATTCATGGCATTTTGATGCAGTCTTTTGCGATTAAGTCAACTACATATAATTTACACCGATGCAAATGGATCCTCTAGCCCAAGCAAGTCTTGATCAATAAAGGGGCAATAAAACCTATTGGGAAAACTTTAAAGTCAACTGGTTTGCATATAGGATGTTAATTCAAAATTTTCAAAAAATTGACAATAGTTTTGTATGAAAATGAAGCTTCTAATCAGCGGTGATTTTCAAATATGATGAGTCTGGTAATATCCAATAAAAACAAACTTCTTAAAACAGCCAATAACAAATGAAACTTTGTTTATGAAACAATTATTGTTATATATATATAATAACTTACTAATAAATGAATGAATGAATGCTTGAAAACATGGATTATATTTCACAGTGCACTTACCATTTCACTGAAAAGTTCGTGAAGAATCACTTACGTCTGTAGCATAACAAAAATGGCGGCAATATTCAAACATGCTCCTGTGCAGCGCCAAGCCAGGACCCCAAAGACTCGCTCCCTATTACATGCATTGTATACCATCAGTGTTGTCAAAATGTTGCTTGATACTTTTGGGCATGAGTGGGATCCACACCCTAATGCTCTCACAAAAAGCAAAACTGCTAACTGCCCATACTTTTGACAAAGTGAATGAAACTGATGCAGTGTCTGCTCCGATGGATAATACAACTCTTAACCTTCATTTTGTGAAAAACTGACACACTCACAAGGATTTCTCGAAAAACGCCATGCAGATTATTGTGAGAGTAGCAGATAAAAGTGAATGGACGAAGTACCAAAGATCATAGGCCAGTCTCTTGTGTACATGCATTCAACCACACCCCTTTATCAAGATCGGTTTCATAGGGCACTTAACTGTAGCACCGGACACACACTCGAAAGGTTGAAACAAAAACTGTCAAATACAGTTGTAATCACACATCACATGCGAATGATCTTTCTTTGAAACTCGTACAATCTTTAACTTCGAAGTGCAGTATCAAATATTACAGTAGATGTGATATGGTATCAATTATCAATGCTATAAAATACACAGTGCTATCTCATCACAACTTCAGAAAACTTCAGCAAGCAGCTTACCCATTTCTTCCCTGGTTTCTAACATTTTACAGACCCCCTCTTTAGAGCATCATAATAATAACTCTTGTCATATACCCTTCTTCTTGCAGCTGTGCTTATCTTTCTTATCACAAAGCTCGTGCCAAACCACTAAGTTTATTAATGAAAATATGTCCATTAAACGCAGCGCTTTGACAGCTTCTTCTACCTACCAAAGAAGTTTCTGCAGCTCTATTGCTTTCTAATATTTTGAGGATGAACCTTTAATAGATTCTCTGTTTGCTAGCTTACCAAAACGATGGACATTATTTTAGCTCTCATCATCAACGCTGCCTTCATTGTTTGATGTGGCACTTCAGCTATTAAGATGAGGTGTGTTTAAAAGAAAATACGGAGGGTTCTGAAGGATATATTGAAGGCAACTAATTTCATAAAGCTTTAACAGTGCACTTCAAGAATCTTCTACGTTTACCTGAGCTGATACAACAAGAAACACAAATAACGATATGACATTTCCTGTATCTTCAATTAGAATCTTCTAGCAATAAATTAATACACACTTGATCTGAAGACCGCTATCTTTACTGTCCTCGTCGTAATGTTGTTTCAATGCAAATCACGTGTATGAAAATACATATCAGGGATCTGTCATTTACATACTTTTCAGGCAAAAGGATAAACCGAATTAGACATGGCTTGATAAGTAGCTAATGTTATCTAAAGATGAAGGATGCCACAATATGGTGGTATGTATTGAGACTTGGGCTCCAGGGCACTATTTTCAAAAGGCAATGCGAAATAAAGGTCGGGGATATGAGCAAAAGAAAACCAAAACAAAGATAGGTCGGAACGGAGAAAGAAATACAGAAGCCCAGATTTAAAATTGACGAGACTAATGAACTGACAAATGACCTAATGACCTTATTATCACTAATGACATGACATATGACCTAATGACCTTATTATCATTAATGACATGACAGATGACCTATTGACCTTATTATCACTAATGACATGACAGATGACCTAATGACCTTATTATCATTAATGACATGACAGATGACCTAATGACCTTATTATCATTAATGACATGACAGATGACCTAATGACCTTATTATCACTAATGACATGATAGATGACCTAATGACCTTATTATCACTAATGACATGACAGATAACCTAATGACCTCATTATCACTAATGACAAGACAAATGACTTGCCACATGACCATATGGCCTTCAATTCATATGCTTAGAAATGACGAACTTATGCTGTATCATCTTCCCAATTGCAAAAAAATACTCGAGATCGCTTATGCAAGCAAAGTGCATACAATGACAAGACATCCTAGATATATAGATTCAACGGTAATAATCATTGCAATAATTAATTCGCTATAATTAGCTCAAAAATTTTAATGCCTACGACGAGATTAGGACAAAATATTGCTTGTCGAAGATCTCGGAGGATATGTTAGGAAGGATATTACCCTCCTTCGTATATTTGTACAGAAATTCACTGAAGATCTGAGATTACTTAATCATACTGAAATCTTTTTGTACAAGACCAAATTACTATCACTAGAGTGAAGCTAATCAAAACCACACATAATTTGAAAGCTGCTTTGAAAAATCAAATAGTCGCGACCACCTGAACTTTAATCTGTCATTTGTTGATCATGTTACAAAAAATTGATTTTCAAAGCCACCTTCAAACCATTACCACCAATATACATCTAAATTTACCAAATAACTAACAATTAGCGAAGAATAAGTTCTATATGTATAATAAAACGTAATTGTTAACACAAGAAGCTAGCATTTCGACTGAAAATATATCGGGAATTGGCCAAAAATAATCAACACCAAGGTAAAATTGTCTAGAACTGGATCCCATATCAATTCTTAAGACAAGACCCCTTGCTTTCACAAAAGTAGTTAATTGTTAATTGTTAATTGCAAACGAGCATGCTAGCTTCCTATGCTTAATCAACAGGTAAAATTGCGAATTACATACGCTCTTGGAAGTTTTGCAGCTTAGGCCGCAATTATTAGCTAATCGTGCGATTTCATACCAAAGCTTGGTAGATGCAAAGGTGGGATGAACGTAGCTTGCAAGTGTGGATGTGTTTGACTGTGCGTTAGAGTGAACGGTGATCTCGGACTACTCTTGAGATGTTTCGTAGCAGAGAAGGGATGCATCGAAGCCGGGGTGCCCCGCAGAGGGTGCGGCGCAGAACTGATCGACTCGCGTCTTCATGTCACGGCCACACTTTAGATTACAAGCGAACTGGAAAATAATTGTTATTCATCGTAAATGTTCGGCAAAGACAACATACAAAACGTGAAGACCACGCAAGACCATTTTGTTGATTGTATTACATTCGTCTAGAACCATTGCAACAGTTTGGCAGACATCACATCGACTTAAGCGCGAAATTTGAAGTCACACCATTAAAATAGGCCTAGTACATACGCCGCATTACTGCCGCAAGAAATTAAAAAGAACTGCATGCGGTAGCCCTGTGACTCAGGATGCGTGCGACTAAAAATATATTCAATTCTTCTTTGGCTTTAAACCCCAAGTTAAACTTGTAGATTTGCCGCATCGAATTATTGAGAAACCTAAATTGAATTTTTGTTCACCCTTCCTTATCGATTCTAAATGGTGTTCAAGAATAATAACATGCGGGCGTCGTCAAAACATTGCTTCTCCGTGCAAAGATGAATCAATCATACAGTGAAAATCAAAGAAAACTGAAGAAATTTTAATTGCTACTGTCAAGTCGGCTGAGAAGATAATTAAAGGCATTGAGTAAATCAAAGTGAAAAGCGTATATCCAAATTGAAAAAATTGTGATAAGTCATTATGATAGCTTCGCCAATCTGATTGGCTGCCAAGCAAACTGCACACATGGTGTTATAGCCTCGCAGTCGATGTCTGATCACATGAAAACAAACTTATCACATGAAAACAGACAAGTTCCCTGTGAAGTACCGCTATTTATCATGACTCAATGCCTTTAACATGTTCGTAAACCGGTTAACCCTCTAAAACATCAACTACATTATTTTCATGGTCTGGACCAGCAGACTCTGCATTTTTGGATACGAAAAGTGCAATATGGGTGGCAGCCAGTTGCTTCGGCGTGCTAATTGCACGACGCATGCGCAGACATCGGATAAAATCTGCCCTGATCTTGATTGAATTAGCTGCAGCATTAGAACGCCGTAAATTGGACAAGAAGAGTTCCGCTTTTTTATAATCAATTTGCAGCCTCCTATCCTGGGATTTATCCAGGGAGTAGTTGGTCAGGGGAAGTAAAGGGAATTAGGGAAGCCTTAGTCCCTCTTATTTTGAGAGACATAACATAGCCTTCGAAATAAAATTTCAGTTGAAACAAGACTTTTGCACAAGGAATTATCGGCAACTTCAACCCCAGCCAGTTCACAACTATGGCGGGCGGGTTTCTATGAAACAATTTTTTGATTGGACTACTTTTCATCAATCAAATGAAACACATTGGCTGTTTTGTAAAAGCCTATATCCATTAAACTGACAGCACAGCATTACAGTTCTGTATCGATAGTATTGTTGTTAATTTGTTCGGCTAGACATTGGTAACCTGCCTTCGTCGCCATTCCCAAGTTCTCAACCACCTTACCTTCTGAGAGGTGATCGCCAAGCTGCTTGTTTCCTTCCGCGAACTCTTCTGAGAAAAACGCCTCGTTGTTGGCATTAACCTCTTCTAAAGAGCCGTCCTTGATCTGCGTATATTTCCCGGGCTGCGGAACGGGCGAAGGGGCGTCTCTATGCGCGTCTTCTAGCGGGATGTAGGTGCCGTTCTGTTCCGGGATTTTCTGCAAATGCACTCGTGGGCTCTCGTCACCCCTATGGGCCGACTTGATGGAATTGATGCGAGAAAACACGTCATCGCTGCCAGAAGATGATATTCGGGAGCTGCGTGATGAGAGAACACTGAGAGAGCGTGGAGGCGTTCCCGTGGAAACGCGCTGGCTAGCCACCTCTTCTGGCACTCCAGACTTTCGAATGCTAGCCACTGTGTTGCGCGTATTGGAAAGCTCGGTGTTGCGCCTGCGACGATAGTAGGACGAGCGGCTGACAAACTTTGACTCCCACTCGTATCTGTAGTACTTTGGACAGCAACAGCCAAATATCAACGAAATCGTCGTCCGTCGGAAGGATTTATGCAGGCGCGAGTAAATGACTGGATTTACGCACGAGTTTATAGCCAGCAACAACGACAACAAACGGTATACGGTGAAGTTTTCCGGGGTGAGTGGCACCACCTTGTAGCTGGCAAGGAGACTGAAAATATTGAAGGGGAGAACGAGCGAAACAAAGATGATCACCACGATGATGAAAAGTTTGGTGGCCTTTCGTTGTCGCCGCGTGCGAATCGTGACGACGTTGTCCGTTTCACTGAGCCGCCTGGCCGAGACGGAGCCGGACCTCAGCTTAAAGACGATGAATGAGTAGAGAAAGGCCATTGCGAATGTCGGTATCGCCACTTGCAGGAAGAACAGTGTCAAGTAATATTTCTTCCGCTCAACAATATCAAGTGTCACAAAACAACGGTGCTGTTCGGCACTGACTCTCTTTTGCTCCAAAATGAAGAAATATGGTGCCGAAAGACATGCCCCCAACACCCATGTAATGATCACCACAGCAAGGTTGAACAGGGTTAGGCCCTGTCTAATCCTCAGCGGCCAAACAACAACGAAAAACCTATCCACTGCTATCGTAACAAGCGAAAAAGCCGAGACGGTGATACAAGTCGCCCCGAGCCAGGACGTGAGCTGGCAGCCGACGAAATGGCCGTTGCCTGGGTCGTGGAGTTTCAGGGCATCTCTAAGCATCTCCAAAGGCACGGTAAATGTCCCTAGAAAGTCTGCGACCGCCAAACTGACCATAAACACTTCACAGGTCTTCAATGCACTCCACCGCATGGAAAATATGACCAGAACGAGACCGTTTCCGAATGTACCTATTAGCATGACCAAAACTGAAACGACAATGGTGATGTAATGCAGAGCATCATATGCTATTGGCATACCTCTGGTCTTCGTTGTGGAGTTTGTTGCGTTGTTGGTGTTGTTGACAAGAGACTGGTTTAATCCAGTCGAGGCTGCAGTCGCCAGGGTAACCACCATGGCTGCGAGACTCAACAGCCTGAAGAGCATTACGGCAAACGTAGATCTGACAGATGTTTTTGGTTTTCGCGACTGTTGGATGTTCCTTAGCGCCAAAATGAGAGCTCTATGAACGACGCGGCATGACAATGTGACAACAGAGTTGTGCGCCTATTCGAAAAGCGATTGGGTGTCTGGCAATTTCACCTAGAAAAAGAATAGCAAAATACTCAAGGCTCGTTGACAACAAAGCCAGCGAAGATAACTAATAATGACTCATGCTCATAGACAGCTTATGAAACCTCAGGGCAAGACAATCAACTCCCAAACAAACGCAGGTTGAACAGAAAAATTGTTCTCCAATGGAAAACCGGCCACAGGAATCTGCCTTTCCCAGAGAAAATTTATGTTTGTAGTGCCATGATTATATCGGGAAAGGTACCTATCAAAAAGCCCTCCGTCGGGGATTTCATATACTATAATAGTTGACGACAATAACACAATTAAAGAGTAACATCAACTGAAAGAAAAATAAAGAGAAATCCAAAAAATTAGCCTTGTACTATTGTGTTATTCAACGCGTGACCTGCGCAAAGCGGCTGATTACAAATGTTAATCGATCTTGCAGGCGAAGAGTTGTGTCCAGGAAAGGCCTTACCTAATGTCCTAACCTAACAGGAACGAGTCGAGAAACAAAGTACTTCCTGAATAGTGACACGCAACAATAGCACATTGTGTCACAATAAGACAACAGGCCTGGTACAGAGGTAGAAGCTTCCAACTGGCCTAAATTGTTGGCCAATCAGAATAACCCCGTGATGTGTAAAAGTCACGTGTAGCATGCAAGCCTTTCGCGCCTTAAACCTGTCGATGCTTCTTTTAAGAACAATATTTCAAACGACGACGTAGAAATATCGCCACGAGTTTCTATTATTGGGTGACCCAGTCCCATGAGCTAAGCTGCGTTTTAACTCCGTTGATTTACTTTAAGGCCTAATGACCAAGATGTGGACCATGACTGCCAGCCTAAAAAAGGGTTCCGCCGAAAACATTTAGTATCAGTTTGGCCTAGATTATATTCTTGAAGAAATATGGACCCCAGCCCAGGCCTTTATGCCACTTTTATGCTCAAATTCAACTGTAAGATCAAGGCCAAACGTCGATCCTGTCATGTGCCAAACATAATAACAAAAATCGAACAAAATTTGTCGCGCCAATTACATTTTCAAACTGCTACAGGAAATGCATGAACGTTGATGGAAAAGAGCAAAAGTTGTTGTTGTTGTGTGTTGTGTGTGCTACTATGTTGATTTGTTGTATGTTAATGATATGCTAGAAGCTGTCTTCTGTATTTTTACTGCTCTTTCTATCAGAGTTCTTGAACGGCATTTACCAGAGTACCATGAAAAAAATACTTTCAAAGAAACACACCAATGCAGATTTAATCTTTTCAGCACCAGGAAATGCCGGGAACTACAACTGAGGACAAATCTTGAGACTAATCAAGGACAAGTCAAAGGCTCAATTTGGATAGCAATCTTAGTAGTAATGTGAAACGGGACAAATGCAATGAACACGTGTCCATACTTTCCTGACAGTGGGCGATTCAAGGTGTAATTTGCAAAGCTTATCAGTCTCTTTCTCATGACGTGGGATAATCAGTACTTGAGGCTGCTTATCGCTTGAGAGCATCTGACATCTTATCGAGTTTGAAAACAGGATGTTCAGAACGACATAGATGCTTGACAGAACGACTCATATCCTCTTATTGCTACATTGGGCTTTTGTATTACTGTTGTTATCTAACAGTTCTTGAATTTGGAAACTTGAACTAAAAGAAATGTACAACGAATTTAGCGCCGAAAACCGGAGCAGTATTGAGAACACGAGAAATAAAAAGCTGAAGGCCAACTGACCCTTGGCTCTGCTATTACGGATGGCTAGCGCTTAAAACGAGAAGCCTCTCTATGAAAACGGGGCACAGCGGAAAATTTGAACCGGATGGCAAATCGCAGCGAAGAATTTACCGGAAATAAAAAATAGGATTGGATGCAAAACTGGCCGGGCTACTAAAAACCTAGAAGACAATATACATAGAAGAAAAATGAAATCCACTGTACACTAAGATCTTGCATTTTGATAGTGACAGACTATATGATGACTGTGACTGGCTAATCGGTTCGTGAAGCCTTCTTATCCTGAGGCTCATCATATCTAAATCTGTCAAACCACCAGATTGTCTGAATTTGAAACCTTTCCCCAGAAATCAAAACCCATGGTGATCACATTTTGGGCCTACCATTCAGCTTCCCAACTTCCAGTTCAGTCTTACCAACAGCCGAACGCGCAACAAATGATCCATAAACAAGCACAATGTGCTGAGGACGTTTTAGGCCCCGTTTTGATTGCAGTGAATAACTCAAATGAGCATCCGGGACTAGGCTGGATGACTGTCAAGGCCAAATATGCTGAGATAATGGGGAGATTTCGCGTGTGCTCCTTTCATTTCTTAACGATTTGTACACATTTCCTCTTTCGAAGCGTGCCTGCAAATCTCAAGTCTCAATCACGTACAATGCCTGGCAAAAGTCCTTGGAACACCTCAGTATTTTCTCTGGTTTTTGCATTTTTCATTTCTTTGACACGCCACTAGTTGTTAACCGCCCTCCTCCCCCCGAAAACAATGTTGGTAACAGTGTATAGCATCCAGTCAATTTGGGGTAAAAGTTTGATGTAAAATTGACTCTTCGTTTAGCAGAAGGACAACATTGTTCGTAGGGGGAGAGAGGGATGAGTGAACGTGAATCAAAGAATTGTCGCAAGTGTGCCAACAATTTTGGGTGAGAAGACCCAATAAGGATGTACGTGACCATTGTATTCCGCTTCATTCAGATGGTCCGGGATTCAACTTATCACTCAAGCTAAAGTCATGTTATGTTCTGTTTATAAAAACATATAAATTATAGCGAGTGCGTTTTCCTTCGCCTCTCACTTCTTAATGTAAACACCTCTTACATCCGGTGGAGGTCCGGGTTTGCTTCCATGTCCGCTTCCACGTTTTAGCATACGCGTGGTCGTGTTCATTTGTATGGTTTCATCATAGTCATGGTTTCATCATAGTCATGGTTTCATGCGACCCTTCGTAGTGTGACTGAGGCAATAAACACGATCTTCACGCATTTCGATAAAGTTGATGGTCCTGATACAGTTTCCTGGCTGTTACTCCCTAAAGATTGAGTAAAATTGGGTGCAGGGGTTTATAGTGCGTCTTATGAATGCGGAAGTGACGCAAAGCACGAGGTCGTAACCTAGGAAGTATCAAAGTTGTGGATAGGCCAAAGGAACCAGGACTGGATCTTCATGATGTGGACATGCATAGAGAGGACTCCAGGGTTTATTCCATGCAGGAATCTAGGGGGTATTGGATACTCAATGCTGAAATGCAAGTTTTATGGGACAAGCTGAATTCTGAGGGAAACAATCTGCATAGTGCGTGCATGGAATCATGTTTGACCAGCCCCCAGGTCAAGGCAAAGCAGCTCATGTCATGACACAACGGGGTGACAGCACCCAGACAACTAACCCGTGGGAAAAACGTTTTTAGATCAAAAGAAATGTTAGCGTCGGTTTGAATGGTGGAGCAGGGTTGCTTTAAGAAGTAAACGCGGGGGCAAATATACAAATGTCTCTTTAACTTGCATCTCGTCTCCTTTTGGCGAAATACAAAAGGTTGGTGGTCCTTGACTGTTCGTCCTTGTCCTCATAAACCATAGATTAAAATTAGCGCCTGAATGAAGACAGCCAGAGACGAAGGTACAACTAGAGAGGTTGTCCAAGTTTAAATATTTGAGCTTCGATAAGACGAAACACAAACATAAGCCGATTGTTTGCCCATTGCGAGCATGTGTGGTGGATAGGCTCCTTAACTCTCGATCGGCAATCAATGAGCACGAAGGCCCCTATTCTTGCGCTTGAAAATCATTATATGAGCCCAGTTGTTAAATCAAGAAGATAAATTACTCTAGTCTGGACCTCGTGAAATCGCTGGATCTTCAATCTAGTCCAATCTTGGCGAGACGGAAGGAAAAAGGAAAGATCCTAGCGAGCTCATCTCCAATGTTTACAAACCACGAGAAAGAGTGACTGCGTGATATCAATAAAAAATTCAAAGGCTATTGAATAACTAAACAGACTCACTCGATGCTGCTCAAACGCCTCCCTTTACCAGAAGGGCAGAAAATCATTCCTTCACAACAAGGCGAGTCAAAGTGCAAAAGTAACAAAGTGCAGATACGGTAACACAGCAAACTGTGAGATGACATCCATTGAAAAGAAACATCGGAGAAACTCCCGGCGTGGTTCAGTCATCACTTTTTTGCTGCCATCCGCCAATACAAAGCCGTCGCCATCAGGCCATCGGAGCACAACAACACTACTTTGAAGGCAAACCGATCCGAGTTCTTTGCAAGGTGCTCACAGGCGCACTATCACGTGAATCAGATTAAGTCGTAACTAAGACATTAGCGGATAAGTACCTTCGACGTCAAGGAACAGCGGCCGAATAACAAAACGCTAAGCCGTGATTGATGACTCAAATGTAGCCAGGTGTATGCGTGTTCATTACGCCGTGACCACAACAATGTGCAGAATGGCAGGAGCACAAAAGCAAGATGCCGAGGCCCGCGTGGGTAATATGGGTGTCTTCAGGGAGGCCCTTTCCCACAATTTCATTCAACCCCAAAAATTCTGTCGCTGGGAAATGCTGGTGCAGAAATTGCGGGCAGGGACATAATCATGCAGAAATGGGGGAGGGGGCAGTGGCGCTCTGGGGCTTGAATGAATTACAAAGTCTTCGGGGTCAAATTTGTCCGGAAGCAGGCATCACACTTCAAGCCAATTAGAAAGTAAAATGTGGTTTGTTAGATGATTACTATAACTTAAATTCACATTTGATGGCTAATTATTTGTAAATTTTGCTTAATGAATTCCGATGTGGCTAGACCCGTCTTGACTCTAAAAACAAACTGAGGTGAAGTCAAGGCAACACAAAAAACCCTGCACCAAATGTTGCTGTGCGCCTCACATATTCGTTGAAGGTTTGCCTCTCGTTCACGGTAGAATGCCATGTTTAAATGAGCCTAACTCTTATTGATTTTACTCTGGTTTTCGACTGACTGAAGATTGGGCTGTGTTTTCCAAGGCTTTACAGCTGGGGAGACCATTTCTGCTCTACCTTGCAGGTTAGCCTCGTCTCTAGCATTTGTCTCTCTTTCGGACAGGACCAACCTCACTGTGATAAATCTCCTATTGAGCTTTCATACTGCGTAACCAGAAATGTTTTACCTGTACCCTAGAGCCATAAATCTACTGTGACGTAGAACATGGATTTTAATTGCAGCCAACATCATACCAAGACCCATGTGAAGTTCTAGTGTAGCAGCTAATGGTACTATGAAAGCAATGCTGTTGAAAGATTGTCTTGAATTGTGAAACTGTTGTAATCGGCCTTCGTCACATAAAAAAGAAAATGTTATAGAACTTTTCTTTTAAGTCGGAAACTCGTTTGGTGGTTTCATAGTTTATCAAAATATCTATTATTGTTATTTCTTACGATTTCATTCTGGTGCTTGTCTAAAATTGAAGAGTAGATGAGTGAAAGCCAAAAAACGAGCATCTGACAGCAAAAGACATATTTGATGCCTTTACGATATGGTTGCCTAGCAGTCCGCCATCTCAGTATAGTATTTTTATATTAAAAGATAACGCCGATTCTTTAACTGAATCAACTGTTTAGAACGATTAGCTACTATAGCAGCAGACCCTCGATGCTTTATTGATTTAATAAGTAAATTCAATACCTTCTGAGCAGCCAAGTCAAAAAACCGATAAACAGCACAAATAGTAACAGAAAATTCATAAGCAAAAATGTGAAGTAACAATAAAAACCTATACAAGAGGACTCAGACAATTAAATACCTTTCGGAATTCAACCTTTTCGATGGCAGCATTCTGAAAGAAATCATCTCTTCTGATGCGTCTATCTGTTGAAAAAGCAATTAACCGCAGAATTTGATTTGTGTGCACATTTTAAGAATCCTTTTTCGACTTTGGACGTCATCACAGTGCATAACAATGACTGAGGGAGCTTGCCCGAATTTCATGTCATTTCCCTTTTAAACGGCTTAAGCGAATATGTTTGCCTTTTTCAAGAGGGTTCTTGCCAGCTGCTCTTTTCTCTTGCTCCACAAATAGAGCCTATCTTTGCTGTTTTGAGTGGTTTGCTTTGTCAGTATTGACGAGTAACGATTAAAATCTTGAACTGGCAAACAGTTCTATTGTCTATCGTTCTGACGACTTTTTGGATGGATTGACGTAAAACCCTTCTTGTGCTCTCTTCTAAAATTCTGAAGAAATACGTGGCGTAGATAACTGATGTTCCCGACGGATGTAAATCATTAGACACTGGTGACACAAGCATACGTGCAGATATAACTTGTCTTTCAAGCGTCTTGACCTCCGCACCTCGGGTGTTGTGATCATGTGACATGAATCTGGTGATCTGACTGGCCCTGAAGAGCCCTAGTCCTAGGCCGCCCAGCCGTCTGGTGCTCTGGAGCACGCATCCCTTTGCGAAATTATTGCTTCATCTTGTCTAAATGCCACAGAAATATAGCCCATTGAGATTGTACTGTGTCTATATAGACGCTATACAGTTTTAATCTTGAGATACCAAAATTGATTAATTTTATATCATAGCATCACATTTTATGATAAAGGGGCGGTAATTAAAAGATCAGTTCCTAGTTCATCAGAATCTATCCCGCCTTATATAAAGTGCATCTTGATGAAGAACGTCTCGTAGCCACCTTTGCGGATCTTCTTGCGTGTTCTAGCTATTTCGATACTTGAGGTAATTGGTGAAGTTTTTTTAATAGTTACTTCGATAGTGACTATGCAAAGAGCTGCATTTCAATGCATATTGCCAAAAGCGCACCAATTACTGTTTACCAAAAGCTGCAGTATTATAAGAGCGTAGAGACTAGATAAGGCACTAGAGGCATAACTCTGAAGCTTTCAGAGATCGCGCTCTCTCCAGTGCATTTCAGAGACTCACCCATAGAAATTGCACCTTTAGAAATATGACTTGAGAGTAAAAGACTTAAGCGAAATGAGACCTGGGTGTCTGAATGAGACTTGAAATCCAACTAGAGTGTCTAATTTCGTCGTTGCTAGGCGTCAAGATCGAGGATTAAGAGTATGGTACAACATTAACACTGTTGTTTGCAAAATAAATGCATGGTCTCGTTAGAAATTTGTCAGACGTTAGCGTGTGCACCCCTTGTTTGCCAAACACTTAAGCCAAGATGTTTAGATACTTTAAAACGGACATGGTTGGCCTTGTCAACTATGATTCCAGTGGTACTACTTTTGCGTATAAAGGGGGAGGGGATAGTGATGAACTAGTGTCCGAACTTACATAGAGTGCAATTCACATTAAAGTCAATGAAATTTGGTTAAATTTTCGTTCAAGCGTACGCCAATCCAGATTATACAAGGTCAAATGTTAAGCATGTTGCAGCATTTTTAGAGATTGCACGCCAACCCACTTTTGTGCGTTTATACCCTAAGCTTGGCAATGTTTCACATTAACCAAGGTCACTGCAACCCATTGGGGCTTAGGTTGGGTGAACAAAGTTATCGGAAAAAAGCCCAAATTCTTGAACACAGCTGTTTTTAATAAAATATGTAAACTTAGCGATAAATGACGAAAAAGCTTTTGCGAATTAGCAGCAAGTGGACCGTGCCATTTAGAGTACCATATTTCAGTGTATCAAAAATAATAACGTTGTTTATAAGCTGTTTTCTTTGCATTGGCAGAAAGCGAAAAGGAAGATTCTTGCAACGGTTTTCAAAACATTCTAAGAGGATAACGGATTTGAATTTGTCAACTTTTGCAATTAATCGTCATTCATAGTCATTCATAGTCGATCTTAACCATGTTAAAATAGCCCCCCTTTACAGAAATGCAATATTTGGCGGTTTGACGGCAACTAGAGGTGCATTGTGCCCCCTGGTAACCACGATCTCGAATGTGTGGGCAGGGATAAACAGGCATGGACGTGGGTATAAAAACGCCGTATGAAAACGCATTTAATTTGGAAAGTTGACTTTTTCGGGTGTGTATTATCTAAAAGACGACTTTGAAATCAAAAGTTTGCACAGTACTAGGAAATGAAGAGATTTTTAATGACGTCATTGTCATTTTGTGATTTCAAAAAAATCCATGCAAACAATCAGGTGTATGTTTCTTATTTCAAAATATTATTCAGGGTAATAAACGCATGACTACGCAAATTTGATCAATAATTAATAAGATGGTCCATGTCTTGTCTCCATCGCGGTCAATGGAATAATCATACTTGATAATCGAATGGAATAATTGGCGGAATGGAGACTAGGATCGAAGTGAGGTCACTGGCCAATGAGAATACTGCAAAATATCATGTGATTTTTACTTTATGATTGACAGGTCGCAGCAACCAGCAACTTGATGCAATGATCTACTCGAGTTTAGGTCTCGTGTGAACAGAACCCGTAAGTGAACTTTTGTGGAACCTGTCTCTAGTAAACGGGAGGAAGTGAACTCAAATGGTTCTTTTTGGATCTTTTTGGAACCAGTCTCGTGTAAACGGGGTCAAAGAAACACTATTTTATCGATATGATCAGTTTTGCGAATTAGTACGGCTTGAAAAAACATCTGTTTTATATAGTTTCAATAGTAAACCATGGTTTCAATAGTAAATGCTGTCTGGAAATGTTGAGCAGTGCATTGTTAACATTGCTGGTAGCGACGTAAAACCTTGAGGAATTTGGCGAAGTCTTTCGAACTTCCTTTGGATTTTTAGACATCGACTTTCTTACAGTCACCTATAATAATCAATATCTACACTACTGCTATGCTGATTAATCATATTTTATAATAACCGACAGTGAGCGTGATGTATTCAATTTTAAGAACCTCTTATTAAAAATGACTAGATAAATTCAATAGTTTGTGAAATACATAAAACCAGACACTCTTGTTCACTATTTGCAAAAGCATTACAGCACTATGGTCTAAGGAGCTAAACCAACAGGTAAGGATATTCCTTTGTCGCTAGATGTCTTGTCGTGCAACACTGCTATACTAGAAGTGCGATACCAATCTGATCAATTTGCCTTTTCGGCAGCACGGTATGCTGAGGCGTATGGGGGTAATGAAAACAGAAGCCTTCTTCTATTCGCCTCAATTTTCCCTTCAACTCAACTCCAGGGACACAAATTATAACGATGGACTTAGTTCAAATTTTAAAACTTAGGTCAATTAGCAGCAAATATGACCGGTTCGGTCTAAAGTACACGCATAGTGGGATTGGTACCAACGCTTCATTGGGGTGGGTGCTTCGGGATACCTATACCATTACCCCCTCACGCCCCACCCCTATTCTAAACTTCCCTTGAAATTGTGCCACTTTGTATAATTTGTGTACCAAATTTCAACCGCGTTGTTTTCATCCGTACAGAGGCTCGGTATATGTTTCGCATGCCTCCAGAGACCATTTTTTCAGATTTTAGATGGGGATGCAAAACCTGATATTGATTCAGTGGCAGTATTGAAAACAGGGCCAAAAATAATTTCTCATTAAATGACGTAAATGATGTTAGCATTTTCTGGCAGATAAGTGTAGAGGAAAAGAGAGAAACAGACTTACGTTGCTTGACAGGTAAAGCTGCACCAACAGAATCTTTTTCTTCCTAAAAATAACAGTAAAGACTTGAGCTTCTATCGTCCTTCTGTAATGTCAGCTCCGCGATGATTGGTGATTAGCAAATGTGGAGCTCAACTGTTAAATGCGTTTTAATACCAATACCGTGAATGGGTATATGCTAATGTCGTTTTAAACACAGGTTTAAATATTTATAGGGCACAGGTGATATGTACGCGATAGCAAATATTACATCATTTGGGTCGCCAGGGAGTGGAATTATCGTTAAAAAGCATGTTAACTGTTTACTTGAACCGGTTTATCTTTTTGCAATGTAAAAAGCCGCTAATGAAGCACCTAATTTTGCTAAACAAAACCTTTGCGTTTTCATTCGAATAGCTGCATAGAATGATTGAGACAATGGGTCTCGGTTAACAGTAAGCTTTGTCTGCGCATTCGCACCCGATTACCATCAACCATTGACAAGTTACTTCCTTAAACACGAATAATTCCTCTTTCGTGAAGGTGGTTCCACTGCATACGTGCTTGTAGAGTTAGATAAGCGACAGAGTGGCCTTTCAAGACCGAAGCTACCCTACCATCATCTTGAAGTCTGAGCTTGGGGTGAACAGCACACCAAGGAACTGCTAAGAGGCTGTTACTTGCAGATGCTATTGTAAATTCTGATTACGTGATACAACTTGCTTGACATTCTTGAAAAGGCAAGGATGGTTTAGCGCAGAAATGGCGGTCATTGACTGTGTTTCGCTTTATAGCTGATGTAGTTAGTTGACCGTAACTTCTCGTTTACTGAAAGAAACTAAATCTGCTTGAAGAAGTCTCGCTGTTTGAATTAAACAAAAGATGATCATGCCAAACCCTAGGGAAATTGCAAACTGAAGAAGAAATGTTCATGTTTCTTGTCTCAGACAGCTACCACTATCTCTGAGTTGCCCGGGGCACCTCCAACTGCCTGATGTCAAATGCCAATAGCATTTCAAACGCAGCAACTCTACCTTTGCAGCTTTCGTATGATCAAAACTGCTGTTTTCGTTCCTTCCTTTATCGGCTAAAAAGCTTAGCAGCACTTGGAACTGACTGTGGTTTTCAAATCATTGGGCAGGTTAGGCCATCTTTTCATCTCCATTTCATCGAGGTTATCAGTTCACATATCAAAGTTAAACCATCATCTCTGTTTACAGACAGTAAGGGTTTGTCTTTGCGCTTAGAGTCTGCCTAAGGAAGTTGTAAGTTAACGCTGATTGGTCATGACATAGTCACGTGCTCTATCGTACAGCCTCTCACTCGGTCTTCGATCAGCAGCTGGCTACATATCTTTCGCAAGTCATCTTTGACGTTTGCATACTCCCTTAAGTGTTGGATAACTGTACTTTAACTAGCAAAACCATGTTTCAGCAATTCCTTGTTGTTACAAAGCTTTGATGTATGTAAAATTTATTTTCAAGTTATTCCTAGTAAGGTTTTAGGCATGCTCGAAATACGAGAGTTTACTGGACATGGGATAAAACTTGAAAGCTAAGGTCGCGTAAACACTCTTGAAACTTTGAACGGTTAACACAAGCACACCGTTTATTGTTGAGATGGAGTTTGCTAAAGCCGATTACCAACTAGGCGAATTAATTCGCGTGAGGCAATTTTTTTCGATGATACGCATGCGCAATTGCTGTCGCAGAATTTGTTCGCCAAACCGAAAAAGTGAATTCGAAAAAGTGAATTCGAATGATTTCGAGCAATGTGACGTAAAATACGCAGCTGTGTGAAGCAAAAGGCCAGTGTGAGTATATTTCCTTCTTTACTAACTTTCCAGTTCCTTGATTGCTGTGCGTTCTTGTTTGCTCGAGTATCAGGATTCAATAAGAATTGACAAACCACCAGCTACTTGCATCTTTAATAAGCAAAGCCATAAAGAGAACAGCAGTTAATTTAACTATGAGATGAAAACGTACAGGTCATTAGCAATGCCAAAGGGTGAATCGTAAACATAGACGTTCTGTCTGCAGAGCAAAAGTATCAATATGCTTATTCTTGCACGGTATGGGCAGTTTTAATTGCTTCCCAAAGAGGACGTATTTAGGCTTTGGAATTGTTTTCTGCTTGCTTCTAATTAAATGTAACACTGTTTTTAAACTTAAACTTTTTAAACTAAAGAGCGCATTAAGAATGCCAATAAAGACGTGGGTACTGTTAAGCCTAGGATAATGTACAATTGGCTTTTCCAAAATTGGGTGCTAGATTAGGACCCACTTTGAATTCGATGGTACTTAATATTATCTGATTTAGATAAATAAAAGCATGTGTTGGTATTTGACACAATAAAGAAATTCAGGTACGATTCTTCAAAAATGTTCGCCCCATCAAATTTTATTACAAAAACGCTTTTGATCATATGATATTGAAGCAATAATTTGACCATCGTCAAAATAGGACAAAATTGCACATTTTCAATCAGAAGAAGACGATTGATCATTCAAAGATAGAGAACGGGCGAACAAAAAGGGAAGGCATTGAAACTTTAGATTTAAAGTCATTTTTATCAATCTTTTGTTCAACTCTATGCTTGTGGTATTTTAAATGCAGCTGGACCTGGTAAAAAAAACTGATAAAAATTTGCCATAAACTTGGTCTAAACCAGAGTCTCGATAGAAAAAAGTGTCGTCTAAGCGTCAAGAAAATCTTTACAAAGAAGCTAGACCTTTTCATTCAAAATCCGTTGTTAGAGCTAAATGTAATTAGTGCATGGATGAGACGCATTATATCATCATTTACTCGTGATAAAAACACAACAAGACAGATCTTGTGGTCTTCTTGCCTCTGAAAGAAAGATGTTCAAAGGAGAAACTAATTCATCGTGGACAATGATAGCATCACAGCAAGGGGTAATCAAATTGTGTGCATTGTGGAGCAGGTATTTAGAAAACATTTTTGTAATCTCTATTCATTGTTTGCAGATGCTCTTTGTCAAGCTTAGATACCGTACTGCAGAACGATGTTCGCAGCGGAGCAATTTGAACGCAAGGCCAAAACGGATAAGCTTTGCTCCGTATGGAAATATGAAAATTGAGCAGTGTGAACGGGGCCTAACACATACGATCCTTCCAAATGTCTTTGGATGCTCTGCAGATGACTTTCTTTGCTTCTGTGGGGACCTCCCGAAGACCCCGTTTAAGCAGATGACAAGAACAGGCTTTCCCCCGGGAAGAGGACTTTAAGTTAGTTAGAGAGAGAGAGACTGTTCAAATTACGTGTTTTGTGTGTTTATTACATGAAGCTAATTGATTAGCACTCAAACCGGGCCACACTTCCTTACCATTTAAAAGCTTTATAGTAAATTAGTACACATAATCATCTGATCTCTCTTTGGTACTTTTGACTGCTGTGATTACAATGACCTGGTGACTCATTGAATTACCAGAAAAGAACTTTGGTAATGACGATGGGGCTGGGTCTCTTTTGAAAAGAAGGTGCCTTTTTGCATTAATAGCTACAGAGTGTGCACATGGTAATACTGTTGAAGAGATACCTACAGCTCACATTAACAACGATGCCATTTTGTTGCCTGCTTGATTTTTAAAGAACATTGCATGAAATTTGTGCTGACAGAGATCACGACACGTAAAAGGAAAATCTCCAATTCGTGGTGCCCAGCAAATTGCAAAACCGGTTTTTTTCAAGCAACATCGCAGTAGCTAGCTGTTATCGGATAGCATTTACACATCTGCCTTCATGTTCTTTGTGTTTAGCCTAAAATTAAGGGAGAAAAGGGTGGTGGAAGAAAGGGGGGCTGCTCTCAATGAACAAATAGTTCAGGAAGGACTAAAAGACTTAATCATCCAGTATTCTCTTTCAGTTTCGGGAATATAGGAAAAATCCGGATGGTACCAAAGAATGATTTGAAAATGTCAACTGCAATTGAGAATGCTGATTAAGTTGAATGCAAGTTATCAAAGCTGCACATTCAGTCTTATCAAGAATAGTTTTACCTTTCCCCTGCGTTTTGTGCGTTGGCTTGAAAATAGCTGCAAAAACCCGATTAAATCAAAGCATATTAAAAGCTGTCTGAATCTGCTTTTAAACATTAGCAGCTTAGCATATTTCTCAATAAAGGCTCATACAGTAACCGTCTGAATGCAGCCATCTGAAACTGATAGAGCCCCAGATATAAAATGTTTGCGTGAAAATCGCCTCTAATTTCACGGGCAATGTACATAGTGCCTTGGTCTACGATGGGTATAAGTCATCGAAAAAAATTAAACAGTTCTCAAGCCTGAAAAGTTCTTAAGTGTAGGAAAGAATAATGATTGCCAAAGAGAAAATCAATGCATACTTGGGTCCTCGTATTTTCTTCCTTACGATTTTTCCTTAAAAAGGAGTCATAGAAAACAAGGGAAATTTCAGATATTGGACTAACATGTAAAAGAAATTAGAAACCTTTGTTACAAACTAAAATCAAGAAATCAATTTATTCATATAGACCTTCAGGTAAGCAAGGTGTAAACATGCTGAAAGAGTTATCAATTAAATAATTCGTTGTTGATAAAGAGGAGTCTGGTATATTGATTCTGTGGCCTTAGAATGTTGGAAAGAGGGAAGCTAAAACTACCACAGCTGTCATTGTTTAAGGTTCTTTTCGACCTGTTGACTGAACTGTGCTTTCATTTCTCCGGTTTATGAATCTTCCCACAAAGCAGAAACATTGCAAATGCAGCGAAAATGTGCAAGTCGTCTGCTAAATTAACATAGAGCAGTTGTGAAATTTTGTCTCAAGATTTTTGCAGCTATTTTCAAGCTAACGTACAAAACGCAGGGGGAAAGGTTCAACTATTCTTGAGATTTTGTCCAAAGGAGTGGGCGTTTAGCCTAAGTATTAGCGCTACTTTAATTCGCTGACCTTGTGGCAGTGACAGCTTGAATCCCAAGTGTCAATTTTTGTAAAGATTTCCAGTTCTAAAGAAAAAGATGTGGAATAAAGGTTTTTGAGTAATAAAATCCCGTGGTATAAGTCAGTGCATTGAAGTTATAAGTGAGCTATTATGAGCAAGAAAATTCATTTTTTAATTTCTCATTTCTTGAGAGGTCGACTGAGAGACGAAGACGTATTGATATGAAAAACAGAGGTTAATATGAAACGCAGACGTATTGAGGAGCATGAAAAATGGTCCCATAATCTCTAACGGAATGCTACGCCTCATAATTTAGGATACTGTATCGAAGAAATGTTTCCAGTTCAAATTTGGTATATTGTCAGTCAGCTAATATCTATGTTTCCTGTTATCACAAAGTTATTTGATATATCATTTATCTATACTTTATTATGCTTTTTAACAGCCCTACTCTATATATTGCCTTATAGCTCGAAGACCAGGCTAGCACGTGATATTTTGTAAGAAACACCCTAAGCTTGTCCCATAAAGCATTCTAGAATACTCTGGAAAATGTTAAAAATGCTACGGTATATCATTGGCTCCATTCTCACAACATCCTACTCAGTTATCTTGCAAATGACCAAAAGACACTTTTCATATCCTTGCATAGCTACCTAGTTCCGAAACTTCCCATTTCCCTTTGAATTCAATGTGATGTAGAAGGATCCTATAGTGAGGCCTGTTTAGAGATAATGGAGTTCATTATAAAACATCGAGACACATTGGGACAACAATTAAAAGAGCGCCTTAAGATCAATTGGATTATCTACCCAATCAGATAGGAATTCTTGGATTTATTCTGTCAACCAACAAAACAGAAGTTTCTTCTCACTCGCTTAATTTGCCGGATGATCTTTCGTTAAGTTTCGCAACGAAGCTCTACACTTTGCACCGCAAAGATTCACACGAGGCATGCGTACAAAGGAACGATTTTAGCTTTAATTTTAAAATGATCCCAATTTACAAAACAGCATTTAGCTTATACAGGCCAGTTTGGGAGTGTTCCAATCACAATATTCATAGATTGAAAATAGAGGAAAAGAAAGTCGCTAGATGAATAAGGGTTTTGCGCAATTGCAGAGCTTCTCTGGAGCTGCCTTGATACATCGCTTGATAAAACCAAATCCGACCATTGCTAAAATATATTTCAGATCACCGAGCAACATTCAACCGTTATGAGGATTAGCAAACAACTTTGAAACACTGAAGCGGCAACAGTTAGTAGACAGTATTGCACGACTTGCTAATATCTTATAACTGAAGCGGTGTCTGTGGATCCCATTACTTTCATTTGAACGATGGAGAGAGAGAGATTTAACGCTAAGTAAAGGTTCTTTACGAGTCCCTGATTCGAGTCCTTGGCATGACCAAAGCTCCACCCAGAGTGGGGAGAGTTGCCAGCTCTCTGTAATTCCAGGTATAAGGAATCCCGAGGTGTGGTCACATCAAGAGGATGGACCAGGACACTGCTCAATATACATAGAGCTTCTCAGTGTCCTAAAGACTACTCTCAGATGCTAGGTAGAAACAAATGCCAATTACCAATTTTATAAACAATCACGGATTTTAGTGTGAAGACTTTTTTTTTAATTACTTTTGGCTTTTTATTCGAGCGCACATGTCCACTTCGTAAAGCCATTTTGATTAATCTGATGAGGCCTAAGACAATGCAGCGTGGAGGAGCTAAAGAAAAAGAGCGATAAAAGATGAGTTGATAAAAACACGCATTTCATTCATTTCTATTATCGTTTGAGATCTGTTTTAGCTGGCAATGTGGAGTGAAATGCGGGTTGGGCAAGGCTAAGAGCACAGAATAACGAGATCAAATTCACTTATTTTCGTCTTCAGGAATAGTTGATTGGAAAAACCATGCAGAAGTTAGGATAAGATAATCAAAGACCTCATGAGGTGGTCGTCGATTGTGTGACGTAAGACCAAACTTGTTTAGCTCTAAACGTCTATTGGACACATGGACGAAGGAGTGGTAGACGAAATATAATTTTACAAGTGAGTTATAGGATTGTAATCAACACAAAGAGATTGAATGAAACCGCTTTCAGTTTGCATACAAAGGCAGTAGTTTGCTCTTGTGTCCAGGTGCATGTTCAGCTTTGGACATGCTAAGGTTGCTGGAGTTTACAGCGTCGTTGAATTGATAAAACTCGCAATTAGTGGGTCGCATCTTCAAATAATAATTAAACTCAAGCAAGAATCAGTCAAAAACTAGAGCAAATATCAGGAATTAAATATTGCACTAAATATATTTTCATAATATTATAGTTCAAGACCCAGTTTGAGTCATCAAATCTTTAAACCTCCGACGATTGGATTAGGTCCAATGCGATTAAAAATAAAACTACATGAAAAATCGTCAGCAAAAACAAAATTTTACTTCTGTGGAAGGCTATCGCAATATCTATGTATTTCCTGCGCGGTCAACGTTGGTTTGAATGGGAAAAGCCTTTGAAAAAGCTTTTAAGCTTAATTTCAACTGCAAGTCCCTGTTTCAAGGTACTTGATCGCCTTGATAAGTACATACTCATCATTCAACAACCTAAAAAGAAGACAGGAACTATGGTAGGTGAGAAACAAACCGCTAAATAGCATTACCTCGGATCTATGTTGACGACTCCTTCCGCCGACTTCTCGTGTCTACACCAGCCAAATGCGTGCACGGTATTTAACCCTGAGCCCATCAATAATTAATATACGAATCCTCTCGTGACGTCACAAGTCTGGAGTGTGTGGTTGCGAATTCCTAACGAAATAGAGCTCATGCTGAAACAAGAGCCGGCATCCTAAATGCCGATTCTTATGCTTAAAGTTTCACATTCTAGCATATACTCGGCGATCTTTCCAGGGTCTTCATGAGCTATTTTGTAAAATCTTTCTAATCAACAAAACTATCGAACAGAATTTTAACCTTCTCACCGTATAAAGCTGGCATTAACAACGCATGCCAGAAACCATCATGACGGCGAGTTTTGCTGGTGTTCCAGTATGTGTTCGAGCCGTTTTTTATTAAAACATTGTTAAAGGCGATACAGCACATATACGAGTGCAAGAAAAGATGGACTCGTAACAAGTTTCAATCCAGCTGATTACAGATTAAACCAAATTTCAAAATATTGCGTTTGGCTAGCTTAACCAGCTCGGGATTGGTGAAAAAATCACGAATTGAGAATCGAAAAGTTTTATGTACAGCCGAATTTCTAAGCTCTGTGGAAAGTATTTAAATGGTAGAGTGAGGGAAATTATAAGATAGAAAGAAAAAATTGATCGTCAATGCAGGCAGCAATTAGGTGTCTAATGCACAACTGAATGGCAATAAATCTGTTGAATAATTGAAGTATGCTGTTACCTGCCAATCTGGACGTGCTTGAACCCCAGCCTCGTCCTATGAATAAAGCAGGTAATTTTTCAGGACATTGCAGCGAAGCTATTCTCTCTAATTAATGAGAGAATCTGAAAGCCTGACAATAAGCATGTTTCGCCAGAATTCTTTAACGGATTTTTCTTCAATTGGTTGCGAAAAAACTGGTCTAAGTTGAAACTTGCAGAAAGCAGAATCTGTACACATATTCATGCCAAACTTAATACATTTTTAATGAATAAGACACGTACGTCTATTATGGAATATAAAAAGTCCCAATAAAAAAGGCCTCAGCTCACCCAATCATCTATTTTCTGATACAAAGAATACTGCTTCAATGGAAGCATAGTTGGTGCCAATCTAGGTAAAGGCTAGTCCCATATTGTGCTTAGAGGTAGGCTTCCAGAGCACATCTTCCTGGACAGGGTATTGTGAAGTAAACCAGCCGCTGCCTTTTAGGTTCTGTTCTAGCCATGTGCACCATTGTGTGTTTTCACTTGGCACTCAATAGCAGATAAGTGGACTGGGATCCTTGAAGTATTTCGATTTAAGTTCAGCGGTAAACGGAGAATTGAAAACAGTTCAGAGTGAATGACATAAAGCCCACGAGGAGGAATTATTGTTCTACAAGGTGGAGCATGTGAGCAAAGATCACATACCTTAAGCAGGGATTTCTACTGGAGTTCGACTGAGCTGTTTAAAGGCGGTTATTAGTGACCATAAAGTCTATTCTGTAAAAAATTTGACAATGTAATTTCTATTTCATACTATAGCAAATCTCAGAGCTAGAGATATTGAGCTTTCAAAACTAATAAGAGCAGAATCACTTGTAAGAGGATAATTTAAAGCTGGCGATACTTTCAGATGGTGTGAATGTCGATTACTTCATCCATGATTGCTTCATCCATGATTGCTTCATCTAGGATTACTTCATCTAGGATTACTTCATCTAGGATTACTTCATCTAGGATTGCTTCATCTAGGATTACTTCATCTAGGATTACTTCATCTAGGGAACTAAAGCATACGTGCAACAACAGCATGCACCGCCACCGCAGGGGCCGCCCCAACCGCAAGGGCCACTGAAATCGAAGAGACCTTAATAATAGGAAGAAGCTTAGAAATGAAACGGTGGGTCTATAGCAGAAATGGAAACATTTTAGTGATGAGACATCTGCTCTTTCAAATCATCATTAAATGCCATCGCAACACGAATGGCAATTTAACAAATGTCTTCCGTGTTCAAATGAGCAGTCACTTTGGATGTTGACAGCTGTCTTTCGTGTTTAGGTAGCGCTTGTATAGTTAATTACGTAAAACCAATAAACTATTTAATCGTAGGCAGGTTTTAGCAGACAATTATGGAGCAACCCTTGTCTTAATAGCTTTTGCCACTAGGTAATGATAAAGATATTTTACCATTATCAACAAACAGAACTTTATGACTTTGTGGTTGATAAGGTGAAGTGTAGGCCATCCCCAGAAAGCTTTGTTAGGAACGAACCCTTTCTGAAGAAACAATCGGACTATGTAGATAAAAAGGTTGGTGAACCTTCCTTTACCGCTAGACACCAAATTTAACTGCCGTAGAGCTCTATAATGGTATGTTTCATACACGAACCTGATATTTCATATATGACATATAAGCTATACACGTGTCTCTCAGTTGTGTCCTGTGTAGAGCCACCGGGTCACCTGTTACTAAAGAGAGCATTTTACAATTAAGAGAAAGTTTACTTGTTTAAAGATAACGAGTTTTGTAGACCCGGAAACTTATGAGATTGAATCCAATCTAAAAGATTGTATTATATTGACTAAGAGTTTATCTATTGTTTACCAGACGAAAAGGCTAAACTGCAAGGCTACGCGATAGCTTTTATGTTCGATAAATATACACGTCAGATATTGGTTTTTTGTCGATTTTAATTCTCTCCTTTTCTTCCCTCGCGTGTTTATTTGAAAGTCACTGTTTCTAGGGAACTCTTTGAAATTATTATTATTTTATACTTACAAGAAGCTAAATGATTTGAATGATCCCTCTTTCTACCTATCGATGTCTCTTTTGGCGATGTCTTTATTTTCATCCAGTTCTATTGACATCAGCATTCTTAAGAGAGTTATTTTAGAGCGATAAGTTAATTTTTCGATACCATCGACGAGGATCTTCCATTTCGCCATTAAGTAACTGCCACTTAGAAAAATAGGATTGATCTAGGATTATCTAAGAATTTAGATGTTACCTTTAGATGCTTAGGATTAACCTAAAAGAACAAACTGCTACGACTATGACCTCGAAATTTGATTTTCACACCCTCGCGATGCAAGATCGCAGAACTCTTAGAAAACTTGCATGGCATCGTAAGAAACTCCAACAAAAAGACTAAGATATATTCTGCAGACTCGAAAAATCCTGCTAAAAGTATTGCTAAGATGTCATTGAAAATGGGATAAATGATGCAATGTCACAATTCTCAAGAAAATAACTGCCAACATATTGTGCTAGAAACATTTCCCAATGCAGACAGGGGCGCTTGCATGAGTGTGTCCGGCTGTAGACCAATGCAGTTATAGCATTACCATGACGATCATTTTCAATTTTTCAAAACCTTTTGACTAGAAGCTCTATACAATGACAGCTGGCAGGATCATTCATTGATTCGGTCAGTTACTAACTGGGTGTGACACTTTCAGCAAATACTAATTTCCTGCTCCTTCTGAACCACAAAATGGACCTTAAAAACGCATTGCTTCCAATAGCATTACATTTGCAGATTGCTGGAGCTGATTTGATTCGAGCATTACCTTTGATTCTTACTCTAAACTTTCCTTGACCTGTAGCTATTTAGTACCGACGCCCTATCCTATATTGTGCATGAATCATTAAAGCTGTTGGCTGCTCATTCTAGAAAGGTCAATCGAATTTTGTCAACCAAGAGCCTGACATGTCCCCTTTTCCATCATCCATCACAAGAGGTGGAAACAGAAGCATTTTCATATCGGTTTCTTACAAAAGAATCTCTAGAGGTGGGGAACAGAATAAAAATAGCTTTATCGATAGCTTAACAAAAGTACTGACGAAAGCGCTTTGATGGAGCTTTCTAATGGGTATAAATTCAATAACCACATTTGAATCGACCATTAAAAGATAACAGTCTAATCTTCCACAAGTAGAGATTGGACACAAAACGAATTAGTGTCGAGAAGAGTAACAAATATTCAGGCTTTTATATTTTCATCTGCTTGTAAAAAGCGTTTTACGTCTCAGCTCGGTAGATAAATTTTATTTTACTTTCTCTGTAAGTTGCAATTAAAAACGCCAGGTGGAAAATTTTGCTCCGTTTTTCCCCGCCTTTTTCCTGAACAATATGTAACAAACATTCACTATTTTTTGTTTGCTAAATAACTGCAACACTTTAACTATATAAATACTACATCTAATATTTGCATTGGAAATCACTTGAGCTCCAAATGTCAGGAAAAATTGAATCAAAATTGAGAGAGAAGGTGACACGAAAAAACTAGGTTTTGGGACATTAGGAACATGATTTCTGATTTCATTGACACAGCGGGCTTCCAGTTAAAGTAATGCTTGTGTTTTCAATTTCCTTTTCAAATCACATTGAGCAACGCCCAATGCTTACCAGAAAGCAAATAAATTAGTTCAATGCATTAGCATTTGAAGTACCACTATATTAGAAAGCTCTTCATGAAAGAAATGATTTCTCGGCATTTTTGAGTGATGTATGACGCTTAGAAGAAGAATTCTACATGGGAATCGCAGCGCTGTTAAAGGGCAACCCATCCTCATATCGTACCTATATCGCATCTAATCATACCTAATCTCGTACCAGCAGGCGAAAGAAAAAGCAGTCATTGTATTCATGACGTCATAGACTTTACATTATTGTTTTCGATTATTCTCTTATTGGAACAACAGAGGGAGAATTGATCCGATTGGTCGATCCATTCCTGCGTTCGAAGAGCGTTCTTCTTCGACTTTCCCGCCTAGCCTAATCAAAACATTCCACGAACGAGGTGTTTCCGCTCGGCGTTTAGATGAAATCAATGAACATTTAGAGACCGGGAAAGCCAAGAAACTTATATGTGTCTCTATCACTACAGGTTTAATTTCGTTGCTAGGGCCAGAATGAAAAATTTGCTTTTGCTTCCCTGTGAGGTCTACGCGCATGGCAAGTGCAATTCTCCCCTCTGTTTATTGGAACCCTTTATGTTAGTAATGAAGTCTCGTTTCGCAGCTATTCAGAGCGAGGCTGTGCATTAAATGCGCATCGTATGTGGGAAATGAAAACATTGCGGGAAAGGGGAAGAAAGAGAATGTTTTACCTTGTAATGAAGACAAAACAGAAATTAAAAAATTAGATGCTTTTTCTATATGATTACAAAACAGACAGCAGTCTATTGATCTGCAATTGTTATGATCTTTCTACTTCTTTGCGTGCATACAGCTTGGAAATTAGGAATGGTCCAAGACAAAATACAAAAATTACATTGGCTGCAGTTTGAGTTAATTCCGTACAACAGGGAAATGGAAATTGAGAAACAAGGCTATTTTAACAAAAACCATTTCGAACTCAAATTATTGGCTTACTGTGTTTCTGCTGGGTTTCTTCGAAGCCAGAATATCAAGATCTATATCTTTAGCTAAGTTAGTCTTTCTTTTTTCTTCGAACTATAAGCATAATTAAAAAATGGCCATTTTTCTCTCAACGTGAAACGATTAAAGATTAGTTTCAGAATGAAATACTCATTATATCAAGACGGATCCCTCCATATGTCTGAGAAACATAAACGGGTACGCTCTTCCTTTCAGTTGCTTCAAAACGACGCGGTCGACAATAGGCTGACAAACATCTAAAATAGCAGCAAGACTAAATTGATTCAATGATCCAGGTTTTCAGCTATTTGAAAACTTTTCAATGCCCTATTTGCTCGGCCAGGGCCACATTAACGACTCTTGGAGCCCTGAACCCAAGGTTGATGGAGCCCACTGAAATATGCCAAAGTATCTCATGTCATGCTATTCGATTCATCCACAGCAGCACTTTTTATAGGCTTAAACAAATTTTGCTTTGGGCCCCCTAATATGGAAATCCTAAGGAGGGCCTCTGGGCCCAGGCCTAGTAGGCCCATGGGTAAATGCGTCGCTATCCTTGGTAATTCTGTATTTGTATGTTTTTATAAGAATTAACCCTTGGCAAAATATATAAGCATCGCAGCTTTTAGAGTACCCTGTCGTGCATTTAGGCAGCGTATCCTTGAAGAGCTACTTCAACAGCCCTTCTGATATCAAACCAAACTCGTTTATCATTCTGTGTAATGCTCTAGGAAATTTTTCCTACAATCGAACTAGTATCAATGCGGTCCTTAGCTATTCCAAGCCTGCAAGAAAGGTTCTTTCAAGGCCTTGGGTAATTTTTACAAGATACTTGCTGGATATGACTGTTTGTAATTAATTAGAAAGATTAATAATTGATAACAAACTCTTTAATAGTTGAAGTTTGCCTTTCCTTCTGAATGTCAAATATTGCGAAGGAAATGCTACAATGCCCTTTGCGTAATACTCTTTTACGAGTTTTTTGTTTGCATTTGACAATCAATTCAACATTTCCTATAAAATACTTCGCCTACAAGGCATCCTGTCTGGTTTTGTGGGGGTGACAAACTGTTTTTCGTACATAATAAACGATACTTGTGCATTGACTACTACTTCCTTTATTTGAAAATGTATCAAACCGAGCATCGTGAAAATCCTCTCCTAATTTTTGAGAGAACTCAGCTTTCGTCTTGACTGAACGTGTTGCAAACAACAGTTATGATGGCAAGGATAGAGCCACTGTTATCAAACTCTGAAGAACAAATCAAGGAATCCCCAATTATGTCTACATGTACTCCATATTTTTAGGGCCAGCCATATAGATGGATACGCTGGAGTATCAATATTGCATTATCAAATTCGATTCGTGCTTAAAAACAGGAAACATTTTTAATGCCTAGCATGCAATAGGGAACTCTCATTGATTCATACACAAAAGTGAGAGACCTAAATGTATAACGACCACGTTCGCTTTTCTCTTTGAAGACCGCAAGAGAACTTCACTTATAATGCCTGCCAAAATTTTTGGCACATTTACAACAGTTCTTTGACTCACGTTCACTCATCCCCCCCCCCCCCCTTCGAACAATGTTGTCCTGCTGCTAAACGAAGCGTCAATTTTACACCAAACTTTTCCCCATATTGACTGGATGTTTTACTTTGTTACCAACATTGTTTTCTGGGGGGAGGGGGTTTAACAGCTCAGGGCGTGTCGAAAAAGTTAAAAAAGGAAAAAGTATGAAAATACCGAGGTGTTCCAAAGACTTTTGGCAGGCATTGTAGCTTGCTGATAACAAAATGCTTACCATTTTGCGCACATAAGGCCCTGGAACAAACTTAGGCCCGTTGTGGCCTTCAAGTGGTTGATTTGAGTTTTGTAATTAAGCAACAGGTTAAACAAATACGCTTTCAATTAAGTATTAATAAATTGCCGGTCGTTTTCTTAAAAAAGATGAGCATCGCTTGGTATTCACCTGACAGAAAAGCCCACATTAGCAGCTACTCAAACAAAGGTGCTTTGTTTATCTGCACAAACGCTAATCAGCATTGTTCGGTCAAATACGCCTGAATCAAATTTTTTTGAAACACTGCATTTAAATCACCGGTACTGTTTTTTTTAGAATACTTGGGAAAGGGAATGTTTCCTCGCATCAATAGCCATTCAGTCACGTCACCTTGATTTGATAATACGCATAGCACAAGCTTGGAGAATGCTCTCAAACAAATTTGCCTAATCAAGATTTTGAAAGAAAATTCTCTTTACCTTTCTCCATTCAAACCATTTTCTGCTTAGAGGCGCACATCTCCTTTCTAGTTCGCTTTATACCAGAGCGAGAAGGGTGAATTCTTTCAATGACTGTATTTCCAAACTGATATCAGAAATCTTGCTTTAGAAGACTTCGTAGAAGCCTTACATTGTCTAGAATCTTAATTCCGAGATAGCAACGTGGAAACCTTGACCAATACTTGTCAACATATGAATGGTTTGAAAGGTTCGACCCAGACAGGGCGCCACCTTTTTAATAGAGTTTTCACAAGCTGAATTGTTACCAGTTGACGGTCAACCCTTACACACGACTTGCAACGGAGTTGGAAAACTGCCACACAAAGAGGTTTCTTGCCTCTAAACCTCTCTCACGAGCAACTTGCATCGAGAACGAAAACACTGGACTAGTTTGAAGCACTTATGTGGTGTGTGGTGGAGGTGGTGAAATATTTCTATTCAACTAGATTGATAAACGTCAGAAACTGAAGTCTACAGAAACTGACATAGCAGCCAGGTATAAAGAAAAGTGTACAACATACGACATATCTTTTTTAACTGGATAGACTTTCAAGATTTCTCTTAGCATGTGATTAGGAGCTCCTCAATAAACAGCAGCAACATCTATCACAGTTTTGATGACGTATTTGAGGCCTATAGCGTTTCTTGTCCCAGGCTCTAATTGCGCGTTCAGGGTCTTGACAATAGAAAGGATGGGTTGCAAATTTTGGAAGCAATTAATTTGGCCTGAAAAAATCGTAGGCCAAATTGTGATCGGTTCCGTTAACGTAATTGATTATTCTTGACTATGAATTCCAAACCAAAGTATGTATGCAGTGAAGATTAAAAGAGAAACTCTTAAAGCATGAAATTACAGGTGAAAAGTATTGTTTAATAGCCATCATTGCTCACCATTTTAATAATTGAGATGAGAGAGTTGACTTCCCTATCGGTCCAAAACATCAGCAGCTGCCATTTCTAATGTATCAGCGAAGACGATCTCAAAGTTAATAAGCAAAGCGGTCTATGTGATTGGAGTATTTTGACTTGTCGATTCGCAGTTTGCAGTCATCAAGCATCATTTGCAAAGAACAGGAGAATTTCCTACTTGTGCTGTTGATATATTCCAGCACTTCTAATTGCACTACCTTGAACATGCACCAGCACGTGCTCTTTGGAACGCTGAATCGCATGTCACGCAATAGACTAATACACAAATAGTTTCATGCCAGTAGTTGTCGAAAATGCTTTTCGCGTAGATCAAATCAAGCATATAACAGCTGTATCATCAGCAATACCTATGAAACAAATAGGATTATAGGCATATGCATTTTAGATAAACACAGAGGCTATTTAGAAAGGTATTAAACAAAAATGGGCCCAAAAAAGAACCTTGAGGCGCATTAAACGTTTTATTATTGACCGTGCAAGATGTTCTTTGGAAGGAAGTAGTTTGAAGACGGTAATGGTCAATATAGGGAGTGGTTTGAAAAGCGTTTCTGCAAAGGCATATAAAGGCGGATGACCTAGCGCTTTCAATTAAAAGCCGCTATGGCAGACGGTGATCTACAATAAAAGTATGAATTCGGCGTGCCAAAGATGATCATAACATAAAAGCATTAAACCCAAAGTTTGGGTTAACATCTGCAGAAAAGCGGAGATGAAATAACGGAGATGGGCTTTCCGGGTCTTTTTCCTTTAAACAACTACGAGCCATTTCAAAACTGAGAAGCTATTTCCAAAGTTACACGTAGGCATTTTGTTAAATCCTAGATTACAGGCAAAAATAAGAGAACGATGGCGGCTAACACACAAAACATAATTTCATAAACAGGAAACCTCCAGAGCTTCGGCCGAAAGAAACACATGCACGCGAATCAAGGCAACATAATGGGCTCCACGACTCTACGATAATCTGAAAATATAGATAAAGAGCTAGACTATTTCTTTCATGAACTCTAAAACAAACCCCGGCGAAGCTATATTTAAACTGACTATGAAAAGCTAAACTGCTATGAAAAGGCAAGATGTCGGAAATTTGTGAAAACTGGCACATAGAAAATAGCATTAACTCTCAATTCATCTTGGCAGCAACTCTCAACAGACTGTCATGTATTGTCACTCCTCGGGGTGTTTGGTCAATTCGGAACAAAGGTGCAAAATCAAAACAAAATCTTTTGCCCATCTCCGACATCATCACCGAGGCCTTGTAATGCAGTTGCTCATCTCCGCTAGCAAAAACGGATTAGCAAAAGCCTATGAAACCTGCCAAGATTACTAAAATCAATGTGCTTTTTAGGTTCCCTTCACTGAGTTCCCTTCCATTGCTAAACAGTGTCTATCCTTGCCCCCTCTTGATAACCATACTGAAGCCTCGTACGGCGATCACGAATGCCTTCTTCCATATCATTTATCTTCCATTACACACAAAACGGATCGGAATGAGATGATGGTACCATCGTTAGGAGACATGACTTAGGCAGAGTTTTCCTTGAAAAGAGATGTAACATAAGGGCGGCCTTACACAATAGAGTCACTGAAAGTTGATATGCCAGATTTTGAGACAAAATAGGGACCAAAGGACACTGTAAGTAGTGGCATAAGAATAGTGATGGTATATTGAAAAATTAAAGGAAATGGGTGGGGACCCTTTGAGGGGTTCGTGGCCTAGATTTCTTCAGCTAACCACTTGAGTTTGCTTATGGTTGGAAGGAAACACTTTCCAGTGTGCAAAATACATATTCTGAAAAGGCATTCAGCTGACAGGAACAGCAGAGCGACAAATTACATTCCAACACTGATTTCCTATCTGAAGAATCTCGTATTGCTACGATTCCTAACTGACGAGGCAAAGCATTCTCTTGTTTGACCTGAGCTGTGAGTCAAACACATACCCCATTCAGTATTGAAGCATATGGCACGGAAGATTCGAAATTGAGTCCCCCTTAGGGTGACTCAAGCTGCCTCAAGGCGCCGAATTGCAAATCAAATTCTAGTGCAGATGAAGTCAGCAATCCTCCACAAGATGGGTGGTTTTAGTCATAGGCCACGACGTTGTAAAGTAAAGCTTATGTTTGTGGAAACATTTTGATAGGACACTAAACTGAGGCCTTTGTACTCTCATGTTCCTAATTGTAGAGGCATCTAATAAGGAGGGGGTTGAAATTTTTAAAAAACTAGGGGTGGTAACTTATGCTTAGATTTTCCGAAATTTGTAACTACAAAATGGGGGGATGGTGCCATTTTGCATGAAGTACATAAGAAGGGGGAGTTAATCAATGAGTGGGTATATAAAATTTCTGAAAAATGGAGTTAACCCCCCACATAACAATTAGGAACTTGAGTGTACTGCACAAAATAAGATGCGTTCTTGACATTTCTGATGTGCTGATCTTAATAACAAGGCTGCTCACTTTATCTTTCTCAAGAGATTTCTGAGCGCAGGGCCTTCCATTGTGTCCTGCCTTAATAATTCACCTAAGGTAACACAAACGGCTTCCCACACTGCTCCCCTTCTAACGCTAAGTGACTATAACGAAGCAATGCATATGATTGAATTGGGCAATTAAGCAACAAAACCCTTTGATAGCAAAGACAATCACAGTGTCGGTAAAGGACCACGCTTTCTGAACGCAATAATCTATTAATTTAAAAAAATTAGCCAAATTGGTGAAAAACGGGAAACACGCATTTAATTTTGCTTATATTACCAATAATCATCACAAGCCATCTAATTCTTCGTTGATTATTCATACGTTTGGCAAACAATACCATAAAACACATGTACTGAATAAATATTGGTTATTCACCTTTTGTAAAAATTGCGTATCTTCTGATTAAGCAAATCCTTTTTTAAATCAGTTAAGAAGAAGAGAGTGCAATGGTTTGAGATTAAAGTGCAAGATCGTAAACTAATCCTTTTCACACTGATTTCTTAGACTTTTTTTCCAGATGATTGTCTGATTGAGGTAGATATCTACTGTGGTTCATTCTCGCCTGCCCATCTATGTATGCTCAAAGCTTTCAATAAATAATCCCTTAAAGGCAAATACAGCCGCAATTTCTCAAACAATGAAAAGATTTGAAGGCTGGAAAATCAATAACTTGGAGTAGCTTGAAAGGCTAAGTGTGGATTTATAAAAAAGAGCAAACTTATCGTGAAAAACCAATTTATTGCCTTTAAAAACCTATTATCAAAGTTTGGAAGCAGTTTAAACAGGGCTCAACGACATCACCTGCTTCGTGGTGAAGGCCTGCTTCATTATTTGGTAGAAAAGATTCACTGAGTGGGTAATTGAATGAATGAATGAATGAATGAATGAATGAGAATCTAAATTGATAAATAAAGGAATTAATGAAAGAACGAACGAGCGAATGTGTATTAAAGGAATCAAACGAGTGCGTGAATGAATGAATGAATGAATGAATGAATGAATGAATGAATAAACGAAAGAACAGAAATATGAAAGCTTGAATGAATTGATTAACGAGAGAACGAACGAACAAGAAGAAATTTGAGATTATTTTTCAAAGTGAAATAATCATGCTTTGCAAAACTGTGTCGCTAATTCAAACAAGATTATAAAAAAGAAGGTTTCTCTTCCTCCACCCCTTTCTCAATGAATCTTAATCTAATTTGACCACATATTAACAAACCTAAGATACACTGTCCATACCTCACTCCACTTGACTTCTCTAATGAAAGTTAGCTTGCTATGGCATACAGAGGAGTTGAATTTTGTGATGCATGGCACAAACTGCAGATAATGTTGCTTGATAAACAGTAGAAATGCTCTAATAAAAGTTAACAAAATGAAAGGAAAAGAGAGCTAATGCAATAGTAATAACAATAATCAGTTGAAATATTTTCTGATGAGAGTTTGTACCTGTAAATAAATAAAGTTTGCATGTCTATTTTGTCCAGCTCACTTTTTGTATGTCATAGTGCTCTGATAAGCCATCCAGGTATGTATTCAGGTCCTAAAAGAAGCAAAACAGCATTTAGATACCTTGAAAGATTGGGCTTTGCACATCTATCACAATCTTCTAGAATATAAATACAGGCTTCACAATAAGGAAACATCCTCACAAATTAATAGCTGATTATGTTGAAGGACAAATTAGAGTAACTTGGACCAATATATTGTTTTAGAAGAGCCATTTCCGTTACAAAGAGAAAGCAGTTTTAGGCATTAAAACATAATCATTTTTAGGAATTTAAACACAAATTTTTTATGTCTAAATGACCACAGAAATTGATGTTGTAGCGCAAAAGAAAAATTCATTAATGTCAAGCAATGTAAAATATTTCATTCAAGCATGCAAACTATATGTAAAAGCTACATTAAATCTCTCTGGATGAATGCTGTTGATCCTGCTTCATACCTCAACTCTCTGTTTATGGGTTTTTGATGCTTTTTTCATAATTCGCTCTGCTGCCTTAAAGAAAAATTGAGAAAATGTCATCAAAACAAACATTTACTACACAAGCCATAATCAGTGTGCTATGGGAAAAATATAGAAATGCGTACATAATATGTTAAATTCTGTTGTCCTGTAACCTTCTGCCCTAGTTCAAATAGATGTTAAGGTCTTTGATTCATTATGACAATCACCAACAGTTAATTCATGCAACTATGACATATGGTTTCTTGGACTTAGTTTGAGCTTATGGACATTTTACACCAGTAGTTTCTTTGTGATCTAGATTCAAAATCTGAAAGGTAGCATAGTTTTTACAAAAACCATGCAGAAAAAGCATCATTGGAAACAGGACATGTTAATGATTCTCAAATGATAGCAAGAATGAAGCATGAAATTACTTTCACTCAGAAGAATTCAAATTAGCGAATAAGCTATTTGTATTTGTCTTCTAATTTCTATGAGACTTTCAATCTGTTACTTGTTTTAAAAACCTGCATTCAATCATTTGCACTCAAGCTTTTTGACAGGTATCAAAATAGACCACCAAATTGTGTTTTGTACAACTTGTCAGCTCTACTCGTGAAAAAGTAGCATGGAGTAAATAATTAAGTTGAAATCAATTAAAATAGGAAGTAATTTTCTCAAGCTTTACAAATGAAAAAGAAGAGGGTGTGATTGGCAATAATTGACCAATCACTGTCACTTAACACTGACAAACTCTTTCTGCAAAGCTTTTGTCAGCTTTTTGTAATTTTCCAATGTTGGCATACTTTGACCAGTGTGTGACAAGAAAGTACTTTAAGTATGCAAAAACCTGTTTTGCAGATGCAAAAACCTGTTTTGCAGATGGGCAAATTACTTTTGCAGATGGGCAAATTTAAATACTAATAAATGAAAAATAAGACTTGGTAATAATGAAGACTCTTTCCGGGTTAAGGTGTTCTATTAAATCTCAAAGCTCAACGAAGCATTACAAAGGATAACATAATACTAAAATTTGCATTCTTCTTGATGAAAATGCTTTTGGAATAAAAATTTTGAAGATGTGTTTGGAATGTTTTTGCTGGCCTTGAATTTTCTCATTGAATAGGGCAGTTAATTCTGAAGATGTGCTGTATTTTGCATTAAAAGAGTCTGAAAACATTCAGTCCATAGCTTTTCAATAAAATTGTCAACATTGCCTTTTCTCATACAAATCAATGAAAGTGATGGGCTGAGAATACAGTGAGCTACCAGCAATTAAGAACAAACTATAAGCATGCATACTCTTTTCTGTTGGGCTTTTTCAAAAGCAATCTCAGCAGAGGTCTTTGTGTCATCTTTCTGATCAGCTTCAGCATTTTCTTCACTCTTTGCCGTTGACTTTGGGGAATCTTTTGAGGCATAAGATTCAATTTCTTCAGCCTTGTTCTTCTTCTTCTTTTTTCTATAGAATTAACAATCACAAATAAGCAAAATGAGCAGAATTTAGAGAAAAAATTTCAAAATGACTCCAGTTTCTAGATCACTGTGATATTCCTACGACTAGCCAGTAAAGAGACCATGTTACACTTTATCTTACTGACAAAACCATTCAACTTTAAATTTATAAAGATAGCTATAGAATCATCCTATACTAACTCCCCTTATTTTCTACAGTCAGAGATGAGTGTCACATTATTTGCATAACTACTTTTTGCTTCATTTGTCTCTCATGTTATTGTGTTACTTGTCTGGGTTTCTTTACATGAAACTGATGAATCTAAATATACTTCAGTTGCAGAAATTCAAATATCGTTCGTGATAAATCTTATGGAAATTTTATGTTCAGGCTACATGTGTAACAATACAAAGGTATGCAGATTTGTAAGTAGCTTGTGATCGGTGTTAGAGCTTCAACTGAGACACGGCTTATGCTGTACTTCCTCGACGATACTCGTTTAAAAACAAATCATTCGTTACATGATATCGAATTCTGATCAAACTCCGACTCAAATTCATCTTAAGGTTGTATTTTAATCCGAGTTTGTAACTTCTGTTCCTCTAAATCACTTGTTGTTCAACATTCTAAATGATTTAATCACAATATTGTGCCGGACTGGGGGCAATTCAAACTTTTACTCCCGTTGTGATGGCCTTATCTTACAACAATTGTTGACAGTAAGCGTATCTTTGCCTCAATAAAAACTTCAATTGACGTACTTCTTGATACCAGATGGCTTTATTCCTTTTAATTTGAGCCCACCAGAAACACTCGTTTTGTATACATCGTCGGCCATGTTTGCTTTCTCTAACTAAACATGTGAAAGAGGCTGGCTGTAAAAGAGGGAAAGCGTGCAAAACATAGCGTGAACATTGTTGCCTTTAATTAATACACAACAGTTCAAAAAGTCTTGGGACGATTCGAAGTTTCGAAAGACGCTTATGATAAAAGCTTTAAAAAACATGCATTTGATCTTCTCTTATTAAGTACGACAACCGGCTATTTCCATGAAACATTCATAAGAGATTGTTCATGTTTCGATGTATTTCAATTTTGCCACATTATTCGAAAAAGATTAACCGTAAAATTTTTCTAGGCCAGAAATATGAACATGGAGGTTATTAAGCGTGGTGAAATACCACGCGAGAAGCGTCTGGAAATTATCTTTTATAAAAATAATGGTAAAAACTACAAAGAAACTTCATGAATTGTGGGCTGCTTAAAGAATGCAGCTTTCGCTGTATGCAAAACGGTTCTTTATATTTAAAGCTGTAAAAAAGAAGTTCCAGACGCCAAGACATGAAAGGTCTTTTTGGGGAGATCAAAAAACAGGATACATCTCGACTAATTTGCCAAAAGTTCAAAGTGCAGAGGTTTCAAATTCTGATAATTATTTGTAATGAATAAAAAGAGCTGAAATTTTGCAACTTGTTAATGCTTTTACTGCGTTATTTAGACCTTTTTAAAGGATAACAGGATGGTTTTCAAAAGATACATTTTTTGATCGCCTTAAATTGTTTTCATTCGCCAGAAGATTCGAATCGTCCCAAAACTTTTTGAACGGTAGTGTAGATTGAGTCCCAGAAAATATTGCTAAACAATTCAAATTGTCTATAAAAGCTATTTTCAAAAATGGGGCACGTAAACAGTTGGAAAACTGATTTGGTAGCGAAACTGAGCATTTACATTCAATCGAATACGCAGGCACCGCGGAGTTGGGGGGAGGGGGGGGGGGGCTTTAGCCTCCCACTTTTTGCAAGAAATGCCAAATATTAAGTAATAAACTACCAATAAAACCTCTTTTTCAATGGTTTTAGCCCCCTCACTTTTTATAGACCCCCCCTTTTATATTCTTCTATTCTTCATAACACAGTCTACACTACGACAATATCATGTCATAACACTGCATTCAGCTCTTGCTTCCTCTGTCATTTGTGCTTGCCACCTTAAAAACTTGATGCTCACCACCTTAAAAACGTGTAAGTATTCTTGCGTCCTGCACACGACATGACAGATTCTACTGACTTCAAAGATAAGGGTTTCATATTTCTAAATGGATCTCAATGCAAATGCGTCGAAGGGCGGATATCAAAACGTACAGGGTAACTTAGGTTACTGGCAAAGATGCAAATTGAGAAAAATTTCTTCCAGGCAATAATCATCAGTGATAATTAGACAAATACGTTCATTGCTATTTATAATCATCCCCTTTCAGAATTTTTCAGAGACATCTTGTTAAAATCTCACATATGTATCACACATGACAGTAATATTAATTTCGAGTAAAAATTAAACATTCGATTATTGCAAATTAAACTCTTTTAGAGTAAAATATCCCATTTTAGCTCAAAACAATGAAACAGACGTCCTAACTGGAAGTGCTGGGCTTTTTCCTCTCCCTGAATTTTTTCGTAGCTTCGACGATCCTTGATTTGACAGCCGAAACCCAGTCCTCGCCTTTCCGCAGCCGGCTAAAATGTTTCTCTTTTGACAGCAACTCCTTGACGCTATCAGTCTGGTCCAAAGGTATGCCGAGCTCTTGGAAAACCCCTGGAAACTTTTGCGGAGAAGCACAAGAAAGGACACCGATTTTAGTGCCAGCGAAATCCACTCCATATCTAAGGGGAAAGAGTGAGAGCACCACTTAATTCTACAAATATATCCAGGGTACATATTGTTAGCCCTTTCTACAAGGGGGGTGATGCAGCGCTATCTTTGTTTCCGGGGGCTCCCAATTTTTTCAAAGTATTGGCTGAAATGTATCAATGAATTGCAAATTTTATAAAGACATATCACGGCAAGACTGATTTGACGAATTCCTAGGAACTTTCTTTAAATTCTCCACCGACCGAAGCCAATCACTGTTGATTGAAGCTGAAAAGAACTCTGATTTGATTCCTTTATTCGGTTAGGCCTAAGGCGAGTTATGGGCGTCCATTCGGCTCCAGTGCGGATGTTCAACTGTTCACAGCTCAACGAGTTTCATTCTTTTGTAGCAATTGGTGTGAGTATAATGATTCCTACTCTCATAGTTCTAAGGAAACCAAACTATTTGCATATGAAGAATAGAAAACTATTAACCATTCATGCGTACGACCCCGATAGAGACTTTGTCGCAGAAAAATCTTTATTATTAGTCGGTAAAAGTGCTGAATGTGAGTTTCAAGTGTGAAAAACGTCACGAAACAGAAATTCAAAGAAAGTCTGTGAACTAGCCCAAAGACAACAAGGTAAAACATCTAGTGTTCCGTTTAAGAGCATTTACGCTCATTTACAAAAGAACCACAACATTGACATTTTAGACTGTTACCTACGATACTCACCAATTATTAAAATCATTCGTGCCCAAAAATACGCGTAATGCCACATAACGTAAACTTCATCGAAAATAGTTTTGGCTACAACTCTTAGAAAAATATTAATTGATTTCTTTTGGAAATACTTACTTTTCGGGGCAGAGGACAATTGACGTGGCTACAGCTGTGTGTGGTTCGACGTGATATTCATAATCAGACCATACTTTTTTTATTGTCTCTTTGACGTCGCTTTCAGAGACCGATGCTGACTGGATAGTTTCACGGAGCTACAACGAAGAAACAAATTAAGCATAAAACGTAAACATTAAAATAGCATATTATGGCATTGTTGGAGCGGTAGGATTAAAAAAGCCGCGCTGACCCAAAAATATCTCAGTTTGACCAATCCTTCAACCAAAAAAAACGGGCAAAATTGCAGTTTGAGTGGTCCCTATTTTCGAGTGTTTTGGGAAAAGAACCCTTATAATTCTGAGCAAGGGATAATTAGCAAGTGTGACTGACTATAATACAACAACAACTACAACATGACGTGGGACCCAACATAAAAATGTTTCAAGTTCATGCAAATTCCTTCCAAGTTCTTATTGCGAAACCAGGTAGCATGGAGATGCTTACAAATGGCAACAACAGTGCATCAAACACACGCTGGCAATGCATACATCAATGTTGGTGATTCAAATTAATCAGAAAACATGTTAGAGATTATTGTCTGTCGTCTAACAGTTGCTTGGTGATCACATTAACCGCATAAGTACCCGATGTACCAACCTGAAGTTGTCACGACCTACATACAACAAACGTGAAATTTTACCGAGTTAAATTAACACGTCTTATTAATCCATCGAAAAATTTTTTATTGAATATTTCAAAGAAACAAGCATAATCCACAGCAAAATTTTTGGACCACATGGGTTTGTTTGGTAAGCATATTGCTCCAATTTTTACGACTTGATGATTATACATTATTGCATGACAACAGAACTTCAGTTGATAGTTGATAGAGAACTTTTATGAAAAACGCTACAATGATTAGGGGTTTCCTAGATATTACTGGTAAGAATAAAAAATGTATGGTGTTACTGAACCCAAGCAAACATATGTGAACACAATATCAAACATCATCAAGCAGCCTGACCTTCTTAATGACGTCATCAGGAATTGTGGTTGCCTTATTTGCCGTGAACTCTTGCATCACACGTGCGGTCGTGTCATCCCTGTTGCTAGCAAGGTATAGTAGACGTTCAAAATTGTACGGAATCTGTGGAATGAAATGGTTAATACATCAATTCTGGCTTCTCCAGTAGTGGGAAAGACATACAACTGCTGTATATTAAGATGCGAATATGAGGAGAAATGAAAACTCCAAGGTAGAAGTGTGGCAATGAAATGAATTATAAAGAAAAAGAGCATCAAATAATAGCAGAGCAGCAGGGATGGGTGCAATTGAATCTGTAGTTTGCCACAAAAAAACTTTACACCACATCAACACCAAAATGGTCCCAATGGCATACTAGAAAAAGACAATGTAACATGATGAATTGAATTTAATGCTCTCTAAATATATGTTAATGTATTATAGCATCAAAATGCCAAGTTTCTTAGTTCTACTTCCCATTACATAGATATATGCTGTGAGCACTTTTCAAAAACTTGCCTAACTGTTTTCCCTTTTTCATACTTTGCTTTCAAAATCAGCACCCTTTCGTTTGAAAATGTAGATTCCTTGGACTGCTATTCCTTGGATTTCAAAAACGAATACTTTTTAGAGGCACTTGTTGTTGTAGCCTCACATTCTTTTAGATGTATATGCTCACACAACAAGTTATAAATATTTCTTTGTCCACCTAAATCGTACCTTTAATTGACCTTGTAAAAAAGCCTGGTTGTCTAGGCAACAAAGTGAAATGGAGTCTGGAGAATATGTTTCACCATTCTGAATGACATACAGACCTATCCATGATTGCACCATTTGACAGGCTGAGAGACATCAAAGGGAGAACAGGCAGATCAAAATCAGACATTGCAATTCATTATGGCAAATAACAACCATAATTATCTCTTGTGACAAGTTAATCAAAATGAACTTAATTGAATCAAAATGTGATCAACTAGACTTGGTCTGATGTATTTGAAAATCTGGGCCTTACCATGATATCCATTGAGCAGGAGGAGGACTTGAGGACTTCATTGTGGAAAACAAATTTCCCAGTAGTCAAAATTTGATGAGTGGTATCATTTTGATTGACAGCTGCTACCAATTTGATTGGCAGACCCATTAAATGGCAGATATAACCAGCTAAAGACAAGAAAATGAACAGTTTGAGATAAAACAAGCTGTCAGCTCATTACACATCAAGTAATTAATGGTCATCAGGACTATCAGGAGAGAAGCAAAAGAGTCCTTGAAAAAGTCCTTGAACAACAATCGCTCCGGGATCAAAAGCAGTAATATCTCTGGAAAAGATAAAACTCTCTCAGACAAACACAGAAAGTTCCAGTTTCTACACTGATATCTATTATCAAGGTGTTACATTATCCAGTTCACAAAATGAAGTAATAGCACCAAAACCTCTTTAAGCCAGTTTACATTGGATATCATGAAAATTTGATACATATCATCTGATATAAATATGTTGCCATATTCATCTAAACCATATTCATCTAGAATCTAAATATTAATTAACTCATTAACTTTTCTTTCATTGGTTCACCTATTCAGTTTATTTGTCTTTCATTTTAAATGATCTGCTTACAAAATGTTGTGCAGGTGATTCTTCCAACATTTTGTTGGCACAAAACCAAATCTGCTCAATTTCACCAGCCTAGTTGCCTATAAAAAGAAGAATAAATTTGAAAGCTTTTTAAGCTTGTAGCTGTTGCAGCACCCCATACCTGTAAGGTTTCCTAGGCCACCAGAAGGTACCACAATTGTCACAAACTCTTGAATCTTTTCCACAACATTAAGATACAAGTAAATGTAGTGAGCCATCTGGATCATGATTCGCAGCCAGTTGACTGAATTGAAACTGGCCAAATTGTGCTCCCTCACAAAATCTGAGTCTCTGTAAATCTTTTCAAAAATGATATCAAAGTCATCTGAAGTTCCTTCTGCACAAAACGTATGCACATTGGAGTCCCCAATGCAGATCATTTGCAACTCCTGAATATGATGGCATCGTCCTTCAGGATATAGCGTGAAAACATCAATGAACTCAGAGCCTTTCACATGTTCCATGATAGCACTGCCAGTATCTCCAGATGTTGCACAGGTCAGGTTAATATGATGGTCATTTATTCTGCAATATTCTTCAACGAAGAAAGACAAGCAGGAAACTGAAAGATCCTTAAATGCCAAAGATCTTCCATGCCACAGTTCCGCTATGTGGAAGCTGCCAATACTCTTGACTGGGATGACTTCTTTGCAATCAAATGTTGAAAAAGCCTTTTCAATTAGAGCTTAAAAATGAAATAAAAATTCACTGCAATCAATGCATTACATCGTATCAGCAAAAGACAATAATAGTACCCCATCTACCTTGATATTTTCATGGATGTGGCAAACTTTCATTCCCCCTGCTGAAGTATCTAATAATACTGCCTTTTCCCTATAAACAATGGAGTATCTCTCAACCAGCTACACACTGAACTAGGTGTGGGGGGGGGACACTTTTGAATCTGTATCCCAGGTGTTATACAACAAATATTAGGGACTTTGGTGGAACAAGGACCAAAATCATCTGTGGAGCCCTTCCTTGAGAATTGTATGCCAAGATTATTTTTCAAGCTCCTTCCATTTAAATTGTTATGCCTCAAGGTAGTGCTTTCAACTTTTTTTAAGTGCAGGGCTTCTTCTGGATTACCAGGGTCTGGGGCTGTGACCCCTCTGGCACCCTAAAACCGTCACTGATTCAGGTCGTTGTGTATCTTCAAAGCACATTGTCTCCCTCTCCTTTCCTTTATCGTAAATCCTCGAATTGGCCCCCCCCCTCCAAAAAGCCCCCCACCCCTCGAATAAGGCCCCACCCTAAAACAACAAATTTTCAATAAGCCCCCCTCGAATAAGCCCCTCTCAATTTGTTGATTTTTGACTCCTGAGGTTGCCTTTGGCATTTTAGTGAATTACCACAAAAATTTATAAAGATAAATTTAATCAAATGTTACTTTATACTTAGATTATTTTTTATATTATGAAAAGAAAGAAATTTCAAAAATTTATCTTTCTATGTGGCTTGTTTCAGGTAATTTTATAACACCCCCCCCCCTTCGAATAAGCCCCCGTCGAATAAGCCCCCATCCAAAAATATCAAAAATAAATAAGCCTGTTTACGTTTAGGAAATCAGCAACGAGACTAGGCAAGGTAACAGCATGTTTGCAGCATGGTACAGTCCACTTTGCGTGCTAGCTAAAGCACTGCTTGCCAACAGGGTAGTTGAAATAAACAAAATCTACTATTTTAGCATCTGATATAGCCATTTACCGTCAAGATTTAAAGAGATATACTCCTCGCTTGATGTAAACTTTTGGATGACTTCTTTGCAGAGTCCTACAAAAGTCAGTGCTGAAAAGCGATGCAGTTCTTCTGTTGTTAACTTCGGAATATATTCTGGCAGAAACATGCCTCCATCCGCTGCATACCCGCTTAGCATGACATCTTGAAACGTTTTCCCGTTCACGATTCCTCGCGTGCTTTCGTACCTCATCTTTTTCTACAAGCCTGGGTAATGCACTCACTGATAGAAAGGGGTCTCGCTATTTTGACGTGCATTGACCGCGGTCAAAGTCCATATCCGTTTTCGGCCGAAAACCGCGAGACGAGAACATCAATTATTTTTGTCTTATGCCTTCTAAAGCCAGAAATCTACCGTGACTAAGATTTATTTCTTTCAAAAACAGTCTTCGAAATTAAACATGAACCAATTCATAGAGAATGCGGAAAAATAACCGACCCGAGCGAGACTCGAACCCACGGGCCACGGCCCCTGACTTTGTGCGCCAAATGCTCTTCCGCTGAGGTATCGGTTCATGCCTCAAGGCGTCACTCAAGGCCAAACAATTTATCCGCACTGCCCCTCTCTCATGCCTATTGCATAGGAGAGTCTCGCTCGGGTCGGTAATTTTTCCGCACTCTCTATGATTCTTTGTAGGAAATACTGTTGCCCATGACAAATGAAACATGTTTATTTTTCGAAGACAGTCTTCGATAGACGAAGACAAAAGTCTGCCGTGTGCGCTTTCTCTTTCTTTTTTTAGACTGTTTACTCTCCGATTCGGGTCGACGTTATCGATTTTGTGTCTCGGTATCTACGGCTCTTTCTCAACAATGAACATCAGAATTGAAATCTTGATCTTTAACTTAGGTTATACTGAAAAGTTCAAGTTGTTTTGACTCTTATGACGAGAGTTAAGTTACTTTGTTTTGAATTTTTAGATATTTCTTGAGATAAGACCGCGATTTGCATTGGATCGCATTTTCAGCAAATTCCATTTGAGTCTATAGAAAAAGCTAGATTTCTAGAATGGGTTAATTCACAGCCTCACGGTCCAAACGCTGGAAAATTTCGGAACAGAGTAATTTAAACATGAAGATTCCAATTCCACGACCCATTTTTGCCATATGTAAAGATACAAATTGCTCGAATTCGAGAATTCTTGTAATTTTTGTACTCCATCAGCTCCTTTTCTGAATTTTAAAATGCCTTGAATATATTTTCAATGGCTTCATCAAGCTTACTTACTTCAGGACTAATCCCACTTTCTCTTTCTCCCTCCCTCAAATGTTTTTATAGGCCTTTTCTGATTTAGCATTTTGATCTACAGTGGATCTCATTTGTTGCACTAAATCTAAAAAAGAGCCTAACTTTAAATCAAATGGCTTAGCTATGTAGTCCATACCATTGTAGGCCTATAGAAAGATATACTTAAAATCTACAAGTTTAGAATATAATATTTAAAGAAAAGACTTCATTCCAGCTTCAAAACAATAAATTTTGTCCAATATACCTCCGAACACATTATCAACAAAAGGAATTTAATGGATAGAAAGAACACGTTTCATTCTGCTAACAAAAAACAAAAGGTCGAATTTTGTTTTGCTATAGCTTTCTGGATCATGTTTCTGTTTATATATAAATAAGGGTAAGGCATTCTTACTTTATACTGTGTTTAAGGGATTTAGACATAACACAATTATGAAACGAGAAGGCACATTAACATAATGTTACAGAATTCTTTCTCGCCAATTTCTCTGCTGCAAGTTGAAATTCATTTTGCATGCGAACGTCAATAGAGAGAAAACCCATCACAGTGAGAATCAGTTCAATGATGCTTCGCGAAAGGGTAATAAAAAGCAAGGGGAAGAAGATCAGAAAACTGCAGCAGCAGAGTTAGTCGGCGAAAAGGCACCGCAGAATCGTACTGAAGGTAAGTTTTTAGACCTTTTGTTCGCATCAAGGACAGTGCAAAATTGCTAATTATTTTTCTCAGTAATGTGATATTCATAATAGACTTGAAAGTATAGAGCAGGTATATTTTTCAAGGAGAGAGTTACAGGGCAATTGTTTTTTGACAGAGTTAATACAGGGTAGATGGATTTCTTAACAAAAATGTTTCTTTACCGGCCAGGTAGTAAAATGAATTTTGCACTGTCCCTTAATACCTCACCATAGTGGACGGTGCATATTATTAACAGATTCACAAAGAAGGGATGGTTTCGCAAGTTGAAGGAAAATATCGGAAATCCCCATCTTAAAACGTTTAAACGATATTACCTGTGTGTTCCAGACCAATGTGCCCATACATCGCATGATGTTAGTGTTATCGCTGGGTTTAGCAAGCCCATCCTCTTCAACGCACGCTTCAATTCCATTCTAGGCTACTTCGCCGTCCCAAAGGTGCAATCCCCCATAAAAAGAAGCCCAGATTCTTCCAAACCTGCTTTCTTGTATTCTTTTATATATGTATTTATGGAATCTACAATCTGCACAATAATCTTAGAATTTAATTCACACAATAATCCAAATTGCAAGCTATTCATTGCCACTGCCGCTTGGCCGATTTGCCTGATTTCCTTACAAAAAAAGACAAGTTGCTTCTTTGTTAACTTCACAACATTATCAAGTATCTGTGACAATGGGCCGATCTAGAATGCGATTATTAGAATCTTGTGATTAAATGATTACAACTTTATGATGAAATGATTAGAGTCTTAAAAGTTTCTTTGCAGTCAAGTCGGACAGCCGCTTGTATTCTGATATATCCTTTCTATCCTGCAAGTTTTCAAAATTTAAGAAAATTAAGGTAAGCACAATTTGCGCATCTACTTTTGCTAAAATATCGTGTTGCTGTTGAAAATCTTTTCAACCTCACAGGACAAAACTGCACAGCAACAAGTTACGTTTCTACTTTTCCATGTGCTATTTAAGAAAGATTTATCCCCACCTTCCCCTGGTCATTAGTTGCCATTGGGCGATATTGATAGGTAGAGAACAATTACAAAACGAATCATTTAAAATTTTCTCGCTTAAAATTTCGTTTCGTTTCGTTGTTTCGTTCTTCGTGTTCACCACTCTTTGGCAATTATCCAAGATAGTCTGCAGCCATCATGAACGTTTTATTCGATTATTAAGAGGTGCCGAAACGTCACCGACTTTAAAGATATCCTAAAAAGCAATTCACGCATGCTCGTGTCTCGTGAAAGGTGATTTTGGTGCAAACGAAAAATTACCTTCCCTGACTCTCCTATTTATAAACAAGAAACTAGAAATTGACTAGAAATTTGCTCATTCCATCCTGGGCCATAAGATAGAGCCATCATTTCTCATCTAAGTAAACGCCCAACTCTTTTTCTTTCATTTTTGTGTACACATGTTAATGGCTTTCACCCTCGAGCCTCTCAACTTCTTTCATGCTATCAGTGTTCTCCACAAGCCGAAAACGCATAAGCATTAAATTTCTGTTGAATTGGCCCTTTTCGTTTCCAGTTGAATTGGGGAATCAAGTTAATTTTGACTCTCAAAGCTTGAGAACTTTGAGAGGCCATAGTAGCACAGCCTCGATTGTGCGAAAACTCGCCTCTGCTTCAAAAGGCATTTGCTCTGATCTCTCTTGTCTCGCCGGCCTGAAGACTGCTGCAGATAGTCCAAGAAACTTCGCTAAAAATGTCTTTTGCCGCTCTCCGAAATGTTTGCAGAGTTCAGGCTCCAGCCAGATTACTTCGAATGGCTCTAGTCAAACGAGGATATGCAGATGAAGCAGTGTCTGGTGGTTTATCATTAACATTTGGTACTCCTCAAAAGGTCTGTAGTCCTGCCATTAACATTGATACAACATTTGTCATTAAACCCTGCCGTTTAGAACACCGTTCTTCAGAGTAAACTTTGCCATGTTTTACCATTCACTTTCATGTTTTGCCATGTCTAGTACTCACGCGCTATTTTTTGGCAAGTTGAATGCCAAATTATCCTAGAAAAGTGAAACAAAGTCCCGACGCTTTAATGCACTTGGCCATATTATTATAGTTATCAAGCTTAAACAGTAAATAGGCCTTGCTAATAATTCTTGAATCTGAAATTACATATTCTTTTCGAAGAAAACTTTTAATTGTACATTGGGATTCAAATTTGCTAATTCTAGCTTGAGCAGTTTAATGAAATGGTGAATAGGAAGCTAAGGATTTAAATACAAGGTAAAGTGATCAAAACCTAAATGTATACACACACCTTATCTCGGTACCTTAACACGAGCCACTAGAGTAAATTTCTCAGATATCAAACAAGCTTCCAGTTAGGCACTTATTAGTAAACTCACAAAACATCACTTTCAAAACAGGTATTTTTCAATGAGCAAGGAGTTTCACAAGTTGATGTGCCTTCACTGACTGGGAGTTTTGGTATTCTCCCAAGCCATGTCCCAATTATCTCAGTCCTAAAGCCCGGTGTAGTTACAGTTTATAGTGGAGGAAGCACTGAGAAGTACTTTGTAAGCAGTGGTACTATCACAGTCAACAAGGACTCGTCTGCACAAATCTTAGCTGAAGAGGCAGCCCCATTAGGAGATTTGGATGTCCATGCAGCACGCCAAGGACTTGAGGCATCGCAAACTTTGCTTTCAACTGCTTCAACAGAGGTTGAGCGAGCTAAGGCCATTGTTGGAATTGAATTTCATGAAGCACTTATCAAAGCGCTAGAATAAGGTAACTTGTTTTCGGTTTGGTGACTTGATGTTGGAACGATAAAAATTGTTTCATTTGCCAAAACATACCATTCTAGACTAATTTATCTGATTGCTCTTGATTTTTTGTGATCTTAATGTTAAGCTGTAAAGAAAATTTTAGTCTTTTAAACACACTTCAAGTTTTATTATTGTTATCTGGTTATTAGATTTATTTCTTTGAAGTAAATTTTTGCCCAGACTTATCTTAATGACACGGAAGTCTTTTGGCAGGTGGCTAAGCATTCAGTTGTAGACAAAATTGATAAGAGGTTTGTGAATGAAATGACAACAGTTTCAATCAGCCAGGTTTCCAGTGGAAAGTTTATATCAATTAAGAATTTCCATTGAATTTGACAACACTTAATCACAGAACATAAAAATCAAACAGTTTGATGTAGCTTTTGTGTTCCTTTTTGTTTTCATCATATTATTTCAGAACTTTTGTTTTAGGATACTTAAAACAAAGCCCAAGACAACCAGCTTTTGTTGTGGAGCAAGGAGACATGACTTCCTAATAGTTATATGTAAACAGAATTTTTAAATGTTATCAGTCAGTGTGTTGTGCAAATGAATTTTTATGCATTCATTGTTGTCAGTGATCTACGACTGCTAGTCAATTAAAGACTTTCTAATTGATTTTCAAGTCTTGTCTTTCCACCTCTTCAAATAAATATAACACTTTCAAAGATGACAACTGAAGAGATCTTAATGCCTGACACATGTAGTCAGGCAAGTTGAGCTGGTCGCTTTTGAAAGCATATCTTTGATTTAGCTTTTGCACACCTGAAATACTGCAAAAATAACTACCAAGCACTTTTGGTTTTTTGGAGTTGAGGCTCTATATAGAGGCAAAGGTAACCAGGATTTTAATGGGACTATTGTAATAATTATTTATCTTTTGCTGGGTTGTTCAGTTTGTCAAACAACAAAAAGCACAATGAACCAGACCTTACTGGGAAAAAATTTGTATGTACGTGAAATTCCACTTCCTGAGCATTTCAGGGGTGCAATGATGTGCTGTTGAAAATGTGGTAAAATCAAATATGTATTGACATAAGAATTTTCTAGACTTCCTTCAAATAAAGAACCAAATTAAGATGTACTTGTTGTTGAAGAATTTGGCATCTTTTTTAAAATTTTTGTCTAACAACATTGCTTTAACGCAAAAGTCTTCGTTTATGACCAATAAAACCTTTCTTGCACTACTTCAGGAAAGTGCTCATTCCTTCATTGCTCCTTTTTCTTTGCAAATAATGCTGTTTTTTCTTAAAACCGCCCAAAAACGAATAAACTCAGCCATTGAACCTTAGGGCATCTATATTTTGTTGGCCTCATCAAAATTAATGTTTGTATGATTTGCTATTGACAGGATAACTTATTTAGAGGTAACAGGCTCATTTGCAGACAGGCTCATATGCAGACAGGCTCAAGACATGATTTGTAAACAACAGAAAACATGCCAACAGGGGGGTTGCAGCTACCAGCAGAGGCTTGGAAAAAAATAACCATGAAGGGGCCTATTTTTTCCAGAAAAACCATTTTTTCATTGGTGCAAGTGGGGCAGTTGGATAAAAAAGCATATATTTTCTGGAGCAGTATGCATGTATTTTCCCTTTCTCTGATTTATTCCAGACCTTTTAGGTTGACACTGCCTCAACTTGCATTGCTAACAGATAGATGATTTTTCTGTGCACTAAGTACAGAGAAGTCCTTTGATTTGCAAGAAAAATGATTAAACATGTGAGTGCTCTTGTGAATAGTAAATATCATCTTGATCATACGCCCAATACAGACGCCGGTATTTAAAAGTATTTTTGTAGTGATTCACCAAGTATTTCTTCCATATTGCTGATCACATGTTGACACTGCTTCTCAACCTCAAATGCCTCGTCTGAAAATAAATTGAATTCATCAGATGCCAGAACTACACAGATTTAATACTTCAAGCAGCATATATACAGGCCTTAATTTCACAACTCTAGGTAATGCTACACAATGACAGAACTCTGCAAAGCACATATATTTATATAGTATATAATAGCAAAAAGGAAATTGTAATTGAAAACCCAAAACAATGGTAACAAACTTCAGCTTAACTTTAACATTTTTGAATGTCTAAATCAAATCAGACAGTCAATATTTAAAGATAAGGGATACATCCAGCTTGTGATAGCTAGTTTGTTATCGGTCAATCTGAGTTGTAGAATTGGCTATGATTTCTTCTACCAAAAATGCCTTGCAAAAACTCTCACACACCAATATCATTGCTTACTTTTCATTTGCTTGCTCAAAGTACCCAAAAGATACCAACAATATGCAAATATCTACCTTCCATCAGCTCTGCAAGGAAAGGAATGGTCTCTGGGAGCAATATTAAATAGCTTTCTCCAATGCGCTTGTGAATTTCCTCCAGGATCTTTAATGTGGCAAGGCGAACCTGTTAGATAATACTAAATATTACAGCATTGACATATCTAAACAAAAAGTCAGCTTCTGGTCATATTTTCATAAAGAAAGCTCTGTGGACCTTCAAATAAAGTTCTCTAAAAAATTTTGAATAGATAACTATTTTAGTTTCCACTTGTGTAAAAAAGAGTGCTTAAACATATTTAAGATATTTCAAAAGAATTTAAAAAAAGTAATCCCCTAGAGTTACCCCGAGCTAACCATATAAATGAATAATGTGATAACCTGTGGTGATTGATGCCTCGTTTTCAGAAGAACTTGGTAGTTCAGTGTCTTCCAACAAGACTCCTCATTAACAGCCACTGCAAATGAGGCCAAACAAGGAACAAGATGATTTATCACGCGATCATTATATTCCTCTCCTCCCATTTCGTTGTCAATCTACAAAAACGAAATTTCCTTTTAAGAAAACCGAATAACTAACCAATGTATGCAACAAACAACAAAATAATATGCTTATTATTTCATTTATTATTTTGGTACAGTACCTGATCAACAAGTGGTGTCATGAGAGACTCAAACCTCTCCTTGTTAACAAATCCATGCGAGTCATGCAAAAAACAACTTTGCAGGCAGTCAAATATGTTTATCAACAGCAAGTTTGACAGCTCTTCATTCTGCTCTTTGAATAGGGGCACATCTACGAAAAACATGTTAATTAAATATTTCTTGCTATTAGATGAAACAGTTCAAATATTTTGAACACAACTTGAAAACGGCACATGTAGCCTACCAAGGGCTGTATTAAGTTGAGTTTGGTAAAATGGCTTTTGCAATCTGGATAAAAAGTTGAATAAAGTCCTTCAAAGAGAAAAAGAAGGTTAATTCATCCCGTGCTGGAATCATAAAATTAAAAAAGCTTAGCACCATAGGAAAGGGCTTTACAGATTGGGGAGAGGTCTTAAGGGGGCCCTTGGATGACAATGTGTTGGTTAGGTAAACTACAGTTTGATATTTAGGGTAAATGAAAGTTAGAAAGTATTAATATACCTTCATCATTTTTGTTGCATTTACCAATTAGCTCTGCACAGGGTTTTGTGATGTGGCTGGCAAAAAGTAGGAAAAGGCCTTTCAGTTTTCTAGCAATGGCCCCACAGAGTCGATAAAATGTTATCAATCTTGTTGCTTTCTCCTCATCAGATGATGACCAACTGGAAATCTAAACAAGCGAAGGTAAATCCAATTATCAATACCATATTCATCTATAAATAATAATTAAAAAAAATTGATCTGCAAATATTACATGCCAGCAAAATGATTGCTATGTGATTCTCTGTGGTACATCAGCAAAATTTGGCACTGCTGCATGCTAGCTACATAATATATACATTATAGCTCCTTTAGTTCTGTATATATACATTCAGTTTACAAAAAATCTCAAATGAATAACTAAAATTAATTAATTTGAATACGTTTGTCAAATCACTTGTCTTTTAACATAGATCTATAATCATAGTGTGAATCCTTGTGGAAAACAGGGGATTTATTATGAATAAAAACATGGTTCCTTTTTTAAATTATTATTGGGTGTATGATTTACATTTTGATTTGAGTATAATTATATGTACCTTTAAAAAGATTGGTCTGAACAAGTTTTCTGAGAGTCTCATCACCAGAGATGTGAAAGCTGTAATTATTTTGTCTTCTATGACATCAATATGTTTTTCTGGCTTCCCTGCTAGATGGCTGCGTATATCCAAAGCTTTTAAGAAGAAAGCCAAAAGCTTCAAATGATGTACTTTGATCTTATCTCTTGGCATCACTTCCATGGCATCCTGTGCAATGCCCATCAGCAACAATAGAGAGTGCTAAAACCATGGGGAAAACAAATTCTATTACATTGGCGAATAACATAATGCTAAGGTTATTACAAAAGGCAAAATAAGCTTAAAATTAATTTGATAAGAAACAAACAAACAGCATATGGAGGAAAATAGCCTTGAATATATCTATCACTGAGTCTATCAATAGCATACTAGGGGACATAATTGGTTATTTGTTAATGAATTAGCTATTTACAAAGAGAAATATGAGCTCTGATGACTTTTAATGCATAAATATAAATAAATAGTTCTGAAATTAGGGATGGGACATAAGAAAGAAAAAACACAAATTATACCTCTTGCATTTTTTATTCTGTTTCCATTACAGATTATAAGTAAGATCATTAAGCAAAAGGTGTGCAGTCGAAAGCTTCCATAACCCATACCAAGCAATAGACTCAAATTCAAATCGAAGTACTTACATTTTCAGATTGCCTGATTTCATCAAAGCAAGTGTCCAGAGCTGGGATAAGAACTCTGGGCGTAACTGACTGTGATACTTGTTTCGATATCATTGCAATTTTTGATTTAATTTGTTTCTTTGTAGATTTAACAATTTGTTCTTCATCATCCTGATCAGACCTTGTGACTATACACAAAATCTTTCCCAGGTATGGACTCATGAAACTCGACAATGACTCCAGAATTTTTTGAAGGGCTGTAAATGCATTCAAAAGCAGAGAGTCTCTCCTAAAATAGAATTAACTTTGTTACATGCTTATTGGTCATAATCAAACCCTAAGTTCACAACCAACTCAAACAACTCAAACAACTCAAATTCTAGCACTAAAGATCAAATTACATTTTTCCATTTCAGCACAATACTCAGAAATCAATGGCATGATATGTTGCTGTACAATGATATAAACATATAATTTGACAAAAAAGGAACCAACCCTTTCACTTCATAGCTGAATAACTGAAGTAGTGGGGGCATTAAGTCTGGTAGGAACTCAATGAAATGAAAGCTCAGACTTGTACAGAGTTCTCTGGCACACGCGAAAGCACTGGCAGTGATTTGTGAATTGGTTCCAGGGGCCAATATTATTGAAATTGTCACAGGGACCACAAACACCAGTTGCTCAGCAAACTCAACTCCCACCAACTGAATAATCAACTTCATGGCTTGCAGTGCAGCATGTTTATTTGCAGGAAGCTCTGAGGAGTTTGTTTTCACCACTTCCACAAGACTTTTTGCCACATCAACCAGAGCCATTTTCTGAGCAAAACAATGAAAAGTGTTGAATTCTAAACATTGAAAGAAAATATTTCAGTGCTATATATACTGCTTTTTATTACGTATTTAACAATGTAAGGGAATTGGAGAATTATGGACTCAAATGAATGAATCCAGAGAAACTAATCTGATTAGCCTATTTTTATTTCTTTAACTATACAGGCCTGGCCTGGTTAGCTTGCCTGTTATAATTTTCCCATGAAAGCCTGATTAATGTATAAAAGATTTGGTGAGTCAAAAGATGTAAGAAAGGATATGAAATCTACTTAGCAACTAGGACTTAGCATAAATAAACAAAACAAACTTCTCGAAATTAAAAATATATTACAAATGTTGACAAACCTGATGACGACTTGGATCACTTGTTGCTTTTAGATTTTTAGCAGTAAGTTCAAGGGCACTTCTTCGCACAGCAGGGTCTTCATTCTGCATTAGTTGGCCGGTTACATGGACAAAAATATCAAACTCCAGCAGCCTGTACACCTTCAAGCATAGAAAAAGCATCACTTTACGCTTCTTTAATGAGGCAGACATGGACACAAAACTGACTACAATAAACTGCAACACGAAAGGAATTTCAGTTCAAAACTATGTCTTCATTATTCTGTTTTCAAATGTTTGCATTTTGAATCACTTTGCTTTCTGTGTTTCCGAAGGTGTTTCCATTAAAACGATCTATTTTCAAATTACCCCATTTTCAAGTCCCTCTGCTTTCAACAGCCTTTTCAAATGTCTCCATTTTGTTAATGGTAACACAAAGCCAAAAAAGAAGACATTCTGCTCTGTTTTCATTTAATGCTTAGCCTTTTACTGCAATAGGATAGGAAATTTAGCACACCTTTTCAACTAATTCATTTCCCTTCACAATCATCGTTTTCCAGTACTTTGTTGAGGATGCCTTTGCGTCATTCTCAGCGTTCTTGCCAATAGCACAAGCCAATCTCAAAACTTCTTCCACCAGCCTAAGAAAGGAAAGTTTTAGTGATAGGCACAAATACTAAAATATTGTCAGTGTATAGAAGCAATGGCCAGAGAATCCAAGAATCAGGAAAAAAATTCACAGAAGAACGGCAGAAATATGATTATTTTGTGAACACTTGGTTGACACTCGAAGAGCTCCGCAGCGCTCAAAGTGACATGCTCCCGTTTCATATGCAAGTGGTAGAAGGATCTTATTTTTAACTCATGTCTATGCACCTTCATGATGAAATAAAAATGCGAATATACACCTTTGATCAAGCAATTAACCAACCAGGATTTTAGAAAAACAGCCTTGACTACCTTGAATAAACGCACATGCGCTTCAATGAAAGTGAGTCCTTATAGAAAATGTTACATAATGTAATCATTCCAAATTTACCTTGGAAAAAGTTCTTGCAGTACCGGAAAGGTGAGGTGTCTTGTTGCCTGTAGACAAGAAATTATGTTGCAATTTTTGAAATAAATTCAAAATTTTTTTCTCACAAAAAATCGCAAAAAAATAGATGTGATACCAGGTAAAATTAAAGCAGTCCAGTTTTTGACATAAGAATGCTTTTCAAAACTAGAATTTATAACTGTTCCCAAACATTTTCTACTTTCAGAAAAAGCAATATATTTTTGCGTTTATAAAGAATTTTTGTTCAAAATTCAGAGTGTGTAACATACGGGCACTTCAAAACAATCTGACGTATAAACGAAACTCTAGCCTTTGGAGAGTACAGCGGTAATAAATCCCATTAAGTTATAAACTAAAGGGATTGTCACTAATTCAAAATTTATTTCAAACAAATGTAATTGAAACAACTGAAAAGCTCAATGCCATAAGTCTATAATACCGTAATACTGAAATCTCCATTAGAAAGAGTCTGCGACAGGAACTCGATGCATTTATGCTTGTACAGTCGAATTTCCTTGGTTGAATGCTTCTTTGTATCGAACAGTGGAACAAGGTCTTCCGTTTTCTTTTGCACCCCTCGTGTTGCACGTCTCAATCTACCTTCTGGAATGCGAGAAAACAGTCGCATTGATTACTTCAAACGCATAAACAAAAGAGATTGGAAGCACAACTAACTTAGGATATAACAGGAAATGCAAAGAATGGAAATTTAAAAACATATTGTTTTAGACAATGACATAGACCGTTTTGCGTATAATACTAAAATGCTTTTGCGGGGCAGTGCTGATAAATGGCTTGGCCTCAAGTGCTGGCTTGAAAGCATGACCCGATAGCTTAGTTGGTAGAGCACTTGACGTACAAAGTCAAGGGTCGTGGGTTTGAGTCCCGCTTGGGTCGGTTATTTTTCCGCACTCTCTATGATCCTTCGTAAGAAATCCTGTTGCCTTAACCTTTAAAAATGCTTTTCCATTTTAAAATATAAATCTGTAGTACCTTCTTGTTGTTCGTCTGGTAATGATGTAAGGAACTGAGCCAGATAACCGACTGTAATTGCCTAAAATTGAGCAGATATTCTAGAAGTTACAATCACAGAAGAGCAGCTTCATACAATGTACATCCACAGTTAATCACATAAACTTTTCCTCTGCCGATTCTAATTTACTCCAATTTGACAGGGGGTAGTTACGAGGTTTTTTCAAAAAGGGGCATGAGCTTTTGTAAATCGTATTATAATGAGACAGTACACACATGGTAAAACACACAAACATCTTGATATCTCGTCCTTGAGAGCAGAAAACATTTCGTGGTTTAAGAAGAAAAGGGATAAACATCAAAAGGTTCCAACTGCCACCCGGACTTCTCAATATCGCTCAGCTGCCAAAAAGCTGGACCATTTTGTCCAGGAGAATTTGCTACTTATCAGCTATAAGCTATCATCAGAGTAGAATTTTCCTTTTCGGCCTTCCTTGCTTTAATGGAGCTTCCACTAAAGTCAATGTGTATTATAAGCAATCAATCATTTAAACAATTTTGACAAGTTCGCTTTCTCCAGACACATACCTGTTCTTGCAAGGAAAAGTTCTTCATGAGCAGAAGACAAAAATCATCGGGCAGGGACATTTCTTCTGTCTGTTGCTGAAACATAAAGCCATTGCAATTAGGTTAAATATCTCAACTTGTGTGCAGAGCTCAATAGGTTGGCACAGCTATGAGCTTGAGCCTACTCCTGATATCATTAAGAGACTCTTGGTCATACTTGCCACTGCCCAACTTTACACACCAACAACATAACTCAAAAGTGTTGAAGTAACGGGCATATTATGGGACGATAGTGCTATTTAACAGGCGCTTTGAAAATCGATAGAGATGATTTCATCATGACATCAACATGGAAATATCCACATAAACAGCTATCAAATATCAACTCAGCAATGGGAAGCGATGTTCCGAGATGATTGAATCTAAAAAAGTATTCGTGCAAAATAACAATCAGAGTTTCTAGATGCGACATAGAAGAGAAGCTTGGCTCATTACTTCACTTTCGGACTTTTTACTGATTTTCAGGACGATCTTTTCCAGAAGTGTGGCCACAATGACATGCAGGTGCCTTTCAGAGCCCAAAACCCTAGCGAGATGCTCCAGTAGAATAATCCGACGATGTTCTGGCATGTAAGGAACAGCATCGACGAAAACCCGGACCACCAACTTCACAATATCATTAGTGTTTGGCGTGGCGACATCTTTGCTTGAACTGGAAGCATCATCTTCTGTCTGCATTTACAAGAAAAGAGGAAGTTATGGCACAAAAAGTCTCTGAAATTGAAAAGGCTGCTGAGCAGACAAATCATCACCATCAATAGTAGTTTCACTATGTCAACTTTCTAACGTCAACTCATTTCACTATAACCTAATAAATACTAAAAATTATTGGATAATAATAATTCCCATTTAGATCATTAGCTTTTGGATTTCTTCTGAACAAAGGAGGTTACAAGTAGTGAACAATGCCAATTACAAGCAACAAATCATTTGCGGTTCCATTTAATACAAACTACAGATTGCAGCTCATTGTGTGACATCAGCGAGATACTGTTTCAAAGCGATATCAATGTCCTTTAGGCGCATGCTAAAATGAAAGCTGTTTAAGATTGAGCAGAGCGTTGAAGTTGAAAATACACTCTCAGCAGAAACCAGGAGCCAAATTAGTTAACCTAGCAAAACTCCAGAGCATATGTCCTCCCAAGCTAACTGTAGATAAGAATGTATTTGAAAGCACACAAAATGCCTTACCGACACCAAAGTTGGTATGACTGAATCAATTGTCCTTTTGATGATATCAAAACTGTAGCTGTCATCCTGGCGTAGAACATTTGCACCCATGAAGGTGAAAATTGACATTATGTTGTGAAGCACCAAATCCTAGAAAACGTGACAGGAAATAAAGCACTTGATTTATATATATATATAGCAGGGGCCTAAATTTGCTACCAAATTATTGCTAGAAAATGTACGCCACGAACTTGGCTATTTGACACGATTCTTTAACAGCTTTGGATTGGTGGTGACTGGCTTGAACTTACCAGCTCGGTGATGCTGCATTCATTCTAGGGCTAAGCTCCATCAGTTTTGTTGATACTAATGGATCTGTACAAACTTTTATTATGAAACAAAATTGACTTACCGGGAATAAGCTTGCAGCCTTTCCCAGGACCAGCAAAGCCTGGTGATGTGTCTGTGGATTTTCCGACGTCCTGAAACACTCTATGATTTTCGCCACGCTGAACTTATCTTGTGGAAGGACATCTGGAGAAAATGAGAGTATCCTAGTCAAAATGTCGAGCACACTAATAATTCTACGGATGTTCATAGCCATAACACATATAAACCAAACTTTGTATGTCTACTAGCTGTAGCAAAAAAACATATGGAGAAATGTTTGCCTCCACGCCCAAAGAGGTTTAAGCTGTTGGAAAGGAGCCTACAACTTGCATCAACATTTAAGTTGTCTTTTCTACTTATAGCAAAGGGTTATGACCTTTGGAATTAACTTTTTTATTATTGCGAGAATGTTTCACACGGACTTGTGAACCGCAAAGGGTTGCAATCTCCACGTCTTGAGAAATGAACAGAAAAGGTTGTCTTTTGATTATGACAAATAAAAATCAATAGCTATTACAATCCAAAGTGAACAATAAACTTCGTTGCTATTACCTCGTGATCCAGATTCAATGATCTGTCCAATGCTCCTAGATATTGCACCCAACAAAAGCTGCTTCATATATTCCATTGATGACTGGCTTGTGACATTCGTTTCCAAACACCTGTTGTCAAAAAGATAGTGGTCCTCTCACAAAATTCAAATTAGCTGTATGGTGCAAGAGTTGATAATAACAGAGATGTGCATAACTGCCACTCTTGTAAAATGGTCTTTACTAGTTTGCACCATTTTTCCTTGACACTATTCACAGATTGGGCACTTTGCTGTATTTTCTAGTGGATCATTAAATAATGCATGTTTACTTGCAGTACTTTTCCAACTCTTTATGCATATGGTACAAGGTAATCAAAGAGCAGAAACAAGCTAGAAATTAATAGCTGTCAATAGAAATGAAAAGGACTTCGGTTAAAAATTTGAGTTAACTATGCATAGTTTTTATATGACAAATCCCTAGCATTTTAAACGATTGTCAGTTCTTATATATAAGTTTGGCCCTTCTGCCGAAGATGGAGGCAATTACACTCACAGAGAAAGCATTTCGAAGATGGAAACAATCAATTTTTCATTGTAGATCAAATTTGATTTATGTTGGATAACTTCAAGAAGGACCAAAACTTTGTTCCAGTTGGGAGAGTCAGTGAGTGTGTTTGGATCTTCATCAACCACGCTTTTTGTGGTCCTGAAATTCAAAAATAAATCAAAATAGAAAAAAAGAGAAAATCGTCGCATACTTTGTTTCGCCAGGTATTGACAACTTTCAACAGTTATGACCAATATATGCACAGAAGGTATTAATTTGACACCTAAGCAAGCAAAGACAGGGCTTAAAAAATACCATTAGATACGAGCTAGGTAGTCTAATTTTTAATCTTAACCTTAAAACGTGCTGATTCCTAGAAGTGCGTTTCTTTCAAAATGTTCTGACTTGAAAATCACCATTTTCCCATTCGCAAAATCATCAGCATGATTTTTGCAAAAGTTCGAAAAAATAATAAATCGTAAAGTATTGAAGACTGTCGTCTGCCATCTACTATAAATGCTCGATGGGGTGTAAGCCGAACACTACACTTTTGTGGTATACAAAAAAGACAGAAGCTGCTATTATGAGCTTGTCCAGAAAGTATAGAAAATATTAAAAAGGGCAAACCATAGATTGATTGGATTTACATTCATGTTTCAACAACATAACAGGATTTCTACCAACCAATACTACGCATTTTACTTCATCTAGCAATTCTATAACCTGTCTTCTGTCATCACCAGAAACGTACAATCGACCACCATAAAACACAGACTTGGACATCAAAGAACAGACAGCTATTTCTCGCTGCTTGCAAGATGATACGTTCAAGGCTGTCAAAAAGTTCAAAACGATGGACTGCTGCCATTGACAAGCAATCGCAAAAGCACTTGAAACGCATCGTATTACCTTCGAGCCCTCTTTGACTTGCTGGGTTGCGGACCCTGAATGTGCTCCTTGAAATAGGTGATTTGGTCGGCAATATCATCAGCACTAATGGGTAACTGAAATAAAAATTCAAAAAGACAGTAAAATACATTAACTTTCACAGGACTCTCCTTATCTGCAAAAATTAAATTGTTCTATTGCTCGAGCTGGAGAAACAGTGCAGTGTAGTTAACTAAAAAGTGGGTTTCACAAAATCTACTGCAAACGAAAACTGCAGATAATGGCCCTTATTGCTAAACGCCGAATATACGACACACCCAAATACTTTCTGTTGACATGGTTCACTGTAGACCAAGAGGCAAACGAAGCTTTATGAAAAATATAAGTCTCCGTTGGCCCTGTGTGACGTGCTATTGGTATGAGTGTATACGGCTGGTAAATGCAGTGTATACGTGACTGGATTTAGGACTGCTGGGAACTAAATTTGATTGGGGCCCCTTTGAATATATCGAACCAATTCGTGCCATGCTACTCAACTGCATTTTATGTAAGTTTTCCAAACTTCGCTCGGGGCCCCCTGAAGTTGGAAATCTTAGGAGGCTCCTGGGCCTAGGCCAACTAGGCGTATGTGTACATGCGTCACTGGTTGTATAGAGAATGGTACAAATGCAAGCGAATCGACTGGGAATCGACGATAGACCAACCTCCACTAGTTTTGATCTGATTAGCTTCGATGCAGAGTTGCTGCTGCTGTTCACAAATGATATGAGAAGGGTGTCAAATATTTCGTTCTTCATTTTACTTGAAGTCATGGCTTCAAACAGTGGCACTGTTACCTGCAAGGGAATTCAGGGAATCAGTGGAGGATTTTGAGAGTGCATAAAAGTAGATTCGCATTAGTTGATGGTGCACACAAAGTCACTAGTCTAAAAATGAATTTCCGAGCTGGTAATCTTTATAAAAATTAGCACCAGAAAAGCAAATGTCTTGGGCTACATTTGCAGAAATACTATTTACATTGTATTGTAAAAAAGCGGTGTATTTTGTGCCAAAAACATAGTTTGATCAAAGCTCGATAGTTTGTAGATTGAAGAAGAGTAGAAAAATTAGTGACGACCTAAGTGTGTTGTTTTTGAAGATCAAATGAATACCAAGAAGATGTCTTTGATGCAAATATGGAACAATTTGTAATATCGACCCCGATAATAGCCCGAACATAACAAGGAACAAAACAAATCCAGAAACTCCAGACTCAAAATCCTTGGAGATCCCATATGGTCTTTAGAAGCATTTACTAGTCGAAGGTAAAGATTAAGGAAATACAGGCCTTAATCGCTAGTTAATCGCGAATACTAATCCCAATATCCTTGCGATCGATCCTTAGTTACCAGGATTCTGACCAGGAGAGATTGACAGATCGGATTAAAAATAAGAACGATTAATGGGGGCTGCCCAAACACGTACTTGCTTTAGGCATTCCTCTTGAACTGTTAATGAAGAGCCGAAACAAACACGACCAAGAGTCAGTGCTGTTTTAAATTCTTTCAACGATATGGGGGATTTTTCAAATACGTTGGCAACAGCAGGAGTGAACTTTCCAAGCAAAATACGATAGAGGTTGAACTCGCATTCAGAAAGACCTGTGAATAAATACAGTGATTCATCATGAAAAGGCTTGCAAAAACATTGCAATGGGAAGCTACCTCAGGCTAATGGTACCAAAACATTAAGATAAGAAAGAACGATGATTAACTAAACATAAAATTATGCAACTTGGCCTATCATGAAAGGTCATATAAGGTCTTGAAAGGTCGTGAAAGGTCACGAAATGCCACAAAAGGTCATGATAGGCTATGGCAAATGATATAGAATAGCCTAACGGGTCAAACGTCATGGAAATTTTAATCACAGTAGAACTGTTTTCATATACTTGCATGCAATATAAATGAACTTGTTCAAAAGATAATTTGCACTTTTCATGTACGTACCGTTGGTTTGGGCAGTTTTTGTTAGCTGTCCAATGGCAGGTGTCAAATGAAGCAAAAAGTCCTGCAGCACAAAATGAGCCATATGTTCAGATAATGTCAGAAACACAGTATCATCATACACAGCAACAATATAATTTACCATACGCATTTAAGTACATATAAGAATAAAGCGTGAATAGATAATTGCATTTTCCAAAAAAACCAGGTTGAAGTTTCTCCCAGTAAATTTTAAGCCATATTTCAGTTCAAATTTTATATATAGTTATGTTTGCAAATTTTGGAAATAGAGTCTTTCTTCTAAACATGAAGAGAGGACGAAGGAGATCATGACTACATGGCTAAATGACCATTAACAACATACCGGAAAGATAACAGACGATGTTATTGTAGCTATTCCGAGCTGCAAATTGACGTTTGACCGGGAGATGAAAGTAGAGAAATATTTTGTCAGTAGCCTCATGTCTTCAAGCTCCTCCTGCTGAACCATCTCGACGTCATCATCGCCACTGCACAGCGGCCTGAAGAGCCTCTCCAGTACACTGAAGACAAATGCAAATGGCAATTATTAGGAGCTGGCACACGAAAGAACAGGTCCAACCTACAGCGCTGATGCTGAGGTGGTGCCTGTTAACGAGAATGTTGCAACAACCTCTTTTAGGGAGAGGAGAACCTCAAGCAAGATGGTTTTTAGGTCTCTTCCAAGTATACAGTGCACATAAACAAGTACAGAAGTTGCAGCAACAATGTTTTGCAAAGTAATTTATCTAGGATCTAATACGAAGATCTTTGCTTTTGCATACACAGATGATCCGTGCTTACTTGCAAATCTGTTGATGGTCCCCAACAATTTCGGTATCATTTGCTACAACGAACTTGAGCAAATACTTCAGGGCGCCGTCTAACTTGATCCGGTCATTGTCATTAAGTGCTTGGATGCAGCTCATTGCGGCTTCCCGTACAACCTTCAAAGGGTGGTGCAGGAACACCACCAGAGTCGGAAGAACTAAAACAGGGAGAAACGATGTTAAGCCTAGACCTCTAAGACAAGGCTCGCCAGTTATAGACAAAAGGTGCTTCTTTATGTTTTAATGAGTCCGCTATCATTGAAAGGGGCGATTTTGCCAATTTTACATTTCACTTAAATGAGAAAGAAAATCTCACTGCAACACGAAATGTACCCATTCTATATGTCTATACCTTCAGAGTCAAAGGAGACCAGGCGCTCGATATCCTTTCCCAGCGTTTCCACACAGACTTTGAATATATGCAGTGCACAGACGATAACCTCAATGCGACCAAGAAATCGATTATTATCCATCAGCCAATCAAAGGACTTTGGGTTCATGAATATCTGACAAAGGAACTGCAGCAAAGCTTTTGGCGAGGGAAGATGGATCTAGAAACAAAAAGATAAAAGTGGGTCCACAACTCTGAACGAATTGACAATCATTAAGTGTCGCGGCATCAGTTGCTGCCTCTGAATATACATCTTGAATCGATCCTTCAGGGGAGCACTATGAAGCATGGAAGATAATCTGGGGGCTTTTGAATCCGAAAGTCTGTAAAAACATGACCTAATGCCAAACATAATTACAGAAATATTCTCAAAAACAAATTTTCATGTAGAGTGTTCAAGGTCCTAAATCGATGTGCTAAACCATCTCTTGTCATTCTTGTTTAGAATGTCCCCTGAAAGGTCTGATCTTAAAACTTCTGTGTGCTCCTCCGCCATCTTAGGAAATTTCCTTTGCCCTAAATGGCAGCTACCCTTATCTACCCGTAAAAATACAATAATGATAATACTGAAATGAAACATAGAGAACTTCCAGTACGCAAATATGAACGAAGGACAATTTTAATTGTCGTCTAGAAAACGTGAAACTTGGTGTAGAGTCATCACGTTCCATTATTTTTAAAGCCTAGCTACCATGCATTGAAAACTCCTGATCATCTAAAAATGCATCAAATTATTGCAACTAGCAGCTATGTACAAAATTTCCTAGGTGGCTGTTGCCATAGGGCGAAGTCTGCTCGCACCAAAGAACGAAATCATGATTGGATATCCTACTCAACCTCTTAGCTACAAAATCGCTTTCTGAAAATAAGAATGAGTAGAGCACAAAGACATAACTTTACTATAGCAAGTTGAAAACATAATTTCTACATGCTTCGGCAAGGTGCTTTTTATTTGGTACCAATTAAAACCAAACAAACCTTTAAAAATTCTTGAAGCAAAGACCTGAAGACTAGAACGTATGGATGTTTCCCCTTTTCCTTTCCACTCGCAGAGGCCAACATTTCAAAAATTGTCACATGAAATTCCGAAGTTTGAGCATGTTCTTCTGAAAAAGATATTGGTGAGCATAAATGACAACACAAATAATTTCACAGATAATGGTTTCACAGAAACCATCCAAAGGGTAAGTGTGGTTGGGTCTTCTTTGAGCATTAATAATATATATCTAAGACTAAAAGAAGTCATAGGCTTCACTAAGTTAATCCTAAAATGAATGAATAGATAATGGACAGCAAAAAGAGGAACATTAATATTCAGTGTGGGCCAAGAAGAAGTGAGAAGAGCTAGCAGACCAACCTTTGCCAGCTTCAGAAGAGCCTAATTTGTGTACGATTTTTCTTAGGAAAAGACAAACAACATTCATTCTTGCAAATTTGCTTTTTTTCTTGGCACAACAATTTGTTGTGGCGACTCTGTTTACCAACTCTGAGAATGTCTCATCGATATCCTTTGAAGACTGAAGTACCTGAAAATTGGATCAAAAAAATGTTACTGAAAACATACTAACGATCTTGCTGCAAAGAAAAAAAGCTAGCAGTGCACGATGACTGGTAAATGCAGCCATGGAAAGCTTTTGTTGGTACGATGCATTCAAATGAATGACCGAGTAAACGTGCTGCTGTTGGAACGGATATACCTCAGTGTATCTCGCCTTTCCATCCATGGAAGTGAAGGAGCCTACTACACTTCTCAAGAGATCCTCATGTTTTGAGACGAAGTCAAAAACTTGTTCTTGGGACAGCTTTGCGAGTAATTTGAACAAAACTGCGTACAGGAAAGCTTCAGCGACAAAATCGGCCTTCTTTCCACTTGCAAATTGCAGGGCAGATTTGATCTATAAAAAGAAAAAGAGGTTGACGTAAACACGGACCAAACATGGACCAAACACGAGCCAAACACGATTTAAACATGAACCACAAACAAGCCAAACACAAGCAAACATGCACCGAGAACAAACAGATCCGATTCAAATACGCCTTCAACTTGATAATTTCAAGTAAAGAAAGAAGCCCATGCAAAGAGTTAATTTCATGATAAAATGAAAAACAAAAATAAACACCAGGAAATATATCTCAGCACCAAGTAAATCTTCTGATGACAAAAGACAACAAATATATGACTTGATGTGTTGCTATTGCGTTTTCTAATAAGGTTTTTTGCTATATTGAAATATCTTGCGAGTTATATAACAATTAAAAAAAAGTCAGATTCAACTGCTTTACCCAATAGTCACTGTCACTATCCTTAGCCAATAATGAAGACACGGTATCCAAAAATTCACAGTAAATGGCAGCAGCAATCTTCTTCTTCTCGGCAGCAGTTTCGAAACCCTTTAAATCTACGAAAAGGAGCATGCGTCATAAGCTGTAAACGTCAAATCATGACGAATTCTAATGATATATTAGATAAATACAAAGAAAATTCTAAGAAGTGAATTTGTATCAAAAATGAGTCACAGTAGATAGAAACAGCGGTATCAGCTTTTGCATCGTTAAAGGACTTTTCATCTGACACTCTTCGGAGGATGCAAATGTCGGAAAATGATAAAAAGCTGATACATGAAATTACCAGTTGCGGATGGGAAAACACTAGAGGGTGCTAAGAAGATCGTCTGATTGGCGGTAAATGACCAATGAGACCTTTTTGGCACCCCTTGTGCTCCATGGTTGTTAACTAGATCTACTTGGGGTTAATTTCCCTCCTTCCTTTCATCTGTGAGCTTATTTGAATATTACTCAAGTCCTTTGCAGTTCGTTTCAGCCACAACTGGCTTGTGTTCTCTATTTGTGCAAACGAACTTGTAAACGAAAGCGCTGATGCAATTAACAGAAGCACGAATGAATAAAAAAGGACCTAAAAACAGAGGCATTTCAGAGTGGTCTTCTTCCTGGGCTTTCCGTGCATGGAACAGTTCCCCTTTAGCAATGCGCAGTCAAAAACTCACCACAGGGAGCTGAGCTAATGAACATGGGTGCCCTGTGTGCAGCTCTGTCATGCAAGGTACTCAGAGCCAAGTAGAAAGACAAAGTTTTAGGTGAATAATTCACAGCTTCGGGGGTGGAAACAATTCTGACGTTTCAGTAATCACTGTAAGCTTACCACGTACCTGTTTTTTTGAGAATCATTCGGATTCCTAGCACGAAAGGATTTTTGGATCCAAAGTTTGATTCAAGAAGATTCTGGTAAAGTGGCATCTGGTTCTTTGTAAAGCCAGCAGACGGTAGGAAGCATGGGATCAAATGGTAGATAAGCTCTACTGACATTGGGTTGGATTCATTGCCAAAGGTGTGGTCTTTGAAAATCTTGATAATATTTGCAGCCAGAGATAGTCTAGAAAGAAAAGGTAATCTTTTAGGAGATAGACCAACCTTCCAACCTGAAAGGATAAAGAACTGAGGCCGTACAAAGACAACTACAGAAGGCGATTCTTCTGAAATCTCATTAAAATCGCAACTAATTGACAGCAGACGTTAGTGTAAAAAGTCACGCAATCTAATGCAAAGCCGGAGAACAAGGTTCGATGTTAAAAAATAAATGGCTTTCAAACATCGTTAACCTTGTTGTTCGGTCGTTGTTAACCTATCTTATGGAGAGTATAATATAGAGGAACCATGATCAGCAAAACAAAAGTGCGAAAGAAAAAGAGGAAACTTCTAGCTAACAGAAAGAACACAATTGTGGGCTCAAAAATTGAAGAATAACGCTGCGGTGATGTTTTTTTGAAGGTCATGGTTCCAATTTATAAGATTGAACTAAAGAGGACTATCTAAGCTAAAGAACATAGAGTTTCACCTTTGGGGAAGCGAGGCAGCTTCAAGTTTTGTCTCAAGTAAATTGATTAAAGTTTCTTCATTGATGAACTTCAGAAGTTGGGAGCCACCCTTCAAGATCTCTTGGAAAATAGACTCTTCCTCATCATCAAGCCTTTGCAGCAAGGCACTTTTCACGAACTCGCTGTCTTCCATACTCTCATCCTGAAACAACAAGATATTGAATAACAACCTTAACAAGACTTCAAACCAAACACGAAAAACAACAGAATTCGATAGTCCCTCGTAGTTCAGAAAACTCCGAAAGAGATAACACAAGATACAGCCTTAGCATAAAGCAACCAAATCATCGATTAAAGATGTTAAAATACTGTATAATTCGGTTAAAAAAATTCATTGTGTTTCTGCTTTTCTATGAAATTTTGAGCCATTGAAATTTGATCTCTTTGGCTAAGCAGGCCGGGCCGTTAATGGCGGGCGATCATCAGTTTCTGCCTCAGTGCAATTCATCGCTCACCTCACTCTCATTGACAAATGAACAGCCCACTCTATGTCATTAATCATTACATCTAAAAGTACAACTACAGTATTGAAAAAGATTCTTTCGTTCATTATGACCATAAAATAAAACTTGCAGGAAGTATATTTTCTGTAAATGGTTTACTAGTCCACAAGTGACGTAAAAATAAGTGAAGTGCATATTTGAACGACTTTACACAAGACCTATATTGAGAAGATCAACTTATAAAGGACCTTGACATCTATACGTTTCCTTGAATTATTGATGAGGTAGAAAAGTGTTCAAACGGGTAAAATGTAACCCTAGACCGCATAGATACTATTTCACTTTGCATTAATGACAAAACAAAATGTAATTTGAAATTCAGTTCAAGTTCTGTTCAAAATTCCATCAATAGACTTATAGTTGATTTGCTTCTGTGGGCGAATCACCTTTATCGTTTTGTGAAGTTGGTTGTTTAAAGACGAATAGGGCATTCTTCTTTCAATTATCTACTCTATGTTACAACAACCTGAAAATCAACCGTCTGACTTTACGGAGAAAAGAAATGCATTGAAAGCCTGCCAAATGCTCACAGCCAGGCCTGCTTCTGGCCTAGAATCAAAGCCAAATAGCAACAAGCAATACTTATACTTAGGCCACGATATTCTGTCATTAGATAACTTTTAGAGAACAAACTGTCTTTAGATAACACAATAGAACTCTGTACAATAATTACTAAAACGACAAAGGTGGCACATGAAATGCAGGCCTCTCCGTTAGTCTTTTAGTGGGCGCGCGTTTTACCACAAAATTATAAGAATCAGAGGTCACAATGACAGTTTATTGGTTCTTGACCGGTAATATATTCAAGAGGTGTTTGCTTTAACTTGGCAATAACAACTTCCTCGAAAGTAGGATGGAAAGAAGCAACGGTTAATTTAGATATCAATCGATTTCGACCGCAATACTCTTTGTATAATCATTAACAAGGAGCGCGATATAAAGGTTGCTTCAAAACCAGGCGCGTGATTAACTGCGCGTCTCCGCAGCGACAGGAGCGTACCAAGGCGCGCCTCAAACGGAGAGGTCTGGAAATGTAGAGGAAACTTGACATAGTTTTCTGGTTGACGCCTAAAAAGGCAAGAGGGGCATATATACTGAAGCATTTGCCATTGCTGCTGCCATCTTAATCGTCACTTTTACTGAAGATGATAATTCTAAGGAGGGTAATTTCACCTCAGATGAAAGGCTTCTTATCAACTCTTGAACAGCCATCTTGCGTCTAGTTGTCTCTGGGTGATTCAGATTGACAATCAAAAGTGCTTCGGTGCCTGGAATGACCTGTGAAAGAATTTTCATACATCAATTCACTGGAATGGATCTAGTTTGTGGAATAAGTTTAAAGGGAGAAGGATGGACACAGTAAATTTGAAATGACTGTACATAATTTTTACATTGACATTCAATTGCAAAATAAACAGGCATGGAGCAGGCAAATATATTGTTTCTAACAGTCTTGAGGAATGTTAGAAAAAATCAAAGCAATAAAAAAACATTAAGTATAGCAACAATTGTCCACAACCCTGCAAAATGATGACCTTTCTGCTGTTCCTTGAATACAATATCAGACTTAGATGATACAGAATTAAAGCAATAAATGCAAACAAATAACTGAAGGGGGCTTTGTTTCCTAGAAATGTTGATGAGTCAGTTGTAATGATATAAAATTTAAAATGGCTGATAGAAACTCCTATCTGCATGTGCTAAGTACTTCTTTGTTTGATATAAGGATTACACACTTATTCCACAATAGCAGCACATTTCGGTGAACATGCAATTTTAAAGCACTGTTCTTCAGGTCATTATTTAACATGAGTAAGATAAGCATAATATGCTCCCCTATTTACATTCAATCATTTAGTAAGTATCCCAAGAGAAATCATACTTTATATTTTGAAGTGCATCCTCCAGCCAAGAAAACTTCCTGAAGCAATTCACTATCTGGGTTCTGTGAAACAAATTCCTTAACAACAGAGTCTGTCTCAGTTGGATATCTGAAAAAGAACCAATACCTTTCTATTCAACTCACAAAATTATATTTTTATATCGAAATGCTAATTATGGCATCATGTCATATTTACATGCCACTTGTGCTAGCCATTCTTATATCTGTAAGCATATGGCTATAAATCTGAGTATTTGATAGGAAAAAGCAAAACTTCTTATGAAATATATCTAAGAATCTGATTAAAATCTATTAATTAAAATACTAAAAGCTTATATATCTTTGTGAGCTTATATATCTTTGTGAGACCATAGAAATTTGAGGGACAGAAAGAAACATTACACACAATTTGATACTACCCATAATAAAGATTCCAGTCTAATGAGCTCAAGTCACAAAATCTTGCATGTAATTGCATACCTCTTTTCAAATAGTTGCATCAGCTTTTTACCAAGTTCTAGAAGATTTCCAGGTTCCGGGGAGACTTTTCTCAACTTTACATACTGCTCAAAAAATTTCCTATAAATGCAAAACGGCTTTTGACAACAAGACACATTGATAACAACCATACTTGTGAACGAAAAAGTTGTAAACAACCCTCAAATTTGAAACCCATGTATCAGGTGAATTATAAAAAATGCAAGGTGTCACCTAAACTGCCCTAGCGTCATCTCAAGTTCTGCTACAATGAATGATTTTTAAGATTTTTTAAATTGCACATTTATTGCATTTTAATGGATTAACTACCCTCAGTTAAAAAATCCTCTCTTTTATTTATCCTGCCTTATCTACTGTCTTAATAAAATGAGTTGTTGATCACATATGCAAAAAAATGTAGAATATTTTACAAAAACTCAAGTGGAGGTGATGCATAGAATTATGAGCAAATACCTTATAATATACTTCAATGATGTTCCATGTATTCTTGAGACTTGAAATATCTTAGTAAAGATTGGAATGAACTCTGAAGATTGCTCTAGTTCTGAGGCACCAGGTTGTGAAGAAATCAATCCAAGGTTCAAAAGTCCCACCAAAAAAGCTGGCAAAAAGCATGGCAAAGAATTCATCGCAGCAAGCTCACTTATCATGGCCAATGCATCTTTCATTTCACATAGTCTCCTTAGTGTCCTAAAATGAAGTGAAATTATTGCTCAGAATGCGTTACTGAAAGGCTTGAGGTAAAACATTATCAAGTAATAAACCATCACATAAAAAATTTTGGGAATCAAAAAAGTTCTAGTTTTCTAATACATATATTGAGAAATTTTGAAAGTAAGGACAGATAAGGGCAAAAAAGTTCGCACATTGTTAAGATACTTAGTGAAATCATTTTTTATTAGTACTGGAAACTGAAAAAAGGATTAACGAAACAAAGATAATTTAATTTGATGCAGCTCAAAATTTTGTAGAATTTAAAAGCACCAAAGATTCTAAGAAAATTTTATTTAAAGCCAAAACAACAACTAATTATAAAAGTTGATGGATTACTAGTTCTACTGGTCTCGTAACATACTTGTTTTGAAGTGGTTCTTTATGTTTTCTGTAGATGCATTCCAAAGTTAAAATCCCAAGCTTCACAGAGCTGGTTGACAAGGACTAAAATAAAGAAACAGCGAGAATATGTAAATAATTCCAACATTGAGGGCAAGATATTGAAAAATTCATATCACTAGCAAGTCACAAAGTAATTCATTTTCAACCGATTCATTCTAAGAAAAATCAACTACATTGTGTACTGATAGAGATCTGAACATTTGAATTGGATTATATGCTTTCAATTTACCTCCAGTATAATCCAAAGAGCAGAAAGGAAATTTTAAACATGTTCAGCATGCAAAAAGAAATTTTTGGGTACAATTGGTGCAAATAATGGGCATTGCAATACATTCAGTAGAAATAAGGAGCTTTCTTTGGCATGGTTATAAGTATGTTACTTTGCTTTATTGCCAATTAAAAGCACTAGGGCCAGTTTCTTGCATTAATTTGTGGTGTTTGTATTTTGTTTATGTACTACGAAACTGTATGAAGGGAATTTAAAATTAAATGAACTGAACTGAACAGTCCTCTTAGCAGCAGATCATTTAACATATAAGGCTTTTGGTTGGTATGTGTGTTTCTCGATATACATACCTTGCAAATTTGATTAACTAAAGGCACCACTGTTTGTTCCTTGAAAGTTTTGATCAAGCAAATTTGTGAAATCATCAAGTACGATGACACTTTATAGTCGTCAACGTCTGATTTAAGCCCCTGGAACAAGTATGGCAAAATCCGTGCAACTCTAGATTCATTCAAGTTTGGAGCCGACTCAGCAACGCCAAGCAGCACGCTTGCATAGAAAGAAAAAAGTGTCCTCAATTTTTCCATTGATTCGCCTTGTCTGCATTCGATTGCTGTTGGAATCATGTCGCAAATAAACGAGAGAAAAGCACTGTCCGACAAACAGTGCTGGATGAGAGTCAACTTGGAAAGCGGTTCGCCCGACTTCTGACATTCGGCCAACCATTCCCATTTTGCGGTCTCGTTGTTAAATTTTATAATGCTGATCACCCTTGAGAAGAAATTTGTCTCATGAAAAGGCAAGACGCAAGACATTAGGACATCAGTATTGAAGACATGTATGCGATACCTCCTCACCAACCATTCGAGGGTCTGTTGTGCTGGCTTCGTCAACACATACGGAGACACGCTGACAAGGAATTCGTTCAGCTTCTTGTCTAGCTTTTCATTAAACTCTTTAGGCTGCTGTGTCCGCTCAATTGATATGGCTGTTTCATTGAAGAGCGTCTTTTCAAATTTCCCAAACTCAGGGTCGATGTTTTGAAGATCTTCGAGTCCGCTTATCCCGATTGAGAAAATTGTGTCCAAGTCGATGTCAGCGGCTTCATGTGCCTCGAATAATATCGAAGCACGTTTATCTTGCAAGCCATGGACAATAAGAGCATCGGGAATTTGAAGATTCTGCAACTGTCTCGAAAGAGAAGTCATTGCTACTCAATGTTTGCTTAAATTCAGTATCCTACTTCTTTTCGTCCGTCCACGCCAAAAAACCTTAGGCCATGTGGGAATGAAACCTCGATTTAGAAACCAAAGCCTCTTTATGGTTTAAGGGTTGCCATGGTTCATGTCGTCACTGATCGCAGAAAGTGTTTTGATAGATCCAGTGATTACAATAATTTTTCATCGGGGTTAAGATTCTTACGAAAATAGAAGATTCCATTGATACAAATTTATATAACAGAAGTTTTACTGTAATGCAGAAAAAATGCACTGTACAGCAAGATTGGCTAGTAAAGTTTTTAGTAAAATATTACTCAGCAAGTTTACCGTTTCATTGAAGTGGTATTCAACGAAAAACTAAATACTTTCAAGCTACTTTTCGTAGCAAGGCTTGCTTTACTTAATGTATTTCCTTGTCAGTATTTCTCGGATTTTGAGAAAAACTGCCGGTATTCCTTTAGGAAATGATTGATCCAATTTATACAATGCTTTTTTGAAGGGAGGTGATTCAAAGAATATTTGTGCAATTCAAAACTTCGTTAATACACAACCTGGATATTTACAATGCCTTGGTCATGATAGCGCGCAAAAAGTACCATGAGTACGATAAGTACCATGGGGTCCTCCAAAACAAAAACACTATTAATAAAAACTATGCACCGATTCATGGACATTTTTGACAGTTATCTGAACCAGAGGCTACTCCGCAAATTATTAGTTTAAATATTTATTGCAACTGGTTACTCTGATAAAAAGCTACACAATCTTTTGAATTAAGTATTGGGGGGAATCGGTTAAAATTTGGTTTCTTAGGAGGAGGATAAGAATCTCATGGGTGGATCACGTTTCGAATGATGAAGTACTGCAAAGGGCTGGAGAACTCATCAGAAAAAGCAAGCCGAGTTCTTTGGGCATGTCATCAGGACAAAGGGTTAGAAGAGATCCTAACAACAGGCAAGATTGACAGCAAAAGAGGAAGGGGTAGACCTTGCCTGAGCTACCCGACCAGTCTCAGTGGCTGGATGCAGGATCAAGGTCCTGAGGGTTTAAAGAGAGCAATACACAGTCTGTTTTGAACCTGCAAAGATAGAGATTCGTGGAAGGGTTATAGTACCTGAAGTAGTAGAAAAATTCTGAATTTTGACAAACTAAAAAAGGAATATTCAAAGTTTAGCTGCATGGAATTTGTAGTTTTATTAGCGTGACATTACCTGATTAAACAACAGCTTAATCAGGCAACAAGGAAAGACATTGCGTGACTCGTCATTAATCGCCTTCGTAGGTGTTGCAATACTTTTGTCCACCTAATGTAGTACGTTCTTAAAATCTTGATTACTTTTTCCTTCGTTCTCAATTTCCTTTTGAGAACGGAATTACCCAATTTAAGTAGAGTGATAGACACCTGAACAAGATGGCACTTCAAACAATTAATTTCAGCTCATCGCAGCAAGGGGATAACCATTCAGCTGGTGACAAAGGTGCATTCAGAGGTGGATTCAATGTCGTGTTAATGATCTGCGAAGATGAAAGCAGATTACCCAATGCGCACTTTATACCATGGCACTACTTATTACAAATCACTTTAACTTTTGCTCGGTGGCAGCTAATACAAAAAGCAACAGATACTACTGCATTTAGAGTGCTTCAGTATCTTATACAAGACACGGCCTAACCATAACCAGCTATAACCAGCATAAGTTTGTTTTTGACAACCATTAAGGAAGCCCCAATTTGTTTGACATTTGACTTAATGTTTTTATTTTCTGACTAAATGTCTTTATTTTCCCAAACTCTGAGGCTGGAATTCTCACAAAGATGTTTATACACAGCATACAAAAGACTAGTGGTAGATGAAAACAGATGCCAATAATTCGAGAATGAAAGAGCGCCACCGTAATTGATAGCTTGAATGCAACTGCCAGTCATTTATTGTGGACAAATCTAATGCCATTTTATGCATTTTGATGGATTGAAGCAGCTGCAATGGGAGCAATTCTGGCTTCCTGTTGATTCTTCACGAAAAGTCGCTCTTTATTTTCATAGAAAAAGGTTTTCATGCTTCCTTAGCTCAATTGTACGGTTCGTGAACAACTTTTGAGGTAACATAAAGCGCTCTATTCATGATTTAATTGTAAGCTCGCGGATGAGGGCTCATCATTCATAGAAAAGCGATTGGAAAGTATTTACGAGAAAGCCAGGGCGCTCAGCGGAGAGAGAGAGAGAGCCGAGATACAGACGAAGGCCGTTTTATTGCAAGGTAAAGCCGAATGCGCGTTGGTTCTTTGACACCTTAGGCTTGTACTTAACTTTGTGGTTGGAAATAAAGGAAATCTCATTTGTCGTTAAGGAAACCTGAGAATGGAAACAGAAACAGTCGACCCGGGAGTTAGAAATGTCACAAAACCAACAAGGAAGATATCGACGGATGCCAAATATCATCCACCATTAGGATTATCGAGGAAGATTTCGAGCATGATGTTGGCCGGTGACGCTTTCAGGGATGTGATTCAGGCAAGAGGTGGCAGGAAAGTCAGTAGCAGTATATACCACCACCCCTTTCACCATAAAGTATCAGAAGAAGCGATGGAAGGGAAGATCCAGAAGGAGAAAATAGAGAACACATACAGGCTGGAACCAGATAGGACATTTCCGTGCTGCAGTGTTAAAGAGATAATAACAGACACGTTAAGGCGACATCTAGAGGGCAGGGACTATGACCAGAAAGATTCCCCACACCAGGCCAAATTGATCTCTGATGACATCAAATCCAAGGTAAAAGCCCTGAACGTCGATAGATTTCGGGTGATATGCCTCGTTCATATTGGCAGTGATTCGGGCCAGGAAATGAGGTTTGTAAGCAGAGCCCTGTGGAACCCAGGCGTGGACACTTTCACAACGTCGGAGTTCAGAACCGGGAAACTCTTCGCAGTGGCCACTGTGTTTGCGATTTATTTTGAGTAGCTCGTGCGTGGAAACTGTCTTTGATGTTTTAAAAATTTTTAGTTATTCTTATAAGACTTCCAATAACGGATATTTGAGAGACCTCTGTGAGGAAATTTTCTTAGCTGTTGCCTAGGCTACGAAGGTTAATGACGCAAATGTAGTCGACAATTAGTTGCGGGCACCCTGTGTCACAAACCGCAATTGCTCCTCCGCTATGCCGTGATGAATTTCGACAAAACCGTCACGGGTCAAGGCTTGGTTTTCGCTGGACTATTTCGGTTCTGTTAACCGCAGAAAAATTCATAAACCTTTATACACGTGCACGCGTATTGAACAGCAAGCAGGCGCAAGCACAGACTCAATGACATCTAATGTGTAAACATAAGTACGCATATGTCCTCATCTTACCTTTTTGTAACTTCTTCCGCACTGTCGCGCTTCGGTGTAAAAAAATTATAAATGCAAAGCTTATAAAAGTAGTCGCAGAGAAACTAACGAAATATATATTATAAAGCCTGCAAGTTATCATGAATGCACAGAATATTTTTTAGTCATAGCGACAACTTCCAACACGTGATCTCGAAAAGGAGGGCAGTCGTCAATATTCATAGCCAGAGATTTCTTTGTTTTGGTACAATTAGACGACCGCATCATTAGACGACGACATGGGAGTCATTAATAGCTTTAACTCGTTAGGTTAAACTCAAACTTGTTAAAATTAACAAATTTGTGCATTTGTATTAGTGTATTTTCGCAAGTTTTCAAACGATTTTTTTAGAATTGGCGTAGGGGTTTTTTATTAGAGCCCATTCTGATAAATGAGAATTTCGTTATGAAAATCGTTCATGCGGTTGTAACTAATTCAAGTGTCACCTAATTTCATTGATAATTTTACATGCATGAGATGATTTTATCTGGCAAAGTTTTCATAGACTCTCCAGTGTCACAAAGAAGTAATCTACACATAATCATATATGCTCCCTTCTTGTACACCCAGAAACCTCAATCAAAAGAATCATGAACAACCACAGTCCTTTGTCTAAGGCACTATCTGGTTATTCGTCTGGCTATTGCCGGAAAACAAGAAATAAAGACACTACGAGTTGGCTGTTAAAACAAATCGTGCACGATGTTATACCAACATAAGAAGTTACACGTTCGGGGGGGGGGGGGATTTACGTCCATTTTCTAACGTAATGATGCCTCCTCCCCCCTTAACGCTGTTGCAAGCATCTGGTTGTGGCACTGAAATTACCGCCAATACCAATACTTAATACCGGGAAATGGTTGGCCGGTACATCGCTACTGCCACGTCGTCACACCCGCTTTTTTCTTTTTTTTAATTTTCATCAATCTATTTTATAAACAATCTAATACATATTACAATACAACTAGATTCAACTACAATAATACCAAACTTATTACAACAAACAAAAAATAAATAAATATGAGACTGTATAAAGTAGGCTGATTATAGAGGAGCTCTCTAAATGGATAAACTATTGGAGCCCCCCCCCCCCTAGAAAATTATTATTTAAAACAACAACAAAAATTGATATATATATATATATATAAACATAAATGCAAAATATAAATGAACCAGATGAGCCGCATCAAATTCACTACTTAAGCAGAGGAGTCAATAAATTACGCTTTTAATTTGGATCGAAAAACAGAAAATGAAGCAGCAACTCGTATAAAAAGCGGAAGAGTATTCTATAATTTGGGGCCAAAATATTACTGTTTTGAGACCATAAAGGGTTGTTCGTTTCAAGGAAATGAATAGATCACCTTGGGTGCCCTGACGAGCTTCAAACCTACGAACAGAAGAATCCGGCGTGAAATAATCATGAAAATAATCAGGTGAGAGCTTATTCATAGCTTTATAAACAAATGTTAGAACGTTTAAATGTAACACATCATCAAGTTTTGCTATCTTTAATGAATGAACACCCAGCTCAGGCAAGGTGATGCCAAGCCTTAAAACAGAACGACTTGTGTTGCCGATATGAAAATCAAACATTTATTCAATTTATTTAATCTATCTAGAAGCTTTTAGTGAATCGTTTTAGTATATGGAAGAAACGCAGTAGTTGCCTAGTAAGCAAAATTGTTGAAGGAAGAACTTGTCTGATTGCGAAATTGCAAACAAACTACTTGTAAATAGGCTACTTGCGATAGCAGGTTCTTTCCGTTAGGCTTAACTTTCACGGTGGCTGCCTGGGTTTTTGGTTGGACAAAAGCAGGCAAAAGACGGTATATGCAATTTAATGTTACAGAATTCTATGATTTTTCTTGTAATTAAAGTTCTCATACTTTGGTGATTTTGAAATTGAGAGTTGGTTAGCAGTATAAAAAGAGGAATGGAATTTCACTAATGCTTAAACTGATGGTTGCTAAATTTATCCTTGAACACACAAAAGCAAAACTCTCTATTCCTCTTCTAATCTTTGACAGTTGTTTTTACAAAACAGCCTAAAAGTATAAAGATTTGAAAAATAGGGGGTAGTGATTATATGATCTTAGGCTGATCGTTTTCACGATTGTCGTGTAATGTGTACTTGGGCTTCCCCTATTCTGACTAAATGAACATTTAAGTTGATTGATGCTTTTGAAAAGCACTAACCTCGGTGCCACTTAACGTTTTGAGCAACTACTTTGATAGTTATTTCCATCACCACTCCCGGACATTTTTGCCTTTAACATTTGGACGAATTAGAAAACCGATCTTAGAAAAAACGTGGGGACTCATTCGCTAAAAATTGCTATTTAAGAAGACAGGTGGTTAGCAAGCTGTTCAAATCAGTCCAGTCTCACTGCTACATTACTAAACTGTTTCTTTATTCAACAGCACGCTCACCCATGATATTTTGCGCTTCCAAATTTTGTAAAGTCTCGCTCAAATAGTTTTTTCGCTTTTAACATCACAATCAGAATTACCCATTGACGCATCCGTTGCCTTGCCACCAAAAGAACTCACATCAATTTTTCGTCACCATCATTTCTAATTAGCATATTCATTTCCTCTCCTCAAAATCTCCTTTCATGACCCACGCAACGAACTTGAAAGTGTGGGGGAGGGGGGGGGGGGGTGGCTGTGCCATGGTTTAATGAATTGAACTTGAATTAAAATACTCGAATCTGCTACATTTCTTCGCGAGATAGGTGGGGAGACATGGCCCCCAGACCACCCCCCTCTCGGGTGGCGTTGGCCATTCATTTGCCAGGTGAACCTCTCTCTAGAAGATTATTCCACAGTTGCTTTTTGTCATCTTGTACAATTTCTTCTGCCACACTTATACCAGATGTCTATTGTTCGCCCTCAATGCTTGCAGCTTTTCTCCCTGACATACTCCTTATCTTTGGCCTAACTCTGGCATACTCCGTAACTATAGCACACTCTATATCATTCACAACTCACTGCATTTCTTCTTCTGCAATATTTGCTCCGCTTTTTCTGTAAATCTGCAGAATATTCACTGTGTGCATTTTTGCCAATTATTATCTAATCGCTAGCAGTTTTGACATTTGATATTTGATAAATCTTTGAGCAATCAGTGAAATTTCCTGCCATCTATTGAGAACACACTATTATGAGATAAAGTCCTCACTCGAGAGTGCTGCGTCCATGACTAATAAACCATTTAATAACTGCTTAACATTCGTTACAAACCAAACAATACATACAACTGATTCTACCTTCTTCTAGATGCAATGACAAGGCGCTCCCTGGTAATATATCCAATGTAAGCGTCATTTATGCACGTTTTTTCATTTGGATCTCTCTATTGCAAGAAAAATATTTGAACAAATGCTTTGCGGTACAAAACTTCACAACATCTAGAAATAGTGGAAACAGTTTTGAACTAGTACAGAAAAGGCGGAACCAGAGCCCGAACTCTGAGAAGTGCTGGACGAAAAAGTATTTTAAGTATGTACAAACTGGTTCCGCTGTTTCTAGTTATTGTGAAGAAAATTGTCTCTGAGATTGACCCTGTTTGATGGGACTGCCGTTGTTAATTACAATAGACCAGAACCTGAAGATACTAAGAAATCATAACTATTCATACATATTTCCAAAAAGTATTTGACCGTCACAAAGATATGCCTTTAACTTCTAAATAAAGAATCATACGAACACTTGGAGGCATGCTCTAACTGGATTTAAAATTCCTTCCGTTTCCCTTCTTGCTAGTGTGTCTTCGGGTAGTTTGCCATTCAATCTTGGTACGCCTAGTCTTGCTGGCCATGGTTTTTCTTATTTTTGCAAAAATCGCAGCATTCCCAGTGACGCTGCTTCTTTCTTTGCTACAAATGCCACAGTATCATGCTTGTTGTTTTCAAACCTTTGGTGATAAATTATATTTGTTGTCTTCAGAGGCAGTATTGTTGCATTTTACATTACCATCGGCGGTGGGCAACTATTGTAGTTCTGTTCCTTTTTGGGGAACTTTTGAAAAGACTAAGATATCTCGATTGCATCTTCTGATATCATCCGTAAAGCTGCTCTTCTTCATTTATTGTTTAGGCCCTTTGCAATTTAAGGTCTCTACGCATAGAAAAGTCTGATTATGGTGTTTGATTTACTGTCCAAAGCCGAAGTACATCACCAAGCATAGCCTTTATACTTGAATCTTCTAATGATTATGTTAATTTTTGTTTGTTGCCAAACAGTAAATTAAGGGTTCCACAAGTAAATAGTACTTTGAAATGTTTCAACTAGCTGGCCAAATTTTGTCCATGCTTTCATGACCAAACACAAAACGTCTCGACTAAAATGTACTGTCGATTAACTTTTTCTTGGTATGGATGGTTAATCCGGAAAGACAGTCATCGAAAAGGAATAGGATTCTAAAGGGGCCTTGTCTATATAAAATGTCAAACAGGCCAACAAACCGCGAATATTTACAACTTTATTCTACATGTACAAAAGAGACAATAAAATTGTAATTGTAAATCGCAGGAGCCTTTATGAAACACTATAGATTATAAAGAATCCCTAGTTGCAGAAGATTGACACACTTTTGAGCACTTATAGGCCATAAACCGTTCTTTAGCATTTATCTTCACGGAATCGAAAAGCAACTGCTGAAACCACATATTAATGTCGACTTAAAGCTGTAAAGCTATTAATTATAGACCCGGCCATTCTCCGTGCACTTTTCCTTTTACATCAAACTTATTGGGGGTTGAGATGTATCCAGGGTTTGTCCCGAGGAGTTGACATGTCGTTTTACACAATTTTTCAATTATTCAATATACTGTATCAATTTCAATGTTGCTATAAAATTATGAATTTTTTTGTATTGACAAATATTATTAGCACATTATTCAACTTTCTTCCGATGACATAGCACTGACTCTAGTTTACAAAAGTAAATAATACATTAATGGCAGTTTATTGCGCCAATATCCTTTTTTGTTAGCCTAATGATTATGGTATCATTTTACACTTTATCGTTGAATTAAAAATATTCATTTTTTTATACGGTATCGCATTGGTTGCCTGTTCTATTCGAGGGGTAAATTCTCTTAACATTTTACCGTGAACTGGTGCGGGTGTAATAATTAGGCCATTAACGTCGCATTGTGAGCCGCGGGTGAAGAATTGTTCACGCGCGGATAGGCGCGACTTCCCGCGTTCTATTCACCTAACGTTTAATCGATTTATTTCTTTTATTACATAGTAGACATTCGAGAGAGCGACGTACTTATCTGCTGTTCGAAATTCATCGAGAGGTAAGATGCTTTAGATTCATGCCATAATTTCATTCTTTACGATTTGTATATTGGAGAAGTTTCAACATATTATAATGAAATTCAGACAATATGACAATGCAGAGTGCTCTAAATGGAATTTTTGTATACTGACGTTAAGAAAGTATTGCTTTACAGGGGTGAAATCATTTTGTATAATATTTTGAAACAACCATTTTTTATTTCTACTGCTATGTATCTTGCAATCCCAGCTAACGCAATTGCCTTTTGCGTAATTCAGTCTTGGGCCTACAGAGCACCTAATATTCACGCGGGCGAAACCCTTTCTCTTAAATCGAATGTGAAAACTTGCCAATTCAAAAATATTGATTTAGCAATGCCACTGTAAACAACGTAAACTCGCATTTTTATCCTATATCTACCTTTGCCACGACTCGGCAGGGCTGGATCTTTTCTGACCACTGAGAGAGATACTGTAAATGTTTCAACAAAGATATTTTGATAGTCAATGAGATAAAGACAACCAAATGTGAAAAGTTTTATTGAATACAGGGTTTGACCGGTAACAGCAGAAAACTTCATTATTTAGTAGGCCTACTTCACTGGTGGCTTTCATTTGAGAATACTGTGAGTTGCTGAAGATATCTAAGCCATGAATTATCTTGAAGATAGACCTCGTTTATTTTGTAACTAAAGCAAGTTGAGGATTCAGACTGTTACGTCTCGCAGGCAAATTAACCATGGCCCTTGCTGCATCTGTATCAACAACTCGCTTTTTTGCAATTTGCAAGCGAAATGTTTTGGTAATTGCAAAGCGACAACTGTCCATATCTACGAGGTTGGCTCAACCGGCGACAACAGTGCCCGGAAAGGATTCTGGGACAGGGTTATCACCAAGAACATCAAGGTGAGATGTCGTTACGATCTTCGGTCATCCATTATAAAATAGTATCAATGCTTTCTTTTGTAAGATGATATTTTGCGGAATTTAGAAAGATGATTGGTGGGTTATTCTTGCAAAATAGAGCAGTCGTGGTTTACAGCGAGTTACTGAACCGGACTTTTTAAGAATACGTTCCTAGCCCTTGACGTAAGAAGTAGCTATCTATAACTTTCTACGGTGTTGTTTGAAATAAAATGGTATAATGGAAGGTCTGGTGGTGATTCAATTGCTTACTGTATAATAAAGGTTGCTGCAAAAATGCTGATTTCAATCTTGCGTACAAAGTCAGGGGTCGTGAGTTCGAGTCTCGCTCGTGTCGCTTATTTTTCCGCACTCTCTGTGATTTCAATTTGTTTACCGAGCACAAGAATTTCCCCCGTAGGGGCGCGAATACAACCCGGCACTATGCTGGAACAAACCAGCATATACTTAGTTCGTACATGGAGTTACCGTCCGACAAGGTAACTGCAACCTATGTGTGGATTGACGGGTCTGGTGAGTTCACGAGAGGCAAGTCCAGAACACTAGATAAGGAACCGGAGCGACCGGAAGACCTGCCGGTCTGGAACTACGATGGTTCATCGACAGGACAGGCGTTGGGTGAGAACAGTGACACATTTCTGTACCCAAGGCGGATATTCCCTGACCCGTTTCGCAGGGGCAAAAACAAGCTGGTGCTATGTGACACGTACAACTACCAGAATGAGCCATGCGTAACAAACAACAGGGCCAGCTGTCTCGACGCGATGGAGAAGTGCAAGGTGAGTGTGCCAAGGCGTCACATGTAAGCAAATCAAGGGCATGAAAATCTCTAGTTTTTAGCGAATCTGCTTAAACACAAGTAAAACAAAGCCAATGGTGCTTATAAAAAGCCACTAAAACCGTTTATTCCCTGTTCTATGTAGCCTAAGATGTAAATGATTGATACAAATGGCAAAAACTTTGATCACGATTTTGGTCAAAGCATCGGTTTTGCTTATTTTAGGATGACCATCCGTGGTTTGCCATCGAACAGGAATACACGCTGCTGGACAAAGACAGCCACCCTCTAGGTTGGCCTAAGGGAGGATTCCCTGGTCCACAGGGCCCCTACTATTGTGGAGTGGGCACTGGTCGTGTGTTTGGAAGAGAGGTCGTAGAGGCGCACTACATGGCATGCCTATATGCAGGCATCATGCATGGAGGCGAGAATGCTGAAGTGATGCCAGGACAGGTATGCGTTTGCACCTAACAATGTCACGAAAAGTAGTTTTCCACTACTCTCTCCAAAGTTGTAGCTTAAATCGTACTGGTTAATGTTGAGATTTTTATCCCAGTTTTTGTTCCAATCGCGGTAAAATTAATGACCGACTGCTTTCAAGCTACAACTGCAACAAGGATCTTGCTTTCACAATGGTTGCTTGAATTCAAACTCGGTTTATGTTCGGCTGCAAAAGCAAGCATCTTCAACAAACTGCCATACGTAGCAAGGACTTTCCCTTGTGTGGCAAATCGGACAGTCGAAGCAAGCACTTAGCTTTCTTCAATAATAGTTACTTGGCGTCCATGGTAGCAAGCTGGTTACTGCTTTAATCATTGCTAAAAATTTGTTTCAATTCCTTTATTTGCCAATTAGCGGAGGGTTGCTTGTAACTTTTCTCCTTAAAAGGGTAGCTTTACCCCAGAATCGTGGCATAGGTGGGTGGGTGAGGAGAGAGGTAATGGAGATTTAAAAAACCGTGAAAGATCGGTCTGGTAGCCATGATCGCCATCGTCATGGTGGGGCAGGATAGCTGGAAGAAGAAGAAGAAGAAGAAGAAGGAGAACAAGAAGCAGAAGAAAGAGAAGAAGGAAAGAGAAAATGAAAGAGAAGAAGTAAGAGAAGAGAAAGAGAAAAAGAAAGAGAAAAAAAGATAAGCAGAAGAAAGAGAAGAAGAAAGAGAGAAAGAAGCAGAAAAAAAAAGAAAAAAAAAAAAAAGAAAAAAAAAGAAAAAAAAAAGAAAAAAAAAAAAAAAAAAAGAAGAAAAAGAGAGAAAGAAAGAGAGAAAGAAGGAGAAAAGGAAAAGAAAGAGAAAAATAAAGAGAAGAAGAAGAAAGAGAAGAATATGGAGAAGAAGAGGAAGGAGAAGGAACAGAAGAGGAAGTTGTTTAACACAAGGCCGGAATTGTGTGCTCTGTCGAAGCACGAGAATGGATAATTTTTCTCCACTAAGTTCAATTAGATTTGCATCTTGTTGTATCTTGCGTTTCAGTGGGAGTTCCAAATTGGGCCTGTGGAAGGAATCGACCTCGCCGATCAGACGTGGATGGCCAGGTACCTATTGTCACGCATTTCGGAACACTTTGGGATAATTGAGAGTTTGGACCCAAAGCCAATGAGCGGAGACTGGAACGGTGCTGGTGCACACATGAACTTCAGGTAATTATTTCAATAAAAATGATTAAGTACCTTTGGAACAGAGATTCCCATTTAGATGCGCTTTTTCGTTCCGGGATCTGTTGGTAGGGTCTTAAGAGTCTGTTGGTTATTCTTAAATGATGTCGCTTCCATAAGAATATGTTTCTCAAAACTTTTCTTGCCAGGCAGACACCGATAAAATAATAAGGATAATAATGGTTCCTGCCATGAAATATACTCTATTACCAAATATTAAAAAACCCACAGAGAAATATCTGTCATAGATATATATGATGGGGTGTAGCATAATAAAGAATGCTGTTTATCCTATGGACGTGATTTTGACAATACATCACTAACTCAAAGATTTTAGCAAAAGAAGTTGTGTGCTCACCATTCTGATTGATCTACTTTGATCCACAATAAGTAACATTTCCATACACACTTGCATTGGCTCTTAAGATTGTCAATCGAAAGCTTGCTTAAGTTGAGGAATTCTAGCTTGACTATGTTGAGAAATTACTCGAAAAAACTCTCATATGATCTATGAATTGTGAGCTATAGGTGTATAATTAAGAAGAGTGTTAAATGTTATTTTGTAAAATATCAACAGCACAGATGCCATGCGAAGAGATGGTGGCCTCTCTGAGGTGTATGCCGCTGTAGAGAAACTTGCCAACAGACACGACTATCACATACAGATGTACGATCCAAACAAGGGAGAGGACAACAAGAGAAGGCTGACTGGTCTACATGAAACGTCCAGCATAAACGACTTTTCACATGGTGTGGCGAACAGGGGGTCCAGTATTAGGATTCCACGCCAATGTGCCACTGAAAACAAGGGGTACCTGGAGGACAGGCGACCATCTGCCAACTGCGACCCGTACTCAGTGTGTGAAGCCCTTGTGAGGACAATCATTCTCAATGAAACGGACTAGACTATATGACGAATTCTTCAAATGCACAGAATAAAAGAAGTACAATTTGTGAATTTTTTAAAATGGGCAATATTTTGATACTGAATGAATGACCTAAAGATAATGAGAGTTTCTATCTTCCTGCTTTGAAAACACTTGTGTGTCCAAGTTTCACTCTGCACGCTCCAGGAGATAAGAAAATTCAGTGAACAGCCCTGGTACAGAAGATCAGGTACAATACATGATATGTCAGGGTAATGCACGGTATGGTATGGTATGGTATGGTATGGTATGGTGTGTTTAACATGGCAACTCCCAACTTCACCTTGCTTTTTCGACATCATGATAAACTCTTACCTGCATACACATTCTGTTTATCTCAGATATGATATTCTAAATTTGAATCAATATAGTTCGATTCACATGAAGTAAACTCTAAAACTGGACGAATTAGTCCAACTTTTCCGCACTTTTTCTTTTATAAACACCATGTCAGTTCTTCTTTAAAGCAAAGAGTGTTAGACAAAGTCTTTCACCAGCTACTACAGAAATGCTTTGTCTAAAGGGCCTAAAGCTTTTATGTCAAGGAATTCCTGTAAAACCTCGAATCCTAACGAAATGGACCATTATAAGACTCATTCGCACGAGAAGCAATTGAGCAAAGTAAACAAAAGTGTGAAACTTTTTAAATCGTTTTATCGGCAAATCCATTAAACTTTGAATCACAAGCTCAGTTTCATTCTGGTGACGTGTTCTTCGTTAGCCTTGTTCGATTGTCCTTTTAAAGTACTTGACCACATCCAAGGGCATGCCACACCAGGAAAGTCCCAACAAACGATTTGAGTCTACGAACTCTGATTCCAAAAGGCAGTTTTGCGTCTCCTTCTTTTCCACTTGTTTCCATGCCTTTCATGAGATTCCTTATCAGGGCTGGTCTAGTCTTCCAGCCCCATGGTCGATGGTTTCGAATTTGATCCATTGCTGTCAAACTTCTCCTTGATATGGGGTGTTCCGTCATGTCAAATGAAACCAGTTTAAATCTATCGAAGGTAGGTAGAGTCTGATTCCTTGACCAATGTTTGCGAAGCCATGTAGTAACTCCCTTTGTTTTGAACTTTCGAAACCTGGAAGCATCCCGTTGCTGGAAATGACGCCTTCAAACGGCCATAGTACACATTATTCCATGAAGCCAAGTGACTGGCACCCAAGTTTGCTGCTAGTGGTGCAAATGGTGGTTCATCAGTCAAGCTTCGGCCAATCCATTTCAACGTTTAAATGATAATGACTGGTAATCTATGCCTGAAAGAATTTCTGCCCACTCAATGCGGAATGTTTTCTTCTATCGCCATTAAAATTTCCCGTAAGCAGCAACTGAGTGAGTCATGGTAACAAGTACGCATTGCTTTCGTTCAAAAGCTGGCCTTTGATGTTGTTGATTCGTTCCTTCGCATGCGACCAGAGACCAAACAGGGCAACACTTCGTGCATCTTTTCTTTTAGTGACAATGCAGAGTGTGAAAGGATTCCTTAGCAGACCACTTAAAGCGTTTGATACCTACTTCTCAGCCAAATTACCGATCATGCAGGATTTTAAGCATCCATTAACCCTAGTCTCATTTCTAGCTGCTACTATTACAATTCCCTTTGCTTAGAAAATTTCAACGAGGCTGTTAGAGCAAAGCAAAGCGCCTTCCTATAATAAGGATTGTTTCCCTTGGGTTTTTCCTTCATTTGCGTTGCTTTTATTTTAAACGCCCCCAAGTTCTAATGAGGGCCATCATGAATCCCTTGCTCAGAGACTAGGAAGAGCAATATTTTTTTACCTTGTTCATATTCAGTTATTCATATTGATATTCACGTTCTTTTGCAATTTTTTTTGTCTTGGGAACTTTTATGCACCTGAAGACCATACCCAATCCTGCCTCTCTAACCCAGGCAATATATTTCACTGCAAATCCAGTTAAAAGACTCGAAGTTCTCGTAGTCTAGTCTAGCTTTTTCCTATCTTATCTTGCCAGGATATTCCAACGGGGCTTTTTGCTCTTATTTAGCAAGTAACAACAATAGGAGAATCGGGCCTGCAACTGGGTTTGTCTGTGTGGGTCGGAAACATGCTGCCAATTTTTTCGCATTTTGTTCGACCCTCTATTACGTAGTAGACAAATGCGCCCAACGAATGGCAGAGAACAATGGCTTAATGCTGCAGTTTTGGTGAAATACTATTAGTGCAGAAAATAGGCCAACAGATGTCCTGGCATGATGTTACTGGATTGGCTATCAGCCAAAGAGGAAACGACAGCTAATTGAAAAGTCATTTAGTCAATTTGACTAGAATTTGAATGCAAGGATTGCGAAAGCACTTTAAAAGCTGTTTTGAAAGATTATGAATAGGCACTGGCCAGATTCAAGACAATTAGAAAACATTCTATTACGTAGCTTAAAGGTATACAACTTATTTGGAAGCAGAAAATTTAATCGAAAAACAGGAAATTTCATGTCGAAAGCAGAAAGCTTCATATCGAAAGCAGAAAATTTTACGTTCGAAAGAAGAAAACTTAGTGTTGAAAGCAGAAAGTTCATTTGATTCTAGCATTTTTAATCTGATGGTTACGTATCTTGATAAAAGAACTGGCTATTTTTAGTTAATGATACTGAGCACATGAATGTTGTTTTCATAACATGAAAGTAAAATCCGTGAAGCTAATATATGATTTTAAGTGTGTAATTCAAAATGGAAAATGAAAGGAAAAAAGATAAGAAGTAGTTACTGCCCCAAACTCAAATGAAGAAAGGTTGTGTGTAAACGTTTATATGGTTTAATTGCGATGCAGGTGATAAGGGAGTTTCAATAGGGAATGCCTTAATTAGTGCCCAATGAATGATTTCTACTGTTTAAAAGTGAACGAGATCAGGGGGGTACATGGTTCAGTTATGTGTTGTTTTGATGTTATTTACATTATAGCTTGCAGTGATTTATAGATCGTAAGGTTATACAAGTTTGAAATTGCCTCCCCCTGCATTGCCCTAATCCTTGGCCATGCTACTTGAAAGAATATCTATGTATAATAAATAACACGATGAGATTTGTCAATGGCCGGGCGTTGTCAATAGAGACAACTAGCCTCGCATTCATGAGCAACAGCGCAGCCTGCTGTTAAAGAAATTAAATGGCTGGCATGTTTTGCAGGACACCATTAGATTCAGTTTTAAGTGAAGTACTTTTTTATAAGAAGAAATGTTGTTTACAGTGTGCAAAATATTTGTTTTGTATTAAAATTTTGCCAGGGAATGCCGTGTTCAGTGGATGGTAATGAATTCTGCCATTAGAGCAGCCATTTGATTTTAATATAGACTCAAATGAGCAGCTGCTGCCAAAACGCTCATCTGTTCACCTTTTCACACAATTTTGATTATCATTACTTTAGTGGCACCAATTTGGCCGTTCAAACTAGATTGGACCAGTTATCGCACTGTCCAGTTATGTCAAAAGTTTTGATAGGGGCTCTGGCTGCGAGATAATGTTAAACATATTTGCAGTTCCAATCTTCAGGGGAAAAACAATTTTTGTTTTCAGTTGCATCCTGCATAGGCTTTCAAGAAAGATGACAGCAAACGCAGATACCTGCTATCATCCCTTGATTGCCTTCCTTCGGTTACCTGTGCTTACCTGTTGCCTGAAAACACTTCATACCCAGGGGATCGGTTCAGCTTTCTTGTCAATAGCAACTCTCTTGCAGAATATTCAACAATAAGATACCATCGGGTATTGATTGCCTACAATCTTTGGCAGCGAGGCACACTTGGAGATTTGGGAATTGAAAAATACACATTGCGGCTGTTGTATTGATTGTCTACCATATAAGGAAACTATTGTCTCGCAATGAATGCTGTGCTGATTTGAAGAGAATAGCAAGGGGGCTATTTTTGAGTTAAAAGACCGAGCTAGTCTTCAACCACTGTCAAAAGAGTCGAGAAAAGATCGAAACTGGGTGAGTGTCTTTTAGCTGCGTATTTGAACCACTCTTGTGCTATCTAGGACTCTGTAGAAAAAAAATTGATCCTTCTATCACAAATATATGTTTGATTAAATTGATTTGAGAAATCTGTGGAAAATGCTACATTTGTTTTTAAAGTTAACGGTCGCATAGCTAATTCTAAGATGCTGACTTTTTTTATTTGAGTCAAACACTTCGTCGAAACAACTTCGACATTGATTCTGTTGGTGTGGTTGCTGCTGATTAGAATCCACTAGTACATGCTATTTACTTACACGTGCTATGCCAAATTGGCGTTAAGTTTACAACAAACTCGAAGGAAGAAATACTTTGAATACAACGAATACAGGAGGAAATACTTTGAATATATATGAATATATATAGTGTATTCGCAAATACTTTGCTTTTTGAAGAATTTCGTAGGGGTCTTAGCCACGCCTTTGATATTGGGGAGGGCAAATTTAAGCAGGAAGAGAAGCACCCATCCCGATTATCGCCAATGGCAAGGTTTGATAACTCGTTCATTGAAAACGGAAATAGTTATTTAATTAGAAATCAACTATTGAGTTTTTACGTAACCGACTACTTCCTAAAAGCTGGCTTCGTGTTTACGGAATTCGTTTTTAAATTTTGAGCATCATTTCGTCAAGAGCTACAAGACTCCTGTATTGTTAAGCTCAAGCTACAGCATTCAACTCTCATCGCCATTTATGTCAACCAAGAAAATTTAGCTGAGACTTAAATCATTGTAACTCACTCCAATACATGTCAAATCAGTTGGGAAGGGCCAACGATGAGAATGAAGAGTAGATGGGGGTAGCGAACTTTGATACCAATAATATAAAGGGAAAAAACTTACGGAATAGTACGACTTACAAAAGCTCTGAGAAAGCCTTGGCTCTACCCACCCCCCGTCGTCAGAAGCCATGGCACTACCCCCCATCGTCGGAAGACCTGGGTTCATCTTATATGAATGCATTTAGGCGTTCAATTTCTTCTGCTTTTCGCCATTTCTTGGTTATATTCAAAATAATGGGCACAGAAATACCTATAAAATGGTTTTTTGTCATTTTGATACTTGCAATGAAGTCGAGACGACGACCAACAAAAGGAAGAATTAAAGCGAGTTATTGCATTCTTTTATTTCAAATCACTTTCAAATAATAGAATTTTCGTACCCAGGGCTGCCATGTTTCTCAAGAAAGAAAGTAAACGATGCATATTTAGTTGAAAAGCAGTTGAAAAGGAGTAGGTGAACTTCATTGATGTCAGCATGTCTTCCAGTCTCTAAACTAGAAACGTAAACATTTTCCTATCGGCATCCATGTTTTCTGAACAAAGTAACCCCGCATGAAGGTGCAGAAGAATCACAAAGTTGCATTGTGAAGGAGCATTGATCACCAAAACGCTTAAGCCCTCCTACACAGCGGGATCTAGTCTAACTTCTTTTCCCTTTCATGAAGAAACTGCATGAGCTATTAAATTGTATGAGCTTGCACTTTTGCCTGGACTTCTCTATAGAAACAAGCTCTCCATCCAAATCGTCAAGTAGAACCCGGTAAAAAGCTGAATTAATGTGGCTGGCATCTCTATTGTGTAGTGACTAAAGGGACCAGGGGTCAGAGAGGCAAGAGGGACAAGTGGGACGAGAGGGCCAAAAGGGGCCAGAGGGGCCATGAACCCATATTTTGGCAAGCCCTACAAAATTACCCCTTTCAAAAACAATGAAGTCCCCACAAAACCCAAAAGGCCCCGTCAAAATTAAAAAAATGGGGTGGTTATGTGACCAACTTTAAATGCTTCCAACGTCCCTTTATGTGCCTGTGTGAAAGCCTTATGTCAAAGCGCCCACAAGCCTTGTTCCCATTTCTAGAGAACCGTCTTCTAAATCAGTGTCTGTTGGTGTACTAGAGTGAAACACAATGGCGCATAACTTATACCGCGGACTGAACCAGAATGTGCTCAATAAGTACATGGACCTGGAGACCCATGGCAAGGTCATGGTTCAGTATGTTTGGATAGACGGCAGCGGGCAGCACTTGCGGTGCAAGACGAAGACGCTGGACTTCGAACCGACTGAAGTCGAACACATTCCAATTTGGAATTTCGATGGCTCTTCCACTGGACAAGCAATGGGGGAGAACAGTGACGTTTACTTGCACCCAGTCAGGCTGTTCAAAGACCCCTTCAGGGGTGGTAAGAACATCATAACCCTGTGCGAAACGTACAAGCATGATCACAAACCGGCCGATTCGAACAGAAGGAAGACGTGCAAGCAGGTCATGGACCAAGTCAAGGTACTAAGTTAGAAAGCTCGTCTTTTTAACGTGCAGATCACCCCCGGTTAATATGCCGGTCTCCCTGGAACGGGTCTCCCTGGAACCGGTCTCCCTGGAACCGGTCTCCCTGGAGCCGGTCTCCCTGGAACCGGTCTCCCTGGAACCGTGTAGACAGGGTCTACTGTAGCTCATCGCTTTTGTGCTGCAGAACCTCTGTATTACAACTTTCATTGTAACGTTTTCAATGCACCAGTTGGAGGGACCGTTCTAGTTTAGTTGCAGTTTACAAACCATGTAGACATGCTACCCGAGCTACGGTCATTGCACGACTAAAAGCTACTGCCAAACATTATAGAAATACTCAGAAGAACATAATATTCGAATTAAGGCATATATGGCACGTGCAAGCGAGCACTTTCTTGTATCACTAAGACCTAGCATAAAGTTAACGGTAAACACGCGGGCACCTTGCCCGGACACGAAAAATCTATCCATGCCTGACTGTTATCTTGTTTCTAAATTCGTAGGACTTCCAACCGTGGTTTGGTATCGAGCAGGAATACACCCTTCTCGACCAAGATCGACACCCTCTTGGATGGCCTAAAGGAGGATACCCTGCCCCTCAGGGTGAGTACTACTGCGCAGTCGGAGCAGGCAGAGTGTTTGGAAGGGAGGTTGTTGAGGCACATTACAGGGCCTGTCTTTACTCAGGAGTTCGAATTGCTGGAGAAAATGCGGAGGTTATGCCCGCCCAGGTATTTCCAGCAACGTGATTCTCTTCATTTGTGACCATTACATCATATACTGATTTAACTTTTAACTGGTTTATTTATGAAACTACTTTTTGTCATATTTGAAACTATTTTTATTCATGAAGCTACGTTTTTGCAGTGGGAATTTCAAGTTGGTCCATGCGAAGGTATTGACATGGGAGATCATCTGTGGATGGGAAGGTTTCTGCTGGAACATGTAGCTGAGGACTTTGGAATTCTTGTCTCTTTTGACCCCAAACCAATGCCGGGGGATTGGAATGGAGCTGGTGCACATACTAATTACAGGTAACCGAAAGTGACCTGATTTCTTTTGACCCACTTCGGTTAATTTCTCTCTTTTGCGATGTCTACATCAAACAAATATAGATATATATTGCACACGCAGCTGTCTGTTTTCCATAAAAACGAACCATTTTGGCTGTTCACCAATGCAATAAAACAATTTTTATTGTGACAATAACATAAAGTCTCGTGTTCAATGTTGAGCCAGTGCTTTTTACCTTACAGCACCAAAGCAATGCGCGAAGAGGGCGGTATACAGCACATATACAAAGCCATTGAGAGGCTAGGCAAGCGCCATGATTATCACATCGCCATGTATGATCCGAATCTCGGTGCAGACAACAGACGAAGGCTCACAGGGTTACACGAGACATCAGATATCCACACCTTCTCCTCGGGCGTTGCACACAGGGGTGCAAGCATAAGAATTCCTCGCCAGTGTGCTGAGGATGGCAAGGGATACCTGGAGGACCGTCGACCATCTTCAAACTGCGACCCATATTCGGTCACTGAGGCGATTGTTAGAACAACAATCTTGGAAGAAACAAGCTAAGCTGACAGACAGTTTGCCCAGCTTCCGAAGGCAGCTTGAACATTGAATACACTTGTCTTGGCAATTTAATGATTCTCTGTAGCACGTTATATCACAATTGTATCTTCGAATGCTAGAATTTTATGACAGCAATTTGCACAAATACTGAATAGAAAAGTTTTCTTACTGATTCGTGTCTTTCTTTGAACTCTCAACCAATGCAAACAGGATTGATAAATTTTTAAACATTGAGAGTAGAAATATCTTACTTTTGATTATCCCAGAAAAAAGATATTTAAGATTACGAGAAAATGGGTGGGAACTGGTATAAAACTGTCTGATTTAAGAAACAAACATAAAGCACAGCCCATTAAATGTACCTCTAGTGTTCGAAAATGTGAAACACCCTGAACATAACAGCAAGCTAGAAGATACCCTAAATGCACTATAAAATTTAGACTTTTGCAAAGCACGAGTAGGAAGATAAGGAACACCAGTTTGTTTTTAGTGATTCATCAGAACCTGGACTCAACACTTTACTCAGATTTCACATAAAAGTCTCCCAGAAAAGACAGCTTTATTGAGTAGTCATTCTCAAGATCTTGCCCTTTGCGCCATGAAAAGAACAAATATAACAACCACAATAATTATCTTCAGTTAAAGTGAAAGCAGGAAGCTGACATTGAGCAAGCTACTTGTCTAGACAGTGAAGCTGATATTCAAGGGAGAAATGAGAGGATTGTCGGTGATCTCTCACCACATAAGGGCATAAGGATGATATGTTGTTATTGTCACTTTGTGAGGACAGTATTCTTGTATCCCTCTCAACTTTGGACTCTCACCAAAACACTACTTGGCAGTATTGATATCGTCTTCTAAGCTTTCTTAGTGACCCTTGAATTCATTTTAAGTATACATTATCTAAAGAAGCTCGCTATCACCTGGAAATGTGAAGTAAGTGATTTATAGACCACCATCTTTTGGTTTGGTCACGTTATGGGATTACCGTCAATGCCCCTTCTTTTAAGTCTTCTGAAGATTCATCAAAAGTGTGAAAGGGAAGAGAGATATCACGCTATCCCTTTGCTCAAGAGTTTGGAAAAATTGCTTACAAACTGTGTGGGTTGAAATGTATGGTGTAGAGTCACAGGCAGAGCTAAAGAAGATTGCTGGTTTCTGATGTAATCATTGGTCATTTTCATCAACAATGGCTTCTAAAAGGCACATACTTTCTAAACAAAAGTTTTATACTCTCATGTGTTACGTTCATTTTAATTTGAATGCGAAGTAAATGTGAATTCAATCGCATTTAGACTTTAGACTGAAACTGGCTAAGTGACAGGTTATGGATAGGTGCGCCATTATTTTAGCAAGCTCCTTGACACAAATCGCAGTCATGCAGATTGCATTTCAAAATAAGGAAAATCAACATGCCTTAAAGCACCAGAAATCCAATATCCTTACATTTTCCGGTATTTTCGGTTCCCCATTTCATTGCTCCTGGTTTCACACCAAGTCACCTGTTCAAAATTGTTCTTTTAGAAGCAATTATCACCAGAATCTAATTAAGGTTGGTACATACCATTTACAAAATCCTGTTTCAAAACTTTTGTCTGCCTTTTTCTTGTTTCTACTGTTGGCAAAATTTTCCTTCTTTGAGCTTTTGCTTCTAAATATATCTCCCTACGTATTGTTGCTCAATCATTATCTTTCACTGGTTTGGTATTCCTTCTGTGAAAATTAGTCAATCTTGATGATCAATCGAAACAGCATTTTTTCCTGTTCTATCCAAGAAAATCAAACAGTCTGGATGATCAATCGAAATATAATTTTTTCCTGTTCTACCTTTGGCTCTTAGATACCAACCATATCGGTTTTGCTAAACTTTCAGAATAAACTTCTACAATAACCCTAATCCTTTTCTACTTTTGCCTGGCAAGTTTGATGGCTGTAGACTCCGCATGAGATTTCAGATTGACCATACTGAGTTAACTGAGACCAAAATGAAAGGATCGACACAATAGAGTGGTAGCTTCATGTTCTAGCTTTTCTATCTATCGAAAAATATCTCAAGTCCAAGAATATAGAGGCAGAGGCTTATTGCTGTTTCCTCTTTACCGCGTATCTTTGCTTTTTCTTAAATGCTGATCTAGGGGCATTATCAATGCACCCAAAGGGCCCATCCTTTTACGGGACTTCCCTGCTGCAAAGGAATAGCTAGCCAAAGAGTTTCTGAAGAATAGTTACTTTCAAAGCAAGAACAGGGTATCACACCAGCTATTCTCTCGCGACCTTGCAATTACTTGGAAAATCTTGCACAGTGCACAGTGCTTCCAGAAACTGATCTCTCGTGACAGCTATTATGGACACCAATCTACTGGGATTTAAAGGTGCATTTCTACACCAATATGCAGCTAAGAAGCTTGCAGTGCAGAAGATAACAAACCAACCATTTGCAGCGAGCCCAACACTGCGATACAATACATTAGGCCGTGCATTGATAGCTTAGGGAAAAGAGCAACCTAAACATTCAACACTTGATAACCTTGCAATTTACCTTTCCTATTTTAGTTTAATTTCGCAAGATTACCTTGTTTTCTGCTGTTCCCGTAAACATTTTCTATCTGACCTGCTGCCAAGACTTGTAGAGTGATTGCAAAGCTAAAAGTAGTGGAGACTTCTAATCTGAACTACATTAGAGCTTGTTCTTACGGAAAGACTCATAAATCTCATTCCAAAAAGGTTATAAGTGGCTTGCCAAGCGTCTCAAAAGAATTGGACAGCAAGCGTAGTACAAAAAGAAAACAAAAAAATGTGCTTTCCAATCATCAACTTCAGGTCTGCATACATTTTTCTGGATTACAGATCAAAGGTATTGAGTCGATCTCTAAATAAAATCAGTTTTGGGTCAGCGACAGCTGAAATAAGTAAAATCAGTGACAAAGGGATACAGTTTCAGTAAGGTGAACGCTGATAATTGGGCATAACTGTGAGCGAGCAAAGATGTCTCTGACGCTGCTTTGAAGTGATTTCGTATGACTGTAGTTGATCCTTCGATCAAGGGAATCATCGCATGCCAATCTCAAGCATTGGACACAATGAGCGTCCAGGGAGCTAGCAAACAAATGATGCTGCGAAGTCAAGGGGCGTATCTGAAATTGAGCCCAAATATATAAATGGCCCTACACATGTCGCAACCACAGGGACGATCAAACAATTGAAGAAGCCCATTTAATTTTAATTGCATTTACACTCCAGTAAAATAAACAAAAATAAAACACGAGCGCACATGAACAGCTTGCTTTCAGCAGAGACAATTCAAGCCTAACTTGTGGTCTTTACCTACGGCTTTCTACCGATCCCATTGATACGGTACCAGTTTCATTAACACGGTACCGGCTTTCACCCAACCCGGCAATGCTATTACAAACAGAATGAATTGGAGAAGTCGCATTGAAAACGCAGCAAATTCAATTTTCAACCGATCACGAGTCAAAAGCCTAATACAAACCAAAGTAAACTGTTTGCTGAAGTCGTTCCGTCTCTTGTGGCAATGTTTCGTCTTTTGTGACAATTTTCCGTCTTTTGTGACAATCTAGACGTTAGTAAACAAGGTTAAAGTTTTCGCAATTTTTCTGTGGACTCAATGCAATGTATGAATTTATGTTTAAGCAAGGATGCATGAAATATTGGATCATATGGATTTAGCAAATCTAATATACCACATCAACCTTTTTGGTTGAGAAATAGATAATGAAAAGGGCAAAGGGCAGACTCTTTGACTCCCTTTAAAGGAAATCACGTGCATTCGAATCCCAAGTCAATGTTGACATCACAATTGATTCTAGTAAATGATATCAAAGAGGGCACCCTGGTCAATGTCGAAGCGAAAAAGGGACTTTGAACTCGCAACAAGAAAGCATATACATCTCAAAGTCTTTCAAGCCCAAACAGGGTTTCAGCATATTTTTCGCTGTTGAACGATGAAGTATGATTTAGAAAATGCCACAGGTAGAAAATCGTCATTTTGATATTTATAAAGTTGTAAAGTGATTTTGTAATGTAATGTAGGTTATATAGAATTTTATTTTGTGAAGTTTTTAACTTCCTCTAAAAGAATTTAATTCTTGTTGCAAATATCAACTTCAATTCTTTGTCATTGTCTACATAATAAAAGGCTGGATGAATTTTTACAAAGAGCTGCTAAATTCAACAAGTTCACTCTTTTTTGGAAAAAAGCTTACCAAAACTTTAACTTCCCTTCTCAGAACACCCCATAAACACAGCCTTGATTACTAATTTGCATTTGGAATTTGGATTTAAAATGGAATCTCACGTGATCGCTAGAAAGATGTGTTGATTTTGGCGCGTGGTCCAATAAACCTCGTAATTATCACGTGAAAGCAATGCACGAAAGCGAGGACAACTTCCTTTTATGGAATAAGAATTTTCCTCTGCTGCAATAAGATTCGGTGCGCTCCCGAGTTGATTCATCGTCTCGTTTGCCGCGGAAAGCAACGTGTCGAACGTAAGTACAATTTTCTTCTCTTGGAAGACTTCCTTATCTACTGTCGGCAAACTTCTTTCCCCTCACCTTCCACTGTTTTGTTGTTTCCTTGATTTACTTTTTATTTTAAATATGTATTCTTTAGCAACATTCATCATGGTTACTATGAAATATAATTTTTATGGGTCCTAGAATTTTTGCAGAACATTGACCCAGTCCTGTGACTTCTTTGTTTTGCCTGCTAGATTTGCTCGCTTCTTGATATTGAGAAGATACGAAAAAAGAGAAAAAACATGGCTGCAAACGCGTACAAAGGCCTAAATCAGGATGTGCTTTCGAAGTACATGGATTTGGACACACAGGGAAAGGTCATGGTGCAGTATGTTTGGGTCGATGGCACGGGCCAACATTTACGATGCAAAACAAAAACACTGGATATGGAACCCCAAGAAGCCAGCGATGTTCCAGTTTGGAACTACGACGGTTCATCGACAGGACAAGCCACTGGCAAGAACAGCGATACGTACCTCCATCCTGTGGCAATGTTCAGAGACCCTTTCCGAGGTGGAAAAAACAAAATTGTGCTGTGTGAAACTTATAAACACGATCATAAGCCATGCGAATCAAACAAGAGGAAAACTTGCAACCAGGTCATGCAAAGGAAAGAAGTCAAGGTTTGTGGAATAATCTATTGTTTATTTTGCACGGCATCGAGTTTGATGCCATTGATACGGGCATCACATGCGCTACACTAAACCACGCTGTCAGAATTTAAACGCAGGCATCGCTCGTATCACTGCTCATTAATGGCTTTTTTAATTCAGAATCGTTCCTGGCATTTCTTATCCCTGTCTTTACTATTGAAAACGGGAATATTTTCATGGAGTTTTCATGGAGAATTCTACGATGTGATTCTTTTTTCCTCTTAAAAAACAGTGCAATTACACACAGCACCGTTGAACCAGCTTTTGTTGAAGGTGAACGAAATAAAAGTGTTTTTGTTTCTGCCAGGATTCTAAAAATTCTCCCTTGCAATTTTTATTGCCACGCAACGTTGTTTGAACGAAAATGTCCACAAAATACTTATTGTTTAAATGCAGGTCGAAACCCACCGCCCTGCATGCGTCACTCTATCGCGAGACTGAACTCACGCAGAAATATATATGATGATCCTAAAACAATCTTAGTACCCCTTCCCCAGGCATGCACATTTACAGGAGTTCTTGTTTGCGAGGACAGGAATATGACACGATGATGACATTTATCAACAATGTAATAAATTTCATCATGTCATCAAGAATATGATAACAGTTATCAACAATTTTGCTTGGTTGTTGTTTAATTTGTTGAAAGATGAGGTGCGACAAACTGCTGTAAATTGGCTTGTTTGAAAAGAAGGTGAATATTCCTTGATTTAAGGTGATTTATTCAGAGTATAGCAAGAAATGGCATAGGTGAATGTGAGACATTTTTCTTAAGACTCTGATTTCAGTTAACCCTAAACACACAGTTGATATGCATTATTCAATAAATGCAATAAAAGTAAAACTTTGAAATTTCCAGGAACAGCATCCATGGTTTGGTATCGAGCAGGAATACACATTACTGGACCAAGATGGGCATCCCTTAGGGTGGCCAAAGGGAGGATATCCTGCACCCCAGGGTCCCTACTATTGTGCTGTGGGTACTGGAAGAGTGTTTGGAAGGGAAATTGTAGAAGCACATTACAGAGCTTGTCTTTATTCTGGTGTGAAGATTGCTGGAGAAAATGCAGAGGTCATGCCTGCTCAGGTTTGTTACATTTCTATCTTTTATTAATATTATGTTTTTTCATTTTCTCTAACATTTTTGGTAGGGTACTAATGTGAAAGTAAATAGGACAGCATCATTAGAATGAGTTTACCATTTCCTTTTTTAAGCCTTTCTAAATGCTAGCTTTTGAGATGATTTGTGCCACAAATGGCAACTAAGCATACATTTAAATATTTTTATTACCTTTAATCCCCTTCTTTAGTGGGAATTTCAAGTTGGACCATGTGAAGGAATTGAAATGGGTGATCACCTATGGATTGCAAGGTACTTTCTTGAACGAGTTGCTGAGGATTTTGGTGTTCTTGTTACATTTGACCCAAAACCAATGCCTGGGGAATGGAATGGTGCTGGTGCACACACCAATTACAGGTAAATTGTGCTGCTTCTCTTCTACTATACATATTTATATGTTGTATTAAGCCTTTTTTTATAGGCTGACCAGGTAAGTTGTAATATTCCTTCTATGTTAAACTTTAAATGCTAAATTAATTAAATTGTGTAATTATTTGTTTTGTATAGCTGTGTTCAATTTAACTTTCAATATGTATTGAGAAATTGTTTATATTTTAGTACCGAGGCAATGAGAGAGGAAGGAGGTATTAAATACATGTATGAAGCAGTTGAGAAGCTTTCCAAAAGGCATAAATATCACATTGAAATGTATGATCCAAACTGTGGAGCAGACAACATGAGAAGATTGACAGGACGTCATGAAACATCAGATATCCACACCTTCTCATCTGGTGTTGCACACAGGGGAGCCAGCATTAGGATTCCAAGACAATGTGCTGAAGATGGCAGGGGATACCTAGAAGATCGTAGACCATCATCCAATTGCGATCCCTATGCTGTTACAGAAGCAATTGTGAGGACCACAATTTTGGATGAAACCAATTAGGGGTGTTTTGAGGAATGACAAAGATGGATTATACGGGTCTAACAAACTTCTAAGAAGGATCATAATATTTGGGTATCTAGTGGAAAATCTATAGAAAATGTAATACACTAGTGGTCATAGAGGCTCAGCAACTTTTCATTAAGGACATACTTAAATGCTGGCACATACATATATTTGTAAGATTGGACCACATTGACACTGTCCCTTGTTTTTTGAACCAAGGATTTGTAATTCTTTTGCTTATAAAGTTAGTTGTTAAATATTTATTTAAGAAATTTTTGATTAACCTTTTGTTGGTAAGACAGAAATGCATTGCTACCCTTCATATGGAAAGCTTTGTATCAAAGTCACCTGTTCTCGTGTAATCTTCTTTTGCTCAACAGTTTTTAGTTGGTTTTAGATATTCAAAATTCTCCAGAAGGATTTTTGCCTGTACCAACATAAGGGCAAGAGTGATTTAAGGCTTTTCTATTATGTCTGTCGTTCTATCCATATAAATTACACTCCGCTGTTGCCCTCTGATGTCTTTTTATCAACTTTGTTATCCTTTAGCTGTATTTTAAGTGTATTTAATTCACTGAATTGTATTTTTTGTTTGCCACCTCTGAGACTGATACTGTAATGTGCATCTAGCTTGGTTAACTTTGCAGTAAAGAACAAAGAAATGAAACTGAATGAATATTTTCAAAAAAGTATTTTGTTGCTCAAGCATCATTGATGTCCCCCTTCTTTATTTCTTGCCAGAGGAAAGGTAGTTTTGTTGCTATTAGTGAAAGGAAACTAAAGGTTTTTGCAGGTCACTCACTGCACAAGTATTGCTGTTGGCAACATTACACTCACACCAAATTGATTTTAAGTATTTATTTTACTTGCACTTATTGGATGTTAAAAGCTGCTTATGTTCAATGAAGTTAGACTTATGTTCTAAATTGTTTAATAACTGTGATATGAGCTGAGTGTTTGAAAACACTCCCAATAGTAACTTTTGTCAGTTCAGTAAATGACTGTACAAAGGTCTTTCATTTTAGATTCGTTAAAACCATGTCTGTATTCTTTTTTTGTTAAAGTTGTTAATTAAGTGGTTTATGATGATATTTATATTAAACTCCTTATCATTTCTGTCCGTTATTTAACTGCCTCTTCTGGACATGCATCAGAAGCAGGCAGTGGCATTTCTATGGGAGGGCTTGGTATGCTAGGGGCCTTGACCCAAGGTTTTTTATTGACCCCTTCATTTGCACTTCTCTGTTCTTCTCGGAAGAAAGCTTGTCATTGGTCGGTGTTTCTGCACATGTGCTTTATACCTAACTGAGTTCAGTATGAATTGCTCAGGCATTCTCCCTAAACTGCCACATGCTTTAATTCATAACTTCAAATGTTTTGAAAACAGAAGATTTATATCACTTTAAGGTAAGGCGCTATTTTTTAAATTCATTGTTTAGGTACACTTCCGTCACAGGATTTTCTATGATGCCCCCTCCCCCAGTTTTCTCTGGCTAGAATCCTTTCTCTGGCTCGCCCTTGAGGCAGGTGATATGCATGTCAATAAGCTTAGCTGAATTTGTCTGCAAAGCCTTTTACTCAATGAATAAATTGCAGTATCTGCCTAATAAATGGTTATGGTATTTGAGCATAGAGAGACATGCTTTGAAATACAATTTTCTTCTTTTTATGAGATGCAGGGGTGTCACTAAACGAGGAGTTAATTATGAAGGATTTAAATATTCTACTATCTCTGTCGGCTGATAGTTTGTCGACAACAATCTGATAATGAATTTCAAGAAAGACAAGACACTATTCATCATGTGTACGGAACAAGTCCAAAATTGTCGAGACAACCATCATGCCATATTGAAATTGGTGGAGCAAAATCTCGGAACGAACCCAGCCCTCAAAATTTCTTACCAAGTATACAAGGACACTATTCACGCCTTCTCAGAAACCCATCCGAAAAGACAGACCTTTGAAAGAATAAAAATGTTCTCATTTGTTTTCAAGGGACCGAAATCTAAAGACAAAGATTATTGTCTCTCAAAGTCACGTGACGATCTTCACTTGGAACTCCCGCCAAAACACTCGTTTCAAAATGGAGCCCGTCGAAGATTTTTGGAATTGTGAGTGGAACAAGTGAAAACTTCCTTTTCTCGTTCTTATGTTAATTGCTCCACCTGATCATACAGGTAGAAACAAAGAAGCACTTGGCTGAGGTAGCAAAGACCTGCAAGTTACAGGTAAATATGTACAGTAAATATGTAAAAGACAGACCTGCAACTTGAAAACTATCTTGATTAACTACCTGGATTTATTCTCGTGTTCACGCCTTTGCATGCCCAAAAATGACCTTAAATTTACTTCTTAATGCATCAGAATACTTTGTCATTAATAACCAATTGCAGCTGTCTTTATGTGAAAGGGACTTCTGATAACAAGACATCATTGTACTTGTTCATATTTTCAAACAATAACTAGTAGTGATTACAATACCAGCAATTGCAGATTTATTATAAACAGTTTCCTCATATTAAAAATAATGTAGTAAATGAAGAGCATCAAGCACTGGCAAAGATTAGTTCTAGTTCTGGTTTGGCCAGACATAGAGTCACCGCACTAACGAGGTTGTTACTAGTAATATAGGCCTAGCAAACAGTCGTGATTCCTTTGATTTTTATGAAAAGGTCAAACGTGCTCTGAACTGTACGATGAATACGGAATTTTTGAGGAAGTACGTCACTTGTAAATCCAAAAGCTTTCTAGGCGTTCAACAAAGGCAAGTAACACGTTTTCAGTTGGATGTTGTATAAAATGTAAATTTCCTCAAACTAGAACTTCATAGAAACAACCAAACCTTCTACAAACATGATAATAACAAACAAAGAACTTCGTTCTTAAGGAAATATTTTGTAAGATATATCAACTTCTACAAAATTCATAAACCAAGGAAATTCAACATGGAATATTTGCAAAAATAAGGCCAGATATGATGCTAATTTCTAAAGGCTTCAATTCTGAAACAAACCATGAACTAATCAGTGATGACAAAAGAACAAAAATGCACTGTAAAGTCATAACGACAAAGTTGCTTGAAGTTTTAAACAACAGTGGCACTGCCGTTATGCCTCGATTTGCGCCCGGCGCTTATTTAATTATTGACACTCCGTGGGAGGCGCTTATTCGAGGGGGCGCTTATTTGAAAAACAGATTTGGACGTAATTCAAAATATTATTTTGTAATATTAATTGAAGCACTTCTTCTCTTTCTTTCTCAATAATGATTTCAAATATCTACATCTATATTACGCTCCTCTTCTTCCTCGGTAGAAAACTCCAAGAAAAAAAATTTCATTGACATTATGATACATGAAGCACCATTAAAACGTTCCCATGTTATTATGACGAAAAGAAAAATATTAGAATGAAAACTTAAACAAACAGTGTTGTTCATTTTTCATGATGTTTAATTGTAAATTTTCGTCGAAAATTCGAATCAGCAACTGGTTCCGAAGGTTGAAGGATGAGTGCTTATTTGAGGGGTGGGCGCTTACTCGAGGAAGGTGCTTATTTAATAATTTCACCTATACGGTGGGCGCTTATTCGAGGAGGGCACTTTTTATGAGAGGGTGCTTATTCGAAACATTACGGTATAATCTTGTAATGAAAAGAAAATTGACCACCAACTGTAACAAAGAAATCAGCAGAAAAATATTTCGGCGTTCAATGATAAAAATCACAGTTCTGAAAAAGTTTTATGGCAGGCTAGAATCCATGACTAAAACAGTTTGAACATTTCTCGAAACGTTCCTGTCTTTTCTTTCCTTTGAAAAGCTGCAAAAACGGCACTTTTCCTGGACAATTTTTTCCAGGATCATGACGTTTGAAATTGAAAAAGTTGAAAAGATACAGCTGTTAAGATATAGATTTAACCCATCATCGTTTGCCCTACTGATGTCAGCTGGTCGCCGTCATTATGAAACCGTCTGCGAAAATAGGGCGAATTTCGCACGTAAAACGAGTTAACGAAAGTTATTATCTTACACATACCGCAAGAGTTCCATTAAGTTTATCAGATTCAATCTCTCTGCCCGCGTTTGTACACTAAACTATCTGCTTTTTTCCTTCACTTATGAGAATTATCTGTTTGAATAAAATTTGGCTCTGATTAAGTCTGGATTGGCATTATTTTCTTTTCGCTGCTTCATTCTTTTGCTGCTTGAATTTGGTTGCACTTTTCTATTATTATGTTTGTTGGAGAAAGAAATTCCACTAGCGACTCATATCTATGTGTTTACCAAACATTCACAGGAGACCTTTCACCCTTCGTGGCTTCAAAATGGTTCTAACACCGCGGTGGTACTAAATATTCTCCGATTCGGGTTGACGTTATCAATTTTCTCAAAAATTAACATCAGAATTGAAATGCTGATCTTTAACTTAGTTTATACTGGGAACTTCATATTGTTTGGACATTCCAGTCGCGAGTTACTATGTTTTGAATATTTAGATATTTCATGCGATTTGACCGCAATATGCGGCTGCAGTGAAATTTTTTCACTACACCAGCAAATTCCATTGGAGTGTATAGGAAAAGCTAAATTTCTAGAATGGGTTAATTCGCAGCCTGATGGCCCAAACACTCAGAAATTGTCGGTACAGACTTATTTCAACATGGAGATTCCATTTCTATGATCCATTTTTGCCATATATGAAGCTAAAAAATTGCTCGAATCCGAGAACGAGACTCTCTCGACTTGACTCTTTGCTTAGACACCCATTTTCAATCAACATGCAAAAGAGTAAGATTTAAACTGCAGAGTAGATACGAAAAGGTCGTCAGCACTTCTCTTCGCACTTTCCTTCAAACATACTGAGTGATATGGCTGCTAACTGAGGCTCAGTGTCAGCTATTCACGCTATTCAACTCACTTTTCTGTCAAGCCTGTGGCCGAGTTTTTTGCCGCACCTGAACAGCTCAATTTCACATAACTTCACGAATGCAGGTTTGGTTCTATGCCATAAAACTTCATACTAGTAGTGTCTTACGAAAAGCTTTTTAGATTTGCTGTTGTTTCGAAGCATAACCCGTGCAGCTGTATACATTGGTGAGAAGACGCACCTAATATCGAAAAAGGCCGCACCTTATATCGAAGACCAGGACTAACGCATTGTTTGACTCAAGGTGCACGCATTAATTTCTTTCCAAGTAGCTGCCATGGCACCATATCACGCTGAGTGTACTTTGATTAGGACGACGCTTTCTTATGACATCCTCATTAGTCGAAAACAGTCACATGACAGAGAACACTCAAACCGTCATTGACCTCCTTAAAAACATCACAACAATCTATGATGCGGTAGCCCATTCAATCTAGTCTTCACATGGAACTGCTGAATATTTCCAGGGCTCTTTGAATTTCATTGAACGGTTCCCATAACTTTGCTCCTCTCATTGAAGCTGGATAGAACTTGTTACGACTTGATGTCCGATGTGAACATAACTTATTGTTAATGTACCTATTTGGTAATCACCCATCCCAATAACATACGTTAATCAATATCCTGAAAGAATGTCCTTGGATAATAGATTGTCTCTATGTCCCCATTTTTAAGTCGAATTTCCCTGGATCCGAATATCGGAATTTCCTAGCTTCGTACTATAAGCAGTTGACGCTTAAAATTTCATACCTAGACATTTGATACTACTCAATGAGACATTTCATATCAAAATCCATCTGAGATAAATAAAATTATGCCTTTTACAAGTATTTTTGCGAAAATCTTGTAAAAAAGGTGCTTCAATAGTTTACGAAAGATGATAAAACGTCAGTGAATCATATTGGGGCATACGCCAATGAAATATCCTGAAGCATAATGTCTGGAATCAGATATTAAACTGCGACAATAATCGACGATTTGTTTACAGAAATTATTATAGAAGCCTTGGAGTTACAATTAAGTCAGTATACTGATAGTGAGGCTACATGCTTACATAATGCCTAAATACGTTCTACAACTGCTAAACAGATCAAATCAAATCAAAACCTTTGTTCAGCAACAAACCATTTAGTTGCCAGATACGTCATGTAAGATGTTAAGATACAATCATTAATAACAATAAAAATTTCATTACAAGGAACAACATAAGATATTATATAAGAGCAGCTGAACACATGGACAGCTGATGGACAAATGAAAAAAAAATCATGATGGAGATGTCAGAGCGTGAAATAACAATAATATATGATTAATTCTATATTAATAAGAACAACGTAAGTATAAAAAATTGCAACTTAGAAAAAGACAGAAATCGGTGATAATGGTTAACAATATGCTCAAGAGATTAAACACTAGAGGGAGTTACTAGTACACTCTTGAATGTCCCACTATTTAAGTTAAGTATAGGTTATTGCCAATCCTGACAATACGTCAGTGAAAAATACTCAAACTTAGATCAGTTAAGCATACCGAAACATTCTCATCTCATTGATGTGTTCACCTCATCTGCTTCCCAAAGATGTGTGTTCATTTTGGCTGTGGGAGCTTAAATTATTCAGCTTGACTTTTATAGTAGAAGCTGAAAGTCACTCGAATTGAAGTAAATGCTCAAGTTTTAAATTCATTAAAGTTAAATAAACGTTTTTCCGTACAATACTTGGCAAGACAACAGCCAAAACTCAATGCGGCATCGTAAAAATTGCACTGAAAAACATATTTCTTATGGCAGTTTTCAGGAAACGCATGGCTAGGATAATGAACTAAATTTTTCATTGTCCAATGTATATTGGATAAAAGGTGTATTGATTATGCAACGTTAAGTTTCTGCTGATTTTGAAGGTTCTCATTGAATTTATTCAAGTTGGCTGCTATTCCCTTCCCAAGTATCTTTTGACCACCAACTGAATCTTTCTACTCCTTTGGATATAAATGATTGGATTGATGACGCTGTTAAGGTAAATCATTGTTGCTGACCATCTCTCTAGCTCCGGATATTCTCCATGCCTGTGAAGAAGATTGAGCACGACTCGAACTAGTCGTGGTGTAAAGCATGCGAGAAAAGCAATATTAATTATCACCAGCGTGTTGGTGGATCTTCGCTGCCACTTGCCTCTGAAATCGGCGGACATTTTCAGTGAGCGTCCTGGGATGACTTTACAGCTTGCCCGTAGCAACAGATACACCTTTGCGTGTGAAAATGCTATGCAAGTGATGACGGATATACCAATGAAAAGACCAACTGCTTTAGATGCTGTCTTGTTCAAACTGATCGAGGGTACGAACGCGATCCAGCCAATAGAAACCACCAACGTAACTGCATACAATATCCTGTACTTTTTGCCCAGATTCCAGGTCTGTACTCTTCTCCCATAGCATGCATGCAGGTATCTATCTACACTTAACAGTGCAAGTAGAACGAGAGTTATGATGAAGAATGCAGCACCGAACTTCATGTATAAGTAGTCTACGACAAATGGTGGGGTACTTCCCATCACTTCGAAACATTGCCTCACGATGGACAATGGAAGGGAGATAACGCCAGTTGAGAGGTCAGTGGTGGCCATGAAAAGTATAAGCATCCCTGATGGTGTACGAAGATGGTTGTTTTTTACGAAAACATAAAGCACTAACCCATTACATGTAACTGCCAATGACAGAATAATCGTGGAAACGACTATGACTGCATAGCCAGAAGGATCACCCTCGGTCAGTATCGAGTTGACTCTGCGCTCGTTCAAGCTCATGGGACTGCTTCCATTGTTGTTTGCTTCTATTAAACTCATGGTGCATGCCGAATTTCGCTTGTGGGAACTTTACAGTGCACAATCTGCTACGATTATTCAACAGCAAATGTTGGGTTGCGAAGGCAAACCATGTTTATGTATGATGCACAGATTATGCACAAGACGAAATCAATTATTTATACCTTTGCTGTGTTGGATTAGGTGACAAGCTTTCGTCGGGGTCCTTTTGCTCGAAGGATTGCATATGTAATGATACACTACTATACACTGGCGGCTCGTCTTATAAATTCAGGCCTTCCATTATTTGGGAAAGCAAATCCAGACCAATTCCATTGGCGATCGCTCGTTGCGGGTGTAAAAGGGGCTGCTGATAAGACAGAACAGATATCTGTGCCAGGGACAGCATCGCAATTGACACGAGGAATCTAGGTTCGCGACGAGATCCAAGTAAACTGGAACAACTGTATTACGAAACGGCACATATTTGGCTTTTTCGGAATGTTTGAAATACGCAAGTTTTGTATAAAAGCAACCCAAGAGGGACACAAGGACAAAATAGGACAACGGACAAAATAGGACAATGGACAATAAGGACAAAGGACAAAAAAACAAAGGATAAAAAGGACAAAGGACAAAAAGGACAAAGGACAAGACATGCTCCAGGCTGACAAAGTGCTTACTTCTAGATCCTAGTGCACGGGAGCTGACTTCAGCTGACTTACGCCTGGTGTCAGTAGGTCCTTACTTGAGAGCAATGAGGACAGTTTCATTAATTCTATTGAAGGAATGATATTGTTGCAGCCCTAACTTTCGTGGAGAGCGATCGATCAGTGAGACACACTTTGGCACACACTCTGGAACTCACGATGTGACATGTGAAATGTGAACTGCCCCTCATGTAGATGGATATTCTACGGCACAGAAAGATCCATCTATTCAAGTGAGCATAGCTTTATCCTGCTTTTTGTTATTTGTCATTTGTGAATTTTAACTTAACCTACTGATTCATATCTTATTACTAATCGCAGCTCATCACTTTTTGACATATATATGGTTACTTTGTGTAGAGTAATCGTGTTAATAATACGTATGATAATGCAAATCGTAGCTTATCACTATTTGAAATTTATCGGGTTACTTTTTGTAGAAATAATTGTGTCAATAAAACGTATGACAAAACGAATGGCAGCTTGTCATTTTTCAAGGTATATTGGGTTACTTTAGATAAGAATAGCCTCTGCTATTGAATTGAATAGATGCCCGGCAGGAAAATCAAGTTTATCAACTCCAGTCTTGATCAAAAATATTATTTTGTCGGCGGCAATACTGACATTTAAGGAATCTTTAAGGGGGCCTAAAACTTTCTAAAGGTCACTCTCGAAAGCCTTTTTGAATTGATTCTTCTTCATCTCTTAAAGCATATTCAAGGTAGAGAGAAGTTACCCAATCTAATAAACTGTTTCTTTCTAAGTTTTTTGCTTCTCTTGTGTAATAAAAAAGACATCTGGTGCCTGCAATCTGCACAAGAAAGCAGAGTGGAAGGATCAGCTCTTGTCTCTGTCAGTCACTGTGACAGCATTCTTTTTCACTTGGTTGCGCATCAGTTATAGCAAAGCTGGTGTTTTTTTTCTTATCTGTATCACACTTTGGCACAGCTGCAAATGCGCCACTAAATTTCTGCAGCTGTTGTGCTAAATTCTTTTCACGTATCCAAGTAAAGGAAGCGTCTTCAAAGCGTCAAAGAGACTTGTCCTGTTAAAGCTTACTCCACCTACACGTGTGATATTCCCAGTCTATGTAAAGTACAGCATTCATGCTCATGTACAGCATGCTTATGTAAAGAAATTCGAGAAGCTTGAAGAAAAACTGAAAGGAATACCTATGGGGAACGTTTTGAGTAAGAAGATCGTATCTTTACTGGTTTGCCATTTTACAGAATATACAATGTGCTGATTTTTGTTCGGGTGTTTAAGCGTATCTGTTATTTGTGTTTTCAACGACAGAGTTGACCTCAACAAAGCTGCAAGAGCCAATCAATGCCACTTCGATATTCTAGAGTAATAATTGAGGCTGCTGTATTCAGAATTCCAGTATAATGGCATTAGCATCTTCAACGGATCACTTTTGCATTTACAGACAGTTAAATTTTACTTAAAGTTCCATCAAGAACAAGGTGAACGTTTTCTGTATTACGTCTTCAAACAAGATTTAACATTTGAAGTTTACCTTTCGGCAGCAAGTCGAGGTGCGAAGGGAATTGTAAATGAAGAATCTGTGTACATTCATCTGTGTACAAAGTCGAAACATTTATTTTCTGAATTACTCTGTAATGTACTGCAAGCGAAAAGGAAATTTGTAGCAAATACTTTTACAATTGCATAGTATTAATGCCTTCTTAGAAACAAGACCTAAAACAAGTAAGTGTAATCAAAGCTTAAAGTTATACAAAAGGCTTTTTTCTTTATTCAGAGAACTAAAACGAACAAAAATGTGATTCAAAGTGTCATCAGCCAGTTAGAATAGAATATTTCATCAGCCAAGACAAGAATTTAATTACAATCTGGATGACAAACGGGATTCTAGAGAGCAAACATTTTCTAGCGGCAGGGTCTTTAAAAAAAGCGAAAAAGTATTTTGCAGTTTCTAAGCTAATTTGTTCGCGAATCAAATGCATCTGTCGCTTTCCTCCTGTGACCTAAGAAAAATCTAACATCATAGCAAATGTTATTAGGAATCAACCTATTTTTTCTTACAGCTCAATCTTTTTTCATTCTCTTGTCTGGCAATCTTTTAAAAAGGATTCCTTCTATTTAGGTTGATTCCTGAAGTGTACAATGGCTCATGAACATGCAATGGGATGCAATTAGTAAAACCGATTCCCAGGTAGATCATCATTTGATGCCACGTTTAACTCTCTGCATTGATATTTCATTCACTTCTTCGTTCATTCTCTCAGCCAAGTATCTCATCCCCATCTTATATATCTGATAAACGCATTCAAATATGATCTGTTCAGTCGAGACCTCCATGACCCAGGCTATTTGTTGAAGTAGCCATCTGAAAATTAAATTGACCGACTTGCAGCTTGTATAGTAGCACTCACCTAGGTATTCATCCTTTAGTTGCCAAAGATCCTTTAGTACTCCATAGGTTTTAGATAGAGACGGATTTAAAAAATACCAAGTCAGTAATATTCCAGATTTAGATTTTTATTTCTTATTGTCTTGTTTATGCTACCTATCAGCATAACATAAACAAGATTAAACAAAGTTGCTTTGTCGGAGAAATATATTTTTAAAGGACTAGATTTTTGATCTGAACAAAGTGACCAACGCTCACATTTTGTGTTAATTTTTGTTGAGATTTTTTGACAAAACAGCTAAACAACAGTAGTATGGTGAAAATCCGGCATCTATGCTTAACAGGCAGTTAGTCATGAGTGAGCTGTAGTGGTTTAATGGGGGGAGGGCGGTTTAAGGGGGGAAGGGCGGTTTAAGGGGGGTCCAGGGGAGGGGCCATGGCTAAAGACACCGCGCTTTTGGAAACCCAGAAGAGACCCCGCACCTAATAAAATTGAAAAGGCACCATCTTGAGGCACAAAACTCTGACGGAAAGAAATTGAAGAATAATCTTTGCTAACAGAAAGTTTTCAAACAAGAGCCCCGCAGATGGTTTCGATCCAGGGCACCGAAGTCCCTTAAACCACCATTGCGAGTAAGAAACAGATAATCCAGTTTTCAGGTCATACACGGGTACGACTCTGAGAAAAAGTTAGTCAAAACTGCGTGAAAAATAAAACAATTAGAGTTGCATTCAGCAAGGAGAGAATAATCAAGTCTTTTCTCATACGCAAAACTCTTTATTTGTTTTTTCATAAGCGTGTTCACAACGCTCGTCGAATTGTTGTTCTTCATGGTAAATAATGCTATGTGGTCGCAAACGAACCGACTTAATACCTAAGTGCCCAAAAGTGGCCACAGATTATCGGCGCATGTGCTCTCTTAGCTGCATTTTCAGAACAGAAATTCCAACCCAGGCAGGTCAGTGATACGAAGAAGCCTGTTTGGCCATATCACAAGCTGAAACTATCTTGATTGCACTTCGTCGTATAGGCAGATGTGGCTGATCAAAAAATATTTAGAGTTGCAGACTAAAAAGTTAAGCCAACGCTCTCCAATGTTAAAAGGGAAATGTTAAAGCTCAAGAACATTTCACTTCTTGTTTTTTAAACAAAAGATCATCTCCATGTAAATCTTTTGTACATCTTCTGCGTGTTTTGAATGACTAAATCTAATTATATGTAAACGAGAGCGTACTTTAGGTGACTTATCGCCGGTATCACCGGCCTATTAACTGCGCATAACAGAAGACTTGAGCACTTTTTTGAGGTGAGATCTTTCGCATTCTTGTCACGCAACGATATCCAGCTTGAGAATAGACTGACAGCATTCGATCACCGCGTGTCAAAAACTCTGCATCAAAGAATACGTTGGTCGCATATTTGTGTGATTTAAGAAGATTTTAAAAGTTAACATAATAAGAAGCTGCTCAAAACAGGTATTAAATGCAATGCTTGATGTTGCAATTTAGCACTTTAATATTTAAACGTCTGGTACCTGTTGGTAGATTCACCGGAATATGGATTTTGAAAACTCCAGGTCTTAGGTGGTGCTGGTTAGTTTCAGGTTTAAATGGTGATATGAAGCAGTAGAGAAATTGCTGACAGCTCTCACAGTAACCTTGCAGGCTTCTTATCTATGGTGAGTGAAGCTCTTTTCTAAACCTGTTCTAACTTCCATGTTCTGACTTATCAATAGGAGAGGATTTTTGCATTTTCAGACTGATCAGATTTTAGATTTAAGATGGCTTTATCAATCATTTTATTTACTCTGTTGATCTTTTTAATTTACTCTGTTGATCTTTTCAACCAACCAAGAAACAGAAGTTTGCCCTCAAACTTGCAACATTTATTGTAGAAAAAATCTACGGTAGATTAAACTTTAATTTGTTACAAAATTTTCAAATTGCTGGTCATGGATGTGTTAAATTTTAAGGTAAATGAGGCTCAAGAAAATTCACTTCTAGTTTTTTAGATCAAAGATCACTTCCAAGAAATCTATATTCTGCTTGTCTTAAATGACTATATATTGTTATGTGTAAACAAGAGCATTCTTTGGGTCATTGACTGTGGATAACATAAGACTTTTTGTTGAGTGAGATCTTTCGCATTCTGAGACTGTTGCTTCCATAAAACTATTCTTAAAAGGAAGCCATGACTTCTTAATGCCACATTTGACTTCAATACCTAGTCTATTTTGGTGTTTATTTCAACGTGTACAACTTAAGACCATGGCAGCTGGATGGAAGTCAAATTTAAATGTTCCACATGTAATCTCTTACAAAGCTGATACACGACCAAGATCTTTTGATAAATAGAAAGCAAGCGAATGTTTGTTATGCATGCAGACTTGCCTCGCAAATGATTTAATTTGCTTGCCAGCAATACAACTCTTCCACTTTATAATGCTCATATGCCAAACATGACTTGAGAAATATTATTGCAGCCCAAAAATTTTGAAAGGAAAATTCTGCAAAGAACAAAATTTCACAATATATATCATTATACATAACAAAGCGTCTAGGTAACACAGCAAAGTATTCGAGTAGGTAATTCACTCCTTCAAGACATAACAAATTGGTTTTATGTTAACTTTGCCGTTTCTAAAGATTTACATATCTATAACATGGCTGATCCGTTCTACTTCCATTAGGGATCAAGACACATGCTACGATGAAAGTTTCGCTGAAATTAATTTCTAGAAATGTTCACTCTTCAACTTGCTTGTAGGGTATCCTCTATCTGGAAACACCAAAAAAATACTTTTTTCTACGAAGAAAGACATATAATACAAAAATACATGTTTCTATGAAGAAAAGTAAAAACATCTGCAAGTACATCGCTTAAGTTCGAAAATGAAGAATTTCGTAAAACATCAAGCTTCAGAAATGAATAATTCAAAAACGTATCTTTTGTGAACATTCGCTAAAATTAGCTGCAGTTTGAGGTTGTTTTTTCTCAATCTAAATAGTTAGATCACCAGATTTCTCTTAAAGCGTTTCTGTATCTAGACTTGTCTACGTGAACAGTTATGAACGCATAAATATGATAAGAGTTTCCTGATTTGCATTGTAGAACGATTTGTTTATTCAAGAATGACACAAGAACTGCAGGTTTTTTCTATTAAAAGGATAGCATCGTTTAGAATTGGGCTTTCGACACATCATAAATTGCTAAAAAAGTGAATCTACTTTAGCAGCAATTTCCTTGTTCGCGTTGAATATCAAAAGAAGTATTTCAAGTGAAAACAGCCATCTTCGACTTATAATTAAGTGCGCAAATATTCGTGCATGTGAAGACAGAGTGCATTGTTTAAGAGATAGCACAATTAAACACATTTCAGAAGCCCGGCCGGGGGTTGAGATGGCATAGGCCAGATTTGCTTCTTGCCTTATCTAAAGGTGATATTTTCCCCCAGAAATGGGGACCTACAATAGTCAAAAACACTTTGCCGTATAGTCGTACATGCTAGATGACTATGTCTTGCATGATCGTCATAGCTGACTATGACTAGCATTATGCTTAAAGATAAAACGGTTTAGATTGCAGGGTACATGACGTCATTCTCGACCCAGTGCTCTCTTCACATAATGCGCAGAAGAGCATATTTTCTGTCAGTTTTCCCAAAAGCGGTCTACCATGCCGATGAAATATACTTTTTAAGCATATTCCATTATTTTAGAAATCTTTTTACAGCTTATACAGAATAAAGTTTTAGGTAATAGCCCTCCCCCTGTTTTCCTTTCCAAACACCAATTTTGAGTGATCCTCCTCTAATGGGAAATTCTGACGAATGTTTGTGCAAAGTGCAGATTAAGATATTTATGGCACTGACTAAAATTTGCTGTAATCTCGAATTACCTAGTTCGCGTTATCACATAATAGTTGTGGATGTGCTTCTACGTAAGTGAAACCTGATGACTATGCTCTCTGATTACTGCATCTGCATGCCTTAGCAACGTTCACATATAGACTTTATTTTACTTTATTTTATTTTATTTTACTTCATTTTCAACAACAAACAACCAATATGAAACAATAGCGCTGTTATTTTCGAAAAAATTTTCAATCAATTTCCCTGAGTTTAGAAAGCTAAGAAAATTTTCGAGTCATGACCTACCCATTTACTCATAAAGCACCTATTTACCAACCACTGTATAAACAATAAAACAGCACTTAGCATGCAGGTTTCTTTCCTCTTACCAAAGAGTTTATTTTCAGAAAGAAATTTCATAACTGGACATTGCTTTTAAACCAAGATCTGACCTACAAATGTTACTTGACGTACTGCCATCATCTCTAGATTTTAATCTTGCGCTAAAACTTGCTTTAAAGTATTACTTTTTGCTGCATCTTGGGCGAACCTTCAAAGATTAAAAATTTCATGACTATTGGCAGCAGCTGCAACTCAAAACGCATAATGCTACCTACCAGACCCTAGTTTCTCGTGAAAATCGAGCGTAGTTTGTGAAGTAAGGAATTGTCCTTCCTTTTCTCTAAATAAACGCTGTTGCCCTCTTTCCTAAATAATGTAAAATCGTAGGTACCAAAATTCAATTCTTAAAGATTTATCAAATCGAAATGCTTCATCAAAACTGTTAAGAGATTAATATTCGTAAACGCAATATTGAACCAGAAATGTTTTAGCAACACGAGTACTCTGAACATACTCTGGAATTTCACTTGGTCTGAAATGTTAAAGTCATGCTCCTCTCATGCTATTTATAAGGACTGCGCTTCTACCAAACAAAAAGTTTCATGACACATCAACTTTATTATGAAGCTGGTTATATTGAACACACTGGGTAAGGGTTAGAACAAGGGATAAAGCAGCATGTTCCCACGAAAACCAGAAGCAAAACTTCCGCAGAAATAGAATACGCTAAAGACATGGCCAACGGGCAACACTTGTCCAAAGACCAGATTGGGCCAGGACATATGCTGCGGCCATAGACAAGGATAGTCGCAATATTGGACAAGCTATGGCGTCTATTTATCAGAAGCTTAAGAGTCTGTTTACATTTCTATGGAGAAACCCCATTCCTTGTAGACAAAAAGAGTTGGTCTCTTTTCTTGGACTTCCACTAAAAGTGGGCATTAATGAAGTGAACGCTGATTGGTCACAACACAGCCAGCCACGGGCTCCTGCTCATACCCCTAACGTGGTAATATAATCGATCCGCAACAGGCAATCCATTTTGTCAGCTTTTGGTCATTGTTAGATCTCTGCTTATCCTAAGGAGTGATGTACCTATGCAAAATGCTCTTTAAGTATGCGTACATGCTATTTTGAATAAAGAAACTTTTTTGTAAGGTGCTAATCTAATCTACTTTTAAATAAACCGTTAATTTGTCATCCATTTTTACTTAAATTTAATTTTTACTTTTATTCAAGTTGGAAATATTTTCATTAGAAGTGAAAGATGGTGTTGGGTACTCCAGTTTTTTATTGTATTCGAAATTTCAATACTCAATGTTTCTTAAAAGCATTGAATTGTTATGTCATGAGCTTCGTAGTTTGGGTTGCTGTATCTAATTGTTCATGCCAAGAGGAACTTCAGGAAATAACGAGAGCTTTTATGAAAGATGATACACAAAAATGGGGTGTTTGTTTTTACTCATTTAATTCTACGTTCTAGACCAGCAACCCATTCGTGTTCCTTGTCTTTTTCAAATCTTGAAACCCTCATGATTCAAATATTTCTTAATTTCATTTCTTTGTGAAGTAAACTTTCCTAACTTGCTTCTCGATTTTTTTGTAATGCATTTTTTGTAACCCCCTCCCTAAAACAGAGCCTCTGTTTACATGCTGATTTGGGAAACAAATTTGTAAGTCGGAAAGCCTGGATGCAGCTGTTAAAGTTTCAAGGTTGAGTTTTCAGGTCTGATTCGAATCGTACTGGTGTCAATTAGTGGGCAGAATGGATTCAAACAAGTGTGCGGTCCCTGATATGCTTTTCAGGTCGACAAAAGAATTTTCGCAACAAAGGCTTTTGTAGTGCGCGGATTACATCGAACAATGGTTAAGGCCTACACAATTACGTCGTGATGGGTATCTTAAAGTAGTCTGTCGTTTCAACATCTCAAATTTTAATGTGTCTGATGCTGTATTAATCGTTTGCTCATTCTAGTAGCAACGAAGCCGATGGACTCTATTCACAGTTTCTTGAATTCGTGCCAACCTCAAGCCGTGCAGAGCTCCAGCCAACTACTGTAAGAAATTCTACGAAACACGCTCTGCACGACTAGTGTTGGTGTGAAGTTGAGCACTGCGGAAGATCGAATCGATGAACTTCGACGGGCGGATAACGACCAGATGGGAATGGTGATTTCTTTAAGACGGTCCAGTAAGACGGGCCCTATACTGGGCGTGGAGAGGTTCCATGGCTCGGCTGCATTCGACACTGAACGAGCGGAGCTACCCAGCCCGTTTTCGAGATCAACACAGCCAACAGTTGTCCCGTATTCGCTGAAGCAATTCATGGAATTGTCGGAGAAGTACAGAGAAAACGTCAGCTTCTATGCTGATGCAACAGTTAACAATATGATGGTATGTTTTGTTTATGTTTTATCGTCAACCCTTCACTGATCATGTTTTGTTCTTCGAAATGAGCTAGCGAACACCGCTGTCTTTTTGCGGTTGTGTATTTTCTTGCCATTGAAATGGCTGAAAGCTTCAAGGATTAATTGACGATGAAATGCTCGTCTCAGCTGTGGGTCCAACGTCAATCGAGTATTCAAGTGCAGTCGTCTCCCCATTGCAGCGCAGCTCCGTTCCAGAAAGTTGCTCATTAGAAGGATTTCTCCATCAAAGGCTAGCCACCTGGATTCCCCATGTTTTACAATCGGTGCATTAATAAAGAACATTTTTTGCATGCCAGAGCAGAAAGAAACATTCTGTAGATTTTCTGAGACAACGGTTACTATTCTGAAAGCTGTTTTAGCCTTTATTCGTGGCTTAATTTGAACCCAGGGAACGGTGAAACAGGTCTTGCTGTTCTGTGTGTTACTGAGAAGTACTGACACTCACGAACCGAATCTTTAAAGGCAGCCGGAACAGGTGTTTATAGGCAGGCATTCCGCTGAGTTTCAGCAGATACCGAAACACCCATACACCTAGAAAGCAGGTTGGCACCCATGATAAACATATGCTATGTTGTCACTGCGCTGGGGAGGCACTCACTGCGGTGGAGCTCATGGTGAGATCGGCAATGCAATCTCCGTGACTGTGGTAGAGAATTAAGTCAGCTTCATACCAAGGGAATCTCCCTTATTCCCCGATCATCGTATTATGAATGTGCTCGTGCCCTAGGCAGAACAAAATCAATTTTTTATTCTAACTTTTAAACCCACACCAAGGAACCCCCATTCGTCCTGACCATCATTTAGTTAAGATGCCTATGCTCCATGCAGACAAAATAAAGACAACCATCTCCAAGCTTCCTCCTTATATTCTTTTCCAACTTGCACAGCCCTAAAACTATATTGATCTTTTAATAAAAATATCTTAATCTATTAGAGGTTTTACGTCACACATCAATTTTTCTAGAATTAATTGCAATTAATCAAAGTGCTTTTGCACAGCATCGTTAATTCTTAACACTACAATTATTAGGCTCCACATATAACACTATTACAATCGTCAATATCAAAGTTCAAAGTTCGTTGCCTTTGTTGATAAGACGATTATGTGAAAATCGGCGTAAAATGATCTAGATTGTTAGAACGCTCGAAGAGGCTCCGTGTTGTTGGAACATTAATGCTTCGAAGAGGCCCTGGGATGATAGAACGTCGCTGCTCGTGGGGACCTTTTGGGTTGTTAGGGCGTCGAAGGGGGTCTGGGAGAGCGTTGATGCTCCGCAGAGGTACTAGGAGAGTGTTCTGGGCTGTAAGAGCGTCAAAGATCCGAATGGAATCTTGGTTGTTAGAACGTCGTTTTGAAAATTTTAATTCGATTTCATCGAGGTCTAGATGGAAAGATTTCATGAACATGCAAACATTTTGCATTGCAATAGTTAAAGAAATGATTTTGGCGATGTGTCCTGTTGGCTTCTTTAAAGGGGGGAAGATTGGGCGTTATAATTATTAAAATTGTTCAAAGAGATCATAGAGTGCATGGATATCAGAAAAACTTTAGAGTTTTTCGTTTTTCGTTACTTGACAAGTTCATGTTTGGTTGGGATAGTTACCATGCTTGCCAGATGGCATACTTTGGAGTGGAGTCAAGCAGGTTGAACTATTTATTGCTCTGACCGGGTTGAACAATTGTGATTAATTTATTGTGGATTCTAGATTGTGATAAACTGGGATTTGTGTGTTTCTCTTCCTTAAAATTCAAAGCATAATTCTCGACACTCTTTCTTGACATGCCCTGCTATTGACTCTGTTGACTCAGTTTTAGTCCTCTTTGCCAATTGGCGATTTTTTCTCTTTATAATTACATCGGTATCTTTAATTGGTTCCTAATGTGTTTAGTTCTCATTCTTATAAAATTCCTTGTAAACCATTTTACTCGATTCAGAAGATAAACAGCGTTACGATCTTCTAGCATCATTTCGATGAACTCATATTGAGTTTCTATGAATCATTGATGCACATTTCCTTGCGATCGTTGGACTGCCAGAACACAATCATATTAGGGGAAATGCTAGATAGATACATTCTTGTGAAGATAATCGCAAATTGTCATTCTATGGAGTAAATGCAGATAGATCTTCTCATGCTTCTTGCAAATCAAGGTAACAAAGAGGTTTCTTTGGCAAATGCAAAGGCTCTGAGAATTTTCAATAGATTTCATAGACCCCATGAATTCAATGTGATCGCATACACAGTCCGCACTTCATGGCCTACAGAAGAACACGTTTCTTCGTCTGCAAATGAATCGTTATATTGTCACAGCTAGAAGTAAACCATTTGCAAATGCACGTTATCAACTCTTAAGCTGTATAATGAAAGAAATCTCGAAAATCCTGTATCTAACTCTTATCTGATCAGCTATCATTTTGCATAGTCAAAAGCGGATCAAAAGAAAAGTTGCCTCTGCTTGATAACGATCTACAGCAGATGTTTCGTAAAAGAAGTAGTTGTAGGTCATCAAGAAGATTTCTAATAATACTGGCATCTTATTTTCCCATTTCTGCTATTCAATCAGCAGCTATCTGCAGCTCAAAACTTGGTGTGATAGCCAGAAAAATGATAACAAATTCTTCTTTATGATCAGAGTTCACTCCACCAATGACTCACCCTGAGAAGGGCTAGTCTAGCCTTAGTATATGGGCTTTAGAATATAATTCTCCATCCCATTGGCATCTCTTTTCAAATTGATTCAGATCTCAGATCAATCAAAGTGCTGACAGGGTACATTCCAGTTATTTAGGCTTGAAGATCTTGGATGTGGCAAAGAAGGCTTCTTGGTACGTTGGCGTGATAGTAAGGTGAAGAATAATGAACTTGATAAGCGTTAGTAAATCCAATTTTTTTTGCGTAAAAGATTCTGCTGTCGCTGGACCTTTGGTGGAAACTCTGAAATGGCCATCGCCTGCAATGTGGCATGGTTCGATGGCGCACCCACTTAAGCCAATGATAGTTGCTGTTTGCGCACCTCTAGGATTTTATCTGCAAATATAGGTGCAAACCAATGGGCTTTATCAAAAGTAATGTATAATTTCAGTGATAATAAGGCAGAGTTGTTTGCGTTGCAGAGATGCTGTTGTAGACAGGAGCTTTGGGCTTAACTAGGGGTCCCCAGTGGAAAGGCATCCGACCGTCAAAGAATAAAAGCTGTTTATTCTGGAAGCCGTTCCTGGGCAAATATTGAGAAATGCGACTTGAAGCCTGCGCCATTTTAGGATCCTTGACTGATTGTTCACTGATTTCACAACTGTGTAGTTCTCCTCACGACTCGGGTATTTGCTATGTCGCTTCTCCTACTCTATGCACTGGGATTGTGTAAGCAGAACTGAAGTCAACACATATTGTGAATCGTAATATTATTGCAATGGAAGACCCAAAGAGCTCCTTTTACAAGACATCGTGCTTTCACATACAATAGCGACTTGGCAGCCCAATGAAAGCCAGGCTGAAACTTTATAGAGATTAGAAAACAAAAGATACATTTTTTACCCTAAACGAGTATGACACAAGATCTCATTGGGTCATTTATTTTGTCATCTTTTGGCTGCTTTTAGATGTTTGCATACTCTGGAAAGTATGGGGTAAAAATGCACTTTAAGTAAGCAACAATTCTGTTTCCGCTATTTCCTGCCATTGTGATGACAACGTTTGCATTTTTGTGAGAACTTCACTAATTCGATTTCGGCTGTGTGTTACTTGCAATGTTTTGTGTTTGCTCCGCTCTGGTGAAGTCAACCAGTTGAAAGTATCTAACGAGATTTTTTGTCATTATCAAAACATATAGTCTTATCACATGCAAATATCGCTAGCTTGAAATTAGAAACAAGAGTGCATATGTACTTTTTAAGCAAGGAATGCACCATCGACATTATAGTATTAAAGACAAAGAATTGACGCCTGAGGAACACCGCGTCACTTCCGTACAGCTTTCACAACCTGTGCTGATTTTTACTCTTTGTCCTGTTTCCCTAGCCTAGGTCAGCTAAAGCCTCATCCCTAATAAAGCTTTAAAAAGTTTCTAGTGTCTTGTTGCGGAATTTCGTCGAACTCCAAGTTTTTGCGAGGTGCACAAGGATTATTCTATGTGCAATCCTTTGAGATCTGGCATAAACATCACCAAAGAGGAGTCTTCATTGTCGTCATCACCAAAAACTTGACGATTCTCTCCCTAAATCCAAATCCACACAACGAGATCCCCTCAAACTGCAGCTCTGCAGTATTTGCTCAGATCATTTTTCCGCCCTTGCTTTGTGCAAGTGTTTGCTCTTCAATTTGTTTTTTGAAGGCCAACTCCAAATTCACCTGCTTTGCCAATTTTCCGCGGCAGCTGGAATTGTCGCAAATGAATTTTCAGTACTTTTGCGGGCTTGCTTCATTGTTCTTCAAGTAGCAGCAGTTTACTTATACAATCCAACCAATAATACTTTTCTAACAGTACTTATTACGCCTAATGAGTGTATTCAACTTTAGCCATCAAATAAATTCGTTAATTACAATGAATGCGTAGCGCAAATATTGCAGAAGTGGAACCAATTCCGGGCGCAATTAGGTACCCCCTTACCCGCCAAAACCATGGCTGCAAAATTTCTATTAAAGGCGCTTGGTGAATTTTGTTCATTTATTCATCTGACGTAAAATCCCACATTGTTTCTTGGTTTTCCCTCCCATTGGGTGTGACACCCCCCAAAAAAAATTTTCAAAGAATATACCCCATGGCTTAGCGACACCCTGGCCGCTGCGTGCAACCGAACTGTGGCTTCACTGGAGTAGAATTTAAGCGCGGGCTTTGAAATTTAAAGCTGATTCGTTTTTTCGGTATCTGATCCGTTTTTACTCTCTGTTTACTTCATTTATCCTACTGCTTTCTGATTGGGAAGGTTATATGTAAATATTTTTAACTCATTGAATCTTGCATTAATCTGTTTTTGCAAGAGCAAGGAGCCTTCTCTTTTGCTAGACATGTTGGCCTTTTTTTTTCCACGAGGTTTCCTCTTTGACCCTCATATTGCTTTACTAAAGGCCTAGAGCTGACAGCCATGATACTAAAAACGGCTAGAGCTCCCGGAACTGTAGGCCGACAATAACGATGTCTGTCAAGACTTATTTCCTGGAAAAAATCCTGGCAATGGCCCACCTATTTTATGCCACTACCATCTACAAGCGCACACGCAAGTGCCATTCGACCAATGTCTTTGGCTGGTTGATACCTACCTTTTGACTGGAAACCTGCCAATCTTTTTAAATAGCTTTGAAGCTTTGGCAAATGTCCTAGCTATTTCATCTACACTCCTGTCAAATTCGAGCTGAACTTTCTTCGCCTTGGCTGGTTGGCTGGTTTGTCTGTTCCGTGTCTGTGACATCTCCACACGGAGAGGCAACCCCGTATAATTGCGCATTATCACGCAGAAACATGGTATTTGGTGACCAAAGACGTTAATAAACCATGAGTTATTGCTTAAACAGTATTGGGGCTTGCACCTCTATGTTACCAATACTAGCACTACTGAAAATTTTGTTAACCTTCAAGGACACATCTTTTGACAAGAACGGCGTGTGCAGGGTTGTGGGCGCCAAATCTCCATGCTTTGGAAAGAGTTTTTTGGGCTTCCACTAGATCAATTTCGTATTTCATATCTAAGGATATTGAAGCATTTGCACGCCCTCACATAAATCCACATATTGAGGTTAATCTGTCAATTTTTTCGAGTTCGTAGCCGTCGTTTTATAAATTATTCATTTGGGGCTTGGTGATCTACCACTAAAACTGATAATTTTGAAAGAAAACGTGGCTCTTCGAGGAGTCAGTTGTGCAATCAATAAGCACATTGCGATAGCTGTGCTATAAAAACCAGGCCTGTGTCGAGACCAGAGGCTTTATTGGATGTAGTATATCTGCTACCGCTTAATTATCGAGTGTAAGTTGAATGGGTCATTGTGCAAAGAAGCTTTTTGTCGTGGCTAGCATAGCCGCAAGGCAACCTCACCTACCTGTCACATTTTACTGGAAGACCTCCACGCTCATTTAAAGCACCATTATATTTATCAGAGCATCTCAATACGGCATATTTAGTTACCAAGATATTTGTTACTAATAAAAGATCCTTGCATTTTGGGGAGTGCCTATTTAGAGAACACCATTAATCATCTGTACCCCTTTCCCCCACTTCCACAACACTCTTCTCCTATTGCAACATGCCTATCTTATAAAGAATGGTTTTATTTAGTGGAGTTGTCAAAGTCTAATGCTTTTTAAGATTCAGCCCCCACCTCTTCTCTATCTTGTCTGAGCACACAGAAGTTCCTTTCAGAATCCGCCTATCAGCTCCATGGTACAACTCTATGAGGCTTTTTGCCTGCGGAAGAACAGACATTCGCTTTCTGTTACTTTAAGATCAAGTCCAGTGGTGGCGCTAGGTTTCCTCCGACAAAGGGGCTAGCACTTCCGACGGAGGGGCTAATTTTTTTAGAGAACGATAGGGCTAGGGGGCGACAAGGAATTGTAAGGGTACTGGAGACCGAAGGCGAGCGTTGCGAGCCGAAAATTCGGGGGGTCCGGGGGTACTCCCCCGGGAAAATTTTGGTGGCTACACCCATTAGATTGGCTAAAAATGCTATCAAAATGGTGTAATCGTGTTTTTTACTACGTTTTTTGACATATTACTAAGGGCACGTTTGCCCCCTCCCTTGCCCCTCCTAGCAAAGGGCAGGAGGGGCGCTTGCCCCCCCGCGCCCCCCTTCTCCGGCGTCCCTGGAAATTTTTTTTGAAAGCTGCCTCTAGATAAGCTTAAAACTACTCTAAATCTTTACAACTCATCAAACGTTGCCAATTCAAGTAGGGCCTATCTTTGGAAAGTATGAATTTAAATAAAAAGCAACCAACTGAACTTAAGGAAAACTGGAACACAACGTAACTTTATAGGAACAGACCTAAGCGGTGGAATACGCACTTCTACATATCGAAAATTCAAGTCCAAGAATCAAAATTGTTTCACAGAGCAATTCTACTCTTCGGGAACTTAGCCTTAAATCTGTCTACTACTGAGTCCAAGTCAAGAGCACTTCCACGGGCACGATGAATACCTAGCATCATCAGACTGTCTAGACGCTCGTCCTTCATAAGTGAGCGCAGATCACTCTTGATGAGGCGCATAGAGCTGAAGCTGCGTTCACATTCGGCTGAAGAGACTGGCAAAGTGCATGCGATGGATACAAGCCGGTGCAGCTCAAAGAAAGCTTCATTTAGCTTTTCCAAGTGTGCCTCTAGTTGCAGAAGTGTGCTTGGGCGGTGTTTTTCTTCTTTTCTTGAGAGCATATATTTAAATGTGGCAATTTCACTGCGTAGTGCACCAATTTCAGACTGAAAAAGCTCAGCAAAATTGACAAGAGTTGTTGGGTCCAAGTAGCTTTTCGACTTGGGGGCCAATGCAGTTATGCCTTTCATGATCTTTATGTTTTTTTCGTCAAACCGCTTGCAAAGTTCTGCAGTTGTTCTGTTTAGTATTTCTTTGACATTTTGTACGTAGCCATCAAACCCGCTTGCTACTTGAGGCTCTGAAGATGCTTCCACAACAAACTCTCGAAGAGAAGCAGGCGTTGCCCTCTTTCTTGGTGGTCTTTTTTCTTCCGGCAATTCCAAGCGATCCGCTGCTTCTTCGGCAGTATCCCAGAACTCTTGAATCTTATCCCTGCTTTGACAGTCATCCAGTTCATCTTTCAATGTTGCAATGAGATCAATGGCTTGACTCAAATCATTGGAGGGTTTCTGCAACATGTCAGACGCAAATTTGGCTTTGTTCAAGACGTGTCGGATGGCAAACAGGTATCTCACAAATTTCCTGTCAATCTGCAGAAGATAACCAGTAGCTTCTGTTCTGCGACCGGGGTTCGTATCTGTGTCAATCACATCCTGCAGGACTTCCACCAAGATATCCAACCGCTCCCAGAAAACATTGAATTGCTTCGCCTGGCAAGACCATCTCGTGTCAGAAACTTTTCCAATTTCCATCACATGAACCTTGTGATCCTCTTGGACCTTTACCCATCGTACATGAACGGTGCTGCTGCTCAGAAAAGAATGCAGGCTTCTGAATAGCGATATCATGTCTGCCACACAACTGATTGATTTCACAACATCGACGATCACAAGGTTCAATCGATGACAAAAGCAATGGACGTAGTAAGCCATTTCAGCACCGGTTTTCAGAGGAAGTTTCCTTTGAACGCCATTCAGGTGACCAGAAACAACAGAAGCTCCATCGTAGCCTTGCCCCACGCATGCTTTCATGTTGGCTTCGATGCGTTGCAATCGTTCAATTATTGTGTCTGAAAGACCATCTGCATCTAAACTTTGCGCCTCAGCAATGCCAATAAATTCCTCATGTATGGCATTCTCGTAGCAGTAACGGACTGCAACAACAAGCTGCTCTTTTTTGCTTCTATCTTTAGACTCATCTGAAAGGACGGTAAAATACTGAGCCTTATTGAGCTCACTTTTTATTTGCTCAAGAACCATGTCTTTCATAATGTCTAAGATGGCATTCTGTACGCTGTGGTGAGTATACTTTGCATTTTTCGGGCCAGTGCGGATTTTGTCAGCAACAACTGGGTCATGCCTTGCAAGAAGACCAAGTATCGCAAGAAAATTACCACAAGAAGGTCCATAGTCTAGAGCTTCTTTATTTATATCGGCAACACGAAATGAACCTCCAGTCTCACGTTGGGCAATCTTCCGCTGAGCAGTGAGAAGCAGGACTTCGCAAATCACTCGCATGTAATGCCTGTTGTCTTTAACCAGTTTCGAATAAGCGGCATCATGAAGTGTGGCAATGGTCTGAAAATTTCCAGACTTAACGTTTTCATAGTGCGCTTTAGCAGCTACACTTTGGGCATGAAGATGGCTGGTTTGATGTTGCAAGAGTTTGTTATCATTCACTTTGGTGCCATAGCATCTTTTCCAATTGCGCAAGCCTTGACTAACAAACGCTGGATCCTTCCGATTCTCTGAAAAATTACGACAGTGGAAACAGAAGATGGCATCCTCCATTTGCGAATACTCAATCCAGGGATACTTTTCATACAGCAAAGGTGTGAATGCGCGATGCTGATTGCCAATCAAATGTGTAGGGAAGGAAATATTACGAGGCTGCACAGGTCCGCCGTCTTTGGTTGAGGATATGTCCTTGGGGCCAGCGACGGATAGTGTAAGTTGCGGTCCTCTCGAATCTCCTTGAAGTGCTAAAACGAAAAAAATTATCCATCACACTTTGCAAACTTTTTTCCTGTTAAGTTCTTGGCAGTGCCCTATTTTATATCTGAGAAGTGCCTCTTTTCATTGTTTTAGACTTTTCTTTGAGCTTTAGTGCGAAAGAGGCTATGGGAGCCAAAGTGGCTGCTTATATGCAAAACTTTTCCGGGCGAGCATGCCCCCGTGCCCTTCTAGCAGGGTTTGCCTTCGTCTTAATTACATACCAAGGTGCCCTTTTTCACGCGCCCTTCCACTTTTTAGTACCCCCCTACGCCGCTGGTTAATGGAGAGTTACGATTATATCTGATAGCTAGTTAGTATACCTTCGGCTGATAATCCTGCAGGATCAACTTCATCTTCCAACTCGAGTTCCAACTGTTCCAAATTTTCCTCGATATCCTCGTTGCTGTCGCTTTCATTTGCTGCTTCCACAATGTCCGACATCGACTGTTCGGCTTCCGAAATGGTGACGTAGTTGTCAGCATCTACATTCGTGACTTCGGGGTCCAAGCTAGAAGTTGTACCTGGAAGTTTAAACAAATGATTTACTACCCTGTTTTACATGTGTGAAAAAGATTATAATATCTCCTGGGAGATGGACAAAAAGGCATTTTTACTAATCAATCTTTTGTGACTCTTAATATCAAAATCATCCAAAAAATTATTTTTATTTGTAAATAAAACGAAGAAATTTATACGTCTAACAAGGTTTATTCCTCATCCAGTCATAGCCAGGTATATTTGTTTAAATATGTCGCAGTCGCAGTGAAATCCCATATTATATAGGTCCGAAAATAAGAAACTTTTAATTTCTGGAGAGCTAGGTTTCCTATAAAAATACACGTTTTTTTCTTAATAAGGAACTTGTTTATAAAAAAAACTAGAAGGATTTATCGTAAATAGTAATAGATGGTTTCCCTTAAAAATAGTAAAAAATAAGAAATTTGGAAACTATTAGTACTCTGGGCTTGAGTCAAGTTTCTTATAAATAAAAAAACGTGTACGTAGAAGCAAAACACTACAAATATGTATGGTTGGGATGGGGTAAAATGGCTTAGCTACTACGTAAATGAGTTTGATTGTTTTTATGGCTGAAGCCCTTTGCTAAGTGTTTTTCCTCGTATTAAAAGGACTTAAATATTAAAACGTATAACATACCACGTTCGATTTGCTCTTCGTCTTGAATTTTCGAAATTTCAACTTCTTGTTCTTCGGGGTCTTCTGTTGTTCTTTCAGTTTCAAAATCATTAACCTTTCGTTTCTTTGGAAAAGTACCGCCTTTTGATTGAAAAAATGTTTTTATTTTTCTCTGCTGCGAGTCCGTTTCAACTATTGCCGTCGTAGGAGCAGTCCTTCCCATTGCAGCCAAATCTTTGTGCTTGGACTTCGTGTGGCGGGCAGCGTAATCATTGTTAAATACGTCATTACATATACTACATCTAACACTGAAACGGGTAACATTTGTTGCCATATCGCTATCGCACAAAAATATTCCGATGTTGTAGGTTGGTTATAGCAAGCAAGATTTGGACGAACTGCACTATCCATAACATAAGATCAAATTTAACAGCATGCGGAAAACACCTGGTACTGAACATCTAAACAACCAATTCAAACTTCTTATAACAGATTATTATTTACCATGAAATTGATGTGTCGATGAGTTGTTTTGGGATGAGCTTCCTGAATTCTGATAACAGTCCTTTTAGAAATTTCTATTTCCGCCAAAACTTAAAAAATTCGCTCCGACAAAAAAAATTCAAGCATAATTTATCTTCCGACGGAGGGGCTAGCCTCCTCCGACGGGGGGGCTGTAGCCCCCCTGCCCCCCCTCTGGCGCCACCACTGATCAAGTCACATTAAAATCCTTTTTGCACTTTTAGTCAACAAGGATGAATGTTTTTGTAATCACATCTCTTCATAGGCAGTATAGGGGTGTAACTTCTAACCTTTCATACGTGTCTAACCTTTCAAGCTTCACTTTCTAATGCCTTGAAGATCAGACCCATTGTGAGGATGCCTTTGAATGGAATTGCGATTGTTCTCGGCTGTTTCTCTATGAGCCTCAATGACCTGAATGGCTCATTTATTTTCAAATAATTTTCTTTCAAATTTTACATCCGAAATTCTCCAAATTTTTCACTTGGCGAACCACAAATAAAATGTTCTGTTCTCTCGTGACAATTCGCGAGTATTTCGATTGAAACTGTAAAATATGAAATCCTTATCTATTGCGCAAGTTTCTTTCATTCATAATTAATTGTCTGGTTTCCTGGCAGTTGTTCTATTACAATTTCTTCTTCATCCCGTGCAAATTATACCTTGGACATGGTAGAAGACGTAGTTAAAAAATGTGTCCTGAAGAAAGCAAGGGATTTTGACTGACGTTTTAACAGAGAAGCATTATCATGGCTAGGATCGAAGAATCTCTTGGCTAGGATGTCGCTTTTTAGTTTCTCGCCAGTTAATTTGCGAAATTTTTTGAAATTATAATTTCGATGTTTAACAAAAAAAAGCATCATTTCTAAGAGGATAGGTCTTTCGGGGCAAACCTTGACACCCCTGGTCACACTGCACAAAACAGATTATGAATTAAGCATCCATTTTTGAATAAAACCTCCAGCTTTTTAGCACTTCTCACAAGTAAAATGTGACACTCATTTGCTCTTCAAATAAAGACGTACATGTTAAGCATTGTTTCATGTTAGAACTGCTTAGTCAATGGCCATTAAATTAGACGCTACAGTATTTTGTTTCTGATTTCTCCTATTTGTCATGCACGGGTACACAGATTAGATTATGGTACCAAACTTTGACCAGGTCTAAACGCGGTCAAGTACCAGTCCAAAAACTGTGGCAGTTCATCGCTCCAACTTTTTTTGCAAACCTTATTTTCCTCTCTGTTGGGTTACCCTGGAGTTTCATGATTTTTCTGACTGCACAGCATCTATTTCGTATACAAATTTCTTTTACGAATTTAACGTCTTCAACTGGATCTAGTGACATTCCTGTTGGTTGTATTACAATAAAGAGACCTGATTTATTTTTGCTTCAGTCATGCATTAAGTCCTACTGTGCATTATTAAAAATAACCCATCAAGAAACTGTTTCATTGCATCAACCCATTGCATCAACTCTATAAACAGATACAGACCAGCTTGTATTTTTACCATAAGGCCCATGCGGTTAGAAGTTTGTTGTTTCTAGACCCTGATCACCTGACCAATCAACCCACGGGAAGGGCGGTCGAACTGATATATGATATTTACTCGCTGTCGGGCTACGTTGGACTATTGTCACGTGGGGTCGCATGTAAATAAATCGTAGGAGTCATAAAAGCCGGGTTTGGCTAGCGCACAGTTTCTGGTTTCTGCGGGTCGTGTCAGTTTTGCATATCACTCGCCGATTGACCAGTCTGGGATTCGCCGACGAGATCAGAAGCTATCCAGTTGCAAGATGGTGAGCGATATTCGATGTTATCTAGAGTATTCCCATCTGATAGAGCGTTTTCAGCTGCTTGAGTGAAGCACTTTCCGTGCTTATCGTAATCTATCTGGCATCCACCGTGTCAGATCGCCGTCTGATCGTGACATGCAAGGTAGATCTAGCTGATGTTATGTTTTAATAAACCGTTTATCCGTCATTCGCTCAGATGTCAATAACGGCACGGGAAATCTCAGTCTTTTTTGCCACTACATCATACGTCATCGCAAAGTCTTTCGTTGGCTACCATCCTAGCGTTAGCTAAAGCATTTAGCCTTTCATGTCGAATGTGTAGTTTGCACGCCAATTGTCTCGATCGTATATTAAATCTGCCTGCAAGTTGTGGCTTGTCGAATAACATCGAGGTAAACAACATTAGTTTGCGCCTGTTTCGACGACCTTCATCCATATTTGTTTGTCTCAGTTACTGAGTCTCTAAATTTCACTGATTTTTCTGGCTCCCCTTGCAAATTGTACAAGGAGAGGTGCTGAATTCTTTGAATAGCGTTTTTATTAATCTATTTATTAATAAATGACGCATATGCAACTGGATAGCGCAAAGACGTCTTCGAATTGCGCCGCGTCAAAGCACCCACGCAGCAATAGGTCTCGCGGGATACAGTCCCACACACATCGAATTTCAATTGTGAAAAACCCGTTTGTCTTTTTCACACTTTTAAATGTGTGGGTGCCCAAAAGCAAAATTTACTCGGGGGAGGGGGTGAAAAAATCTACAGGGCTTAAATAGCGCCCATGTATAGCCACTAAAAAAGACGGTGCTTCAAACACCAGAAACATGTTATGATGGATGCAACGTTTGTTGGACCCGCGAGAAGAAGAAAGTGTTTGTGTTAATCAGTTATTGTCAAAGGTGAAAGAAAATTAGATTTGGCGTGATAGGCCGTTGAAGTTCTCAAGCCAATTGACGCTTGTTCTAAATGTAGGCTTGTAGTTAAGTTATATTCCCTGGTCCTTCTTGCCAGGCCACCCCTCCCTCTGCTCACGCCTGGAAATGGTGGCAAACTCTGTGCACACTCGACAGCGACCCTTGTTGGTTGTCTTTGTTTGAGGTTGGGGTGCCATGCCTTAGAAGACACTATCACGAAAGGGTATCCTTGGATTCTGCAAACCTGGGAATATTTAGTCGAATACACTAGAATTTAGCAGAGTCTACTAGAGTTGATCTGCTATTCATCCCTGATTGATAATCGCATAGTCTATGATAAACGTTATGAATCGAGTTATTGTACTAACTAAACTGTGTGTTTTCGAAGAGTAGGAGAGTTCGGTGCCATTGTCAAGGTGAATTTCCATTGCTCGTTGTCTTAGGTCTTGAGCAAATATTTGGATGCAGTGATGATTGCTTTGAGAATGATGCTAATGTTGTTTTTTGCAGCTTGAATCAGATGAGGTCTGCTTTATTTGCAATGTGTACTCGACATCAACTGATATATTTACCTGCCGTGTTTGCATGAAATCCTTCCACGAAGGATGTTTACGAAAGATTGGCGACCTGTCAACTGAAGTCACCAAGTTGCATGCCAACGCAATCTCCAAATCAAGCATCGGTTGGTCCTGCTACAAATGTGTGAGTTGTTTTTTTGTTTCCACGGTAACGCTTACAGAAAGAAGTTTACCTAGATTTGAACTGAAAGTTGATAGCAAATTCCCAGAGCTTGAAACAGCATTAACCTAGGCATTGAAAAGGATTGCCAATTTATTTCGAGGCGGAGGGCATCAAGACAAAGGTATATAACAGTACCTATGAAATCACTAAGCGTATAAAAGTTAATAGGTAAAAGCTTTGGGATATAGTTTTCCTGTTACCCTCCGTTTCAACTTTCACCAATTGATGTAAGTTTCTATTGACTTTTCTGGTCTTTATTCAATGCCTGTGCTACCTCATCTCCACGAAAAGTAGTAAAAAGAGAAAAAGAGTAAAAAGTAGCATTGATCGATTTAAAGTTATCCACCTTTGTTAACAAAGAGTCGTAGCCAATTTGAGACCTCCTTTTCATATTTATCGAGGAATAGAACGTTATCAACGGTTACATTAATTACATATAATGTGACCTTCATTTTCGCTGTTAAAAGTTGGTAACTTTCTTGCCCCTTTTTTATCTGGATGGTACGGTTTCGTCAGGTAGCAGCCTCCTTTTGATTCTTACCTCTTTCTGAAGCGACCGTCTGTCATCAATAAGCTTTAGAGTTTCTAAAGTTTGTGCGAACATAAAACATTTTGCATCGGCGTTGACTTTGTAATGCTGAGATAAATTGTCTTTAGGTAAGCAAAAAAAATTCTAAACAAGATTGATTAAATAAGAGGTTTATGTCCATTTTTGTGGACAACTTGATTTAAAACAGTTCATTTTGTGACTTCACAGAATTGATTTTTCAGAGCAATCTATCTTTGCTTTTAACTGACGAAGAAATGCACGAAATAATGGACCTCTTTGATGACTACGATTCGAACCAAGGTTAGGCTCTTAATATAATCATCATTTCATATCACTTAAAACTACCTTCTCAATAAATTTTCTCTTTTTTAAGTGAGTGATTAGCCATTTGGTAATGATGTAATGATGTGATGCTACCAGCTTTTAACACTATTTACAAGTAAAATATGACACTCATGTGGCACCCGTCAGATAAAGACGTCCATGTTAAACATTGTTTCATGCTAGAACTGCTTAATCAATGGTCATTAAATTAGACCCTGTTGTATCTTGTTTCTGCTTTCTCTAATTTTCCAAGCACGGGTATACAAAGCAATAAGAATCTTATACAAAAACTTTGACCAGGTCTAAACACGGTCGAGTACAAGGCCATTTGTTTTTGCTTCACTAGATACCCAAATATCGCTGGAAGAGTACGTCCAGTTCAAAGGAAATCAGTTTGTAAAAAAGACTAAGCAGAGATGCCCCGAAGACTTGAAGAAGTTAGCAAGTGATGAGGTGCCGCATTTCTCACACATTCATTATTTGTTTGTTCATTATTTCGAATAAACAGAATTTTTATGTGTTTTAAAGCTTACTTGTTGTGTATCGGTTGTGTAGTCCAGCGTTAATCAAGAGCACAATCTTTTCAAGTAATGAACTCCAATTAGGATTCGGTTCCATTTCCTTCAAATCTTATTGACCTTTCTGATGATCTCAGTCTACCCACACCCGAGCCTATTATCAGGGGCTTTACGATGTTGTGTGCCCCCCACCTTTATATAAGAGGACTGATGTTGAAGACTATCAAGTGGTCCCAACATCAAGTGTTCAGCTAATACTAATCGGCAGCCATTTCGTTTGACTTTATTCTCGACTGCAAGGTATCGTGCTTACCACGTGAATGCAGCCTCTCTCTGACTTTAGATTTTACCGAAGGCTTTTTGCCGTGGGAAAATGTTTTACTGGGAATTATTTGAGGAGATATACTGAGGCGTTGTTGCGGAGATATCTCGCTGTATCTTCCAGCAATTTAAGTAGACGCTAGTTTTGTGTGGAGACTTTCTAGGTTAATTGAAAATCTGTTGCTGATATCAATTTTGGTCATTTTCTCACAGTTCTGCATGATTGATCGAGATAAAACTGGAACAATTGACTGGTGGGAATTTCTCAACCATGAGTCCATCAAGATGCTGGCAAAAAGAAATAAGGTTCCTTTTTATTCCTCTTCATCGTTTATAATCTTTACGAATGTTATGTTTATGTTCAGTGTATTTTTCTTTGCTTCAGATTGCTATTCATCAATGGAATTTCGTTTTCCTCGGCAACATTTATTTTTTGTCCAAGTTAATATGAATAAATGTTGTTATTGCTATATTTCTAAACGATTCTTATTTATTTAGAGGCTTTCACTTATATGTTATATATCATATATTAGAGTACTGGACATTTAACTATTGTTTCAATAGATTTGGCTAACAAACATTTTTAGGAAGAGCTAAAAAATGAATTTAGAGATTGGAAAACTGAAATCTGAAAAATTAAACTGGTTTTCTTTGTGATTTCAGGAAGACTTGGTGTCTATTTTGTCACCAAAGGAAGTTTCGAATGTAAGAGAAAAATTCAAAGCTCTTGACGTGGACAATGATGGGAGAATAACTGAGTATGAAGCACAAAAGGCTTTTTTCGACTGGTTTGGCAAGCTTTCAATTAAGGATTCATCCGCGTAAGTATTTCTATTCTGTCAAATCTTTCTATGGAATGACAAACGCGTGGACAAACAGACTGGCAATATACGTATAGGGAAGCCTATTCTATAGATTCAGTTCAATCAATTAATGCACCAGGTGATTTTTAACAAAACTTTGATTTTTAATGGCAATTACAAATTTTATCTGTATATTAAAGGCTGCAAAAATTGCTTTGAAAATGCAAAGTTGAATTTCTTTGAAATCAAGAGCCGCAATAATCGTCTTTTGTTTTCACTAAGCATTTTAAGTCTACAATTAGGAATTTGTTATTCTAATTTTCCTAAAGCTCTGTTAACTCATAGACTTTAAATTTTTCTTTGCGCAAGAGGTGACCAGGATAAAGAATGCTGTCTGGTTACCAATGCTTCAGCTTAACAACTAAAGGGGCGTGGTAGCCTCGATTGAGCGATTTCATCATTTAAATAGATCAGTCTCTATATAGCAATTTTAACTTGATGACATAACTTGATCTGATGCTTCAATATTTGTTAGCTACTTCCAGTTGTTGTCGGTGTACAAACAACATCCCTACCACATTTACAGCTTTGTGACGTCACTAAGTCCCAGTGCTTTTCGCCTTAGAAAGCTTCCTGCGTGTTGACTCGCAAACTGTAGCTTGATCTAGGCCTGAATGTCGCAAGTCTGGGAATGTTCGTTAAACATAATAGACTGGTGGCATCAGCTGCGCCCCAGTTCATGCCATTTTTCATTTTTCACGCAATTTGACATTCTGTGGTTCTTCTTCACACGTTGATTGGCTGTTCTTCGGTGAAATGCGATTAAAGACAGCAGCTTTCTTTCTTTCCACTGTGAATTTTTATCCTAAGCGCGAAATGTCTCTGCGCAAAGCATCCAAAGTGATTGGGCTCTTGAAAACCCGTCTTATGTCACATTTCGTGTTAATGATTTCAGTAAAAATGTCATTATTGGCATCAAGGTATGCATGATGTTAAATTGCTGAGTTTCAGAGATGGCAGGGAGCACACTCTGTAGCTATTGCTTTGGATGCACGCATTTGCGAAGTATTTAACGCTGATAAAGTGGTCAGAACATCTGCTCTTATGCGCTAGAGTCTCCTGTAAATGTGCCAGTTCTTAAACTTTACCAGCACACAACCATTCACTCGGGATTAGAAATTCGATACTGCTCTGTTAATCCCTTTTGTCGATATGTCTCTTAATATTCCAGTTTTCCAAACTTTGAGCCTGAATAGTGTATTTTGAGTCGAAAACTGTCTCGTCTCTCAACAGTGACTCGGTGAATGGCAGAAAGAGGTCACTCAGCAAGTCTTTAAGTAACGAGACGGTGAAAAACCACGCCCATAATATGACAATGCTGGTGATGGAGGCAGATGCCGACAGAAACAGGTGCGTGGGATTCCTTGCAAAAGAGGACCAAGTGGTCCTTTCACTCCTCTCTCATTCGTCGATCTATTAGTCTTCACGAACACGAAGTGATTCCTACTCCACAGTGCCAAACGTCGTACAGTAATGTCTGTAAATGAAGTGCATAAGAAGAGGGTTGTTTGAGTTATGATGTTAGTTTGATTGCATGACATTTTCGATTCTAGATATGTAGACTGGGACGAGTTTCTGAAGAACGAGGCCATCTACATCATTTCGTCTCGGCCGAATTTACTACTTCCGATGCTGGTCAAAGAAAAGTGAAGGAAATCTTTGTTTCATGGTTGTCTTGAAGAAGTAAAGACCATACATGTTTTCTGGGACTAACTGTATGGCATCAAACCCTCGTTCCTTTACGGCCTAAATGACAGAAAGGTCGACACGGGCATGCGCAGAAATGCCACAGCTGGACTGAGGATTGTGACCGCTGCTTGTAATTAGTGCGCATGCGCTTGACAATTATTCTTCGCGTGCAATACCTCTCTATGATACTTTGAATATTGCAGCGGGCCTAGGTTATTCCTCATCTTTCTCTTGTTCACACAGAAACAAACACACAGGAATGGCAACTACAACTCAACCCCTTACCCCAACCCCAATTAATGTCGAAAAACTGAATATTCTAATTTCTAAGTAATAGCGAATAAATTACTAAATATCTGTGAACAAGCATTTTGTAAAGGAGGAATAGATGCAGCCTTTCTGACTGCAGCGAATTGCTGTCAGTGTTCCAGGAATTGTTGCTGGACTTGTATGGTGTGAATGAATTAAATAAAGGCCTTAGGAAGTGTGGATTACTTATCTCCTTTGGCTGCAACTTCGATAGATATGGTTTCTTCTTGCATTTGTCAAAAAAGGTACCATTTGGTAAAAGAATGACAGCCACAGGAGTTTTGAAGGAAATGAGGATCTTGATATAAAGTGCAGCTTTATGAAATTCTATGTAAGAAACTATATAAGATTTGAACTCTTCCTATCTAGGTTGTCAAGGAAGGCTATCATTAGAGAAATCCTTTTCGTTTCTCGTAATTGCCGTGAGAATGCAACTAAATTCGATCATTTAAATGCAGGCAGGGACTCCTAATGAGGCCCATAGGATCTTGACTTTCGCTTACTTATTCATTAAAATGATTCTCCAATTTAATCTAAAAGTATCTTGTAAATATTGGCAACTTGGATAGTTGATATTATATATTAGTCTTGAGTGGAAAAAGGCTTCGAGAATCATCATTTCAGACCAATATTGATGTTGATGTGAAATTGGGAAAATAAATATTAGAGATCATATGAATTTTTTCCTCGACACCAATATCTTCATGCAATATCTACATATGCAATATCTATTTTGCTATGTTTAACAAGGGATACGTTGCATTTGGTTAAAGGATTACCAAATCAATCGCAGTGCTCTTCGTAATTGATCTCAGTAATTAACCTAATTCTCTATTCCTCAATATGAAAAACTTGTATCAGGTTAATGGTTGACATTAAAGACCAAGAAGCTTTGGAATGACATCCGAAGTGACTGGAAGTCGTCGCCTTGCAATCGAAATGGAGTGCAGGAGAAAGAACACCATAGAACGCTTGATGCGTCACCTAAAGCTTCGATATGGAGGTTGGCTGCCGTGCCAACCACTCACAAACGAGGCTGTCTGCACACGACATATTGATCATGAATGAAGTCTTGAATTAGGGTTTAGTGCTCAATTTCTTTCATATCTGTCCAATTATATTGTGGGCCATATTTTTAAAGCATTCTTCGCTTGACATCTTCGAAACTTCGAAATTTACCAATGTTTAGTCAAAAAGATGGCAAATTTTGATTTTTGGAAGGAAAGTGCTATTTTATATTACTTACTAAGAGATAACTAGGTTTAATTTGTAGCCTTCATAGTACTAGGCCTTACTTTAACAATTTTTCAGCAAAATAGAATTAAAACTGATAAGGACGTACGATTAAAATGATTATTGGTCTTTTCTGGAATCTTTTAACCTCTACCATTAGCTGTTATAGGAAAAAATTTCTTTTGTTGGCTTACACATTTGTACTTGACGGCTGTACGTTGCTAGTTTGATTTGTTTTAATGTGACCACTGATTCATGCATATTGTAAGTCTTGTCTATTCTCATATTTACACCCTCAATATCGTAAGTCATCTTGCATTGCGTATAGCCATTTCAACTTAGGCCACAGCATTTGCAGTCAAAACCGAAATGTTTATAAACCACACATGCATGGTTCCAAGAATAAAATTATTGCTAATTCCGATTAAGATGATGTGAGCAGACTTTTTGCATAACTCTCACTTGGGCTTAGAATAGATCCTGTCATTTCTAAAGTCAGCAATAGAACCAAGTTAATAATCTTCTTATAATGAGTAAGGCGCTTAGAATAACATTGAACGAATTTAGGCACCGAATGAAGATAAATTGACATACATTGTTTTAAGTGACATACTTTCAAGAGAATTCCAGTTTCATTTTTTGTGGTACTCGGTTTGGTTGATTTTTACCTGAAATGTTGTGTACAAATGTTGTTCCATATGCGTTTTTTGATTAGGGATTCAATGCTAATTCCCACCATCCTTCTTATGTGGTTTGTTTACGTCCCCACCTAAAGACTTCTTCATTTTCTGACTTACAAAATAATCGATAGACTGTAAAATCCGGGAGAAAATCAAAATATAATTCATCCATAAGCAATTATAAAAAATGTATGGCAATCATTCATCTATTGGATGAAGTAAGCTAGTTTAGTTGTAAAGCTAAATCTGAAAATGCAATGAAAGATATACTCCTTTTACCCTAAGTGATATACAAAAAGATGTTACATGCACACCTATGATATAAATTATTTTAGTTCTTCGTGCAGTAGATTCAAAGGCACATCGCGTGCAATCTACAATGGAAGTGACCACGTGAAATGGTAGATGGATACTTGTGATTGGTTGACTATTGATTGAGAGTTCGAGCTTGCTGACTAGGCCATTTAAATATGCTTCAATTCCCTTTAAGAATCTGTAACACATTAAATTAACATTGGACAGTCGATCTATAGTTTGGCCATACTTAAGGTTATCTTCCATCTGACTTTCCTCAGAGCACGTAAATTCCAGAAATAGCGAAAAGCTGACAAAAACATCGAAATCCACGCGATAGTCTGTGAGATAAAGAGCATCATTGGTTGTCCAGCCAGTGTCCACAAACCGTTTTGCGGATGAGAAAAAATTGAAAGCTCTTAAACTCTTTCTGACTACAAAGAACGGAAATCGGCCTTGATACGTAGCTGATTGGTCATAACAGCTTATGGTATAAATTCTCTTTTCGCAGACTATCGCGTGGATTTTGACCCTTAACTAACAATTAAAGTCATCTTTTTTCTTTCATTCTTATGACGAGAGGTGCCTGAAAAAATATTCGAGGCTTGGAGCATTTGGTGAAAAGATTTCGTTGTGTAGCGCTTAAGCGATCTCTACTTGACCGTCATAACAACAGACTTTGAATGGGTCGACATTTCTACCAGACCAGACGGGACCATCAAATGGCCTGTTGTTTTCTTTCCTAAAAGACCCCAGGAAGCGTTTCTTGTGAGTTTCAGACAAAAGCTGATATATCTCATAACTTTTATTTTGGAATGGTAGCCGCAAAAATCTCAGAACTGTAGAATCAAATTGAAACGGTTTGTCTGCCTTGTTTTCTGATGCTGCCGACCACTAACGCATGCTCAGTACAACTTTGCGGCCCTTTGGAGATTTTCACCTTATTGTTTTCTATTGTTGTGAGGAGATTTTTCTATTGTCTCGTTCTATTGTCTCGTCCTTTGTATTGTATTTTGAATAAAATTCCTCCAAAATCGGATGTTTCTTCTTCTTCGTGCTTCGACCGAAAGCATGGCGGCTGCCGATGTGATTATCGTTAACAATTCTGCCAGTTTCCAATGTCAAAAAGGCGCAGAGAGAATAGAAAGACTGCTCGAATCATGGTGCAAGGACCTACGTGCCAAAGTTGTGGTAAATTTCGCTGACAAATTGTCCTTTTATTTTCTCTTTTGTAGACAAGGCCGTTTGTCTGGTAAACAACTCGATCTTCACTGGAAGCCGTTTGCAGACAATAATAAATATGTCATCATTGCCAAGTAGTTCTGTCCCCTTTTTGAAGCAGTTGTTTGGAAATGATGAAGCACCAGTCCCAATTTTTTTCAAGAAATTTCTTTTTGCTTTCATTTCGATTATCATGTTTACGAATAAATCCAACCCCCCTTGTAAAATTCTCTTCCCCTTTCTGCCAGCTAATTGTTAAGTAGCGAAGGAAGTGGACTAATTAATCAACTTAGTCACGCCTTCCCTTTTCACCCATTAACAGGAAAGAATAGCAGTTAATAGTGTTTGCCCAAGAGAATTTTTCCGTCGACAGATTTTCAATAGCTTTAACACTTTTCTTGTTTAGAATTTCCTCTTCCTCCTGCAAAGCGATGACTTTTCTTTCTGTTAGTTCATAGCTCAAAACCGTACCAAACAAATGGGCTGGCTGCTGCCTGTCTCTTCTATCTCTTCCTAATTGAACAAGTGCTTTGCACATTACATTAACGAAAGAGAAATAACACTTTTCTTGTGAAAATTCCATTACACACGATTATGTTTTGTTTGATTTTACTTCCATCTTCACGTTTGCAGCATGCTCCCTCCATTCATTGACATAAACCCATTTCATTCCTAATAACACAAGAAAACCAGTAATGGAAGCGTTTTAAGATTTACATTTATTTTCATAAATTGTCCGGAATTTACTTTAAAGCCATCTCACACAGCCTGTAAATGTCTTTCAGTTTGGCAAGCCAGCCAGTCTAAAATACTGATACTGAATGTAAAATTATCTAAAAAGTATGGCATCTGTTTGCTATAAACATGTTTGATGTTTAAACTAATCCAGTGGCTAGTATTTTACGAAAGCCACAAAATATACACTCCAGGCAGAAGAATAGACTCACATTAAGTTCTATCAACTTCTATCTGGATTTTTGTTTCTGTCAGTCAGAATTTAGCTTGAGCCTTGATGCTGGTATTTTTGCATCAAAGCTTTGTTTGTACTGTTTCAGAATTTACATAGTTTTCAAACAGCTGTTATATTGGTTATGGCATCAAGTTGTACAATGTTTCTAATTTGTTGCACATAATTTGATCCGTGACAGTTACATAAAGACATGTTTTCTATGTTTTGCAATTTTGCTATTTTTAGAATGAATTTATCAAATACAAATCTTCAATAGAAAATGAGCAGCAAAGAACTATAAGTGAAATTCAAAGGTAAATGTTTTGCCTTTTTTGCTGTTAATATTTTGCTATTAATATTTTGCGTGTTTTTCTTTCTTATTTTGCATATCAGTTGTAACAGAGTGGTGCCATATTTGCTTCTTAGTCGCCATCTTTTTAAGTGTAGAATGGGAAAGGTCTTAAAGATAGCTGCAAAGATGCCACATTATTTTTGCTTTGAAAAGTCAAAGCCTTTAGACTGCCTTGGAGAAAAGACACATTAAGATTTTCTGCCAAGTTCAGTTTGCCTACTGTGACAAGGCTACAGATGATGTATGTAACGCCCCTTTGATTTATCCTTTAAATGTAGCAATCATTTTTCCAGATCATTGTTAATGTAATTTTCTAACTTCTGCAGTAAGCCTTCACCAGAAGTCTTAAAGTTAAGAAGAGATATTGAAAAGTTAAGAGAGCTTTTGCATACTCTGGAGAAGTCTGTCAGCCAAAAAGATGAGCTTGTATCAAATTTGGTAAAATCTTTGGAGAAAGAGGTAATCTTGAATGCACTTGCAAGTTTCTTGCTTTGTCTGGCTTATATTTGGCACATTCAGATAAAAACTTTGATTAGATCCATGAGCAGCTCATGTACTTTCAATTTTGATTTTTTTTTGGCACAAATAAGAGTATCTGCTAGTATCAACTTTGTTTTCTATTGCTTTTCGGTTCTGTAAGGTTTCAATTATACCAATACCTTGGTTTTTAGAAAGCTTAATGTATTCAACCTATTTCCTGGATAAGAGAAGAGGAAGGTTGAATAAGAATTATGAGCTTGTCTGGTTCTGTAGACAAGGTGTTTGAATTATTCAGCCTTATGAAAGGGCCTTATTATCTGTTATCTATGTATATGTTTCTAGGCAACAAAATTATGAATTGGAATATTTTTGAGATGTCTCAGTTTTGTGGCTTTAGATTCAGTTACTCCTCTGATCTTTTAGTCTTTGTCTAAGCTTTTATCTATCTTTTCTTGCCATAATTTTGTTGAAGCATGGCATTTGCTTCTTTACATTTGAAATATATCATACACTTTCAAAGAATTAAAGAGAAAAGCCTTAATAAAGAAAACTGTAATCTTGAGGTTGAATTGTTGAGGATTTTTAACTGGGCATCAGGTTTTGGAAATTACTATATATTATAATTATATATATATATATTCAATAGCTCCTATCTTAAAAGTATTTTAAAATATTAAATAGATGCTCAATAAAAAACAACTTGGTTTACATATATATAGTGTTGTATATTTATTGTTATTGAAATCAGCCAGGTGTGCTTTGATGTAATAATACAGAGATTTACTTTCAACTGAGTTTGTAAAATATCGAGGCACCAGCCCAATTTTTGTATTTGAGCATGATGAGGCTGATACATTCATTTAAAATTTACTTAGCTTGATAGAACGGAACAACAGAGACTATATGCATTTATAAATGCAAAGTTTTCTTAGTTTAAGAGATATGTTCTTTCCACCCTCCCTACATGATAAGGATACTAGAATGAATAGATCAGATAACAAACCACATACAAGCCAAATGTTTCTATAATTTTTTTCAATATTTGATAGATATGAATTTTATTGAACAAAAGTTTGCAAAGAGAAAAAGAGAAGGATGTGAAAATGGGGTCAAACTCACTTTTATCATGGGAACTACTTTGTGGACAGAGTTTGACTAAGTTTGTGACACATGGAAGTTACTTTGTGTCTACAATAAATAAATAAATTAATGAACAGACAGCAATTAAGCTAGTAGAGCATTTGTGAACATAAGGATTATTCCAACGATTAGTCCTTTCAATGCACTAACACAACTTTTGTGTGGCGGTATGCTTTTCTGTACTTTTCGCACAATTTCGTCTACTTTCCTGTGTTGCTGCTTGCAGTAAAATTCAGAAATGGTATGAGTTCTTCGCTATTAGTAACTTCTACAATAACGAGTCTCTTCTATCGCCCATTCTGTTTTTCCTTGCTGCGGATGTAATTTGAAATGCACGCAAGGTATTTCTCTTCATTTACGCCAATCACTTTCGGGCCAAGCAGTCTTCTTCGCTGCTCGTTCGGTATCCAGCATCTTCCTCTTTTCGTGTTTGAAGCCGTCACTTGTTCGCTCGCGAAGATTCCGCCGCGCGTTGGCGACCGCTTTAGCGTTACTTGCGACGTCTTCAACTCGACGTTTCTTGAATCCGAAGTTTGGCAAGCCTGGCCGCGCCCTAAAGTCGCGTTGCTGCGTGACGATACGACGTTGTCATCTTCTTCGTCAGGCCCAGAGTCAACAGATGTCGTATTGTCATCTTGATTGCTGTAATCGAAATCAATATGGTACTTATTGTCAACGGCTGTTAACCAACTCAAACTATCACGTTTCGTCGCCATGTTGAAACGCTTTTCGCGTAGCAAATCTTGTTTGTCTTGTTTTTCTCGCGCGACTGATGTCATTGAGACAACACGAAACCAACTTGGCTGGATGCTTCGCGCGTTGGAAGATCTCTGAAGATGGCCGTTCTTCATCAACACGGGTAGCGTGAAGCAAGTGGAATTATTCCTTCTCAACTTTCCCTGCGTGAAGCCTCTATCTCTAGCTTGAGGTGCTGTTCTCTGCTGCACAATATGAGGTAACTTTGGTAGATAGTTTGGGGAACATTTTGGGATCGATGTCTTCTTCACTTCTGGTATCTTGTAGCTAATCGTCTCTTCTCTTCCACCTTCCACGTTTATTGCCGGCAGTTTTATATGAAACGTACCTCGGCTTCCTACTTTCTTCCATTCACCCATTTGATTCTCCTTAAACAGCGTCGAGATGTATAAAAATATTTGATGTTAGTTATAGACTGCCGAGTATAACTTCTTCCCCAGGTATCTAATTAGCATGCTTCTTAATATGACGTCTCATTGCTTCAACATAAGTTTCAGGCACCCACACATGAGAGCTGATAGTATTAATTGCTTTTGAGAACATACCTTCTACCTTCCTAGAAAATCCCAATCAAATTTTCGTAATCTCATTGAATTTCATTGTAAGGTGGTAAATTTTCGCTCTGTCGGCTAACTAACAAATGTCATTGAGGTTGGAGATCTTTCCCGCCACTTAAGTTGGATACACGAAATCCTCTCTACCTTTCCAGTATTTCGAATCTGCGGTGACTTAATCTCTTCTTTTTTTGTATCGCCGTTTGTTTAAGTTCGTTGGCTGAATTAAATGAAAGATCTCCAATTTTGGTACGGAAAATTAAAATGAAAACAGGCGATTCTGTGCAAATATATGTTTAACTGAACGCTGAGCGTAAAAACAAACGTAGCGCCTTCTTTCATATTGGACAGTCTGGATCATTCTTGAAGTCGCAGTTGAACAATTTATTGCACTGTTGACCAGTAAATTACTGCAATGAAATTGAACCTTTAACTGAGTTTTTGTAGACAATGTATGAATGTAGACAGTGTATGAAGCTAATTAAAGATGTAGAAGAATCTAGAGACGTACGCGGAAACGAAAGTCAGAGAATAGAAAGTTCCAGAAAGGTCAGATGCTATAACACTCTGCTTTATTGAAACAAGACCTACTGCGTCTAAAAGGCTCTAACTTTTATTGCTTCCAGAAACCTTAATTTGCGTTGACCCATTCTGTCGGGCTATTTACAATGTGACTAAGTCCGTTTTGTGGTCGAAGTAACCTGTACAATCTTAATCCAGGCACTTGCCTATTTTGCTTGAAGCATTTCCATTTTTTTATAGCAATTTCATTCAAAATTTCACTCGTTTCATGCCTTTACTACATATCGTGACGACAAAATCAGAAAAGACAAACATTTTTCTTTGAAGTAGGAATGACTCGTTTATGTAGTTCTTTATCGTCGTACAAGCTTTGTAATATCTAGGGTTGGCAGCTGAGACATTTCTGTGTCAGTTTTGTGGAACTAAGCTGTCATATCTTGGTGTTGAGTGGAATAGGGTAGCACAGAGTGACCTTTTCTTAAGTGGTTGTCAACTGGTAGAGTTGGGTCCTAACGTAGCCCAGATCATCATAATTACACTCATTAGCAACTTTCGCGTCATTCGTATTACACGTTTCGTGCTATACGCTTCGCCTTCTGCGCTTTCTACACCCGAAATGTGTATCGTGTCCTTCGATTTTATATTATGTATACAGTTCACGATTCACTGTCGGTCCACAAAAGTAAAGATACAATTGCTTCGCATCCAGCCTTGCAGTCGAGAGAATTGACAGCGTAATATTCTATTACGATAAGTGTTCACCAGAAGGTAGAAATTCGCGTTTCCGCTTGGCTAACGCACAAACAGACTATTACTACCGCCGCGATACTGACGAGCAAAACTTTGGAACCGGAGAAATGATGTCTCGCTAGGGCTGAATATGCTGCGTGCACCCATTATTATTGTTAATCTTTGTGAAATTTGATTTATGATTTCGCAGAAAGAAAAATACGAAAAGTTGCGGGCAGTGTCAAACGACCAGTGGGAGAGATCTGCCGCGGAAGAATCGGATGAAGACACCGCCAAGGCTAATAAAAGACACACAGATAAGTTGTTATCAAGATGCTGGATGGCTTGGAAAAATGCCGCGCGGCGGAAAAATGTTAACGATGCGCTTGGAAGCGAGGTTAGTGAAATGCAAGGTTTTTTGAAACTCCCAACTGAATTTGGCGCGTAAATAACTTTTGAAAACTCTTAAATATGATGTGACAGTTGAAGGTAACACCACGGAACTTACAAAATTTATTTTTTTCTTTTTGTATTTCTTCATTATGTATTAGCTAGACTGTTTCGAGAAGCAAAAGTTTTCCAGGGGCGTTGGCATCGATTATGATTTTCAACAGATCCCTTAATCAGGGATACCTACAATATGGGGTGCTTTAAGGAAAGTGAAGGACCTCAATTCCTTCACTTTGCTACTGTTTTACACTTTTCTGAATATAGGCAGGTGTCTCTACCGTTTATCAGTATCATTGATTTCAACTTGCCACGGGTAACCCGTTCTTAATAACGCTTCCCATCTTGCAGGCAATTGTCGAAGTCAAACAGGAAAACAGCCCCCCTGCCGACAATCCGTCATACATGTCACGTGATCGTCCTGATGCCAGCGATGAAGGTATCAACCAGTTCGCTGAAAGCGCGACGGCAATAGATTACGGGGCTACTGCCAAGTCAGACGGTGCGCATTTTATTTATTCTAGGAATGTCCCTTTCTAGTGGTATCCCTTGTCTAGTAACTTCAGTGGTTCTTCAGGGCCGGCGAAACCGGGGGGCACCATCGTTCTGTAGAGCAGAATATTTTTCAAGGCAATGTCGAAAGAAATGGAAAGAAGATCATAAAATTCACATTTTGGTCCCCACCCGTACTTTTAATGCAAATCGTGGCCCTGTCTTTACAGTGCGTTTCAAACTCAAGAATGTGTTGTTTGTGTTCGAGGAATGTGGATTGCTTATCGATATCTTTGGTGTTATTTTCATGCTTGTGGCGTGTTCCAGGAATCTGCTGCAAACAACTTACTTCCGCTAAATACTATTGCGTGGCATCCACGTGTCCTTTCCCTACTTTCTCTTACAATCTTTACCTGGTAAATATGCCTTCGAAGCATTTTTCAAATAATCAGAAACCTCCTAAATTTGAAATTGTCTATGGCATTTTTTCGCCCGTTGCTGCATAATTCATTGTATGGTTTGATATCTGTATAACTGTTTGAAAATAGCTTAAAGACAGCAAGTTACAACTTTTAAAAGTCTCTTTGTTTTTAGGAGTAATGCAAACGGTTTAATTGTTTAATTCTCGCGGTAATGCCAGATGATTTCTGCAAGTTTTAAAAATAATCATGAACGCGCTGTTTTTATTCAAAACTGTGGATATATAGGAGGGAAGTTGATTGCATGCTTGAATTGTAGATCGAACATACCCTGCCTATCAAACGGCCGCAACCAAAGGCTATAGTTCCATCGATGCGACTTGTCTTGGACAAAACGAAACGGCCTCGTTCGCAGTCCTGCAAAGTACACAGGAAGATAACGAAAGTGATCCGAACGAGGCGGTAAGGGAGAATTATCTCTATACTGATATATTCATTAGAATCTGTATGTATCAATGTTTATTCTGGAGTGGAACGCGTCTCGATCTTCTGCATGCACTACGCTTGTGGGGGAATGATGTCTTTTGTATAAGAAGGTACAACTGTGGAGATGTATTGTCTTTGAAATTTTTGGTGGCAAGAAGTAAGTGGGGAGGGGGCAGAGGTGCGTTGAAGCATTAGGCATTCCATCGCGAAGTAGCGAGAAAGAAAGAGCGCGACCCAAAGAATGTTGGTTAAATTCTCTTTCTGTTTGTCAGATACTCACTCAGCTAGGCAGCATCAATTCTCGTATGTACAGTTTGCACCATGCTTCTTCTACTGAATCCGTGGTTATCAAAGACAGCCTGGAGTGTAGTCTGCGTAAAGACCTTCCCTGGAGGTCACATTCATTGAATTCTAAGCAATGTGCTGTTAAATAAATGTCTGGCTTTTAAGATCTGCAAAATCGAAACTGTCTCAGTTAGTCGGAGAGCGTCTTGCTTGAGCAAACCAAAGGGTCAACCGCGTGTGCTCATGTCTGAACACGTCGTAAGCAGTCTGTTGTAAATTAATTTGTTTGTATCAAAGGAAGAGTTCTCTTGGCCCGCTTTTCTTCGAAAATAGTGTGTGGCAGGACACCATTTTATCAGGAGGAAGCAAGCAAGGTCTTGAAAGGCAACAATGTTGAAATTCAAAAAGCCAACAATTTTTCATACATTTAATAGGTAGAGCAAATATACACGCAATAATTGTGTATTATCAAGTTATATCTCTTTATATATTAGCTTTATACATATAAGTCTATTGTGAAAATACTATATAGCAAGTTGTACTTAAACCTGGAACCCTGAGGGAGGCGTTCTGGCCAAGGTCAAACCCTAAAGCTCGAAATTTGCTTTGCGTATTTTGGAACTAGTATAACGAGATAAGTAATTTCATTTGTGAAGATAACTGTGAAGTTACGGCTGCCCACAGTTTAACTGTGTTTAAACTTTCTTTGAAATGAATTATGGGGAGGTCGAATGTTAAAGCTGATAATTAGAGTGGGGTTTTTGGGAAATTATTTTGTCCGGCAACTCTATTTTGTTCAATAATTTTTGCAAGAATATGGGTAGCTGCAAGAATATTGGTAGCCAAGTTCCTCGTTCTGCAATAAAATGCCCTTTTATTGCTATTTGGGACTTGAAAAAAAGAAGCCACTCGTGCGAATTTCCAACCTATTTCGGGATGGGCCTGCGAATGATGTATTTGAGGTTGCTGCCGTTGTTCAGTGCCCTCCGCTCCTTCAGTACCATGACAACAACCCTTGCGACCAGCAGGCAACAGGACAAAACCAGCAGCACCAAGGCAAAACCCTGGCTCCCACTGCCATCTGTCCAGTGCTTCTTGACAATACCACTTAGGCCGACAATGAGCACAATGTACTCCATGAAGACGAAGCGAGTGTACGTCTCGAAGAAATGATTCTCGATTGCAAACCAGGCCAGGATGATGAGCAGCAACAACACCAACACTCCAATCGCGGCCTGAGACATACCTGCGCCCATGTCGGTCGTGAGGGAAATGCAAAGATTCAGACACGTGGCGATGGAAACCCAAGACGTGTACGTCATCACACCGTTCAAAACAAGAAATCGCACGCACCATACGTCGATCTTATTCGGGAGTTTTTCATCGTTTGGAAATTGTGCCAAGTAATTCTGCAATCCCGTGAATCCGAAGAACAGGCAAATGTCAAGCGAGATTGCGTGCAGGGCGAGAATGACGAATGCAAGGCTGACGTGCCCTCTTGCCCAAACGATAAGCCAGCAGACGCTTGCGATGTTGCCGACTGAGTACGCCATGTAGAACCAAGCAGGGAGTATGTCGCCGCTCCCGCGCCAAAGCAAGGACAGCGAGTACACGATCCAGGCAGCCTGGTAGAGGTAGATGAAGCCCCATATGGCGAACGTGGATCGGGCAGGGGTCAGCTCGCTCCTGTACAACGCTGCCACTTCTCTTTGAGATTTCGGAAACAACGCCGAGGTTGATGCCCTCGCGGACAGCTGACTGAAGACGATCATTGTCAGGAAAACAGCGACGTTCAAGAGAATCGCGATTGCTGTACTCCTAGTGACCGCCATTGTTGCCTCGTCTTACTCGATCTCTGTGACCTTAATTTTTATTTAGGCCGCGTCTTATCCGATCGTCGTTGTTGTCCTTGCCGCTTCACTCCCAGTATGTTCTTGCCGATAGCGGTACGTCCTTGCCGATTCACTTGCAGTATATGATGATCAGAACTCAAATTCAATACTCTGTTATATAATTCTGTTTATTACGTAACCCACATTTGCTGCCTTGCATAAGTGACACAGCTTCCTCTGCACCACCGAGGGCCACTTTACAACAACAGTCGTGTGTAACTAAACTAACCTGCCGTTGGCAAATAATCCATTTTATTACTGATATTCCATGATCACCTGGGATTAACCTTTGTACCTCCCTTTATCCTGCACCTTTGTATTTGTCATAAGATCCTCGCTTCCATATCGAATAACAAACAACCTTCTCAAGTCTCGAGAACCACGCCACAATAAGCAACCTTGGTGCTCGGCCTATTTGACGTCATCTCAACTCTGACCGAGTTGTGGAGCCATGCCTCAGCCCTTCCCAATTTCGTGCTCTTTTAAAATCGCCGATTGCCATCTTGTTATGCTCGCAAGCCTTTTAAGAAGACATTCACAAGATTCTTGGGGTCTCGAGGCCATTAATCTTTCCGAAGAAATGACAGTGCAAATCTGCTTCTTTGTAGCGAAATTTAAGGAATTCTGACAGAATCGATTTTCTGCTTACTGACAGGTCACTATACTCCTTCATGCAAAACACTGTCTTTGATGTGACTTATGTGTGAAATGTGCAAATTAAATGCCCCAAAAGAGAGATTTGCCCAATTATTGCCCCGTTTATGACCATCTCTGAAGCATGATGTCTCCCGTCCAAAAAAATTACAAGAAATTTGATGAGGTTGGGTTCTAATTATCCTAAAAGCACATCCCGTTCCAATTCAGCCACACGAGTTTCAAAATGCACTACCATCAGTTTCATGTTGGTTTCAAGTGAAACTGGACTGTTTTCCATCTTTCCATCATAGTTTCATTAAGTATTGTCAACAAGAGCATCATGAATGATCTAGAGGTGCAACTTCTTGCACCTTTCTGTCGTTTCTTTGTACTTTGTACTTCTTACTCACTGTGTGAATGTAAACAGTTTGCGAATGGAGCTTTGACCGTGTGGTGAATATTCCCGCTTTCAGTCACTTTGGCGTTAGATTTCATTTCCCTCTTCTGGCTGCGATTAGCATGCGTTAGATTTCATTTCCCTCTTCTGGCTGCGATTGACATGTCATTCATTTACGTCATCTAACCCCACATATTGTTCAGTTAACAGCTGATTAAGGGCAACTCGTGTCGAAAGCATTTCTGAAACGAGATTAGCAGGCACGGACGCGAGGATAAAACAAGATTGGCCTGTCGGCAGTTAACTACTATTTCATCGTCTCTGTGGAAGGCTGTCAAAGCTCCCAAAGCTCTACTATTTGACTAGTATTGCCAATGAAATCCGTTGCGAAAGGTCGAGGCCCTACGAACATGGACACCTCTCGCCACGGATTTTGCGATTGACAATAGATGACATAAGAACACAGGGTGGTGGGGCAGTGAAGGTTTTATGATAGGCATACTTGGATCTCTGCTTTAAATAAAGTTTGCCACGTCTTGCTTTGATCTTTGTCATAAGTCGTGTTTTCTGCTTTCGGTTCAGGTTTTCTCAGTCTGTTTTCTGTCATTGATTTTGACTGTGATATGTTCATGATTTGATCATGTTTACCCCCTGTTTATCTGTTGTTTTAGTCGTGTTCTGTAAACACTGGACGGTCCTTTATTTCACTACTATCCTCAAGTTTAGCCCTTGAAATCCTCGATGATTTTTCATTCAGTCCCTTCAAAATGCCACTGTATTTTGATATGACATGTCCAATGCATCTTATTTGATTATGACACCAAACGCTGCTCCATTTGAAAAGATAGCAATCCTGCTCCAAGTAAGGCTGCTCCAAGAAAATTTATCGCATGTGCCTGGGATAAATCGCCACCTGGTTTGTTCCAAGATTGAAGACTTAAGGGTTGGACCAGTCAGAAAACGATCAATTTCTCATATACAAAGACTCCCAGGACCGCATTGCTATGTTAATAATGCAATCAAAGTGTTCGAGGAGAAAGTCAAGGACGATTAAATCCCTGAAGATATAAATGTAGAGCAGTAGGAAAGCGCGGATGCATTTGGCGTGATGACATTCACTGGACTAACGCTTCTTATAATGCTTGTCGTGTTATTTGCTTTCAAAGATTAGGGACTAAAATTGTGGGGCCCGTATAATTTCTAGTTTTCTTGTTATCAGCCGAATGCATTTTTCACTTTTTACATGAAACACATACTCTCATAACCTTTAGTTGCTAGACTTTAAAAGGCAGTCAGACAGCGTCTTTTCATATTAATGACGTGACGTCACCTTTTTTAGATCATCAACGACTATACACTCGAAGAAACGAATAACGGCCTTCAAGGGAATCCAGCAGTATCAAATGAACGAAGCGCGGACAGACGAGTCTCGCAGAAGGCACGCGGGAAGAAACGTGTTTATGCAAGGACAGTGCACGAGCGCGGCAAAAAAATGTATGAAATGAAGGACAAGATCAGGATAAAGAAAGTGCAAAGCTTAAAAGGCAGGGCTTCGTTTTTGACTGCCGACGAGCGACCGACTATGGCGACCAACGCATTCCAGGTATGGTCATAGCTGTCTAACATTGGCTTTAAGCCGAGAATCGTTTGCTGGCTTTTCTGTCACTCGTGTTTTGGCAAATGTATTTGGGAGAATTACGTAGATGCTTGAAAGGAACGCTCGAAATGCAATGATTTATTTGCAGCCGTCTTGATATAGGAGTTTAGTGGTTAAATTTATGTTCATATCATAGCTGTTTTTCAATTCTAATCGTTGGGCATGTGGAAAATTTCTTGCGGACGGCTTTTGCTTTGAGATAATGAACGATACCTGGTGAATTGACCTTCAAGACAGTGATGGAAGGACTGTATAAGTGAGACAGCAAAATCCGCCCACAATAAGGAACTTTGTTGCTCTATAATCAACACGTTTTGGAATGTAACGCTTTCTACTTAAAACGACATTTGTCCCCTGGTACTTGGTCCTGTTTGCTTTTTTGTACATGAAGTCATGTGATTATTGACCTCACTGATGGCGTTCATTTATTGACATTTTGTCAGAGTTGTTTACACATTTTTGCTCTTCTAACCTTGCATATTGTATCTCCGGGTGTTTTATTCAACACCTTTCATGGGACAGCAAAGGCACACCATTCCTTCTACAATTGCGTTTCATTGTACGTTTACTTTCATTAATCAGAGGTCCGTTTTGCTTGTGTGAAACTCCTCTTTCCTCCCTTCCACCGAATTTCGTGTCAAAGTAATTCATCTGCATCTCTCCATTCTTTCTCAATCATAAATATTTGTTGTTCTTTATCATTTTTTTCAATTCTAGCCACAAACTGAAGAAAGCAATAGAACTGTTGTAACACATCCTCAGAATTTCCCCCAGACCTCAATTCTTTTAACGAGCAACCAATCATACAGCTCACAGGATCTGATTGGTTCTGGCCTTCAAAGCGTAGAACCAATCGCAGCAAATCTTGATCTTGTTAAGCCTCCTCTTGGGCCGAATCACAGTGACTGGGAAACGGCGAAAAACAATATTTCACAGTATATGAACCAAATGTTGAACAAAAGTATAGATACAAAAGAAGCGAGCCGTAGTCCAACTGAAAATAGACCGGTTTTAGCGACAACTAGCGGAATAGGAGAAACGTTAAGTCAAGGAAATGTTTCCGGAGCAGCAGATCAGATGACCGGGTCCGGGGACGATACCAAGGCAAAAACGGAAGGTAAGACGATCAAAGATTTTTCACAGTTGTCTGCGTTTTGTTGATGGCATTAATGAGTAATGCTACCTCAGTGTCCGGGGAAATTGACGGCTCCACGGTCGGGAGGACGGTTTTGCCTGTAAATGTCGTATTTGAAGAAGGTTTATTAGTAATTTTACTATAATTAATTAAAATGTCGTTTTCGGTAATTAAAATGAGTCAGGCTCGAATTATAAAAGTTGCAGCCGGAGGAAGGTTGTAATTTTTTCTGTACTATCCCGAAATTGTCTCGACCACACCATTACAACAACCGTGTTTTCTAAGTCAGTTTTGATATTTATCATTAAACTATTTCTTTCTGCTATTCACGTGGTGTCACTTATATACAGAGAAGTAGTCCCAAAGTGGCTCGCTCAATGGATGAAAAGCTGCAGGGACACGCCCTGAGCGATTTCCCATCAAGCCTTGAATCTGTTTAATGTTTAATTGTGAAACGGTTTGGATAGGAATCTGAGAAATATAAACGGACACAGTAAGAAACAGAGCCTTTAAAAAATTATAGGCTCGTTTGTTGGTTTGTAAATTTTTGAAGCTGCTCTGAATCACGTGCGTTTTCCTTAGCAGCGAGTTGCTTAACTGAATTTCTTGAGAAAGTTGGTCAATTTTCAAACAACTGTTTACATCTTTTCCACCCGTCACAAACAGAAAACCAATACCCATCGTTCGTTTAGTGAGCATCGTGTTTAAGTCACCGAAGCAGCAGCACATTTAGTAGCAATCGAAGGTGCAGCAAGGATGCTCTCAGTCTAACTGACTAGGCCCTTTTTGCTTATGCGATGCAACTTGGCTTTGCATGCAATCGATTGCCGCAGACTGAACTCCGTGTGATAGGTCACGTGACGAAATTTAACGCTTGCGCTGTACCGTTTGTGCGTTTTTGCCATCGATGCCTCGTGGAGAAGCTTCAACGAATCTCACAAAGAAAGCAAGATAACGGGATCTGTAGCCGAATGCAAACGTTGAAAAGATTTCCATAAGGAATGTCGTTTTTGGTTCAAGCTTCTAAGCGGTGAGTTTTGAGTCTTTTTTATCGATTATGTGTATTTTTAGTTTTTTCTAATTTTTCGTATTTTGTTATTCACCTCTACTTCGGACCAAACGATAGTTGAAGGTCTTGAACGCACCTGAAATCTTATATCTGTTTCATGACTCTTTGTGTCTCATTTACTGTTTTGCAATTATTTGAAAAATCTATGAATCAGGTAAATTTTCAACAAAGCCTATGATTGCGAGAGAATGCTTGACTAAGTCCAAGATAAGCGAAGTTCTTCCTCCAATCTTCGCATTCTACTCGTCATTTGAATAGGATATATGTTTGCACTGGAACTCCAATCATGATGGCTAAGAAAGATGCTCGTGCAAGCCTTATATCACGCAAGTGTGTTCACTAGCGTAAAAACACTGCAACTATTTTAACAAGGCTTAAAAAAGTTTCTCAGGCCAACCGCTATTGGTAGTATTAGACAAAGTCTGTGTAATTCTGATTCTATTCAGGTGCGTCAAGGCAAAAATTCAACATAAGGAAAGGTCATTTAAAAGTCAACACTGATGCGTGTGGACTATGGCTTTTTTCTCTCCTATACCCATTCCTTCACATCCATTATTTGGAAGGCTATGAGCTTCTTTCATGTAAACATCATTTTAGACACATTTTGGAACTTTACACTGAATATTACATTCTATCTGGCAACTGCTTCTCTCGTCTCTTTGTGGCAGCACCCAGTTGCTTTTTATTGGTCAATTTGAACTGGCTTCAAGCAATCAAAGAAAAGTTAACCTTAAAAATATCGGCTGTTGATTCAGAAGCTCAAAGTTTTAACGTTGTCAGCGATAGAGAGTTAAAAATATCTCAATTTATTATATCAAGGCAGATAAATTATCAAAGTAAGTCGATAAAAGCCGGTCAAGGCTGATATGTGTTCTCTTAAAATTATAGGTCGAAGGAGCATTGATTGAAGCCAGAAGGATGTGGAGGGGTGCACCCAGCAATATAACTTAGTACTTATCAATAAAACGCATAATATTACCAATAAAAGTCTAGACACACTTATCTTGTAACAGAGAGCTGTATTATCTATGATACCCATTAATGCTAGTATGATATTCAAACAGACCCTCATTTATCAATTCTCAAGCCATGTTAGCAACAATCATTGGTCCATACAACTTCCATACTCTTTGATATTTTTTGTTTGTCTACACTGTTTTTGGTTTCATCAATCTTCTTTGTCGTTCCAATGGCCTAAAAGCGATATTGCTGGCCAGAATCAGGAAACGAAAGATTTGTTAATGAGCCGATATTTGTTATTTATTTTTGGTATGATTCAATATCTGCAGTATAATTTTCAAAGTAAGCTTTTTGTGATTAAGCTTTTCTGGTCGACTTTGACTAAGCTAAGCTCTTCTTGACAAACCCTGGCTAATTATTTTGTAGCTAAACAATCAATATCATTGGGAGTAACTCTCTGGTTTTCCTAATGTAACGAACCCTAAACCTAGCAGTCAAAAAATAATTGCGCTTCTTGTGATAGTATGACTGAACTCCTAATTTGTCTTGTAATTGCTATAGTCATAATAAGGCATTGGATCAAACCTTGCATCTATGATGCCCTATGGCTTTCACTTGGAAAACCCTCTCTTGCTCGTTGTCTATCACCACTTGGCTTTCCTTCTAGGCCAACCATTGCAGTGTCCCAAGTGCGGTAGACGACTGAACCACTACAGAGCACGGATGCGCCACATGAATATCTGTATGCGCCAAAACAACGAGGGAGAGGACAACAAGCGGCACAAGTGCAATGAGTGTAACAGCCGCTTTACGTCGGCCGCATACTTGCAGTGCCACACCATGGTCGTGCACAGGGGTGTTTCGCAGTTCAGGTGCCAGTACTGTGATAAAGCCTTCACCACCGCCTTGATTCTCGAAAACCACGTTAGAACGCATACAGGAGACCGACCGTTCGTGTGCACCCTATGCAATAAAGCGTTTGCGCAGAAGAGCACCCTAATAAAGCACGGGAAAACGCACCAAAAGCCCGCGAAAGCCTACCCCATAGAAATGTTTAAACTGAGGACACTGGTGCACGATGGAAAGACTCCTTAGGTCCTGATTCCCTTTGTACAGCTATGGACAATCTACGGTTTTGGAGGTCTTTGAAATAGAGCTGCTTGTTTCTTTTTGGCCAGGTTCAGTCTGTAAATGGCGTCTTGAAATGGTCTCAGTTGAAGTGGCTGTGCAAAGTCAAATGCTCCAAGAGGCCACATGAGAGGTTGAGAGACACTTGAGGGATGGCAAAAGGCACGACTGATGACAGTGTATTTCTGCTATGCTCACAGCTATCTGACAAACTTCAAGGCCTTGAGATTCACCCCCGCCTTCAATTCCTATTATCAGTGCCGTTGACTTGTATGCTCGTATGTAGGAACGAGGAACGCGTGTATTTCTAACCTGAAGTCTAGGTTGATAGCTCCCTTTTGTAGACAGTTCTCTTACCCGAAATAGAACAGATTTCTTCAGGCGCCTTCTATCATGCATTTAGTAATATATATTTTTGAAATACTATATAGCTTTATAACTAACCTCCGTATGACTCCCAACATTATCGGAATCGAAGTTTGATTTTCTACATGTTTTCAGCAGAAATTTTCAGTAAATGTTTCAAGCATTCTTGTGAACGAGTTTGTGCCTGGATTCAAACTACGATGGTTATTTAGAAAGAAGGCCGGTATTATGAGCTGCAGTTTGTTAGTACAGCTTCATTTGTTGTTCCATTCGAACGAATCTTCCCTTCTTGTTTGCACTTAAGAATTTATCCAAATAATCGTGGCAGCCAGGCGTTTCTTAACTCTTCTATTTAGTACTGGAAGTGTTCAACTTGTTCTCTCTCCAACTTCATTTCATGTAACTTGTAATTTAATGAAGTACTCGATGCGTACGAATATCACTTCGGTCCCTATTTTCACACAGTAGCTGTTTCTGTTCTACATTATTTTTTAGTAAAATGATACAGAAACGCCAGTTCTGTTTTATTTTTGTTTTCCAACTTTAATTGGTTATAACCATATTAACTCAGTGCGTACCTAAAGACCTCGTTTGTCATTGTGAGGTTTTTTCAAGGGGTTTTGTTGGTTTGTCGCTGATGGTAATAAATCGATCAATAGACAAATTAAACATTATAACGCCATAATGAACAATAAAATCCCACTGGTGCTATGTGAAATGGTTAAGATAGCGTTTTTCATTGCAGCTTCCTTGTTTTTAGGGAAATGAAATTTGGAAATATAATCGTTATTGTAGTTGGTGGGTTTACAAGCAGTTTACAACAGCGAATCAAAACTAAAGCTCCTTCTATTGTGGCTAGATAAGACTAATTCAATTTCTTGCAAATGCAGCTGTCAAAACGTTCCTTACAATAGCCTGCTCTGTTGGTGCATACCTCCCCTTTCTGGTCAGATTTATGCGAACCCCTTATTCTCGTCTTTCCCATCGCCATTTTGTGACAAAAACATGCCCTGCAATCATCAGTACTGTTGCTGTCCAGTTCAACCTTTGTCTCAGTTATTTCAGTAGTTTTGCGTTTAATTTTGCCCTGCCAGTAGCGCAATTCCAAGCACGTAGTCCTCTGTTCGCATGTTGCTGCCGTCGGTATTTGATGTCAGCATGCACCATGGAACAAAACCCTCTTCGTCGGTTCTTGTTTGCGGCAGCACTATTTGAGTATTGGTAGTTGCCTGGAGGACACGCTTCATGTTAAAGTGTGCTCCAATAGTATGTAGTCATCCTAAATAATATGACTGTAGTCCACTTCTGTGACTCTTTGTCCCCGATGTTTACCGGGGGGAGGTGTGGGGGGCGAACGAGCATTACCTGAGTACAGGTATTTTCAGGGGGACCAGCAGGGTCTGTTCTTTCACCAATTAAGACTGTTGTTGTGTGTGAATCTATGATGCAGAATCAGCCAATCTCATGCGCTGTTTTCTCGTTTACTTTCAAGGCCACCTCTGCACAGTTTGTGACCACGTGATCTCGCCCTGGTCATTCAAAAAACATAAGAGAACTTGTAAGCGACGCAACCCGACCAGCAACGAGAAATGGACCTGCAAGGATTGCGGCAAATCCTTCATAAGCGGCAAGCGGTACTTGGAGGATCATATTCTCTCGGTTCACATGGGGACCTCGCCGTACGAGTGCAGCGTTTGTGGACGGGGGTTCGCCTCGTATAACAACTACAAACGCCACTTACTCGTGCATAGTGGCGACAGGCCATTTGAGTGTAGCATTTGCAGGAAGAGGTTCAATCAGTATTGTAACCTAGCGCGGCATCGGATGAGAATTCATAACATAAGTAAAGAGGAAGCCCTCTTTTTAGATTTGAAGTAAACTTTTGAGTATGTTGATTTGCATTTAAGATTCACACATAACATAAAGCAGGCCACGTTTCCATGCCTACTGTAGCCTCGCTTTGTCGCGAATCAATATTCGTGCCCAGCCCCCGATACAGTTCCTCGCTCAAGGGAACCGCACACCAACTGCAGCCAATGAAATGACTGTGTAAACCAAGTCTCTTTCTCCCGTGTGCGTAGACGCTAGCAGTTTTCTGACCAGAATCTTCATTGCCTGAACACTTCAATGACACATCTGCACAGATCGTATGACCTCTTATGTTGTCGCGTACCTTCAAAGAGGCAAAGAGGAACGGAAGCGTGGCCTGTTTTGTCGTTTTCTTACAATTTTGTATAGTGCACCATGTTTTTGTTTAGTTTCCAATGTGAATAACTGAATCTCACGAGAGCGTTAAAGTTCTTCGTATTCACCCAATTGATGCCGATTTATATTATGAGAATGAGCAACGATTTGTCACTAGTGTGCTTTGTCCTTAACCAAGGGTTACATTTTCGAATAATTCTCATATGATTGATCAAGCTTCCCCTGTCTCCAGCTTCCCCTGTTTTCGATCTTTGTTACCTCCAGTTAAACACTTCTAAAGCAACAGCAGAAATGTTAACTGCGTGACTTTTTAAAATTAATATATGATACTTCGCGTAATTTGGCATTGGTAGAATGACCTTACGAAGTTTCGTACATTGTACCATAATTTCAAGGCCATCATATGTCGTTTTACTAACCTCAGCGGGGTATTCTATTTTTCTAATGTACTTTTGCAATACGACTCAGGTTGGATTAGTATTTTTAACATGTTTCATTCTAGAGAAAGTAAAGTCTCCTTTCTGTTGGCAGTTTTGAATTCTCTCTCAAATTTGATTAGATTTAGATTAAACTCATGATTTGTATTATCCTCCAGTTTGTGACAGTTTTCCAATGGTCCCTCCTGACTTCTTTTCATTTTCAAATGATTTTCTTATCCACAAAGTTCTTAACCTTGAAATTTTCTTACTTGGTTTGTTAATTAGCTTCCATAGCTCGTTTCATTGTTTTTATGGACATTCAAATGGCGTCGTCATGAAAATGAAACGTTATCGATTCTGTCTCGCTCTGCTATAATAAAGTTTGTTCCTGCCCTTGAGTGTAGAAGGCTGATTGGTCACAACACAGCCTGCCCAGGGCGGACCCTCACGACCTCGTCCGTAACTATTTGGTCAGCTTTTTGTCATTTTCCAAAGTTTCAAATAGAAGAGTGCTCTAAGTGTGCTAAGTTTCGTTGTTGTGGTACTTCTAGAAGTACCTAGAAGAAGAAGCCCCTAGCTGGTACCCTCGCCATTAAACTAAGCACGCTTTGGTTTCAGCATAACAAGTGTTGCCTGCAACGGTTTTAGAAATATAGTTTTGAGAGGTTTGAGTAAAGCTGTGTTCATGTGACAAACAACCCCAGTATGATTCTTTTTCCAGTATGGATGCTTGCACCGTTGTGAACGAATTAAACGTACTCTAGAACCTGTGAATAGACCAGTTTTAGGTTCCCTTTGAACTCGATTTTACTTGCATGTCATTTCACACGTAGGGTGCTGAGAATTGTGTTCACTGTTTCGTTCCAGTTAATACCACAAAATAAGTTGCTTGTAATACTTGCATTTTATCCGAATGAAAACTAATATGCGACGATCCAGAAGCAGCTGATTTGAAGATGTAGCTTGAACTTTGAACCCTCTAAATTTCAGGCATCCAGTGCAGTCTCTGTGCTCACAGATTCGTCTCACAAGAAGTTCTCCAAAAGCACTACAAGATGTGCCCGGCCAAGCCGAAGGACAGTCCAAAGTGGGTGTGCAAGGAGTGTGGCAAGTCGTTCGTCAGCGGACGGCGCTACCTGCAGGACCACATCATGATGGTGCACAAGGGTATGCCGCCCTACCGATGTGACGTCTGCCTCAAGGGTTTCACCACATTGGCCAACTTCAAGTCCCACATTCTCTTGCACGGCTCCGAACGGCCTTTCAACTGTCGAGAATGCAACCGCGGCTTTGCGCAGAAGGGCAACTTTCTTAGGCACATGAAAGGCGTGCATGGGATGCAAATCACGTTCAAGAGCCGGAAACGCTGAAGTCTGTCGACTAGTCTTTGTCGTCTTTCCGTAGATTGTAAATTACTTGTGCATTAGATGATGTTTGTGCACTCCAAAGTTTGGATATTGAGTTTTAATATACAGAGGAATCGTAATGTTGTTGTTGGATAGTTGCTCAAGTCAATTAGAAATATCTCGAGCTGCAAGGCTTTCAAATTGTACAGAAGAACGGAGCCATGGTTTCTTCGTCTGACCCACTCCTTGGAGCTTGCAATGTGCCAATCATGTGTCTGCTTTTATCTTCAATGTCAGAGTTTTGCCGTTCGAAGTATTTATTACTCGCCTTTCTTTGGCAGCACTGTAAACCCTGGGACGTCTTTTTCTTTGTCTTTTTACCTTGATCCATGAAAGCCGTCTTTCTTCGAAGTCAGCAAGCATCGTCTTTCCTCTGTCAAACTCCTGACATTTTCCTGACTTTTCATTTCCACTGTTCAGTTTCCACTACATTGGCAACATAAGAATCAATTGATTCAGTATTTTTCATTTGCTTCGTGTCATGGCTCAAATTAATTGATTTTCCTGCAAAACCGAAAGACACGTAGGGGCTCTTCTTAGGCCTGGCCTTTTCCCTTTCCTTCCAATCCACGCGTTCATTGATGTTTCTCATGTTACTGCGCATTACAGAACCAGCATCCCCTTCGTCAATCGTGGTACCACACCTCTACAAACTCTCTCTTTCATTCACTCCATCATTTACGCCGCGCGACATACTTTCTTGGCACCCTTACTCGCCTTGAACTGTATTAGTTGCCCTTAACTTTATTTGTTGTCCTTAATTTTAATCCTATTGTTGTGTTTAAAGTATGTTTTCAAGATAGATGTTGCGTTAACCTCAGAAACAGTCAAAAAGCGTCTTTTCTAATACTTTTCTGGCTCTGTGTCCTTTGCACGTCGAAGAAGAAATATTCGTGTTGGCACTCGGGGGTCAATCAGGATATTAGAAAGCAAGTTGAAAGATCTTCCGATTTTCGCTAAGCATGTCATTCTTAGTTAAATACGGTCAACTTCATCTCTCTATACCAAGCATCCCCAACCTGAAAATTTATGCAACAGAATTTACCAAAATGGCTTCGTTGCTTGTTAATGATTCAAGTCGGTTTCATTTGTCGTCGAGAATGCTAAAGAAACGTTTTATGTCACATGCCTTACGAACATGAAGGCTGGCTATAGAATCTAATACAGCACAATGTGCTCGTTAATTGTCCAAAGTTAAGCTTTTGCATTTTGCTTAGGCGGTGTTTACACGGGCCGGCCGTATATTCGGTCGGCAGAAGAATTTGTCCTGCTATGGAAGCTGGCCACAAATGAGGTCACTTGGGCGTTGCGTTTACACGGGGTCGCTCAAGTGACATTATTCTTATGATATGCGTAGTGCTAAAGTCTTGGCGCCAAATATAATTGAAAACACAGTTGTTCCCCCGATCTCCTTTTTTTCGGGTCTCTCGATTAAAACGTGGGTACCATCCACTGCTCCAAAACATTAAAGAAAGCTTTGCTAAAATCTAAAACCCAAATATTGTCATGAATGCCACAATCAGTCTTCGGCGAAGGTCGTTCATATTTTCAACAAGTGAAACAGCAATGCACGCTACAAATGTTTTTGGCGCCAATACTTTAGTTGCTTATTTGCCATTTTTTGTTGGCCTCGGTACCACGGCTTGACAAATATTTGGCCGGCAATAACCGTTTACAGGAGGCAGCTCGCAAATTCGGCCGGCCATGTCTTAAAAAGGTCGCTTTCCTAAGTGGTCGAATATTTGCACGCACAAGTGACCTAATTTGAGGTCGTTTAACCGGCCCCGTATCTTTTTAAATTTCTCTGGGTTAAAAGAAAACAATTACTTGGCTCTATGTTATATGAACGCATTTTCCATCTTATCAAGAAGATTTTTGCCGACTTCTGAGCTACCACTGAAATTTTGATTGAAATCCTAGAATGTTTTGATTGAATCTGTGATAGAGTTTTATTATTAATTCGAGAAAATTAATTTGAAGACACTCAGTTTTTTACTGTCCATGAGTCCCAACATGAATAAAGACATTTTCACGTAACAAGAAAAGTGTTTCAATAGTATGTAGGTAATTACTTGTCTGCCCAGTACCAATAAGCATACTGCACGATAGGCCTATTGGAATTCACGTTGCACTGCATACTGGTAACAGAATTTTGAAATAGGAAAGGGCTTGTTATAGCAATGGCTAATAGCCTTATAACCTTGAAACGTGTCTCTCCTTCCTTTAACAGTATTTCGAACGTAACTTGTAACTCATTACTTTCTGCTGCTTGTAATTTATCAGCAGCGAGACTACTTGCTATTGAAGTGCAGCTCCCTATTTTCAGCCATGCAGAAAATAATATAATCTGATCAAAAATGAACTCTGTTACCATCTTAACATCTTTTTCTTTTGCAGTTGATACCAAAGGACAATTAAACCTGGCATTTGCCCTGTGAAGCCTGCTGAAAGATTTTTTCCAACGTTTTACTGTTACTCGTCAGCAAGCAGAACACGTCTCTGTTAATTCTGCTGCAGAACTTTTGATCAGTCGGCCAGTTTAAAGCCAATTTTTTGCATCTTGGCGATGGAAAATTACTTCGACTTCGGAAGAAAGAATGAAAATTCTCATGAAAGTGAATCAAGGAGAAGGATAGCTAAAGGAAGTGCAGGGGGATTGGAATGGCATTTCAAAGAGGTAAGCAATTTATTTCTTCATGTGCACTCAGATATAGCAATGGCATTTATTTTGATTTTCTGCAAGCTCAGAAATCTTATGAACGGAATAATTAGCAAAAAAGTACTTGATTTAGCATCGATCCGAAAACTAAACGTTGACGGTAAATGTAGAAAGCATACAAATGACTACTGGGGAGAATGAGGAGCTACTGGAAATTATGATGATTGGAAAAAGGAGTGGAAGCGACCGCCTCTTCGCGTATTCTTGCTTTTGCTCTGCTTCTGTCTCCAAAAGAATTAGCACTAATATGGCGCCATATTCAGAGACGACATAGTCAGTTGCTGCTGTGCTTCTGATCCATGTTCTACGATCATTTGCTGATAGAAGAGCGACTAAGAATGCACGAAGGCTCTATTTTTGCAACGCATAAAGCGTTTTATCGAGCTTCGAGAAACTGTTAGTTCAAACCAATTTAATTATACTAAGGGGACCAACAGACGCTCAGGCTGCAGCTACGATGCCTGTCAAAACTCGTACATCACATTCAACGTCCTAACAATCGCAAAAGTCTCCGGCCCCTCCCCCCCCCCCCCCTTAGTCAATATTGATGCTTTGAAATCAGAACATTGTGCTTTGACCTAAAGCCTTTTCTCCCCATCATTGCTTTGGTACAACGTGTTGACAAATCTGTGGATGTGAAATGAAGAAAGTCAAGCAATAACTGAAACCTGATGGCCGACAATTAGACAAAAACCCAAAACGGCTAATATCGATGTACTTTTCCATCGCCACAGTAGTAGACATGAGCTTTCCAGATGCTAACATGTCCGAATTAAACCCTTGAAATGTCCCTCTTTAGTTTCTGGCTGATGATATGCTTTTTTATCATTTTCTGCTCTCTCTCCAAGCAAATTACTTTAAAAATTCAAGGACACAACTATTCCTCTTCTGATTTTGAGGCTGCAAACAGGTGGTAGTGACAGGTGGTACTTTTTATCTCCTTTTTCCTCATTTTCCCATTTTCATATTTACACTTTAATTTACACAATGGTTTTTAAGTTTTTACTTTTATAAAAAACAAAGCATGATGGGAACTTATAGTTTAAATACTGCTAGTGAAAATGTTTAAATAACAAAAATTCACCAACTATTCTCAAATTACTGGCTATTTTAACTTCTTTATATGCCACTCCTGTCACCAGCAACCATTTTCGTATTTATTCTGCAAGCCTGAACATAAAATGGTGGCATTTCTCTCGTATAACATTTGTTGCTTTCTGCAGCTCTCAGCTCGTGTAAGAGTACAATTAATGCTCAGTTTACACTGGCAACAAGTATTTATAAGGCTATGGAGTTTCGCCATTTTTAAAACCGCTGCTTTCCTCCTGGTGGCCTAACAACTTCTTTTGCACACTGCAAAACAACAAGCGGAGCACATTATTTGCCTAATTCGCCGTGCCTACGCAAGCTACAGGCTTCACGTTGTTCGTTGATTGATTTTCACTTATAATGCTCTTTTTTCCCGCGCGTAGGCCTTTTGCGTCGGCGTTAAACCATTTAAATATATATACATTTGCTGCGCTGTAGCAGCGAACATGCGCATAAGACGTGCGTGGTTTCCGCCATACTGTGTACGAGCACGTGTGATCGCTCGATTTGATGGGGTTTCGGGTTATTATCTGGAAAGAATAGCATCTGTTGACATTTATCTGCGGTTTGTGTGGTTGTTGATTTCCAGCAGTAATCTCTATTTTCGAAGCAAGCCAGTGGGGTGGCTGATTTCAAATGCCAACTGTTCCTATCTGTTTGGTCTTTCCATGAAATTATGATCAGGCTTCTGGTGGAGCACTTTCATCCGCATGATTCTATTCTGGCATCGCAGAAAACCGCTTTTGACAGCCAAATCAGTTTATCGCTAGAAGTTCAAACTTGATTAAAGATGGATATGAAACTAGCAGGGACTCAGGGTGTCTCCTTTGTCTTCCAGTAGCGCGCTCATTAACGACGTCTGATACCATCACCAACCAGATTTGGGAAACGCTTGGAACTCGGTTTTGGTTTCCGACCATCTTTCCATTCTAACAAGCACGTGAATAAACAATATGAGCATTATCGTCGATTTCTTTTGGACCAAAAACATATTTTGTCGGTGCGTTGCTGTGAAATTATTAAGATAATATTTGTTAGAGGCTATAAGTTAGCTTATGATTTCTAGCATTATTTGCTTTTTTTATATCACCAAGCCTTAATATTATTTGTATCTCAATAAGTTCCAATAAGCATTTTATATCTTAAATAAATGTTTTAATGAATCAATTCTTTTAGATTTTTTCAAATTGTTTCTATCGTTTGCAACATTAATTTCACGGAATTATCAAATTAGTTCAGCTTAAGGCATTCAAGATCTACAAACGTCTTCATGCACCTATGCTTCTAACAGTTTTCAAGCATCCGAGTGACATGACTTGCCTCGTTTCCCTGTGCTTGCTCGCCTTTTTCTGTCGCGGTGGAACACAGATTCAGTATTGGAGGACCTGTCCTTTTTTTAAAAGCAATGTTTTTCATTCAACCATTCAAGATGTCTTTACAGCTGCTACCAAAATTAAGCTGCGAATGTAGATACATGTTCAGAGGGAAGCTTTTGATAACTTAGAAAAGCTTCTCTTTACGTCAAATTACTGTTGGAAATATCGTAACATGTCTAGACAACCCAATCAAGAAATCAAAATAAGTTTCGTGACGTCAGCTCGGTCCTGGGAAATGCGAAGGTCAGCTTTCATGCACAAAAGGACTGGGTACAGCCAGTCTGTGCCTGGAATCACCAAATCATGTGACTCTCTGCTGCAAGCTGATTGGTCATCTCGAAGCTGTAACACGTGATACTTTAGTTTACGCTGGGTCATTTTCGGGATATTCCCGACGGCATAGCAGTGTCGCAGTTTTTTCTCTTGATAACGGATAACAAAGGAACACGCGTGGTAGCCAAAAAACTGATTTACATAATAATTGATTCCTTGCAAGTGCTAGACTACATCTGTGAATTTTCCCTTGGCTTGCATTATGTTATGGAAAATGTCTTTCCCATCCGATACCGATCAATAATGGAAGACGACGGCTGATTCCATCTTGACGATCAGGCCGTGCGTTGCTGTCGGGATGGTTTATCGAAATTCCCCACAAGCGCAGCTCGTTGCAAACCTATGAAACTAGCCGCGATCACGCGCTGTATCTGAAGACACTCGGCTTCTAGCTACCCTTACACTGTGCCGGATCAATTTCATCCGCATCATAAATAGGCGCCGCGTTTACACTAGACCGCGCGCGCATTTGCCACTCTATCCGCGCGCATTTGGGAGCGGCAGCCAGAACAAAGTTGATTCAAATTCATTATTTATATCATTAAAGGAATCCTTCCAGGATCAAAGAAATACAAATTAAAATTACAATCTTAAATACAATGTATACAATTAAGTAAACTAGTTTGAGAACTGTTAGGGCCTATTTGCTGCTCAACTAGGGAGTCGTGTTTCACATTAATCTTTAGATGAGCTTTTTAAATTTCGTTTAAGCTTTGGGTCGGTTAACAGTTCCCTGATAGGAAAGAGACCTAGGAAAGTTGATGAAGTTCGTTCAGAAAGCTGTTTGCTACAGAGTGAACGATCTATCCGGATAAATTTTGTCCACATCCACTCCCGGTCTGGTTTTAATACACATCGACACAAATGAAATGAATGAAATTATGGCTATCCTTCTCACGTATTATCAATAAAAACAGAAGATATTGTTTGACATTGCGCGAATTAACAACAGTTCAGCAGAATTTCTTTTGCGAGACTGTTGCTTCTGTTTTTGTGATTTTATTGGCAAGAGGTAAATATCATTTGCGCGCTCTTCGCGTGATTTTGGTCACGTGACTATCTGGCAGACTGAGAATCGGGACTCAGTCTTGTGGCCGGTGGGCGTCTATTCTTGTTGACCGCCATGTCTATTCAGACGCCGTCTCCGCAAAATACTATTATATCTCAGTTCTCGTAGATAGAATACTTTTCATGTCTTACTTAACTTGCTCTAGGTAGAAGCCAAATAATCTATAAGAACTGAATGTATAAATTCAACAAAAGATCCAAAGGCGGAAAGTTTTAAAAAAGCAAATCTTTAAACGCGCTTATTGATTTCTGTTTTAATGTTGGACGAATTTTGTCACTTGTAAAATAAGTGCGAAAACTATGGCTGCGACCGGTTCGTTTGGGAGTTTCCCAAGGATCAGTCCTAGAACCATTCTTGTTTAGAATCTTTCCCTAATAACTGTTGCTCGATACAAGAGAGACTGAATAATTTAAACGACCCTGTGTATTGCAGTGTAGCTTGCGCTACAAAAATCTAAATTTCACCAATGAACATAGTTCGTAGAAGCCTTGAGGGCCTGTGATTACCATCTTTTCTTGAGCTACAATCTCTACCAAAAGTCTTGGAACACTTGCTTTAATTCACGCATCGCGCAAGGTGCCAAATACACCTTTCCGCAAACAATAATGTCTAGCGCAAAAGTGAATAATCCTAAAAACAAGAATTTTCATATACCTATGACCTTCACCTATGAATTATTCATTTTTGCTCAAGAATGAAGAACTTGTTGACATGTTTTGATAGAAAGTTTTGTTTAGATGCACAACTTTGATATTTGGATCTAATGGCAAAATTGGTACATGGAATGTTTTTTGGCAAACAATTATTTCATACCCATGCTAACACTAATCACATTGCTTCTGTTGTGACGTAAAGGCTTGGTTTGTGGGTTTAAATGGCAACAGCAAGGTCTTCTGCGTTTCTTTTATTATCGCTTTCCAGCTATGTAAAGATTAGAAAAACATTAGAATTGCTATTGCTAAAGCAATGTGGCCTAATTTCAGGTAGAATCTGTAAATAAAACGATGCACTTAAATTTTGGCTATTCAATTTGATTTTATAGTGGACATATTTATGACAGTGCAGGCATTTCATTAAACGTAGGCCACGCGTATAGCCAATATATCACATTTTGATTATGCTTCAAAGAAGATTCGTGAGACGTATAATGTTCTGTTGTCGCCATTCACCAGGCGTCAGAGGAAAACTAGCAGATGCTATGATTCAGGGAAGATTAAGGTTTAGGACTGAATTATGAAATGCGTGTCTCAAAGAAGCATTATTGCTGAACTGGATCCCTAATGGAAATGTTGATCCCTTATTGAAAAGGAAACTATAAAAAAGGGAAGGCATAGAGTTAAGCATCTACCCTGCAGTTATGACCCTCTCTTACAGGCATATATCTAAAGGTTGATAGCAAATAGCTGCCACATTAGACTTGCAATCCATAAGCCCTCGAAGGTCTAGTCACTCTGTTTGAAGAGGCTAAGCATAAATTTCTCTTCGACGAACGAGATACACGACACTGCTTCGAAGAATAACCTGTTTTTTGCATGTTATCATACATAAATATGACATTCATTACACGGAAATGTATTTTAACAAGATTAATACCGTATAATAACATTGTGGATCCTTTGCGATGCAATTAATTAAAAGTGTAAGCAATTAATATCCAGCGACGTTTTGGAGCTATCAAAGCTCACGAATAAATGGCTGTAAAGGGACTTAGAGCTTGGCTTGCTTCATGTTGTTGTGATTTGACAGTTTAAGGACCTGCTTGGGTCACCTACTATAAACATCGGCTCTCAGAAAGCTTCTAGCAAATGCACTTATGAATTTTGTATGAGCAGAACTTTCTATCAATTCATAAATAAAAGAGTTCATTTTAAAAGCAGCGATTTCTCAACGGAGGAAAGTTTCCCATAAAGGGATGAGAGTGACCCTCAGTCCAAGGCATTTTTCTGAACAATGTGAAACTACGGGGGCCAGGGCCACTTACAAGGTGTTTGTCAAGCCTTTAATTTCGATATTCGCTATTTTTGAGAGCTCGATAGAAATGCTACAACAAGAAATAATTAGCGCGCATTCGTCCTATAAATCGCATGTTTTGCCTGCTGCTCTCATCATCATCTGACGTTGCAATTAGAGGTTGACTTTAGTCCTTTTTGTAATCTAAACATCCTTTGTAGGAGGTCTATAGGCTGTAAGCATTCATTCCTTTCGAGTAAAACTTGCTCAACAAAACGAGCTCGTTCGGTGAGTTAAAAAGAAAACCAACCATGGAATCTCGTTGAAAACGTCGCAAAAACGTTCATTTCGATCAATGCGTTTGCTCACAGCTTTTGTAGAAAGCAAACAATTAAAAACCTTATAAGTTGTTGCAGTACCACTCTTTCAATTGAACAGAAAGATGCTTCCTGTTCTTATTTTGCAAACTGGATCAAAAAGGCTAACAGTGGTAACATCGGATCTAAGAAGCAATAGAAGGTTGAAGTTCACAGTGCATGGAAAATGCTGACATGCCTATTAGTAGGTTTTATTCAAAGACTCCGGTGAAAATCATGTGCAAATATACCAGCAAGAATGAAAAGCACACAGCTTGTTTTGTCTTTCTGTTAACTCCGTCCCTCTCCATTGCAAAGTGACTGTAAAGCACCGGCACAAAGCCTGTGTAATAAACCACAGCTGTCTTGACAATTTGCTTGCTCATAAATGAATCCACTGAAGACCTTTTCTGTACAAATGTGCTTAAGAGAACCAAAGTGTTTTATTTCCATGAGGTCGCTGTCTTTTCTCCAATATGACCCAAGGATGTGCATTGTCAAATTAATTTCCTGACCCAGAATTGCCTTAGAATTTGGTCTCCTGGGACGGTGACCAACAGTTTTTTTAACCTGAAAGTGCAGCGCGATTGACATGCTCACTGGCTTTGCCTGGTGTGGGAAGTTGAACGTCAAAATAAGTATTCGCTTCGCACCAGTTTCAACGTTTGTCAATGACTACAGCTTACTAGAAAGAAGACCAGACCGAATGAGTAACGTGAAATTCGCTATGTCATAAGCAACAATTTATAATGTATAAAATGACATAGATGCGAATGTTTGCTAATGTGGGTCAGTAGTCCGATCCAGCCAAAAAAAGTAGTAATCATGATTATTATGTTCTTAGAATGCGTTAGACTGATAAATTAGGAGGTGTGCTCTCCATATCTGACATATTCCTAACTTCCATATCATCAGCTTGTATTTCGTTTACTATTAGTCTAACTGAGTGAACTAAATACAAGCAGATTTTCAACCAAAATTTGTTATTCAGAGACACCTCTACGGATACAGAACTCTCGTTTCGTCTTTATGTAATCCTCATGTCATCTTCGTGTCATTCTCCTGTCATTTTCTATGGTTTTCATAACATTATCCAGTTCAAATGCAGCAGCATAGTATTGGAAATACATTTTTGACGGCAGCCATTTTATACAAAATGGCCTACCTCTCACTAAACTATATTATTTGTATTCGGAGACTAATCATTACTAATTTTTGCAACATTATGTCATGCTGTTTATTACAGTATGACTTTGTCAGCATGACAGAAAGATACGAAGCTTGTTTTGGCAATTTCTATACCACATGACTATAATTTTCCGTCGTAGCGCTTGGTGGAAGATTGGAAAAGAAGTTTAACCATCAAAATCTCAAGCATGAAACACACTCTTTCATTCACTCATAGGCAGACATAATGACCAAACACCTTAGAAAGCCTTCTTTGTTCACAATGTGTAAGCTATTTCGTCTTAATAGGCCGCCTTGTCTATCAGCCAAAGCCTCTCTTTCGTGTTTCTCTCATTTAAAGCCAGCTGATAGCCAATTTTGTTTTTACAGTTTCTCACTGTTATATCCTTTCGGGTATTCCTTGATTCAAGGGAAACACTTATTGGCTCTAGCTTCTCATACTAGCAAAAAGCCCCTCTCGGTTTATATCGATTCTCGGTAAGGCTTTTAATTAAATTGTCGTTGTTGTTGCACGCCTGGCCCTGAAATGATCTTTGCCAATCGCACGTCAAATTGGATTTCCTTGAAGGGCTAAAGCGGCACTGTTCTTACTGATCTGAGACAGAAGATTATTGTATTTTAATCACCAAAAACTCACTTGTTCTAGAGGACAACTCATAAATAATGTCTAATTTAATTTCAAATTGTTTTAAGAGGGTCAGGAACAATTCTTTTCACCTGCGTGACTGCAATGTCTTACCGCAAAGAAGTGTGGAGAACGTGAAGGGAATATCTCGAGGATTGACAAGTAAAATTCCTGGGACTTTGATAGCAAGAAACTGCAACCTAATCTGCAGGAGTTGTGAAAAGGACTCTTGGTTTTTGCTGTGGTGTATCAGAAAGAACTATAGTTCATACTAATGGCTGTGAAATGGGTACACCCCTGTTAGCTTTCACAATTTTAGAGCAAGATTCACAAATTTGAGTATCGTTTGAGAATTTATCTTACAAGAATTTTAATTAGCAATGGGCTCTTTGCTCCCTTAAGCTTGGTAACCCAAGAGAGTGGCTAAAGGTTGAATTTAAAGGTAGAATAATTAAAATTCTAGGAGAAGGGGATGCGTTCCAAACACCCAAATTTTATCGTCATCGGATACCCCAGTATACTCCAGTTGAAAAACAACGTTGAGCTGCTCTTTCAGAGTTCCGTCTTAGCTATTCACTCAATGTCACGTACTTGGCTTGGTCATTTAAGAATTGGTCTTAGGAATGCATAACATAGAATGTTGTTAGGAATAAAGATTTGAACCGCAATGTAACAGTAAGGGCATTCAAATACAAGACAGACGTTTATTCTACTCAGTTAATAATCGCACCAAGCAACCGTCGGTGATTATGATTTAGTTTCTACAACGACATAATGAATATAACAACGGTCATTGCTCCTACTTACTACTTCTATCATGGTTAGTATATTAAATTTGCCAGAGGAAGCTACGCTTTTCTATGGCCAAGTGTTTTGCACCTCTGCAAGAAATTTCATTGCATAACAAGCATCGATAAACAAATCGAAGGCAATGCTTTCAATTTTCACAAAGATCACTCATCTCTTTCATATTCTAAATCCAGTCAGGGTATTGGTGATAGAATCTTTGGTAGACTGTTGGGGAATCGCTATCATGATAGCTAAGCGAATCAAGAGGTATTGAGAAATCGTATCTTGCAATAAAGTAGTTTGTGACTCCAAGCGTTCAGGGCAACGTAGACTGATGTACCTGCAAGCTTCTGACATAATGGAACTAAATTCTCGTACTCAAACCAGATAATCATTTGAACATTAGCACGAAAAAGAGGCGCGCTCATAAGGTGGTGCTTCAATAAAGAGCACTTATCGAAAGACCTACTGTAATTGGTGCTTTGCAGAGATTGGCGATTCAAGATAAATGTAAAGCGAATGACGTCATAAAACAGGGAGGACTAAAGCGCCCTGTTATTGGAATCAGGTCTAGTGGTAAATGCTAATCAGGACGTTTAGAACAAGCCAAGCGACAGGCGATGAGGCTATGAATTTTTCATAAGGGCAAGCGACAGTACAATAACTTTAAAGGATAGAACCACAAAATGGCACCATAATATTTAAGCTGCTTAAAAACAACTATCAGAAAAAGCAGCATTAAATATATCAAAAGTTCTGTCTTGATTAGAATTAAAGCCGATCTTATGTGAAGTGATCCTGCTAGAGCTTTACCCATTGTCTTAATAAATGTTCTGCTTGACACTCACTTTAAGGCCAAAAAAGTCTTGAAAATTTCTGAAGAACAGATCCCTCAGAAGAGTCAACTTGTTTTGTCGTCCTGTTATCAAAACTGTGAGACTTCTCACCAGGTCTCCATGTCTTCCCATTGACTAGCAATTAGTAGAAAGGTGAAGTCTTTCGATTGTAGAGCCTTTGTCTTGCTTGCTTTAATTTTATCCACTAGCAGCTCTGAGACTGACATCTGGGTTTCTTTAACACTAACGATGTGTCGTAATGTCGACATGTTTCGATAAAACACGAAAGATGTATTTCATCAGTTTGAAATAGCTTCAAAATCCATCTGCGAAAGACCTTGATAAAAGTAGACTACTGTCTTTCTTTCCGGCCCACACTCATAGCATTAGCTCTTGGGCCGATCGCTCGCAATCTCTCTCCTTCTTGGATATAAATGTTTTTAGCAGATAATTCGCTGTTGTGCACACAGTTAAAACCGTGTCTATTTGGCCCATGCATAGGAGAGGACTTGAAATTCCTTGCAAACTCTTCAATCAGTGGAAAAGCAAATGGGGAATCCCGTCTTAGCTTCAACGGGCGCCTTGATGAGTTCTCCTGCAGAAGATAGAACTCCCGCCCTCCTGGATACGAAGAGCTGCACAATGAAGCATCGACCAAGTGTACATCATCGGTGCAAACATCCTCGTCCACGTAGTAGTTCTCTGAATAACCTCTCTGCAGACCCGTGCCTCTTCTGCTTGGATTCGGCTCCAATATGTGATCGCACAGCTTTATTTTTGGCGTTTCGACATCGTTTTTCTCAGCAAATAAGGAGCTAGGCATTGAGCTTACTTCAATAATTGGCACACTTTGAGAGGTGCTTCTCATCTTGTCAACAGGACGCGTTTCTGCGGAAATGCCGTAATACGATCGCTCCGTGCTTCTAATGCGCTCTGTTTTATGTTGATGACTCCGTCGCTCAGTTTGTTCCACGCCAAAATTTTCTCCTTGAAAACCTTTCACTATTTCATTAGTGCTTCCGTAACCACTGCTCTCTCCGAATGAATCTCCGGCAAAGCTTGCATCACTTTTGCAGTACTTCTTACTTGTGAAGCCGCAATCTTCTTGTGCTCTCCTACCATCGCCCTCCAGCACTTGCCCTTGACTTCCTAGCAAGCTCTCGACGTTGCCTTCGTGCCCCGATCTTGAAAAGCCGACACGTCTGTGCCATCTGACTTGATTGCTGGCCGCGATCCAGCGCTCATAGCCTTTCACATCGACACTTTCCTGTTTGATCATCCGAGTTTGGATGCCATCCATCGCTTCTGACCTGAGTGGAACCAGTTTAATTTTACGGTCGCCTGTCGTTCCTGTCGATCCCCGTGAATGTGTGTTTGCGGTCTCTATTTGCAATGCAGTGTCTTTCCTGATGACACGTGATGCAGAACCTGCTTCAAAGCGGAGAACTTCGTCCGGTCTTGATCTTTGGTTTTCCAGTGCGGAACCCCCGTGGTCCCTTGCGATTTCGACGTCTGTTTTGCGGAAGAGATGTTTTGATCCACAGTCTTTGAGCTTGCTGCATTCCTTGGCTGAGTCGTAAACACAGCTACGCTCTTGATCTTCTCTGCCATTCAATTTTTGGCGATGCCCATTTTTGTCGCTTTCCTTGCTAACGTGAGAAGCACCCATTTTCTTTGCACTAGCTCTATCGCCATTAATGCCGACATTCGTACAGCCATAATGATAATCATGATCAATTTTGCTAATGCGATTATTCTGGTTTCTGCTACCAGCGTAGCAATGCTTTTCACTGATGTAAACACGTTGCTTTGAATTCCTCAATTCGTAGCTGTTGTTTTCGAGAGCTTGATTAAAATTGCTATTACCTGAAGTTTCCGCACTGCGCGTGGCTGGTGATTTATTTTGTCCATCATTTTGCAAGCTGGATTTCCTTGTTTCGATATCCAAACTACAACTTCTTCTTGTGGCGCTGCTTTCTGACGACAGCGAAGATCCGTGGCTTGTGCAATTGCCATCGCTTGACCGCGTGGCAAATACATCAGTTTCCAAACTAAAGCTTCGCGGGTAAAACCTACCAAAAACTCCATATTTACGCGTTCTCGCAGCTGTTCCGTGGTGCGTTTTATTTTCTCCAGCCACCATATCAGCATTTTTGTGACCGCTATCGTCCTGATAATCCATATTTCTAGCAAGGCCGATTTCACTAGTCCGAGGGTTTTTCTTCGAGGAATCCTTGCTGCATATTTCCTTCTCCGCGCTCGGAGTATACGCTCTTGCCAGTCGTTCGCTTCTATCTGCCGTTGACCTCTTGGGGGAAAATGCAGTGATGTTTGGCAGATAGGGTGCGTAGTCTGCTTGGTCTTTGCTGGTTGATATCCTGAAGGCTTCCAAAATCCTGTGCAGCGTCGACTCCATCCTTCACCGACAACCTGTCTACAAAACAAACATATAAATCATATATGTTCCAGATACTTATTTCACGATAAATTCAACCGTTTTAAAGAGCTCTTGTAGCAGCTGCCCAGCTTCATCGCAGATTCATAGAAAAGACATCTGTCGATGGTTGTTCAGCCCGACGCGCTATTTTCCCGAGCTCTCGTCTCCCTATGCACTCGCTGGCTGCTTGCTGTTATGTAGATCAGTGCAGCTGTCCTGACGAGCTTCGTGAACAACAAAGTCCGCCATTTCTCCTTCTATGTTTCGTGTGTCGCATGTTCAGCAAACGAAATCTATGCCATGTGTATCGATGCTGCCGGAAAGTAAACGACCGTTTTAATGTTAAAACGTCTCAATCCAATGGTTAAGAGTCATTTGTTATTGGCTTGATACACCAGAAATAAAGGATTTGTTGTTAGCGCAGCTGCTAAAATATCGTCAAAAAACGTCTTCTACCCCCATCAGTCAGCAATCGATTTCTCAAACAACCAAAGAAATATTCAATTGTAGATTTTTCGTTGAGTGGAAAACAGAATTTTGTCTTGTAGTTGCCAAGAAAATGTTCAAGTAGTAGACTGTATAGCAAGATTTTTCATAGTGCCCAGTGGCAAATTGCTTTTAAGTTTCAGTTGTAATTACCCACAATGAAACAGTTGGAGCATCTCATGTGCGATTCTTGTAAGAAACCGCCTCCTTTATGGTCAATAAACCCAACATCGCAACTCAAGTTTTTCCCACCTTGAAAAAACCCAAGTTATAAGCTACAAAATTTCAGATTTCATCAAGCTAATTGATCAAAAAGAAGCTTGCCTTTTGATCCATTATAAAGAATTGAAAAATTCTTTGAAATAGAGTAAAAAAATAGACGCCGCACCTTATGGGACTTGATTTGGGGGCCGTACTCCCATAGCAAGCTTTGTCGGCGACACTCTTTTGCTGAAACTGTTAGTCTCAGTTTTGAACAACCAACGTGGGTTTCCAATGCTTGAGAGAAACACAATTACAGGTGATATAAATCCTGATCTTTTCCCTGGGCATTTTAATTATTTATTGGTTGAATTTTGCCTGCTATAGTTGGCTGCATTTTTCTGGATCTCTTTGAATAATTAAGAGGCTAGAATTTTTGTAACGATAGTCGAACTCGGTTTTTCTTTTGCATTGATGGTTTGATTAGGCCAAGCAGTGAGCGATTTTCATTGAACTTCAAATATTAAATTATCTCGAAGACTATGGTTATAAATTTTCCCGAATCGCAATTCCGATTTTTCCAGGCAATGGGATCACCCTTTAAGCCAAGAAGTATATGTAGATCCGATAAAAAACACATGCCACTGTCACTTTAACCAGCCAAAACAGAAGAGGCAGCCTTTTTCTTAAGCCTTGTGCCCAATGCTTGCATGCTTAGTGAAATCCCTTATGTTAATTAAAGGCCAAATGTGATAATTGTTCACTTAGTCATCGTCTCAGTGACTCTCAGTCATAATTATTTGTCAATTCGTGTCATTACTTAACAAGATGCTCACGGAAAGGTAGGAAAACTGGCTGAACAATGACCAGAGTAGTCATAGACCAACAGCCAAAAGTCGTAGAACTGAGCTAATTTTTAACACTCTATTTGTGTGCCATAGCTATTTGTTGCTACGTAAAAAAGAAACGGTTGCTATGTCTTTTGAATTTGGTTCATTTGCTCCTTAGTCTTTCTGATTTGAATTTTACCTGATTATGGATAAGTTTTACCTGAATTTTACGGGTGTGACACCCCCAACACCCCCCACCCCAGTCGGGACGTCCCTGCCACTAATATAAGCAAGCATTTGATTCGATGCATCCACCATTTTTCCTAAAGAAACTAAAAAGCTACGGTCACTCTGAAGAGGCACTACTGCTGATAAGATCCTATGTTGAGATTAAGTAAAATCGGGTTAAGGTGGGATGACTGGATTGCACCAAACAGGGGTTGTCCAGAAGGCCTCTTATTTGGCCCATTATAATGGAATATATTCCAAAATGACATCGCAATCTGATACCTTCTTAAACGAAGTTGATTTTGTACAAAACTGCTATGTTTCTAATACTGTTTGGCCTTCATGTGAACGTTAGCTGGAAGGAGTTCAAGGGAAAGCACCGAGAGCAGTGTTTTACGCCAAAAATTGTTCATGCAGTGAACTATATGGGCACGGGAAGTTGCTTATGCTAAACAATCGAAGATTACACAATATTGCAATCACGGTGTTTAAAGTAAAACATGACAAGTCCAAAGTACATTAACGATTTATTTGAAATATCGAATAAACTACATTATCTTAGAAGCGTTCAGTATGATCGGTAAGTATGGAGAGCATACGTTGAGGTGACTAGCAACCTTTTTGTGGTCAAAATTAAATGAAAAAGAAAGAACTAGTTCAAGTATTGATAATTCACACAACTGTATTAGAGAATAAGACCTTGAGGCCTTGCGTAATGATAACGTATGCAGTGAACACTGTAGGATTTGTTACTTTTCTTGAGTTTTTCTGATGTTCATTTTTACAATAAGGTTAATTTAAAAAAGAATGTATTATTTAGGCGTTTTAATGGTATGTAAATAATGTCCCCAATTAGTAGAGATGCTAAATGTTTTATACACTTTTATCAAGTTATCATTATAATTGTTATCATTATTATAAGTTATCAAGGAAATACAGAGAGCTGTAATCAAATGCGTTTCAGTTTCTTTGTTATTATTTGTCTCAATATTGTTTCCTAAAGTAAACTAATTATAAATGCGGTTCATTTCTGTTTCAGGAATCTGTGTTTATACAGCATTCTAACGTCCACGTGGTATCGAGGACAGCCTCAGAATGAAACTGAATTATTAGTTGTATAGGCGAAGGCCTAACACATGGCCATGTTTTAGCGAATAAATATTATTGATTGTAGGAGACTGAAGTGAAGCAGGTAGCAATAATGGTGCCCGAGTTTCAAGTCGTTATTTTTGCCGCCGGAGGTGGCTCAAAAATGTATCCACTTACTGAAAATCTCCCCAAAGCATTGCTCCCTGTTGGTCACTACCCATTAATTTGGTATCCAATAAACAACCTCCAAAAACATGGATTTGAGGGTAAGTGTGTGCAATAATGTTATCAGTTTTCAGGTGTCTATTTTATATTAAGAGACAGTGCGTATTTGGCAATAGGAAGCATAGAGTTCAATATTCGATATGAATTCATTGGACGAAAGTTAGTTTAGAACCTGCCCCACACGTTCCTTGAAAACAAGCCGCTACATTTTCTAGAAAAGCCTAGCGTAATATCTGCAGATTTTCCCTTGTTCGTAAGAAATTGTCTTTAAAATTCGTGAATTCTGAAAATAATTAATGCAACTAAGCAGGAAACTTTCAGCTACTCATCTTTTGAGAACATCTTTATGTAAATTTTGTATTGGGTGTTATACAATAAAACAGTTATTATCGCTATATTTCCAAGGAATTGGTTTTCAGATGCAAGTTTGGTTGAAACTTGGCTTCAGCTCAGAGTAGCTGATGCACTGTACTGATTTATTTCCTGACAGTTATGATTGGAAAAGAAATAGAAAATTTTTATATAACTGTCTACTTCTTAACTGAGTTATGAATAAGTCATTAAGCTTGTCAAGCTTCTCAGTTTTGGCAAAGATTTGTTTTTCTATATTTCAAAAATCATGAAGTTACTTGTTGTGCTGCTGTCTTTCTAGTAAGTCATAACAGAACAAATGATTCATTGAGATCTATGCTTTTTCACTGAAATGGCAGAAAGTGTCTACAATCGTTCCAAGCAACAAGAAAAAGAAAGCCTTTTCAAGCAAATCAGTCAGCAACTGATTACAACAACTTGTGTCTATATGCTAGAAGCTAATAAATCCAGCCAGTTTGTTAGTGAATCTTTATTCCTGCTGATAAGTAACACAGACAGCTGGTAAAAATCAAGTCCTAAATACCATTGAAGCCTGGAGAGTCAAAAATATTCTCCTTTTGTTATGTATATATGATGTATGTAAGCAGTATAACTGCTCTTAGTTTAAATATTTTACTGACAGCAAACCGCACAATTTCAGTTACACTTGAACCAGGTATTTTCTTGGCTAAAAAAAACATTTTAGTAACTTACTTAATGCTAGGAGTCAACATAATTGAAAGCTGAGGGTCACCAAGCATCTCTTTTGTATAATTTCTACAAAGTAGGAGTCAGTCTGTCACTTACTCAATCAAAGTACATTCTATTTGCCTTAAAATCAGCATTGCTGTAAGCAGAGCTTTATTTGCCATGTGTAATCTATCTTTTTTTCTTACAAGCTAAATGTAGCTATAACAGTACTCTATCAAGATGAGTTATCTTAAGTTTATTATAGAAGTTGTTGGAGGATACAATGAAATATTAATAGATGATAAAAGAGGGTCATTTGGTATTTTTTCATTGTTCACTTCATTGTTTCACTTGCTAATTTTTTTAAAAGCAAAGATTCTGTCCTTCAACCCTGATTCTGAGGTAGACAACTTTTTAGCAAAAACAATACATTCTTGTTCCAGTTTACTTTAATTGGCCTGATATTTAGATGCATTTAATTTTATTTTAGAATTTAGTATTGTTGTATTGAAATCAAAGGAAAACATGTTCATCCAAGCATTGAAATCTTGCTGTGACAAAAAATTGAAGTTGAATTTCATCACAATACCTGATGAAGAAGATCTGGGGACTGCAGAGTCACTTAAATTCCTCAAAGATATAATTGAGGTAAGCTTTTTAATCAGAAGATTGTAAATTGGTATTAATCTCCAATAATAAATACTGCCTCATCTTACTGGCAGTCTCAATATGTCCCTATTGTCTATGGTAAAAGTTTTAGTGCATGTTTGTATTGCCTCGAAAACACTTGTTTATTTATTTCATCAGTGCAAATAAATTTTATACACTTATTGGCTTGTTTGCAAATCTCAAAAACATGGACAAGAACACCTATTTGGTGTGGGAAAGACCAATTTGGTATGGTATGAATTTCTTTCATGTCATTGGAAAATGAAATTAAAATATTGGACATGAGTTTCATGCAAGCTACATGAAAATATGTGAAGAGGCAGAAAGAAGCTATATTTCGCTTTTGAAATTAATTGCCTTACATTTAAAATGATTATGTAAAGAAATAAAGCTTATGTAAAGAAAGCTTATGTTTTTCTAAAGCATTATTTTTGAAAAGGGTTCATGGAGGCAATCTTTATTATATGCTGGGGAAATTCTTTGACATTATTAAAAAGTATTCCACAACCTTGGTGCGATATATGTCCTATTTTTAAGAATGTTCTACACCATCCAAAGCCTCTGTGTTTTTGATATGATTTGACACACGGACCTGCCAAAGTGGTTTGTCTTCAAATAGAAAGGCTGATAAGAGTTTACCTGTGCACTGTCTGTTATCAGACAGAAAGCTCTCACTACAGCTGAGCGAGAATTGCATTTGCTTGAATCTTTTTTTTTAATTTATCTACGCATACTGTGTTGTAACATGCGTGATTTAGATGCTTTAATGAAGACTTGTGAAATTCATCCCCTGGAAAACTGCGACAGCTATTTCATCCGCCCTCATAATTCCCAGTGGCTGTGGCAGAGCGCCAAGGAATCCTTTGCAAGACAAGAACAAATATTTCCTCCCACATCTAGTATCGTCACGTGTGTTTATGTACTGAGTAGAAAGAGAGAGAGCTCTTAATTAGCTAGTCGCTTTTTGTCGTAGACAGACGTCATAATAGTGAGTTGTGACTTAATTACAAACGCGCCATTTCACCGGTTGGCAGATGTCCACCGAGCCCATGATGCAACGCTCACGGCCTTGATCGCACCACGTGTCGAAATGCAACAAGAAAAGGAAGCCACCAAAGGCAATAAAGCTTGTACTAAGGACAGTGAGCAAGGTTCCTATCTACTACATCATTCTCCCGCGTCGTATTTTTAGAGCCTTGTGTACTAGTAATGTTAAAAGCTATTTCCTTGTACCCGCTTTTTCATCCTCTTTAAACCGTACGTTCTGAACAGAAATTTTGCAACCTTTCTACGATAGCTGTCGCCCTGGAGGTGCTACATTGCAATTTGCTCCTCAGTTTGTTCTCATTTTTTAATCATAAAAAATGTTGATCTGAAGGATATTTGATTGTTGTAATTCAGATGTTTTTTCTCGCTAATGTTCACTGTCAATTTTTGAATATGGTAATGAAGGAGCATTTGGCGTGTTGTTTCGTTTTAGGGCAGAAGGACTTTATATCTGTTGACCGTCAAGGAAATCGACTCCTATTTATGCTCAATGAAGCTGATCTAGATGTTGACAGCATCTCCATTAAGAAGAGTTTATTGGAGAGGCAAGTGAACTTTCAAGTTCGAGTTATCTTCATAGTCCCATGTTGAATCTCTGCCGTTGCAAAATAACGTCGACGGCAAATCCAAGGCTGAAAAGTTCCCTTTAACCCCCCCCCCCCTCTCAAATTGACCTCTCTGAACTGATACCTTAAAAATGGTCCGAATTTAATCTGATTCGTCGCATTTCACCATGTCGCGTATCTAGAACAGGTTATGTTATGCGCGACCACGCAAATGGACAACTTAGATTTAAGATTTCGAAAACGCAAAGGCTTTCCGTAAGCTACCAAACCTTCAGGCCCAGCTACCTCCTCAAGGTTTTATTGTCAGCAGAGCTTATAGCATTTCTGGTTTTTTATGTTCTTCTTTCTTGGAAGGCTGTGTTTCATCATTTTTATCTTAGTATACATTACACTAAATGTGTTCTATGTATGTTTCCAATGGGGTTTCCGATATAATCAAGCACAAAGCGATTTTATAATTTCGCATTGCAGATCAACTCAAACTGAACCTAATATCTCTCCTCTTTTGGGATGTGCTTTTTAGCTTTCATCCCGTTTTCTCGAATTAGCACTCATTTTATCTTTTCGTAAATCCCCTTCGATTCTGGACACCCCTGCATTGTTCTTATACATGAACAGCAACTGCCAGCTGGTTCAAAAGCCTCCAATCTTTGGTCAAACTGTTTTAATCCAGTGACTAATATCAGCTGAGCTTCTCATCTATCTTATCTCTTTCCCGATTTGTATTCTGGGGATTCAGATTGGTGTTTCAGGGTGTTTTTTGGAAAGGTATTATAAGTTTTGAGCTCTCAACTTTTAGGCACCCCTCAATGGTTATACAGAGTAATCTTGTGGATTCGCATATGTACATTATGAAAAAGTGGCTTATCGACTTCATTGTGGAAAACAGGTACGATATTTTATTTACTTACTAGGCCTGACCGTAATCGCTTACACCTGATAATCATCAAGGTGCTTTGAAGTTCCTTAATTTGTGTTGTTGTTTGACCTTCAAACCTATTCCGCATACATGTATTACTGGCATTAATATGGTATAATATTAACGGTATTATACGCGGTATTTTGTATTTACGTACTAATATGTTGAATTGCTGTCAGAGTAAAGCTGCTCTTCAGTTAATTATTCAGTTTATCCAAACTGCTAGCACCATGGAACGAGAAATGTTGAGGTCATTATGGCTGGTTATTTGTAGACTGTTGGAAGATTGGTTTGAGTCTCTGAGCCCTCTTTTATGGACTTATAAAGTATCATATTGGTCATCTATTCCTTTGAGGCTATCTTCCATCCTCATGAATAATGTTGCTTATCGGAAATGGTTATTTTTCAACCCTTGTTTGAAAAGCATTGTACATTGTGGCTATAATGGCATCGTTAATGTGCATCATCTGCAGCTTCTTATCTACTACTTATTTTTGCTAGTGCGGGTCTCTTTTCGGTGAATCTCAAGGTTAATTTTGCATTCCGTGATTATCTACTCTTCCACTCAAACAGCATCGTATCAATTTTAATGAAACTTTGTAGTCACCATAAATCCTGCTTATGAAATTATTACATGCACAACGGCAGCGTCTGTGAATAGGTTTATTTAATGATCAATCTTCGCTGTTGTAACATTCAATTTTGTCGCTTAAGTTAAACTGGACATCCGTTGTCAAAATACGCTGCAGTATTTACAGACTCCGCCCAACGATTCTATGGCGATTAGGCAGGACTTGAGATTGACCTGGTTGACTAAGATCAATCGAGTGCCTTGGGATACTAAACTTCACTCACGATGACGTAATGTACCACACCTGTACCGTTCGCACGCGGAAGATTCAGCCAGAGCGTGTACGTGCGTGCGCCACGATCTTTTTGACGCTTCTTGGGTGATGCTAACGGTGCATTGAAAAATGTTTCACATTTGAAGATCTTCGCCTTTTTAAATCTATTGATAACAATGATTGGTGAACTGCATGTAGATGCGTGTCATCATTCCTGCTAATGACACATTCCAGCCAGTTATTTATTATTGAGCAGCTATTGACAATGATGACATGTCACGTGCTTAATGATCTTGAGACTAAATTACTTTTGAAAACAGACTAAAAAATTACGAATTTAGTTTAATCCGGGTTCACATTTACTAACTGTCGTACCCAACAGTCTTAAGTGTACATAATAGTTAAAATGATTTCGGTATCGCTTGGCCACCGATCTCCCTCGACCTTCAAGTGTCTATAACTAATGACCCTTGACCGTTTTGAATCTTTACCGTTTTGACCCATACAGGTTTGGCCCATGATCGTTTTGACCCCTATCCCGTTGTTACCCTTGACCGTTTTGACCCTTGACCATTTCAATACTTGACCGCTTTGATCCTTGTCCTTTTGGGTGTTTAATGTTAGGTTTTAGACCATTAGCATTGTTTGTTTTTATTAAACATGCTTTTTTCCTCAATTATTGGTCAAATTGTTTCATCAAAGAACATTGATTGGTGAACATATGTCAACACTTTATCTTAACTATACGGACATATTGTTTCCCAAACTTGTTCCATCATCTGCTTTCTGCATGCCTTTCAGTGTTAACATGGAATGTCCTTTGGCTAACCTAGCTGCAACCAGCTTCATTCCATTCATTCCAAGAAATAGTATAAAAAAGGACATGGCCCAACTTAAAAAGCGTATATGATAAAGGAACTTTCCGACTCTAAAACAATAACAACGACAACAACAACAACATCTATGTAGAACAACAACAACAACATGAAAACTGCAACCTTCCGCTTATTCACTTAATTGTATCTCGCCAGTTCCTGCTGTTAGATGTCATGTTTCTGCCAAATTGTTTTAACTGCAGAAAACCTCACGTCGATAGAACATGATCCTTGTTTTAATAGCAAGCGCTCAAATTAAAATCTGTTGATACAGCTTGTGGTTTTTTGCCTGCATGAAGTTCCTAAAACACAATTTCAAGAAACGTGGCCATCTTTCTATGGAACCCATAATACCCTAATGAGATCAAGCCACTATGGCCTGCATCGCTTGACTTCGATGTAATTTCTTGGCAGGAAGTAATGAGTTATTTTGGATACCGAGATCTACTTCTTTTGCGAGATACAATTACCTAAACTATGCATACCAAAGCCATGCTTTATGCCAGGAAGCAAAGTCTCGCCTCATGGAAGGCCTCTGAAGCTCAATTTTTCTTTGTTCATCTATTTAATTTTTAATTTCAACGTCACATCAACGGTGTACATGTTTACATAGAGAAGATGCTTGTTTAAGCGGATGTTTTTGTGGTTTTTTCGAAGTTCCAACTTGACCAGAACTAGAGCAGCAAAAATTAATTTTTGTGCCACTGACTAGAGAGGCGAGCTCGAGTAAAGTACTGTTAAATGGAGGATATTTAAAAATATAGCTCAGATTTTGGGATTGTAAAAACGTTAACCATCTCTGTTTATAAATGCAAAATCGAGATCTTCAAGAAATTTTGACATTATTTTCTTACCTTCAGTTACTGGTGCAAAAGATCAAGTTAAGATTGAATTTTTATCTTTTTAACTTAATAATTTGAAGTTTTCACAGACGTAGATTTGGTTTTCATGCCAGCAATCACATCAAAGACAATTGCAAATCTGAAGAGCAGAAACACTACCATTCCTTGAAAGTGCCTGGTAGTTTTGTCGCTCTTTTGAAGAAACCCTGTCTTTTATTTCATAGTATGTTGAAAATTCATTTTTCTTTCTGTCAGGTCGTTTGAAAGCTTAAAAGCAGACGCTATCCCGTACATAATAAAAAAGCAGAGTTCAAAACCCAAGCAAAAGCATGGAGAAACCGAGAAGGCCTCGTCAGTGACGTCATTAACTGAAAGTAATGCAAGACCAGGTAAGTCCTTTTCAGTGTTGCCTTGGCAGGAATAAGCAAAGTCACGCCCTGCTGGAGGCAAGATCGGACAGGCCACTTTTCGCTGGTCCCAAACAAGCTTAGCTGTTTTCACCATTCCGGTTCATTTTCAACCTGCTGAAATTGGACGCATAGATACATTGAAGTGGCTCAAAAAGGCAATGAAGATCGGAATACCAAGGGGGGGGTGTCTCTTCGTATGAGATATCAAATCGCTAGAAATTTTGTCAATTAGACAGATATAGAATGCAAAGCAGATCATCAGAGCATGTACTAACCTCCAAAATATAAACATCTACTAAAAGGAATCCAAAAGAGTTCCCAGTTCATTTGGTAATAATTGCAATTGATGCGATTAGTTGCACCTTATCGCTCCACGACGTTCGCTTCGCTGCACGAATTATGGATGATCTAGAAAGCCGCAGTGAGATGCTCGCTCTAGAATATTGTTTCAGCGAGAGACATCGGATTATCAGTGGCCCTGCAGGTATCCCCCTCTAGTCATCAGCCTCGCTGTTGCGGATTTAACAGCAGCAAATTTGCATTTAAATTGCTTATTTTCTGCAAGGCCAGAAGGCTGAGAACGCCTCCCTGTGGGCCAGACTTTTTCTCTCGTTGTCTGTCGCAAGGCCGGTGCGGCGTTTCATCCGCCAACTTTTCATATCTTCGGCCCTATGTTTAAAATTGCCATATGTTTCTTCCCGTATCTTTCTCACGCCAGTGCAACTAGAGATTTTCTTCTACGTAAGTGGCGCTTTCAAACAACAAGACGGGGGACAATTTGACGCCTATCATTTCGATGATACCAATTCTTTGTGTCATTAAATTCGCGAAGTTAGGTCTTGCAATATTTGGGTTTCCTCGATATTCTTTTCCAAAAATTAATTGTAGGACAATTTTAAGCCACGAAAGTGTTTGGCTTATTGCAGTGGGCAAATGTTCTAAACGATGGTTTCGAGATTCACTGAGTATAAACTTATACGATTATAACCTCAATCCGATTAACCCTGGAGATTCTTGAAGATTTATTTGCGTGTATCTTTGTGCTCTGGGTGAAAATTAAAGTATTCTAGAAGATCCTGTGGTTTTTTGCCAGTCAACAAAATCTGTTGTCATGGGGCAACGGGAATAGCCCGATGTGATTTATGACTCAGTTTGACCTTTTCAAACATCTTTCCCCTTTAATCGACTTATTTCCTATCATAGTTCATTAATAATAAGATGATGAATCGCCATAGTCTTCCATTTACTGATTCCTGCCTCTGTTAGGCCGTTCTGCCTCTGTTTGTCAGTGAAAAGCATCGAATCGCGTGTGCAAGAATGGAGATGCTGGCTTTTTTCGGTGCAGTGTAAAGCCCTAGAACATTCCAAACTCCAATGCTGCAATTCTAGGACAAATTAACCGCGTTCAAGGTGTTGTTATATGTAATTCTTCTTCCTCTCGCAGATATATTTAGTTTTGCTAAAGAAGATGACATCGGCTCTGCGGTTCGGCAATGGTCAATTCACGGCGACGGCGGTGATGCTTCGGCCAGGGGTGACGTCATCCGGTGCCACGCTCTCGTTGCTGACGGCAGTTTCACGATGCGAATTAACGACCTGCCGGCCTACATGCACATCAACCGCAAGGTTTGCATTTGGTGCCTTCTTTACCGGTGTTGTATGCATGGCGTGTGAAAACAGTTCGTGCTTTTGGGGATTCTTAAACCCAGAAAGAGAACGCAGCTTATAGAACTTTCACATCATTTTTAGCTTGCTAGTTTTATGGCACGACCAGGAGTCACAATAAGGTTCAAGTGTTTGTCAATGTCCTTGGATCACCGGATTATTTTCTCCTTTTTTGCCTTTTTCTCGAACCTGACACACTTATGGTCGTTAAGCCCCCTCCTCCCCCTAAAACGACGTTGGTAATAGTTTAAGCGTCCAGTTATTGTGGGTGTAAAGAATGGAAGCAAAATCTTCGTTTCGTTTCGAAGAATTGTCGTTAGTGCACGGGCACTTTTGCAGGTATTGTAGGAGTAGCAAAGGCAATTTTACTCGACTGATGACAGTTGTATTCACAAATAACTATTGATGACGGTAAGAATTGTCAAAAAGTGACATCAGCAACTTTCCAATTATCGTAGCTCATAAATTGGCCTAAAACTCTAATTGCTGAATCCAAACTCAGAAAAAGGTAGAAAAAAGTGCGCACTCATCATAATAGAAATAATTGTCCGGTCGAACGCATGACCATTTTTTGGTCTGAAACATGTGAAAAGAGAGGTGGTTCAAGAAAAAGGGGAGTACATTGGATGGGAGCAGTTCTCCTTTTTAATTCCCTCTCTCGCTCAACCGAAATTACCAAACGACTTAGGAAGCCCAGTCTTAATTATTCAGCTGATTACGATTTTTGCTCCCTGAAAGATGGGCTTTACTTTGCTGGTCAATGCATAATCCTCTTTGTGGCATCAGAATCTTACCTCATGTGGCTGAATTGCAATGCAGCAGTGCTTTCGGATCGTATCTGGTTAAGTCCAAACCTGCGAAACGTGAATGCATGGCTTGTTAGCCTCTTTAAAATGGCGCAAAGCTTCGTCTAGACTGGACTTTCTGCAAATGAATCTCTGTGCCATTGTAGTCATTTATAGTCACATTCATTATCGCTGAGACAAACAAGTATTTATTCGGCCATGGAATCTACCCCCGTCCTCTAGAACAATGGTGTTGAATGTATTGCGCTATAAGCGTACAGTGTTCTAAAAGTAGGTTGCGAAGAGCTTACGTCAGTTCGAATCTCCCAGTCCCGGCCTGCGTTGACACTTCGAAGGAGTGAGGGCGAGGCAGGTAAAACAGAAAGAACTCTTTCTTTACTTTGACTTCTCTATGCAAGACATTTTTCTCTAATCTTTTGTTTTTTCTCAACAGATAATTGAGATTTTGCCTACTATAGTGCCAAACTATGATTTGCCAAACATTCACCCCACGTTTCAGCGTAAAGAATCGTCAAGGGTTTGTTATTTTCAATTTATGGCACATATAACACTTCAACGTAATTTTTTCTGTTATTCTCGTAATGCAACTCTTGGGGTTGTTTTACTTGTGGCATGGAGATATCCAGATCTGATTGGCTAAAATGTTAAATTTGGGATCAGAGAAGGCCGTGATCGGATCCAGCATGTCTGCTTGCACACAATGCCTTCTTTTATAACAGTGTCTAATTGCCAGAGTTCCTGTTTAATTGCCAGCTGCAGGAGAGGCATTCCAAGTAAAGATGCACTTAGATTTGCAATGATCCTTAAAGTAGCCAGAGAACCCTTAGAAGACAGTGGAGGCCAACTTAGTTTTGACCTTGCTGGCAAGTCACTGTCTTGCACCAGTTTTGCCACCTATGTAGATGTTCCAAGAGAATTAGAAAATTGATTCTTACGCTCAACGCAACCAAAGGAAGTTTGGAAAACCACAGGGGTAGCATACACCAATGGTGCTTACTGCTGAGCAAGGGCTTCAATTTTTACCATGCTTTTGCGTTGTGATCCTCTTTGATCGTATGTTATACATGCAGAGAATATCAATCTATCTTTGTTTACTTGTGATTTTGAGCACAGAGCCAATGCGTGTAGAAGGTGTGAAGATGAACCTTCTTTTCAATATTGTAGCAATGCATTATGAAAGTGCTAGTTCTGTTCTGATTGGGTGTACTTTGAGTGGCACAGGCAAAATTGTAACCAAGGAAGTACCATATAGATTTAGATTAAAATCTTAGAGTGTTGGCAAAGCAACAATTTCCATAGGATGCAAACGGCAAATGGTTAATTTTTCATTTAATCCTCGGCAACCTTTTAACCCCTTGGAATCATAAGTATGGAATATTTTTCAAATATCACTTCACTTCTCGTTAAAGATTTGCTAGCATATTTTCTTGTTTAGGTTGGCAAAGATTGTGTTGTTGGAGAAGGCGTTAGTATATCAGACAATGTATCCATAAAGAAATCAACTATTGGAAAGCATTGCATAATTGGTTCCAAAGTGAAGATCACCAATTCTGTCATTATGGAGTATGTTACAGTAGGGGATGGGTACGTTGTTTGGAAGATCTTTGATGGTGTTCTTACTTCAAATGTTCGTTTGACATTATTGTGAGCAAGATTAACATTCATCTTGAAAAATATCATTATTATAATATATTATTAGCATTGTTATATTATTCTTGTTGGTTATTTTTACCATCGAGGCTACGTAGGGGCTAACTTAAGAGGGAATCTCAACTCAAGTCCTTTATTTTTGCAATGGTAGCTTATGAACATCAGCTACGAATTGATACAAGAAATAACAGCGTGATCATAATTAATGACGATTAAATGGGTCGAGCTGTGTTATGGGTATTTGTTGACGGGGTTTTTTGACGGGGGTTTGTCTCGTTTGTAGCTGCGTCATTCAAGGCAGTGTCATTTGCAACAATGCACAGATCAAGGAAAACAGCAGCCTCAAAGACTGCCAAGTTGCTGCCCGAAATGTCGAAGGTATCCAGCTTTTTTTAATCATTTTCTCCCGCTTTTCGCCCCCAACCTGATCACAAAAAAGTACACTGCTAACGCCCGCTTCTCGGCAATCATACATTCTAAATTTTTGCCTCAATTATATCACCTTCTTGCCAAAGGCTGTTAAAGCAATTATTGACGTAAGCTTATTTGTGCATTGAGATCTTCGTTTTGGGAAAATTTCTCGTGTCGTTATCCTATTTATGCAACACAGCTCTGACCTTGATCATTCGCCAACAGGTGATCATAGTAAGGAACTACTAGTGGATGAAACAATGGACCTGGGTTATTGATGAACTGCCAATAAATATTCTACATTTGCTTCCTTTCATGTACAATCTCTTCCAATCGAAGCCTTTTGTTTGTAATGACATCAGGAATATAGAGTCGCAGATCTGATCTGTGTGTCCAGATTATATGAAGGGGACTTCTGTCCTTTCTCCTGATATGCCTTGTCAAAACTCCCTACTTTTGATTTCTTTAAATTTTTAATGAATTTTATGAAGAACAAATGTTTGCCGACACATTATGAAATTTGTAGCATATTCTTCTAAGTAAGAAAAGCTTCTACCACTGACTCATGAAAGCAATAGCTAGTCCGAATCTCAATAGGGAGCTAGCCATTTAAACATCCCAAGTATGATTTCTTTTGGCACTGGTGGCCGTTGGGCCCTCTTCCAGTCTTGTAAACGGGGGACCACAACTCTAGAGCATGGTGATAATGGCGAAATGGGGCCCCTTTTGAGTAATATGACTCTTTCTTTTTGATGTTTCGTTTTAGTGCTTATTTATAATAAGCAGGTAATTAATGCTACATATATTATGTTGATAAAAATCGATCGATGATAATGAGATGATCACTTGACCACGCCCTTGTTTTTTTCTTGCCACACCCACCAATGCCCCGTTACGTTCTTTAGGGTCATGAGCCAGTCAACCTTTTTCCGTAAGGTATGTCACACGAGCCAGTCCGAAACATGGTTGATTTGTCATTTGAAGGTCGTAGTTTTCAACATTTTATCCAGAAATATAAATGACCCACCCAGTTGCTTGCAATTTCATTCTTCAAGACTTCTCAGTTTTTTCGGCATACACAATTAAGTAACTGCGGAAGTTATCACTCAAAATCAACATATTAATTTAGACAATTCAGATCGTACCTATCGTAAGATTATCATGATGAAATGACATGCCATAATTTTAATGTTCTTTTACGAAGAAGATGAATGCAAAGTCCTGTTCCCTTTTTAGATATGCTTTATATTGATATTGATACAGATGTATTTTGCAGGTAATTTTAAAGTCATTATAAATTGTGATTTAAAACTGATTCAAAAAGGCCGGTTTCGTAATATTTGACATTTCTCTTTCATCGATGGATAAATGTCCTTTCGGCACGATTTGTTTCTTCGTGTTTATATAAGGCAATTGGAAAGTGAGATTATTTGTACTTGCTGTATGACTCTATACACTCTTTATTAAGTATCTTTACATAAGATTCACAATCCTCTCAATTATTAAAAACAACTGAAGAATAACCCTGGGGCTTGAAATATGAATTAAGAGATTTAAAGATTTCTGAGAACATGAGGAACTAATAAACATACGTGACCGTATCAAATATCAAGCCTTATTCTGTTTTTAGATATTTAATGTTGTCTGCCTGTTACAAAGTTTTGTGAATATGAAATTTCACGACAGATCGAACAACTTCAGATCACAAAATCAAAGCACCATAGAAATATTTTGGGCTCAATTTGGTTGAATCATTAAGAGTCATAATGCTTGGCTCAATTTATATATTTTTATCAAGAAAGAATGTATCAATCTTTCGTCAGCGTTTACGTTTCCGTCTTTCCTTGCGTTCGCGTGAACGGACAGCAGGTGCATTTAGCCATATTTCGGTGCGTTTAAGTTCTCGTTTGCGAAAGGTAGCTGCCATAATTAAATGCACCGACTTTGTGTGTAAAGAGTACCGCCACTGCGTTGTTGGGGAAAGAATTCCTGTGTTTTTGAAGTCATTGGTAGTGAAGAAAAATGCTCTCTAGATGATTGTTTCCAGGGTGTTAAGCTAAATGGGTGTGCTGGAACTGTAGTTCTAGTTACAGATTCCCCCAGGGATCAGGGGAATTTTACTGTTGATTCATGTGTAACGAATTGGGTGAAAAGAAGATTCACAGTTGAAGTAATTTTACTTACTTCTAATATAACTTTCAATAATATACAGTTCGAGAATAGTATTATCAAAGACGGAAGTATAAAATTTTTTACCACTACGTAGAAGTTGGCTAATACACATGACTTGGTATTCATAAGATACACTATATTATTAAGTTTAAGTAACGCTAAGTTTTCTCTGAAATAGCTATTTTCTGTATGTATAATGAACAAGAACATCATAATCTATTGAGGATTCTGACACCTGTGCGATTCTGCTTGCTTCAAGAGCTGAAATCATATGTTCAGCATCAATTGTTTGATTTCTACTCCGTTTAACGTTGTACGTAATTACTTCACCACTGAACAAATTGGCAAATCTGCACTTTTTGCAGAAACAGAATTGTCAAGCTCTGCTTCTGCATGGAAGATAACATCACGACCCCGTTCTAATGCTTGTTAGTTTAATCGGTAACCCATTGATCCCAGCTATCAGTGCTGTGTGATGTTTTTAATTATAAAGCACGTGACTGTCTATGAACACTTTCGTCACTGCATCACAGTCAAGGCTTTACTTAGTATACTCTGGTGGTTCAATTGATCTCGCCTACATGGAAGCAAAGTAATGATAGACCAGGCACCACCAGCCTCTACTTGCAAATGTAGCCCTGTGATATGGCTAAGGAAGAGCTTTCTTCCTCGAACGATTGGGCAGCAAGTGATTTTGGTATCAGTGCAAACAGAGTCCAGAAAAATTGACGGCTCCACGGCTGGGAGCTGGAGGAAGGTTTTGCCTGTTAATGTCATATTTGAGGAAGGTTCATTAGTGATTTTTGTCATAAACAACGAAAGTGGTTGTAAGAGACTTTTGGTTTTGAGTTGGTAATGAGAAAGGTTCAAATTATAAAAATCGCAGCAGGAGGAAGGTTGTAACTTTTTCTGAACTCTCAGTGCAGAGTAACGCTATAAAAATAGAGTCTAAAAAGCCTCCATAACATGTTAAAGTATGCAGCTCCATAGTTTTAACCCCCATTCTTGCAAAGGCCCAATTTTTACATACCTTTCAGCTCTTACCATTGGAATTTTCAGTAATTCATTGTGAGAATTTAGGGTCAAATCAGACGATTTTTATGGAAGCTTTAACAATATTTATGTTCCCAGTGCTTTTTGTCCAATAGAGGGATGACTTTACACTTAACAAGATGAGGCTATCCTAAACATTACACCTACTTGCTGTTTGAGAGCCCAGAAACTCATTATTGTCTCTCAATGGTGTTTGGCCAAGAAATGACCAGGCGGTGGGGAGAAAATGCTCCTTTGATTTGAGGACCTAAAGACTCAATATACTTTGTCGCGAAGAAACCATTGCAGTAGTATCGTTATTTGGGAACTATTGTATTCAAGTTTCGCGTTAGCGAGTTTCTTTCGCCAATTTCAATAGTTTGCACCACCCCCCTCCAAGCCCCCCCCCCCTAGCCCGCCCCTTTGAAAGGATGCATCGAAAGATCTGGCCCGGTCGATTATTACCATCAGATGCCGTGGGGAGGGGGAGTTCATTCAGAGACCTATAAGTGTTTGGAATAATTTAATGAAAAAGAGTGGAATAGAACATAATAGTAAAGATCTCAATCGCCTTGACATATATTGTGCCCCTAACGACTCCTTTCTTCCGAGCTGCACTCTGCCGTTTTTTCACGGAATCATAGGTAATCCATCTAATCATCATCCAATTTAATTCGACGCTTCTGAACCCCGTAAATTGGCGCATGCAAGCTCCCGTGAAATAAATGCATGAAGAAGAAGGCGGCCTTAATTGAACTTTTTGCTGAAGGGCTCTTTTTGGAAGAAGAACATGAGCTTCAATTTGATACCGAGGTCAAATGATCAGATTCGCTGGCGCTGATTGGTTGACTTCATTCTATGAATGTCCTGGGGATTTCCGGAGAGAAGGAAAATCTTTGTTGAAGGAAATGGCGCAAGGGTAACTGAGCAAAAAGGATTGAACTGAACAACCATTGCCGTTCGGGGGAGATTTCACGATGATGGTTAGTTGAGTGAAGAGCATTCAAAGTAAGTTTAATTTAATATCATAAACCAGTGCTAAACGTGTCTGTAAGTAGGCGTAGGGCATCGGGAGTATTGTGTTTGTATTGGCACCTACTAGGCCTAATTAGCTTTGCCTAGAATAATTTTAAAATAAGCTCAAGAATATGCTCACGTTCCAAATCTTGCCAAACCTGGAACTGACTATCTTCTACATTCGTTTATATGCTGTTCACTGGCTTGTGGTGTTTAATTTTGAATGAAAATGCTGTGATTTATGAACCTTAAAAGTTTGGTCACTGCTTCGATGTGACACAATTTGATAGGTGCATTTTGAAGGTAGTTCAGGTATTTTTCAAAGATCCTAAGAAATATTCAATATGCTGATTTCATCGAAGACTTTTACTTCTTAATTATTACCATTTTATGATTTTATGATAAAACTTTAAATGCCTACCTTTTGGGCCTTCTTTTTAAATTGGTTTTTTTTTTGGTTCTACATGTACACTTAGCATCAATTTTGAATCTTGAATAATAATTTGTAATAGCAATGTCAGAGCAGATTTTATGTATGCTCCATGTCAATCAAACTCCCAATAGGCATGGATGTATAGATATCCATTTGGTATTTTCAGGCAGAGTCACAGAATGTATTGAGCTTCATAGTTAATAATAAAAAAGGGAAACTGTAAATTAATACTTGTGACATTTGATACTTAAAGGCTAACTTTTAACTATTTCCTCTAAAGCCAAATAATTACAATATTTAGATAATTCATCATTATCATCTGAAAGAAAGAGTTAAACTATCAAGTTTTTTTGCATGTAGATGTGCAATACGATCAAACACAATGTCAAACAACTTTAATGGTAGTGTTTTTTGATCATTTTGTAATGAGTTTTTGTTTAGATTCAGGTCCCATAACTATTTTATCGCCATCCAGGATAGAAATGAGGGACAGAGTTTGGAAAAAACTAAACCTATTGACTAAGAGTTTGGTTGGCTGTATTACGATCTACAGTATAAAAACCATAAAGAAGAAGTTAGAATAACTGATTATCTCAACTGCTTTTTAACTGCATGATGAGAAAGTTTAGGGGGGAATTAATTTTTAAGTGTGCTGAATTTTTCAGTTAGAACCAAATTAAATTTAGCTAGTTTTTTTTCTGAAAATTTTGAAGTAGTTGCTTTTGTGGCTTACACGCTTTTTTAAAAAGAAACTACTAAAAACGAAATACCTAAGGAACTTTTCGATTTTGAAAATTTTTTATAACTGCAAGCATCAAGAACTAAAAATCCGGTTCCATTCATTTGCAGCCAATACTCGCATAGATTGTTTGCTATTGAGTGTCAAGTGCTTCATTGAGTAGTTTCGGTATATGCTGTCTCGCCTCTCTCTCTATCAAGTGTTAAGGCTTATTAAGTGTCAAAACACTGAAAGTGAGAACTTAAGGAACATTTAACGAACTTTTGGTACTAAAATCTGATGATTCGGGGTCTACGAATAAGGAACTTTTGGAACTAGACCATGAAGTAGGTTCCTTATAAAAAAGTGTGTAGCTCTAGTTCAATGGAATTTATTTTACTTAGAAATATAAATATATACATGAGAAATATTTTTTTCTGAATGCTTGTCAGCTAATTAACCACCACCAAGCACTTGGCAGTTTTTAAGAATTTACAATCCAACATTTTATTCAAAGAATTCTATCCTTCCTTCTGTTACCAAATAATAGTATTTATCCAATTCAAGCAGCCTTGACAATTTTACTTAAAAATTTGCACTTTGGTATATTTGCACCCTACATACATTTCTGAAAAGTTTTTATTCCTTGTTTTAAATCATTTTAATGACAGTATATATCTATCAAATTCCTTCTGTTACTTTATTAAGCATTTCAAAATGTTTTCTTTACAATGCAATTAATGATGCTTAACCATATGGTGTGCCATCTTGATGATTGTTTTTTTCTATTAACTATAAATTTTGTTTTTTTATTTTCAACTTGCTAATCTGTTTTTGCACTGTCTTGTCTGGAAATTCTGTTATTTCATTAAAGATGCTCAGGCTAGAAGTGTTGAAACAAGTTTTGAAGAAGTGTTTGTAGTCCACTTCCATGGATCAAAATTTCAAGACAAACAAATATACTTTCTTCCCCTATTCCTTCCTATCTCTCTCTTTTAAAAAAAAACTTCTAACTATTACAAAGATGCAGAAATTGTCTTTCTTCTTGAATTGACGATCTTGTAGATCTTTGTCTGACCCTGCTTCATTAGAGTGTAGGCAAATTAAGCACAATGGGTTTACTTTTGAGAATTCTTATACACGATTTGTTAAATCTTAAAAGGTGGCTAGTTGTAAACAAAGATGGGCATGGATATAATTTTGATATCTTTTTATCCATTTAAGTAGCCAGAGAAAGAGTCAGTGAGCCAATTCTATGCAAGTCTTATTGGATTATAGTAGCAACCAGGAAAACAGCCCCAAACAGGTTGAATGGGTTTTGATTGGATTTTGCCTGTAAGAATAAGTTCTGCGTATACGCAACTGAGATTATCTTCAGTAACTTAATGCAAATTTGATCATCTGATGTTGAAACTTGATTCTGTCAAATTGATTTGGGTGTTTGGTGCAATTAAAGCCAATCTCTATTTTATTCCCAACATCCAGTTCCAATCCAATCTTGTTATATATTTGTTCTACCATTTCTTTATTGCAGTAGCCAGATATACCTACAGCCAGAGCCAATTGTTATAAGCTTCTCATTTATATAACCTCAGTTAAGAAACCATTTTTGCTCTTTTTCTGAAACTTTCCACTTGAAACTAAAATCAACTAAAAACTAAAAACTTGTGCTTTTCATAAATGTATTCTTTGATGGCATCGTTCACACAAATCAACCCTAAAAACAATCCTCTACTGTGCCTATTTTGAGAGTTGTCTTTGTACTGTATACCGTTTGATATGATGGAACAAGAATGAGAGTTTCAGAGCCCCATTTATTAACTCAGGCACTCTTTGTATCACATTACTTCATCACAAACTGTTGGCTTTGATCCACCTACTACCAACACATTTAAGAATCTCCTGATCATAATTTAGTAATGTACACATCTGAGTTTCGGTACAAGGTATGTAGTCGCTACTAATACTGATTTACTGAGACAAGGTCATCATGATGTAGGTTGCTTTCTGCACCATCTCTTTTGACACTCGTTTTGTCTCTCTTATGTCTCCAAGCTTCCCTTTCCAGCTGCTTCAGATTTTGCAAACTGTAGTTTCTTTCAACGCTAAAACATTTTCTTAAATTTTCATAAATTTTGCGGAATTGTGACCTCTATTCAACAGTCAAGTTGGGAATCAATGTGGTCAAGATTTAAAACGCTTCACATGACATTTGTTTGAGCAGAAGGACACGTTAGTTGATCTCTGAAAGAGATTACCGACCGACATTTATTATTAGATCGCTTTCTAGTAGGCTGTGATTGCGTTTCCATGAAATTGGACTAAAATCAGGAGATTACACAAACGAGTTTCCCAGACACTAATATGGTAAATGATAGGCTTCATTGTCAAAAACCAAGAGCTCGCTAGTTTCTTTAATTGAAATTTTGACTCACTTCCCACTGTTGTCTCTTGCACGTTATTGCCTGGAAATTCTTACTTCACTGTTCAAACGGTATTATTTAGAAGCAACGCTCATGACAAATATTTCACCTCAAAAGAGAATAACCACCTCAAAATCACATGACGAGTATTTTTAAGCATTTTTCAAGTAGTAATGAAATGTTAGATAGCGAACTCTGAAAATTAAGAAACCTTTTTTGTAAACCTTGGCCTTGTTTTCAAAATCACGCGTGGTTGAGAAGTCTAAAAAACCTGTTATTTAGAACATTCCAGAGTCTAAAGCTTGGTTGCCATATTGACATAACGGTTGGATATTTGCCTACGATGCATCGTAGATGCACATATTGCAGATGCCAGAGATATACGTTTTCATAAGACTAAGTCACCAAGTGAACGACAGAAACCTGTTTACCGAGTTTGCAGTCGTCAAACAAGGGTATTTCGTGATATTCACAATAATTGAGAGAAGACGTCAAAGTAAAGTTTAGTCAGTTCTCTCACGAGACTAAGCTTCCAATAATCTTCAATGACGTTGGACTTTGTGGTGCTCCGTAATCTATCTAGAAGCTAGTTCCAGTTGTTCCTTTGACGACACCTGGCATTGGTGGATCAGTGGTTGGTGATTATTGCGTTGATGAATCAGTGGTTGGTGATTATTGCGTTGATGAATCAGTGGTTGGTGATTCTGGCGTTGGTGGATCAGTGCTTGGTGATTCTGGCATTGATGGATCAGCGATTGGTGATTCTGGCGTCAAGTTCGATTGTGCCAGATATTCTGCCCCTCTTGCTTAACATTTTAAATATGCATTCAAAGGATATTGGGTCAAGAATCTCTAGCACAGATTCGAAGTTAATTTGTCACGTATTGCGAAGGGCTTCGTCAGTTATCCAGTTGAAAATATTTTTGTAGATGATCGCAAAACACTGGATGCAAGAAGCAAGCCCCATTCAATACTTGCTAGGGTATTTTTGAACTTCAAGTAGTGTGCTACAAGAATGTCATTTCCAACTCTGCTTCATATGCCATGGAAAATCAGAATGCACAGAGTGGGCTGGCCCGGTCTTGTTTTTAATGTTGCTTCCAATTTAACATAGCCCTTTTATTCGTCACTGCTTACAAATCGTCCCGAAAAGATATTTGCAAAGCAACGCGAAAGAATTCTTCCTGCCACGGCGCTCCGATATTCGGCTCTTCAGCTGAAAACTTGCTCAAGGTGATTAAGCTTGGCTACTTGTTTGTGTCGTCCGTCTCGTTTCGATCTCGTTCTTTCGCACGACTTGCTCTGTTTATCTAAATTGGAGCTCAGTTAACGGGATCTTCGCTAATCAAATCGTATAACCAGACACTTTAAGTTGCTTAAATCAGTACAGATCTTTAATTTGATTTGATGAACTATTCATCCTTATTGAAGGGTGCACTGGTGTTCTGCTTGACGAATCATGTTTCATCTCAGACTTCAAATAGTATTCTGAGACAAATATGCACTGTTCTCTGGCGTCAAGTGAAAAACAATCTCTTTTAGCAGCGTTTTACTAGCAAAAAGCTGTTTAGCATTTGTTAATACATTTGCAGTGGCATTTGGGAAGTTGCTGCGAAATTTTCCGCACGAGACTTGCTGAACGGTACTATTGTTAACTGGTGGAAGAAAAAGCGCTCGGCCTCGCAACGAAGGCAATGAAAGACAATCGACATTAGAATGCTCCACCAAGCAAATCATCGTGCACCAAGGAAATTGAAAATGGCTTTGAAAAAAGCAAACCTTTTACGACATACTAAAAGCTTCTTCGTCTGACACTCCTCAGAGCATAAAACGTCAGAATAAGGTTCCGAAAGAACACGATGGAAAATATATACCCAGTTGTGGATCGAAATAAGCCAATCAGAAAGACGCAAACACAAGACCGGTATAGTTGACCAATCAGTGCCACGAGCCTAAAGAAAAATTACCAAGGAAATTCCTGAATGCACATTGGTAATATTTGAGGAAATATGAAGATTTGTAAATATGAAAGCCTGTAAAAGGGGAAACCAGAAAAACTATTAAGCAAGTAAATAACTTTCTTCAGATTCCCTAGTTCAGATATTTCAACGATGTGTACTGCAGTCAGTCTCAAGTATCAAACAACATGTTTAGCCGCTCTAGGCGAACCAGTAAGTGCCTTGATGGTGTAAATGGACGGCTTGGAAGGGGCGCGATTACCCATGATGCTTGGCAATACTAGCAACTGATTACTTGATTCGTGAGTGACCCTCGCTTCGATCCGGGCATGACTGGATGGCATGGGTTTGTTATGTCGCGTTATGAGCAGTGAACCAAAGATTGCAAATCGCTACTGCTTTCCTTAAAAGTCTTAAAGCTACTGCTTCTCTATCTAGTACGCAGAATTGTTTATTGGATAAAGTGGCACTCTGGTACTTTTGTATTGAATAGACAGGCACTTTTCTATTGAATAAACTTGCCTTCCAAGGCGATTATGCGTTCCCCCATAATACACAGTTGACACTTAGAGCTGGAAAGAAAATGTTCTTTTTATGGCACAGCAGAAATCGCTTTATCACGACCGAACAATTTCTCTGATTCTTCGACCCTGCTTTTTCATTAATCAGGCATTTATTGATTTATCTTGTTTTTGTGTGATTTTAGAATGTGCAGTTTGAATAAATGTCAGGAATCGTAATGCATGATTATTTCTGTATAGGATACGATAATTATTATTAGTTTTCGTTTCTTCTTTGTTGCCTAATTGCCTTAACGTGGTACTAATCTTTTTAATGGCTGCCATGCAGAAAAAGGCGAGACTAATGACGATTAAACTCTCGGCGGAAGTTCCATGTCTTCGGTTTGAAAACATGCATTATCATAAATACCACAACTCTTTGCAGTTATTGAATTATTTCGTTCATATACATGCTTAATTTCATTTCTCTTATCATTTACTATTAAGTCCAATTTCCCGAGACACGCAATCCAACTACCTGTCCATTGCCTGAGGTAGTCCTATCAATCTATTGTTGTCCCATTTTTGTGCACCTTAAGTACTGTGTTCGGCTTACCTCTAAATCCAGCTTTTTCCAAAAGGTTTTTGACAGGTCCTGGTGTTGTTCAAAACAGGAGACCCGTATCAATTAAACGAGGTCAAAAAAGCTGTTTGTGCCAGCAGCGACTTCATGGTGATCAGTTGCTGTTCAATGTCCGACGTGCCACTTTGGGATCATTTCAGTGACAAGGCGCATGTGGTTAGCTAATGTGCCTTTCTTTGGCCAGAACAACTCGGACCCTGTTTATGCTTGTTGTGATCCGTTTTGACACACCAAAGCGACGGTTCAAAATTTATTCATGTGTATTCGTTCCATTAGCACAGTCATCTCATCTGCTTTGTCGTCTTCTCGCTAGCGCCTTCTTTGAAGGTGGGCAGAAAGGAAAGCATGTGGCCAGAAAATGGGGATTGCTTTCATTGGGTGCCTTTGTATTTATTACTTGCACCTTACACTTCTTAATGTTGTCCTCAACTGAAGGCAATTTGAAGTTCAAACGTCAATGAAGTTTGAGAAATAGAGCCAACAGACCTGAAAGTCGAAAAACTACCGGTTCCGTTACTTTTGCATTAGGTTGGCAGTGAAGATTTGCCAGGAATGTTGCATTATGTAGCATTTTGCAAGTGGGTTTTGTACAGTGCGAGGGAACGAACGCACATCTTATATGCAGACTAGCTCTTTGTGGACGTTTGCCTCGGATTGTTTTTTGGGGGGTTGTGTTTTGCTTATAGCAACTTTATTTGTATATTTCGTGCTTTAAAATCTCCCAGCCGTTTGATTCGGTGGTCAATTTAAAAAACGCAGCCTAACCTTATCGATGTGGATAATTTAAATGGCCCAATCAATGCTGTATTGTTCTCTTCTTTTTTGACAGTGATAACGTTTCAGTTGGAATAGAAATGAATGTCTGGAAAATCCATTAAAACAACATTTGTGAATTGAGTTAATGCCCCCTTTGAAAGAATTTAGCTGTTTTGAACATTCCTTTAAATGTATAATAAAGAGAGGGGAAATTCCATTAGATTGATTATTCTGTTGTCAGAAATCAAGGTCTTACGCTAGCACCCATTCATACTAGCAAATGTACATATACGATGGGTCAATAGCCAAATGTTAAACTTTCTAAAACATCATTAGCATGAGTAAATGTTGCGATGAAAAATATGCGAAGCAGAGCTCTCATTCCCCTATCCAGCTATTGAAGTGCCTGTATAGCCGCATACTCAATCGAGCATACATCACTCATCGGCGAAACGTTTCTTAGCGGATGTACAAACCAATGTGAATGTTCATGCAAGGGTATTGAATTGACAATCATATCTTTATGAATCTTCCCGCAGATTTCAATTCTAGTCAAAGGTTAGTCTAATGCGGCCTCCCGTTCTCTTCACCTTCTGCCCTCTCTTTTTCTAAAATTTCTTTATTTTGCCTTTAAATAGTTTTCCTCGCCTGCCTGTGTCACCAAAGTATATTTCAATCGTAGCCCTTTCCACTCAAACCCATCAACACTTTTAAGCCCTAGCCCACTTTGAATGTACACATTTAAGAATTTCCTGTCCATATTAATTGACTTATACGGTCGCAGTGCGTTCAAGCTTGACCTCGTAGTGGTTCGGCGGCCAACACCATTGAAATCTCGAGAACGATGACGTCACGTTTTAGAAAAGCTATCATATATCCAAGCCTCAATAATATGTTTCAATATTCACCCTTTCCTTGTTTTTCGAAAATGGAGAGCTGGCCCCTCTTAATATGACGTTACTGCCCGTCATATAGGTACGATCAATGTACCGTCCATATGGTCAGATCTTCAAAGCCTCGTATCCTCTTCACATATCCTGCCTAGCTTTTTTGTGGCTATGCCTAAGGGGGCGACGTTTCCAATTTCAGGTAGAATACTCGCCTAGTTGTTCCTAAAGCACTTTCTTCTTTGCATTTTGCTATTTGATATTTTGCCATTTGACATTTTCGTGATGAATTTTGATTGATTCAGTGACACTTTTTGTTTATCGCTGAGGCATGCATGGAGGAAAGTTTGTAATGTAGTCCTTGTGCAACGCTTTACTTTCAGTTACTTTCTCACAACATACATATGCTGTTGATATTCTTCTTAACATTTTATTTCCTAATGGCAACTTAACAGTCCTTCGCGTGGCAATTAGTGCTAATCCTTTCTAATCAGAGCGCTCGGCTTCAAAGTGTCATCCAGCCTTTGCTTCGGCCATGGTCTGTGAAAAGGCAGATGGCTGTCTCAGCAAGTCTGATTTATCACCCAATGAAAACTGCAGATGACCGAGCTAACCCAGACGCAAATCCGTTAAACCAAGGCATATGTTTTAGTGTACATATTTGTCATATTCATGTCATGTGCTTTATGGCTATTCGAGATTACTTTTGACCCTAATGGTTTGGAATTAAATGAACCTATCTTGCTCGAAGACCTCAGATGCTCTTCCGCCAACAACTCGCTTTGACATTTGTTTACTTTTGTGCACTTTCAATGGGATAGGCCATCTGCAATGAAGAAACGGTTTCGTTGTTTGACTCTAAAGAGAGGATTCTTTCGTTGGTAAGTTTTAAGGAAATACTCCTACTTCGTGCAGTCAATGCAAATCAGTAATTTTGTCATTGAAAGCTTTAAAATAACCCATGTTAAAAAATGGTGTAAGAATATTTTATTAGTATTTTGTTTATCTTTTACCACGAACTGCTTATTATAAAGGCAAGTACTCCGTCATCATGCTGTTACCAAGTTGGAAATTTGTGGCAAAAAATTCCCATTTCTATTGGTCTTATTTAATATTTTACAAATCTGTTTTACATCCATAACTTGTTTATAAATTTTTAGAAGTGTTATAGACGCTTACAAAGGTCATATGAGCGTTTAGATATAATCTGGAAGGTTACAACCGTTCCAGTGATAATCGTGTTTCGCATACTTTTGAAAGACATACGAGTCAGCGGCAAATAAACCTAGAATGGATTTGAACCAAAGGAAATAGATACCATAAAACTGCACAGTATTGTAGAGAAAAATACTTTCGGCTGGCGTCATTGTTCTCATATAACGTTTCATACCGTTTATTGCTGCTAAGTGGTGCAGCCTATAAAGGGCTGAGATGTTTTGTAGGTATAAGATACAGCTGACAGCTTCTGCATCACATTGTGTTGGGGTTGCGTTTTTATGTCACCAATATTTCTAAGTCATCAGAGTTCATGAATTGGCAACGACAGAAACTAAGGCATTTAGAAGGACGTGAAGTTATCGATTATTTGCAGCTTAATTCTGCTCCAGTATTGACCTGCTCTTCTCGTTCACCCCTTAACGGTATCCGCGTTGTGCTTGCTTTGGGCGTTCCCTTTCCATCGAATAGACCACATGAGCAGTAATTGGTTACAATGTTTCCACGCTCAAGTGATTGTTAATTTATAATGCGCCTGGGTAATAGGAAACCACTAATAGTGCATATGTCTTTGCACATTACTTCTAAACCTATTATCTGACTTGTTTTTGATTTAAATAAATGGAAATGCACAATTATGTGTTGTAACAGAACTTTTCTTCTACCGTTCTATCTTGCACAACTTTCTGTTGTATCGATTTCATCTCCATTGAGTTTTAAGTACCCGAGAGCAAGTTAATCGTTTCAAGGAACTTTTGCTGAGAACTCAGTCTAATAAAGAAATGAATTTTTGTGGCGCAAAAAATATCAATAAAAACACGAATAGCCTAAGCCGCAGAAAATCAATGTTGCCATTAAGGTCAAGGCTTGAACTGGCATTGCCATACACTCGATATTTTCAGAAAATTGCTACATTATGCGGTTTTTTCTCACCTCAATATCCGTCTCGAACAGTATGAAGCCAGCTCAATGCTTTGCTGACAATGAGATAAAGCACAATGATGTGAAATCTCGTTAACAATGGGAGGGTTGATTTAAGTGCAGAACGCCGTTCGAGGCAGGTCCAGGACGCATTGCATACAATAATATACCAACAGGCCTAGTCAGCAAATTTATGCTCGTACCCAGTCCATTTAGATTGATATACTGTCGGAATCAAGGCGCGAAAGTATCAGTAACAGGCCCCTGCGGAGCATTCCTATCCGTTATTAAATGTACGAGCAGATGATGACATTTCGTTGAGGTTGTTCTGCCAGCTGGTGGGGAGAATGTAGCCGCAGAAATAAAAAACGCGACCGCATTTGATTCAGATATGTCGACGTCACAGCCCAAGTTGGAGAGCCAGCTTTGATAGAAGCAAATTGACCCTTTCTTTTGCTGGTTTGGGAATGGAAGCGTCGGAAATTCGTTCGAAATGCGCTCGCAACTCTAGGCTTGGCACGCCGGGCTGGTAGAACTATTTCGTAAGATCTTGACATGTGGGGAATTTCTTTCAAGATCGAATCTGCTTGACATGTGCGCTCGCAACTCTAGGCTTGGCACGCCGGGCTGGTAGAACTATTTCGTAAGATCTTGACATGTGGGGAATTTCTTTCAAGATCGAATCTGCTTGACATGTGCGCTCGCAACTCTAGGCTTGGCACGCCGGGCTGGTAGAACTATTTCGTAAGATCTTGACATGTGGGGAATTTCTTTCAAGATCGAATCTGCTTGACATGTGCGCTCGCAACTCTAGGCTTGGCACGCCGGGCTGGTAGAACTATTTCGTAAGATCTTGACATGTGGGAATTTCTTTCAAGATCGAATCTGCTTGACATGTGCGCTCGCAACTCTAGGCTTGGCACGCCGGGCTGGTAGAACTATTTCGTAAGATCTTGACATGTGGGGAATTTCTTTCAAGATCGAATCTGCTTGACATGTGCGCTCGCAACTCTAGGCTTGGCACGCCGGGCTGGTAGAACTATTTCGTAAGATCTTGACATGTGGGGAATTTCTTTCAAGATCGAATCTGCTTGACATGTGCGCTCGCAACTCTAGGCTTGGCACGCCGGGCTGGTAGAACTATTTCGTAAGATCTTGACATGTGGGGAATTTCTTTCAAGATCGAATCTGCTTGACATGTGCGCTCGCAACTCTAGGCTTGGCACGCCGGGCTGGTAGAACTATTTCGTAAGATCTTGACATGTGGGGAATTTCTTTCAAGATCGAATCTGCTTGACATGTGTTATGGATGAGGTTTGCAAACGGAGACAGACTTCACCTTTCATTAACCTCTGTATTGCATTTCAGCCTGGTTTGTATTAGCGTCGCTGGCTTGACCAAACGGGCTTTCGCAACGTATTTACCAGGTTATGTTATGATATGGCCTTCAAACTATTACTTTAGCTAGCATGGGTTGATGATTGAATTATAAAAGTCATTCAACCCTCGTTTTCGGCGAAAGCTAACTGGTGTTTTGCCCTGAACCTCGTCTCCAGATCCCCGCACATGCTGGTGATGCAAAAGAGGCCCTGACAGTCATCCACATATTTTGCTCTCCTCTCCCTGCGGAGGAGGGTTTAACGTGGAAGCTACCCAGAACCCCACATGACGCCAATGATGCATGGGAAGGGGGCTATATGTGGAGTTTATGAATATGGAGTTAAGAGAGAAAAAAAGGTAAGAAAGTCCAGACAAAAACATCAAAATATTTTGCACATTGACAATTTTGTTCAATGTATTCATTGGTCACATAACGAAACCGCTTCCTCAAACAGCGATGTTTGGTGAGGAGCAAAGAAAAAGCAGTAGAGGCTTACACTAGAAATGATAAGCAAACTCTAACCTATTTAGTCGCAGTTGTGAGAAAAATACGGTCTTGAAATTTTATGCTAGGTGCAAAGCTTAATTGTTTTTCCTTTTAAACACAAGATTAAGTAAATTTTTCTTCATTTGCTTGGCACAAAATTTTCTTTCACGTGAAAACTCTGCGTTAGCCATCTTTTATCATAAAATATTTCGTTCATCGACTGGTTGTACCTTTCATGATAGTGAAATGATTTTTCTGACCAAGTTTATTAAAAAAAAGCGACACGAGCCTAGTTAATTTGCCCTTGGATGGCTTAAGGATTAAATCGCAGTGCAAATGTACTTTATCCCCGCAAGCATTTTTGAACTGGCTCGTCAATTGCGCCGAGTTCTGTGCACACAAACGCCATTTTATTTGGTTTTCATGCGAGCAGAGAATGGCCTCCGTTGACTTTGTCGCGCAAAAGAACAATACTCCATGTCGATATCCCTTGTCTAAACATCCTCTGCACCAGAGAACCGCCGTGAGCGTATTGTACCGAGGCTCAGGGATAAACCCCGGACTGGATCGGCGATTCCCGGTATACTGCGTTGGCCGTAGAAATCCCATTTCTCTATGGTTTATTCAGCATACATCAGAAACGCGTCGGGAATCGACTGTCTAGCGGGATCGAATCTTTTGACATTGCGTCACTTGATCTCGTTTACATTTCGATTTGTATTCTTCTATCCGCAATCTTTTGTTCCGGATTTTGCATCTGCCAGCCCAGAAAGGCTGCTGAATCCTCTCTTTGAAATCCATTCATTCATTGGTTTGTTTGAATGGATAAAACGGGGATTCTTCTGACATTGTGGAGAAAATTTCGTCTGCGTTTGTCTTGCTGGTGTGTGCGCTGAGGATTATGCATGTAGTCAGCGTAAATGTGGTCGCAGGACGGTGACACTTGCTCGCTCGCCAACCGACTTTCGCACAGGGATGGCCGCACCGAGAATGGTCTTGTGGTGAGTCTTGTCTGTTTTGCTTCCCTTCTCCTAGGCCAGTTTTTCTTTATTCCACCGCTGTGTTAGCTAAATCCGGGTATAACGGCGCAAGAAGCTGATCGCATTGTTTCTGTATTTAGACCGTCTTTATCTGGGTGTTGCGTTCGATTAATTAGAAGGCGCCCAGTTTTACTCGTAGTATCTCGTATTTCGATAGCCAGCACTTGACAAAGAATTTCACTGTTGAATATTCACAGATACATGTGACAAATCGACATACAAATATAATTCCCCATTTTTTCTCGGTTTGAAATTTGCTTTGTTTTTAACTAAATGCCTCCAAGTACCATCTTTGTTATAATTTAGTTTCAAATTCACCCGAAGCTCATAACGAAACAACCTAAATTTTAAAAACTGGAAATTGCAGTTGCCCTTTCGCAACAAAAATATTTTGAGAGATGCCATGGTTTTTGGATACACCATTGAAATGGCGTCTTCTGCCAAACATTAGAAAACGTGATCAGTCAATGGCAATTTAAAAAGAAGTTCCTGTTTTGATAGGAAATCTTCTGTGACAAGTTGAAATGGAAACAAAATGAATTCAATGAGCGTCTTTGTATTACCTGGAAGCGAATTTATAATCGACTCTTGTCCAATTCTATAATATAAATTCAAGGGAAAATCAAGAGCTTTAAACAAGAATTCCTTTCAACAATCAGTGCTCTATCAAATTTCAGCAGTGGTTTATTTTAGACTGAATGCTGTCCAGGGTAAGATGCATGCAATCGTTGTGCCCGTTAATGCCCAGCAATAGGCACGCTGAAATGAGAGACCCTCTTCATACTCAACCCGAGAAGCCATTTTGAACCAAACCTTCACTGTGCGTTGTGCTGTCGAGTCTCTCAGTGTCCATACCGTGGTTTATCCATTAGAAGTCTTCAGGATGGGTGTCATTAGCATCGTTCTCTTTATCTGCTGTTTGCCTTAGTTTCACACGGAACGACAGTTTTTTGTTTGGCTATGTTCTTTTTCGTGTTCGTTTGTTTTATGCAATATCCTTTCTTTCCATCATTTTCTAGCAACAATCAACAATCAACAAAGATTATTGATAATAGGAAACGCACTCGAGGTGCCAAATAGGCAAACCGTACTCAAACCCAACGCCCCCACCCGCACCCCCACCCTTCTCCACCTAGACAGTTTTGGATTATTAGTATGTCTTCATAATATTTAGTAAGCGGTGATAGAGCATCCTTTTTTAAGGGGAGATAGGTGTAAAAGTGGTACAAATACAAAATTTGGATGCAGTTTTTTAGGTGTTCTATGTTGAGTCTCGTTAGTGTTCTAGTTGATGTTTGTCAATGCCGTATCACGTGTTTAAGCGTTTAAAAAAATTTCTTAGAAGGTTATTAGCCAAGAGAAATAAGTAGGCGATGACCATAGTTACCAACAGCAACGCACAATGGTTTTTGTTCAACTGGGCATCCTTACCGCTTCTACGTAATCAGCCTTCTTATTCGACCAATGCTGACGTCACACGAGCTCAGAATGCAGTCGTCATACGCCAAGCTACTATAATAGAGATTTAGAGCCTTTTATGAAGACTATTTTGTTTAGGTTGCCAAAATTTAATAAATGCAAATATTGAAAACCGGTTTGTTCTGTGGAAGGAAATTGGATTTCTCTTCAGCTGCTGGTAGGTGTTCTTTAGAGATGACTGGAGAGTGGAAATGGATCTTGTCCACTTGTTTCTGAGGAATGCGCTAGAGTGGGAAAAGGGGCCAATAGAAACTTCCCTGTTCTCAATTGCTTCTCCCAACGCCTCTCTCTTGACTTTTACATTTGTAATCAAACCAACGACTACCCGCCCCAAACTTGGAACTCAAATTCAGTTGGACGTTTTATTGGTTTCCCTAAGTATTTCTAACTTTGTGGGTCATCTGCAGTTTCGTCGAATCGTTTCGACTGACAACCTAAAGGGCATTGATGAGTAAAACAGTGAAAACAGCCAGATAAACTCGGCTCACGGTGTATTGAAAAGATACCAGGTTTTCTCAACAGCGTAGGTACAAGTCTGGAAGTGAGGACGCCCGCCCCGTAGAACATGAGAATGCTTTACAGTGTCACATCGAATTCAATGTCTACCACAAAATACCAACGTCTAAGCCGGTGTGAATGCCCGGGTGTTCAAATTGCCAGTTCCACTCATCTGTCACAGAAAGTGGCAACTGTTCGACTTTTTCCCAGTCCTTGCAAATGGCAGTTATTTCATTATAATTCTTCTGAACTAGAATGGTTACGAGTATCGTTGCGAGTGTCCATTCGCTACCTCACAACTCAGTATAGTGCTTGGCGGCGTACGCAGGCGACTTTCCAAGGTACAACACTCAGACACAAACTAGCAACTTTTTCCAAATGGTGTAACCGTAGTTTCCGAAAATGTTTTGAATTTTAGACACGACTTGATTAGCGTACAGATGGGAGTTAGATCCAAGAATCAGATACGTAAAAGCTGTTTCTAAGGGCAGTTTTGAACATTTTGGTCGACTCGTTCTCTTATTCTTGCCAGGATGCCATTAGGTACCCGTAAAATTGGGCACGTAATACTTTTTCTCGCTACTGTAACCGTTCTATGATTCATTCATAACCAGGTCTCTTTCTGTTTTGTGGAATCATTGCAATATTTAGTTTGCTTTTGGTACACTACCTGCTTAGAGTGGAGATGCCTGAAGGGGCTCAAAAATCATTTAGCAGTCAATCAGAAAAGGGGTTCAATCTATATCTAGCGTTATTAGGGTCATTTGTTGCTACATTTCAAAAAAGAATTGTCGTTAACCCCCTTGCCTATGCTACCTGTTGAGGTTTTTCCAGGGGTGAAGCGGCAGTGAAAGTGCTGTGAAAAGGTTTTCTGTGATAAATAAAGGAGTCGTCAAGTGATATTTGCGGCTTGTGACCTATATAAATAAGAATGTTAGGAACAAAAGTTGATAACTAAATAACAGCAATAGTTCGGCAACAGTGATGTTGACATACGGAGACGAAATGCTTTCGGACATTAGGAGACATATGATTGTTCTATCCAACGCGAGAGACTGTTCCGTCTTTTACAGTCTGCCTTGTTAGACATTTGGCCAGTACAACCTCTCCTTTTAGTTCCATTTTATTTAAAGAGGATGATCTTTCGAGAGACGGCCTCTTTCACAAAGACTTTTACCTGAATAGAAATAATAACATCTAAAATAAACCAAAATTATTAATAAAGACTTATTTGCACGACGCAATTCGAATCTAATGGGAATGTTATACTTTTGGAGCGACTGTTTTGTTCTGCGAAACAGCCCTGGGGGTTTGGATTCCCGAAATTGCATCGAGCGTCGGCGCTTTGACGAGTGAATTTGTTAGAGATGCCGCCCTTGCATTTCTGTGCATTAACAGTGTTTCCTACCTATAGAATTATTCCATCGCTAACATAATCTTCGAATCAGTTGACATTAAGTTACTAAGTAACGTGCAAATGCGTATGATTATATCCTGAGGTTGTTCCTTCCTTGATGGTTCCTTTATTCAATTTGAAGGCCTCTCTTTTCCGAACGACTTGGCTCATGGCGCATGCCAACGTTGTACCTTTTCACCAGCCAGCCATTCGCAAAAAGGTAGTTGTGTTTTCAACTGTCTACTAAGGAACTGAGGTACATACCACTTCGGGAAATCGTGAGATAATTGACATTTTACGCTCATCTCCTATTGAAAGTGCTGCCTTCATCAAAATACATACCAATTGATTAAACTTTGTTTTGACCGGATTCATTTAGTGAAATATAGGTTATTCAGCTTCAAGTAGAAGCCCCAGATCTCCCCAACGGTCGTTATAGCTATACTGCAGTAATCCCTCCAAGAAATATGGCCTGGAAGATTCTTTGCTTTATTATGCAGAAACTGTTTCACTCTTGTTTTAAAAAAGTGAAATAGAAATAAGGCACTATTGAATGTCATTTCAATTAACTTATTCGGCATATAGAATACTACAAATCACTTTGGTAGAAAAAAGTACGCTTTCGCTTGATCCCAATGCCATACTACTCTCTCTCTTTTTTACTATGCCTGGAAAAGGTTATATTTGATGTACATTTTTGTATAGCACTGTTTTATTGGTGGCCTGTCGGCTATCTAGTTATGTGTTTGAGATAATCATAAACGAATGGATATTAAAAGGAAAGAAGAGAGCATTGATCTTGTTTTGATCATTGCTGCGTTCCTTTTCAGTTGTTCCAAACCTCTATGTCTATTGCTTTCCCCCTTATTTTTAAAAGCATGGCAGAAATTCATTAGAATGCTTTCAGCATTCTGAAATATTTAATGTAAGCTAACGGAACAAATATAAAATCTGAGTTCAATTCTACAATTTTTCCTTTCAACATTGCTTTTTTACCCTTGTTTTCGAAGATCGAAGATTCTGCTTCTCAAGGGCAAACGTTCTTTGTTTTTCAGACCTGTCCAATTGTGTCCATGTTACCTTTAGAATTTTGTGTAGTTTTTTCCATCACTTTGCATCTCATCTATTCACTTACGCGCAGATATTGTAAAGGATTCTGTCGATGTTCGGTCTAATTCTTGCATTTACCAAGGTAGTCTTGAAATTAACGGATAAGCCACTTCCTACCTCACATTTTCTCAAAGATTTGCCCCAGCTGAGCTTTTTCTAGCTTTCCGTTTTGGATTCCTGGCCTCATCTCGTAGCTGCCATTATTGGATTCTGTGTATCGTTTCCTAAGTTTGTTAGGATTTTCAAAACCCTTTCACACAAGAACCGCTGTCGAAAACAGCACACAATCTCGGCTGATCCCTTTAAATTTTATTGAAGAAATCGCACTTTAACCTCGTTAAAATGACCCACGTCTATCTTTACTGTCCCTTAGAGGTGAACATCCATTTAGCCATTGCGCTTTCAAAATCAAAATGACACGAATTAGTGACCCCTCCTCTCTCGTCTCAAGAATGTAGCGTCGTACTAAACAAGCTGTAAGCTAATTTCTTACCTCTCACTAATAGGATGTCTGGGATTCGCTACGGAGTTCGATGCCCCTGCGCGTCGTATTAACGTTTGAACGTGGTTAGCAACTTTTATCACGTATCAGCTGATTTGTTGCATTTGCCCGATGACTCGTTTTTAAGAAGGTGCAAATCGTTCTTATTCCACTTTCTCCTAACATCCCATCGTAACTCGCCTGCTGCCCTTCTTATACTCAGGTACCTTGTACGCGATTTCAATTTGCAGAATATAGCCTAAATACAAACCACAAAGCTAGTTTTCTTCAATGTTTCTTTCCATTATTTCCTCTACCCGTGGTTTTTTCCCAAAAACATTATATATCGTTTCATTTTTCAGTTTGGACACCTTGAAACCCTCAAATTGCAATGGTTAATTGGTCCCGGACCATTCAGTAGTTGTTTAATTTGCACTGCTCGACATCTTCAGTCATTTATCGTTCAATAATAGTTGCGAAAATAAGTCAGCCTCACTGATCAACCAAAGCAATGATAATAAGAATGCTGACACAAGATTGTCAGAATCGCACGTTCTGCTGCCAACATGAGCAAGGCTTTGCATTAGAGCTACTTAACCTGTTGAAGAGAGAACCTCTCTAGGATTACTGCAAATCCTCGGCGTATAAGTCGTCAAAGTAAGACAAAGGTTCAGAGATGATGAAATAGAATTAGGATAACTCAATGACAAGGGAGTAGCGAATTGATCAATGCTAGCTCGTTGCTGTTGCTGCAAACTTGTATATAGTGGTAGATGACAGGCTTCAAGGTTCCCAATCAATGTGCCTAGAGCTTTTCGAATCAGGCTGCAGTGTTTAGGGCTTACGTGTTATTGAATCACTGTACAGTTCCGCTTTGTCACGTCTCCGTGTGACATGGCTTGTATGTGGACGCGAGCAAAATATTTTCACGCTGAACCTTCTCGTATACCTTTCCTCTTCTCCCACTGGCGTGGTGCCGCACCATCGCTAAGGTAAACAAATCCACCTTTGGTGTCCACGCTTTGCTCAAAAGAGCACCCCAGCCGTGTTATTGTACTCTCTTCTCACGACCCGTCTGTTCCATTCTTTATGTTTCTTTTTAGCCACCCCAAGAATCATTTGTTTCTTGCCTTAAGAAGACTATCGAAAGCTGTGCTTAAAACTTGGCATTTCCTCTACGAAAAACGAAAACCGGAGGACATCTCGCATGTTTGATTCTTCCTCGCTTCCTGCCATCTGAATTTGTCAGCCGAAATAAAACGGTTTCAACAGCGAAGGAAACGATTCCCCGTGTCTGTTTAGAATGGTTAGCTAATAAGTAGAAAGGGAGTCTTGTAACAATTCCATAAACAACTCTAATGGGGTTTTCAATTAAAAAACAAATAAGCACAAACAGTCACTCATTTATTTGAATGTTATTTTGATTTTAGTAGAAAAGGAAAAACATCTCTTGTGTTTCGTAAATAATTTGAAAACCGAACATGTAAATAAATGTTCAGCTTTCTGTATTTCTCGTGCAAATTACTAAAGGATTTTCCCCTTAGATTCCGATGAAGGTTCTTATCTACAAATTGTCGACTCTTTTTTAAAGTACCCACAAGTTGCTTTAAATTGATGGAGTTTATAAGTATGATAATTTTGTCAACCGTAGCTTAAAGTCACAAAATTCTTTCATTTTCACTATTACCAGTAGGTAGGGGTGAGCCCTTGTCTGCAGCCCGCTTACTCTCAGTCATTACTGAAGTCGTTGGTATGGGATTGTAAAAATGCAATCGATATTTCATTTGCACTATTTTCATGATCATGTACAAGCTCATAAATAAATAATACAATAGTTAAGTAGCTCTTTTTAAATGGCAGTATTGATAAATTCTGAAACTTCCTACAATTATCCGTGGCTTTTCTCAGCATAAAAGCCCTCGCTGTAGTACTGACTTTTTGCAGGAAGCTGTTAAAAACGCAGGAAGAGACTTTACCTGCAGACCACAATGTTAATATCTTGATAAGAAAGGAAATTGTTTGATCAAAATGAATTCGATCGAACCATGCAATGCCCTTTCCGTCTTAGCTGCTAGCCGAACTCTTGTTTAATTATATCATTGTGAATGCCCTCTTCTGCCAGCCCCACTGATAGTTGATGAAGGGTCGTTTTCTCTCTGATTTGCACGTGGATATGAGATGTGATTATGCATTAGCAATTGGTATTGTGCGCATTTTGCTGTTGAGAACTATAGCACGTCAATTTGAGCCCATACACCAACTTCCAAGCTCTCCTTTTCTCCAAGACTCTTTCTTGAGCTCTACCCTTTTCTACATATAACTTTTACAATTGCATTCGCAAAGTACACGATTCCTTAAGAAGCATTCTATCCTTCAATTACCCTGATTGAATTTGGTTTGCAATAAGGTCCGAGCAAACTTTCCTTACCATAGCACACCTTTCAAAAAACAGAAACCTCTTATCGAGTACGAATACCCCCATTGGAAGCTTGACTGCCATATTAATAGAATGAAAAGTCACGTGGTAGGCATCAAGGCGCTTGAAGGCCGCATTTGATTGGCCTGGGCAGCAGCATGCAACCAGTGGAGCTTAATTTGTTAAATCGAAATTTTTTTAGCAAAACACAGGCGATGAACGGAAGTTTCTTGATAGAGCTCTGATCTGGTAGAATCGCCCACCATAGCTGACACATGATTGAAACTTTCACGTCTTTTCTTGCAGCATGGCCCAATCCAATATTACATCGGCATTGAAGCCAATGGATGACAATCGGCAATCCTCCGTCAGCTTCTGCGATGCCGCACACAACAAAGAACTGCTGGCTGTCTTCTGCTCCCTCAGGGAACAAGAAGAATTGTGTGACGTCACATTATGCATTGGTGCATCCCGGATTTTGGCGCATCGTGTAGTTTTGGCTGGCAGCAGTCCTTATTTTAGAGCGATGTTCACAAGTAAGTAAATAGATTATTCTATCGGATAGTTCTTGAGAGAACACCCCCAAATAAGTCAGCCTTAATTTCCCTTCTGAAATCAATCTTTAAGACATAAGCAGATCAATGGGACGACATGGTTCACGAATGCAATGCCAAGTTTTGTCTTCTCTATTTACCACTCTATTTATCTATAAGTATTCGCCCACTGAATTTCTTTCCCTTCGAACGAAAAGTGATGTGAAGCAAGCCTTCTTTCGCAGCTTTGAGTTGATTTACTGAAGACAAACTTAAACCTTCATATGAATCCTTTTACGGAAACGCCCATGGCTTACCCACATCATTTGTCGCTATAGTTTCCTTTTACCGAGTTATAGTGACTCTACTTTTCATCAACAATGACAATGCAAAACGGAACCATTTTCTCTCATTCTGAACTCAGTGACTGATAAGAAAATGTTGTCTCTCATGACACCCCATCAGGAAAGTGCTTCATGAGTAGTATCTGTGTAACTTTTGTCACTGTTTGCTTTGTAGATGCTGATATTGTAGTAAGCACCCCCTAAAATAGACGCTCCCCTGAAATTAGCTCTCTTATAAAGCCTTGCTGGTTTGCAATGACACTCGTTACCAGTAACAGTCTTGCTGCCTATCACCTCCAATTCCGCAAATCGAGACATATAGCCTCCAATTGGATATCTGAAAACGAGGCCCCTGTCTGTCCTCCGAAGCAAACTAACTTAGCCAAGACCTAGCCGAGCGATGTTTCTAACAAAGGGCTCTTTGATTTTTGTTTCTCGACAATCTCTGCTATCCCCAAAGCAGAATGGATTTCCTGTAATAGTGTCAGGCATCCTTCAGAAAAACATCAAAATTTGGACGCAGATTAATATTTTGTCCGTTAGGTTACGTTAGATAATCCTCAGTAAGCTTCGATTCTTTGCAACAGTTAATCCTTCTAGTTAATTTTTATCTTTCATAGGCATTGACTTTGGTAGCCTCCGTCCATCGGCATCTTGTGTTCCGATCCTCTTTAAGCATTTCACACTCTGTCTTCGGCTTCCGCTTATGCTCAAAGTTGCATTCCAATTACTTCTGGGATTTTTTTAGTTTACGAATGAATGGAAAAGAATTTTATGTTCCAATATATCCTAACGTGGATCTGGCTTTTGTGTGATGAATGTTGTGGAATCAATGACCAAATTTTTCTTCTGCATTTACCCATGAAAGAAATTGCTAATACTTCGGAATGAAAATGTTAAGCCCGTTACGAAAGAAAAAGAGGCAGGTCTGTTGTATGAAGTGTTGAAGACTTTATTTGGAATTTTCCTCTCGACGGCAACGCTGATATCCAAGTCACGTGTCTTCCTGCGAAATACTTATGACATTTCTCTGCTTTTTTGGTTTATCGACGCTTCATTTCAATGACGATGGAGGCGAAACCAAGCTCCTTTTTAAAATTCCACTGGCCTTGGTCCTGTTAATCGTTGAACTGGCTCTTGAAAAGTTTGCAGAACACACCAAAGTGATCGAGTATCAAACCGTGTGATGTTTTTAAATGAAGTTTATTCCTCAAGGTGTCTAGCATTTTCGCTGATGGCAAACTCAAAACCTAATTACTTTTTTGATATTTTTATAGTGAAGCCTCAAACAGCCAGCCATAATATGAAATTTGCAATCCTTCTCGTTTGGGGGAGGTCTTAGTAAGTCAAGGTTTGATTCCTCAAGGGCTCGGTTTGAATTATATTTCGATAAACCCAGTGGGCGCCATTTCGAAGGCGTTAACACACCACTACCGCCCTTTAGAGAACTAATGTTTCCGTCTACCACACAACTTTTACAGCAGGCTTCGCGTGTACCGTAGTTGAGAGACCTGCTGTCAATGCATATTTTCACTTCCCACAAAGAAGAGCTCGTTTGTTCCCTCAGGAAATTTATTAGAGCGAGGAAGATGCAATCCGGATATAGTCGCTTGTGACTGTACGCCTCAATCAGACCGACTTTCCTGACAGTTCATGTCTTGCTTTTGTTTCTTGTCAGCATATTTGTATACCCGTGTTTAAGGTAGCAACTCGTGAATTGACCAGAATCACCGATTAAGAGAAAGCTCAATTTCAGATATTTCTGGAATGATTATAAATTGGCAGCATAAACTGAGAAAATTCTTGTTAGCTCTATGTTTCAATTGTTAAAGAAAATATTTTTATGTTTTAAACGCTGTTTGTTTTGCTCCTTTCAACTCGGCAAAACTTGACGTTTGCTAAATTATAAACACAGGTCCTTTGGTGTCATGTTTAATTTATATTTTATCATAAGCAGTTTTTCAATTAGGAACAGAAGAAAGGCTTAGAAAATAGAAAATTGCTTATTTCGTTTTGTCATCCATTCAATACTTCATTCATTTGAAGTTCCAACAACTGTATACAAATCGTGATTGCCACTTGTCACTTGTTTAGTTTTTAAACTTTCTAGATTACTTTCCAATCTCTATCAGCTCACTTCTCAAACTCGGTGTTTGTTTCCTGTGTCAGCAGCGAGCTATTAAATTTCTAACGATCGAAATTCAGTCATTTCGATAGTCATACTGGAGAGAAATCACAGGCCCCTGAACGCAACACGATTGAAAAATTTTGCAATGCCTTTTTCCTATTATAGATAACCGCGTTTCTTTGCGAATATCTGTTCCCATGATTGAATTAAATTTTATACAACCTGGTCTGATAAATTAATTTGGAACGAGAAATAGCTTGAAGCCTGCCAGCTTCCACATAGACACAATGGGCGTGTTAGATTTGAGATCACTGCAATATTAATTCACATAAAAGCAAAACCCCATAAGGTGGGTGTGTACCAATATCAGGAAGTTCGATAATCAAAGGATTAAGGTTTTCCTTTCACTTTTTAATACAACTGATGAACAGCATTGACTTCGTGTTAAGCCGTCTGTTACTTTGGCGACATGGCAGCAACCGAGCTCTTGCATACTTCCCGTTATCATTTTGTAATACAGTCCTATTTGGTTTTCTGTTATATCTAAACATGTGAATTAAGTATGCCCAGCCCCTACACAAATGTGTTTCTTTTCAGAACAGCGTATGATCTTTTAGCTACATTTTCACTGACAAGTTCGTAAGAGTTTCTTGGAATTAACGGAATAAGGCGACTTTATTAAAACTGCCTATCGACTTTTGAAAAGAAAGCCGATTTTGTTTCGACTACCTAAAATATTTTTACAACCGTACACAGTATTCATTGAATGAGCTACCAACTACACTTTGTATTTCCAAAAATTTCCCAAGCTTTCTTAGCACGTGAAAAGCAGGAGAACGATTAATTGTTCTTCTTAATCCTTGGTATTACCTTACTCTTGGAAATACCGCGGTTTTTTTCTGAGATAATATGTTATCCAAGAACGTTCACACGGGTCTATTGGGCTGAGTAAACGGCTTTGTTCAAACACCAACTCAGCCTTTCATGGGTCAAGATATATGTAATAAATACCAGTCATCTTGAACTGAAGCACTAATTGTTATGTTAATTTATTTTTAGATGGTCTGATGGAAAGCAAACAAGGGGAAATAGTATTGCAGGATATGGACGAAATTGTATTCAAAAACATAATAGAGTACTTTTACAGCGGTAGAATCGAAATAAACGACATGAACGTACAAGATTTGATTTCAATATCTGGCTTGCTGCAGCTGCGGCGGATCCAAGAGGCTTGCTGTGAGTTCATGAAGAGACAAATTAATACAAACAATTGCTTGGGTATGTTTTATCCACACCTCTTCCTTGGTATAAGCTAGTAATGGAATGTTTAAATACTCTCCTGCCTTACAGCTCGAAATCCTCTGTCGACGCATTGTTGAAGCTGCTGTTGGTAATTCTAGATTGATGACGTCATAACTGAAGACCCAGATCCCCTTCTTCATTTGATGCTGACTTTTCCAGGAAAACTGAAGTGCAGAATATTCTGCTAGCTAACTTACTTGATCAAACAATTCAGATAAATTCTTGCACTTTGCAAAGCACTGCTGGCAATGAATACATTTTGTGTTGTTGTTGTTGTTGTTGTTGTTGTATAGACGTTTAATGCGATAAGTGGTGCTGATGAGAAAAGCATATCTGTTGCTCGAACAGTGAAGTCATAAATCTCTGTCTGTCCTTGAAACCAGTGTTAATTACTTGCTTTGCTGACCACAGGCATAGCTGCGTTCGCCGATGCCCACTCGTGCATAGAGCTAGCCTCCTCGGCGGACTCATTCGCTAGAAGTCATTTCTCAGACGTCGTCCAAACCGAAGAATTCATGATGATCTCACAATCTCAACTCCTGCGACTTATTGCTGACGATGGTTTAAATGTTCACTCCGAGGAACGTGTATTTGAAGCTGTTCTTGCTTGGGTCAAGTACGACACATCTACTAGAGAGGTGGGTTGCTCTTCCCCTTGTCTAATATTACCTAAATCCTTCAAAAAGCGCCCAACTCGAATGAAGGTCCCGCTCGAACAAGGGCGTCCCTTGAAATGGGGCCCAACCTAGAGGCCCAAGAATTACTTTAGCAACCCGTGATTTTATAATATTTGAAATTGGAGGGTCAAGAATGTGGAGAAAGCCCCAATTTGCTCTTCTTCTCTGAAACGAAAACCCTGTTGATTTTATAATATTTGAAATTGGAGGGTCAAGAAAGTGGAGAAAGCCCCAATTTGCTCTTCTTCTCTGAAACGAAAACCCCGTCGATTTTATAATATTTGAAATTGGAGGGTCAAGAATGTGGAGAAAGCCCCAATTTGCTCTTCTTCTCTGAAACGAAAACCCTGTTGATTTTATCGCTGATGACCCTCCTGTTTTAACTTAAGCAAATTCTATTTCGCTTTTACGAATACTTTGTGTCTATAATGAAATGAAAGTCACTGAACATGTGTCGCTCTGCAGGCTTATGTTTGAAAATTGAAAGTGCCAGGGCTACTACATAATGCTTTTAGTGTGTTTTATGATTTTAATTGGACAACGATTTGTTTAAAGTTTTTTGCTGCAGGAAATGCCGGATTGGGTCTTCTTTTTCTCATTGAGTGGGGTCATGCCCATTGCCCATGTACAGATGTGTTTTTCAACGCGTATATTCAGAGCAGAGTAACGTTCTCTTTGACGTTTTCATTTGGTCTTTAAATGCTGTTTGAATACTCAGAGACAATTGTTTTTTGTTGCAGGAATTCGTTTCAGAATTGTTCGAACATGTTAGATTCCCACTACTTTGTGCAGACTTCCTTCTGGAGAGAGTTGCTTCAGAAGAAATCATGAGAAGGAATGAATCATGCTAGTAAGTTGAGATGTCCTAGCGCCTTCATTCTCGTGCAATGGGCCATGTAGGAATTCAGTTTTAACGTTAACTTCTAGGATTGACTGATCAAATTTTATCAATTTTGTCAGAGAAGCGTCGTAAAGGCTACTCGTGGCAGGATCCCTAAAATTTGGAATGGAAAGCGTTGATTGTTATCCTATGGGAAGTCATCTGGTTTAAAGAGAGCCTTCTTCATTAAATTTTTGTCAAACGCTTTCGGAAATGTATGTCTGTAATGCTCTATATGTATGTGCCTTTTCTATGGACGTGTTCTTTTCGTTTCTTTAGCAAGCTGCTGATTGAAGCCTTAAAATTGCTGTTAGTATCACCTCGAGGACGGACTCTCACGCAAAGTCCGCGAGAAACCCCGCGAAAACCCGCAGCAGTTCAACAGATTTTATACGCAATTGGTGGAATGAGTCGTAGAGAGAAACTTAAAAGTGGCGAAAGGTACGACCCCAAAGAAGGAAAGTGGAAAGCAATAGGTATGATTAGCATTTTCCTACCTTATAAAATATTGCTTTGCCTCATCCTTGTTAGAAGTAGAATCCTCCCCCAGACCGCCCCTCCACCAAGACCACCCCCCACCAAGACCGCCCCTCCACCAAGACCGCCCCTCCACCAAGACCACCCCTCCACCAAGACCACCCCCCACCAAGACCGCCCCTCTCTAACTGAAACTTCGCCATTGACATACATAGCTGATTTTCGATCTTTTCTTTTACAGCGGACATGAATGTCAGACGATGGGGCGCGGCTGTTGCCGCTCTTGGGCCGTATTTGTACATCTGCGGTGGAAGTGACGATCAGTCGAGGCTGAATACTGTTGAAAAATACGACCCTTTTAATAATGTTTGGATCCCTGTGCCGGCAATGACAACCAATAGGAATGGAGTTGGAGTGGCTGCAGGTCATGGTCGTATTTATGCAGTTGGTGAGCGTCGCCCTTTGTCGTTTTTGTAATTTTGCGTGCAGTTCATCCTGCCTTGGAAACTTATTTGTACCACGAACTGCCCCCTGCCTGTTAAGCATATCTTCAAGTGCCTACGAGGCTGTTAAAACATCATAGTTTAATTTTAGAACTGTGAATGCGGAGAAAACGAAGACAGTGATTTAAAGCCAACGTGTTATGAAGCACTTCAAGTAGCATTTAACATCACTCTATTTAGTTCGCACGTGTCTGGATTCTAAGGCAGTTCATCGCCACTCGAGTTGCAATGTTATTACTTCGAATATAACCAGGACGCTAGACTCTTAAGCAGTGGCAGACATTAGAGACGGCCTTAGAGACATTGCAGAGAACGCTAGACTCCAAGCGAGGTTGTGACGGCCTCGTGTGTACAAAAAGTGGAACAGCAATATTTGCCCTCAGAACTGATTCTCCAACTTCACAAAATAAATTGCAAAGTGTCCACCCAGCACTCTCAGTGCTATTCAAAAGTGTTCTGAAAATTGTTATTTCTGCTGGAGTGGCTTAAATTGCTGCCCAAATATTCTCTTTAATGATGTCGATTGTTGCTAAGAGACAAAACGTCAAGTACTTGCGATTCGGCACCATTCTGCGAAAGTTGCCGATGCAATTTAGTAGCAATGCCTATTTACTGTATAGCAGTTATTTCTGCAAACAGCGATTAGGCTTCGAGCATTTTAGCGCTAATATTACACGATATCTAGCCATTCTGCCTATTGTATATTTCCAGGTGGGTTTGACGGATCAAGGCCACTGCAAACGGCGGAGTATTTCGACCACAAGGTGTGCAAATGGACCGAGATGCCCAAAATGAATTATTGTCGCTTTGGCGTCGGTTGCTGCGTTTCCAACGACAACATCTACGCCATTGGCGGGTCGGACGGATCACCCTTGAAGACGGCGGAACGATTCGATCACGTGGCCAACCAATGGATTGATATCGCTCCCATGAACTTGGCAAGGTATTATTATGTAAAAATTGATAATATATTCAATTCAAGTAGCCATCTTCTTTAAAATGCTGGTTATTGTACGAAGAAGCGTTACGCGTGAAGTTATGCAGTTTGGCGAACTATTTTGGCCCATAGTTTCTGTTGCTCTTTGACACGATGACGAAATATTCTTTCTGAAGACCCGTACAAATATTGTTTAAAGCGATTGATAAATATGGATTGTGAACCATGATTTGTTAACTAAGGGTAGCGCAAAAAAATTGATGAATGCGCTGTGTGTGTGCTTTCAAAGAAGTTCCAGGAGTGATGTTTAACTTCTCTTTCATTTCATGCTTAATTGACATGACATGACATGCCTCATTGACATGACATGACATGACTCATTCACATGACATGAAATGACATGACATGACTCATTCACATGACATGACATGACATGACATGACATGACTCATTCACATGACATGACATGACATGACATGACTCATTCACATGACATGACTCATTCACATGACTAGAAGTATACTTTAAAAGCAACACTTTGCAGCGCAATTCAAGTACTGTTAGCATAAGCCGTTTTTGACCCGTATTTTAAAAGTGATCAGCACTTTTAATATGATGAATTTGTTTTATTCGCATATCTCCCTGTTTTGCACTGTGGAAGATTGCCCCTAGAGATAATGTAGCGAAAGAGTAATGAGGGACTAATTGGCTAATAGTAATGAAACATTTTGACTTCAGGCTTTCAGGAGCTTCATTATGAACACCCCTGGAGTAATCATGTATGTCATTGAAAATGAATTGTACGGATAATTCTCCCCCAAAAACTTCCTCCAATGTAGCTTGTGTGAGGGGAAGATTGATTTGTTTCTTGTTTTTGTCTAGAAAACACGTGGTGTGTGTTTCCTTGGGCAATTACATTTATGCCATCGGCGGCAATGACCAGAATTTCAAAACGACGTCCATGGAGCGCTATGACCCCAGTCTCGATCAGTGGGTTGAAATGGCGCCGCTGTTGACGGCCAGAGTCGGCTGTGGGGCAGGGGTTCTTGACGGCTACCTCTACGTCGTTGGTGGATATGACGGCTCAAAATGTCTGAACACTGTAGAAAAGTAAGTTACTTTTGTCACTTTTCTGATTCTTTCTTTACCAGAGATCATTAATAGTTTTAAGTAGCACAAGATCTTCACCCAAACTTATTTGATTTGATCAACACAAATTAGAATTTCTATCCAATTGTTGCACAGATTTTGTACTCTAATTGTTAACATTCTTAACTTAAAATGTATGTTGGTATCCTAGTCAAAAATGCACTTGCACCTCAAATATCTTGGAATTTTGCGTTGGTACCCAGTCCGATGCCCAAATTCTCAATCTTGTTTCAATCATTCCAACCCATCGGTACACACTTGAGCTGTATCTGTTACTAAACCCCTCCCGACAAAAGCAAACGTTTACTTGTTACAAGGACCTTACCTGTCAAGCCAGAACTGTTCCCTTCTAGATCTCGATTCTTTTGATAAATAGGCTATGGTGACAGTAATATGCGATTATGTATTTGCTAGCTTCTCTTGAATTCAGTAAAGAGTTGTGAAGTGGCACGGATTTTATGATATGCCTGGCCAATAAACACCTCATGAATTTGTCGCCACCAGATTCTATTAGCATCATTTTCTTCATCCTCTGCAAACCACCTTTTATAGTATCTTATTTAACGGAAATGGCACGTGATAAGAAGGATGGGTCTTGTGACAGATTTATTTCAAATTTTTTGTATCGTTGAACAGACAGTCTTTTGACGAGATATATATGCATATCAAGGTCATGTTGATGACTCTGTACTCTTTGTACAGCAAACATGACGATAGGTCAAAGCATCTATTTGTTGAAAGCATTGAGTAAGAAGAAAGCAGGAAGTAATAAATTACAAAGATGAATCGATAGATACTTTCTTTGAAAATATGCCGCGTGTATTAGAATGTCACCATACTCTTCCAAGTTCTCAATGGAGCTGCAGTTACTGTATCCAGCTCACATTCTGACCGGCATAAAACCCCCTGATGACATTTGCATTACGCTTGTCTGTTTCTCGACATCTTTCTGATACAACATTGTTGTTCCTGGTGTTCGTTCTGAGCCGTGCTTGTGTTTCATTTGCAGATACGACCCCCTGTCAAACAGATGGTACCCAGTAACCCAGATGACTCACGCCCGGGAGTACTTCGCGGTTTGTGTGGCTTCTTCGAAAAGGAATATCAATAAGAGACTCTTGGACAGCTCGCGATCTCCCTCACCCCCGACGCTAGGGGCCTCAAGTACTTCGTTAGGCTACAGCAGCTAATTCTAGTTTAGGTTCCTTTCCGGGGGTTGGCTGTTGTTTATTCTTAGGTTATTGATAATTTAGAAAGAGCCCCTCAAAGCTGCTTATAGTCGCACCAACGCCGATAGTAATTTCATTTTTGTTCACCATATGTGCGCCTGTTATCGTTGCTTTGTCAGTCTTGACGTTCTTATCACCTGCAATGACAGTTAGAATGCCAGTCCTCGTTCTAGATAGTCCACTTAAATATAGTCTCATTCTGAGTGTAAAGTCTACTTACTAGGCAGTGACGCATTTATCCATGGGCTTACTGGGCTGGGCCCCGAGCAAAGTTTTGAATGCTGTTGATGAAATGAGTAGAGTTGTGGTAAATGCGGCCCTGTTGCTAGGCAGTTTAATGATAAATTGGCTAGGCCTGTTTTTAGGTCTTGGTCCGTAGAAATTGCCCTGCAAAAAGCTGTTGGTACGCTTCTGCATTAGATCGCTCGGTGCGACCTGCTTCAGTCTCTAAGTGAAATGTCTCCCGTTCCAATAAAACCTACTCCCACTTGAGAAGCTTTTGAAGGCGCCGGCTGCCTCCCCCCCCCTTTTTTTCACATCACACCATCGACAGCAATATAGATTTATCTGGGCTTACGTCTCTAGGCTGGACCATTCGCCTTGTAGATTCTTCGTGAGCAGGTTACACTTATGTTTATTTAGTCTTTTTTAGACAGATTTAGATAATGCTTTTGCAAGTGGGACATTCGTGCTGAATTGCAACAACTGCCATTATGCTGCTTGTTTACACCCGAATCGTGGCCTAAGATGACAAAAGGATGTCAAAACATTGCACTGGTCATCCTCAGCTCTGAGAACTTGACTAGAAGAAATTATGTCATTGATTGCTACTGAGAAAGTAAGAACCATTTTCACAACACTTTTAAAGGTCATTTGGCACTAAAATCAACAAAACTTAAGAAGCTGAGTTATAATCACAACCTTCTTATTTATAATAATCAGTGTGATGTCTGGATCTTATTAGTTTTGGCATGAAACTTCTAATGAATTTTTGTCTTTTGAGGAAGTTTATTCTCGCAGGATGATGATCAGATGATCGCCTTTTGCACGAATGTCCGCTGTATGTCTTGCTTGTAAATGGCTAGCGATTTTATTACAAATTTACACGTTTCTAGTGTAATTCATGTTGATTAGGTTAGCATGTCGACGTATTTTCGTACTGTTATCATATCTGCCCAGCATGCACTCAGAATATCATGTCAAAAGACACCCAGTCACCTATTTGACTTTTTAACCCCTCATGTCATCCCTCAACTTGTCCCAACTTTGATGCAAATGAAACATGGGTGTAGTTTATTCTTTGGTGATCTAGTGAAACGTCCATGATCATGTTTTATTCCCCCCTGATCTAGTGAATTATTTTTCAGATCCACTCACCGTGTTTTTTCATCAAACCAACATAAAATTCGTTGGAGAATTCAAATACTTTTCAAAGTATAATCATTGTCAATTCCGTTAAGGCGCATCTGACATGGTGGTTAAGGTGGCTCTTCCGCCCTTTGACCTTCAAGGGTTTCTTTTTCAATTCCCCTTAGTGAAAATGTCTGTCAGAATTTTGAAAAACCGCCTTATTCCTGATACTTGTCAATGGAGCCGTATTTATAGGCAGGCTTTGATACTATCCTTTGCCCTTTCGCAAATACAACCCACCTATTTTGGAGACACTTTTTCTATAACTTTATTGCAACCAAACTTTGCTGCGGAAGGAAATCGGTTAGAGTATTTTATAACTTATTGCGTTTTAAGAAGCTTGTAAAGTAGTTCGATGTGACATTTGTGAATAACTTTTATTAAGCAAATAATTTATATTTGTATTGTTTTGTAGAATCAATTCATATTACACACAAGAGTATTTATCATTACTCTCATACGATGATTTAAAATCTGATTCATAATTTCACCCATCAGTGTTAAAGTATATTAATAATTTTATTCTTTTCAATGAATGCCCAAATGTTGAAAATGTGAACTCGTCTTTTGTGTACATTGTATTCTTTCCATTAAGATGTATGTTTTTCACGGCCCTTATTCTTTATAAAAACCAGTTCTATATGGAAATCTAGAGATCATGCTGAGGTAGGTATATTTTGATATGTATAACTGATTCTTGGTCAATTATTGTGTGAAATATTTCTTATTTTTATTAGAAAGGACACCAAATTCGTTTAATTTCATGCCCCTCTGTCAGTTCTGCTACACAAGGATTTAATCAAATATTATTCGCTAATGGTTTCTATCACTACCTCCTTTCTTTTGTTTCACCCTCTGATTTCAGAACAAAAATAACACCTAATCCACTTTTATCTTGAATAGTTGATCCTAAATGTTCTGTTTCTTATTTAGAAGCTTATTGAACAGTCCAACAGTGTACATCCTCAGATCGCTACGACAAATGGGTGTGGCGTCATTAAACAGCTCTTTCTTTTCTGTTCAAGTTCTGATTTGGTTTGCAAATGCAATTCCACAGTCTGAGGCATAACTGATTGAAGTCCCTGTGTTAATTTTCCATTCCTTTGCAATGTTCTGACCGCACGAGAAATTTTAGTATTGTGTTTGAAAGGTTGATGTGTTTCTCTTTAACAAACATTTTACTCTTCCTTCGAAAAAGAGTAAATAAAAAAGCATGGTCACCTGTGTAAGACAAATGGTCTTATGATTAGAAGTGCAATTTCTAATTCACTATTCCCATTTGTGCATCTGCTCGTGCTTCAGTCTTATCAAGCTAAAGAAAAAGATCCTTGTCAAATGCAAGTCCGAGACCTAACTCAAAGTTTCCTCCAATACCAAGACAATCTTTATGGCACTCTGTTGTGATCCCAATCCAGAAGTCTCGAAGTCTCCTTTGATTATTACAAACGTAGCTCGATTCGCTTTTTATAGTGCGCTAAAATCAGGCTCTTTTCCGTTGTACATCAAATGGGGGTGCCATAACAATGGTTGAATTGCAGTCATCGTGTCCCTTTTGTTCGTAATTACGCTCCCATAAATGTCACAAACGTGATGGTATTGTCCCAATTGTCTCAATATGTTGTCGATCTTTGCCTCGTTTGCGAAAGGCGCCTACTTCGTTTAAAAACTTCCTTCCCTTTTTTCGGAAAAAGGAAGTAAATCAGACGAACTCGTGGGAATGAGTAGTTCACATTGATTAGCGTTGAATGTTTACCAGCATAAGAGCAGATGGTTGCTGTCCGGAATATTATGCAGATAGGGCAGATGTTTTGATAGATAAAAGGGCTAAGCTGCTCAGTGTTAGGCCGATCGTCTAAGCGTATGGCCGAGATGTTTGACGCAAATAGTATGCCCAGACTGTGCTCGTTTTGGGCCATAATCATCGTTGTCTTCTTGTCTTTGTCGATTTCTAATGCCAAGGAAGATTTGAATGTTAACACTGGCGAGGAAGCGTCTGTTGATTCAAATTTCAACTGGGAAAAGCTTGGTGAACACGGGAAGGCAAGCGATAGTGGAATCTTAGAACTCGATTACTCAATAGGGGGTGCAGATTTCTATGCACATTTCATAAGGAAGAGAAACCCAGTTGTTTTTAGAGGCATTGCTGATGATTGGAAAGCAGTGGAGAAATGGCACGACGAAGCTTACTTAGCAGAGAAATATGGGCATGTGTTGATGGACGTGGAGCTTGGAAAGGTGTACAAGAACGACTTGTACCCGAGGAAAACTATGAACATGAGCCAATTTCTTGGAATTTACAAGAACAGTACAGTTTACCTGGATTCTCCATTTCCACAGACTGAGATGATGAATGATCTTGAAGTTCCAGTTTTTATGCAATGTCCTGAGCTTTCGCCAAATTTTACCAGTGCTCACTTGCTTTTTTCAAGTGGTAACACAAGCTCTTGTTTTCACCAAGATGGTTATGAGAACCTGCTGACAATGATTTCAGGACAAAAAGTTGTCACTTTGGTCAACTACACCTACATGAAAGAGGTCTATGCTGACCATATTGATACTTTTCCAGGACTGTCACCTATAAGTCCTGAAGCAGTTGATTTTGATAAATGGCCACTTTTTAAAGATGTTCCATTTTACAAGGTAGATATGGAAAAAATTTTCTTCGCTTTTACATTTTGACAGCTCAGAGTTTGAGGATAGAAATTTTTTCATGCAAAACGTTTGACAGTGTGATTTTTCTAGGATCTGTAGAATGAGCATAGTTAACCTGAAAAAACGAATCTAAAGAAGAGAGGGATAAAATATCATGTTTCCATAGCTTTTACAATAGCAAATACCATAATATGAATCTATTTAATTTCAAGTTTTTTAAATAGATATGAGCTATCTATAAACAATTGGTAGCATGTAATGTCCTTTACTAATTTGACTCCAACAGCATTCACCCAATATTTCTAACTGAGAGTTAATGGCTTCATGGGTGAATACCTCTGCCACAAATTACATTACTTTGAGTTAAAATAAACCTACTAGAAGGAAGGGATTGTAATATGAATATTTCTTTATGAATTACCAACCCTTTGAAAAGTGGCTAATGCCATCAAGCCTCTATTTTAGTACATGATTTTTGGTTATGTTACATAATAGATTTGTGTTACAGATAATACTACGTCCAGGGGACCTGGTTTATATTCCAAAACACTGGTGGCATCATGTGAGATCTCATGGCTCTCCAAACATTGGTGTATCAATATGGTTCAATTTATTTGCAAACATGACAGAGCCTGGAGACAATGAGGAGGTACTTTTTATCACCCTACCTGAATCTCAAAAAAATCACATTCATACTTGCAGTGGCTTATGCTTTGGTTGGGTTTCTTTTCTCATGCTTTTTTCCAATATATCAAATGTTTCAAATCAGTCAAAATTTTCTCCTAGCTTTGTTTTGAAAATGGTACCACTTTTATCTTCATACCTGTCAGCCTTTATCATTTGTCAAAAGACACATTCATGTTTCTCAATAATCCTTTTTAATGGCTTAAAGACTGTTCCAATTGAATGTCATTTTCCTTTACAGATTGTAGGAATTAGAGATGTAATTAAACTAGAGAAGCAGTTTGCAAATGTTGTCAACAACTCTCCTGAAACGATTGAGTGCAGGTCACAGAATATGCCAATCTCCAAGTTCTTGACATTTGAGCAGACATGGGGTGTACCAACAGATGAAAACTTTGCTGAGAAGAAAATTAAGCTTAAAAGTGGTTATGAAAGTTAGTATTATGTTTTGGTTTACTTTTTGCCAAGATTTGTGACATTTTTCAACAAAACCTTGTGCTCTTAATCTGGTTCTTTTACTTTTCTTGCAAAATACCTTTCTCTAAGATTTTTTACTACCAAAAAAGTTGGTGGTGAGATTTAGAGACACCTAGATGGGTGGGTGTCCTTTTGCCTTTAGCTAATAAGGGGTGTGGGCAAATTTCTTCCATTTCAGGTAAATCTCTGTTTTCTGATAAAGATCCAAACTATGATTTTTTTATGATTGTCTTGAAATGCCATGAGCAAACAATTGTAATTATTTTAGGCAGATACTTATGTAGAATACAAATGTCAAAACATAGACTGCTCAGGCCCCCTTTCAAAGGTCCCCCTGACCTTTTTTCTGAGCAGGTGTCCATGGCCTTATTATCTACATTTTCTCTTGTTGCATAGATGATAAAGATCTTTTATTGGCTGTTTCAATGGAACATTTCCAATCACACTATTAATTCCTCTTTATAGTGCCAATTCTTGGCTTTGGAACTGCAGGGCTCTTTGAAAACACAGAGGAGTTGACAAAGATTGCACTAAAAGAAGGTTATAGGTAAATTTGGTATCTAATGAAGATTACTTTAAGCTGATTGGTTAATCATGGTGCTTGTTTTCATAAAGAAGGAGCTCTTTTCAACTGGTTGGGAGAATAAGAATTTGAATTTTAACCATTATCATTATGGTCATCATAATCATCATCCAAGCTGGTTGGTTCCACTGTTCAGCTGTTGGCCAGCTTACTCTTTCCTTGCACAAGTTTTCTCCATTCCACTCTGTCACTCGCACCCTCTGTCCTTGGTCCTGCTTTTCTGCTTTTATGTTCACCTATCATCTTCCTCCATCCTTTATCAAACCATCAATAAAACTTAGTGATGTGTCGTGATAGTAAATGCCACTCAATGAATTAATTCGTATCCCAAATTTCACTGTGTAGAAACATTTTGATTTTGGCAATGCCATTTCACCTGAAAGTGCACCATCCAAGAGCTATATATAAGTTATTTAGGTCGATCAATTTCACTGACCGCCAAACTGACAGAAAGGGAATTTGCTCACATTTCCATCGAGTTTTAGATTCCGAACAAAAATCAGATTAACGTGAACGTGTCTCTTGAAAAGTCTCTGCGCGAAATCGTGAATTTCCAAAATTTGTACCTTGAATTCGTGTTTCATACACCCCTATTGAGGGGCCACCTGGTATGATCATGTTTAAAGTCCTAACCACAATTTAATGCTACGAGAGAAGAAGCCAGGAAGGCTCAACATGAAGATTTGATTCGTCAAACCACAGCCAGTGTTATTCAGTTCATTTATTTTGTTGTCATTGCTGTTTGGGAATTTAGACAAGAGAGATAAGAACCATGCTTTTTATTTTGATATTTTCTTAGTTACTTATTTATTTTCCAGGTTAATCGATTCGGCCCAAGCCTACAATGAAAGTGCCATCGGCCATGCTTGGCGCTCGTCTGGATTGCAGCGAAGTGACATTTTCATAGTGTCGAAAGTCCATCCCAAAAACCTCGGATTTGACCGAACAGTCCAATCTATCGACGAAAGCTTAGCTAACCTGCAGACAGATTACATAGATCTGATGCTGATTCATTCGAAAGATTGTGACGAAGGCCTAGGTGCGCTTTTGGTTTGTGGAGAAGGAGAGCCAAAAGGAGATTGGATTGAAACATGGAGGGGATTAGAATTCATGGTTAAGAAGCGTAAGTGTTTTCTCATTTGTTTTGTGAAGCGAAAGGTTTTTAATTGGCGTCGTCTCAGCAAAGTTTGCAATATTTGCCGTAATCAAAGATCGATTATCGCCACAACCCATTCGAGCTTCGCAAAAACGAATTATTAAAAAACCTGCCATTTCAATCCACGAGTCTCATAACTTTCGTTAAATTTTTACTATTTTTTTCTTACTTTATGACTGCTATAATTGATTTATTTGTCTTATAATGCGTGAGCATTTTTACTTCTCCAGAAAAAATACGAAGTATAGGCGTGAGCAACTTCGAAGTAGATGACTTGGTAACATTGCAGAACATCACACAGGAAGATCTTTCAGTCGTGCAAAACTGGTTTGATCCTTTCAACACGGATGATGCTATCAGGGATTGGTGCAAAGCGAATAATGTTGCTTACATGGCTCATAGGTAAGGTTGTTCGCCCTCCATTAAAGCTAACTCTTCAATAGTGATATATCAATGTCGATGGTCTTTTAGGTTTTCTAAGACAAGCAAAATAATGAAAGTTGGTTCTCACTGATTTTTTTCGCTGCTTTCAGTACACTTGGTGAATCCTGGGTACGAGAAGGTATGTCATTCAATCCGGTGATAAAAAATGAAGGCTTGAAAATGATTGCTCACAAGTTTGATGCCGATGTCCCACGTGTCGTGTTGCGATGGGCTATCGGAAATGACGTCATGGTGATTCCCCGTTCATCCAACCCAGACCACATTGCGACGAACCTGCTGCTCAGTTTCGTTGAATTCGCTGCACAAGACGTTGAATACATAAACAGTTTGAAAAACACATTGAACGTCGATGCTCTGGACGGAGGAGACCAGGGTGACTCGGAGAAGACAGCCGACAACCCCAACAGTGGGCCTAGCGGTAACGACAAGTCGTTTGTTTACAGCAACGTTCTCTTTGAAGAAGTAGAGCCAGACTTTCCCACCATCTTCCTCAGTTCAGATGATTTCTGGATCTACGCCTTCGATGCGCAAACAGGGAAGATTAAGTGGAAGACTGAGACGGCGGATGAAACTGGATCTTCTTGCGATTTCAGCCTCAGTGAAGAAATCATCTATTGCGGCGCGGATGATTCCTACATTCGCGCGCTCTATACCCGCGACGGTACATTGGCGTGGAAGCACAAGACTGGGTCTAGTGTGACGTCATCATGCCATGTGACAAAGGATGGTACTGTAGTCGTCGGCTCTCACGACACATTCCTGTACGCATTGCACCCTAATGGGACACTGAGATGGCGATTCCAGACCTCCGATGCCGTTTGGTCATCACCCGTTTCCAATAGCAACGGTGACATTGTTTGATTGCCTCATACGCAGAACTAGGGGATAACGTATATGCAGTTGATTTGAACACAGGCAAAGCGAAATGGAAATTCGAAGGAAAAGGAGGCTTTATATCGTCACCGTCAGTTAGTCCGGACGAATCAATTGTGGTATTCTGCAGTGGATATGGTGTTGTTTATGCCCTTGATCTGTGGACAGGGGAGCTGGTGTGGAGAAAGAAGTTTACCGGTACAATAGAGTCTACCCCTGTTTTTACAAAGAATAACAGACTATTTGTAACTACACACGAAGGCGAAGTTGCCGTGTTAGATGGCCGCAAAGGGAAAATTATATGGACTAAACAAGGTTTGTTTCCGTTAATATGTGCCCACTTACAGTCCAGTCCATACTTTGTGACATGTTTGGCACAACGGAAGCGTAAGGGACAACGCTTTTTGGCATGGGTGTATCAAAGCCATAGGGCCAACTCTTTAGACCTGTACGCGTGCATAGCTTTATCCATCTCCTTTTGTTTTACTGACCATATCAGGACTATCAAGCGAAGATATGATATATTTTCCAGCATGGATGCTAATGGGCCTTTAGACAGTAGGCTTAACCTTGCCTTTCCTCTCACCTTTTCGATCTAAACTGAAAAATAATGTCATTCTCATAAACCAATTGACTGGCGATGATCGTTATGTGCTCTCTGTTTTCCAGTATCTGTCAACATTTCCTCAAGTCCCACGTTGGGACCAGACGGCCAAGTCTTCATTGCTGGTGGTGATGGCGAAGTCTTCAGCCTTAGTCAAGAAACAGGTAAACAAATATGGAGCAAAAAGTTGGGATCGATGATTTTCATATCTTCCCCGCGTCTTGGAAAGAATGGAATGCTTTACATGGCAACTGCTGATAAACCAGGACCATTGTTTGCCCTCAAACCTGAAAGTGGGGAGATTATATGGAAAACAAATACCAATGGGCCTATAGTCGGTACGCCATTGATAACAAAGAAATTCGCTGTTACGTATAAATAGAATGTGTCTAATGAAACGGGTCAAACTCCTAGATCTTCTCTATGAATTAAAAAGCCTATGGATTGTTGTCATTAGTGTCTTCAACTGATGAACAAAAGTGGTGATCAAAATTTTATTTTACCTGTGTGGAGCTTCTTAAGGAGCGAGGGGTGAGGAAAATCGAAACTCTTTCTACGACTATTTCTAAAACTCTACATGACAGAGGGTTGACATCATCTGACCAAATTCTGCCTTGTTTGGCGAATTTAGTATTAGAATAATCCCCCCCCCCCTAAATTTTTACCACTCTTATTTTCGACATGAGCTGCGGATTGTCTTTTTTCAAATTTGATATGCTCCCCTCCCCTTGATAAAGATTTGGTTGCTTTAGAGTAGAATGAATGATGATGAGAAGCTACAGAATCACAAAGAAAATGATAGATTTCCAGGATGTGTTTCTTGCCGTCTTCTAAAAACGTAAATTCAAACTGTAGTCTAAATACATACAAGCTGAACCTAGTGCATTCACTCTTAAAATATTGTACAACCTAATGTAATAATTTACTCTGAAGCTTTTGACAAAAGAAGCAACTGTCTTTGGATTTAAATACAAATATAGCTGTTTGTAGCCGTTCGAAACGTGTAACAGTTTCATTTATTTAACATAGGGGTAGAGTAGGTAGATTACTAATGAATTTTGCGCCTATTTCAAAAACTACTAAATTGCACCCCTTCTAAAACCATTTCAAAATCGTTTTTGATCTTCCATCATCTCGAAGGTGCTTTTTTACTGATGCTTGCTTTGAAATTTCTTATTTGCCCTTCTCCTGACTTTTTACCACAACCCCCCTCCCCCCTTGACTATGCTCTTGTCATAGGTAGCCTCAAACGCGACTGCAATTTTATAATTGAATATATACAATCAAACCTCCACAAAGTATTTGCAAATACAAATATTTCTCTGATATTCTTACACATCACTAGGGTAGTTCAGAATACGTAGATAGAATATTATATCTCAATATAAACATATGTAATGAAGATAAACGAAGAATTCAATACTAATATCTAGAATTTCTTTGCTGTAGCCTATACGGCCGGTCACTTTGAAGGGGTGGGAGCATTCTCGCAGGCCGATGCTCCAGCCCCATGACACCATCAGCACTTTGGAGTCGCCCATTCTCTGCTAACATTTTTCTTAAGCTGATTATTTCTTGCTGGTACCTGGAGTTTGAAGGAAAATAGACCTAAATGAATAAAAACTCGATGCATTGTGATTGGTTCTTGCAGTGTTCTGTTAAAACAAGACAACCCACGGAGCTTGCGAACACGGCCTTAAAACAACCACCTCTAGTCTGATATGACCTTACTGAAAGAAAATCGTCAACTTAAGTCCCATGGGTATATTGTAACAAAAGCAATCTTCGCAAATACGCACCACTGGCTTCTTCGATTGTTGAAAAGCGTAATGGTGCATTTTGACACGAGATTCAAACTCCGGGTTAGGCCACAGTCGTTGCAACTTCAACTGGTTGAATTTCACAACAAATGTTATAAAAAGAAACAGAAAAATGGCGAGCGAAGAGGTACCTTCACAGAGGCAGATGTGCGTCGAAATAGGGGCTCACCTTTTGACGTAAGTCTCTACATATTCTTCATATTCAGCAACTTGCTGTTCCGCCAACGTGCAACGTGTGATCAACTCGGCTCGTTCCTTCTCCAACTCAACCTAAATGTTATACGTTATTGTTATAAGTTATAAGTGTGTATCAATCCATCTGCAAAACCTTACAATAGTCATCAAATCTCCATGTAGCTGCCAATTGGGTTTGGTTGAAGAAATACGTAAATAAGTAACAGAAAGCATATTCGTAACCTGCACATTCACTGTAAAGTCGTGCATGTCTCTTCTTAAAGCTCGTAAATTTAGGCCAGAACCATCTTCATCCCTAAAGAAAATATAATTATTCTAACAAGTTAAAAAGGTCAACACTCAACGACTATAAGCCGGAGAAAAACTTCTGTTCATCAGTTTCAAAATTAGGAAGGTCAAGTTAATTTTGTCTGAATTGGAAAACCAATTTTTCGGCTGAGAGGAATGTAAGAACCTAACTTGCAAAACCGGTTGGCAAAGTTTTCATTTTCAGGTACTTTAAAAAAACTATCGTGCAAAGCAAATACATTTTACATCTTCGACATGAACATAAAGAAATGAAATCTTCATATCACATATTCAATACATCTATTTACAGCAACTTAACCTTTATGCGATAAAATTTGACAATCAATTGATCCAAAAAAGACCTTCTTCGAAATACTTCCTAGATGAAAATACAGGTTATTCAAAAACGTGGAAATTTCTAACGTGTATGCCCTCTTGTCTGCTGACCAGATTCGCACGATTTCGAACACTTCGTTTTGTTTCAGTGATATAAAAGCCATGTGCATCTCACCTGTTTCCATTTTGACCTCCATCCGCTTTCAATTTATCCTTCAGTTTGTCAACCTTGACGTAAAATGATAAAGATTACTTCAAAACAGCAACACCAAATGCTCTCCAACATTCGCAATCTTTGTTTTAAAAACATTTCTGTTACAGCAAATACGCGCGGTCTATCGCAAATACGTAATGAAGTCGATATTTACTTACGACTTGGTAATACAAAAACCAAAAAACATTCTTGACTTGGCTGGTGCATACTTTGCTTAAGTTTATAGGGGTTTACATACAGTGAAGCAAATTCTCATACCTTTTCTTGCAAGTCTTTCACACTCTGTTCTGATAAGTATAACTTAGTCTTAAGGTCGTTTTTCTCTTTTATCTAAAAAGGAGTTCAACCAAACTCAATGGTACATAAGTGATTCAAGTATTCATGCATAAATGCGGCGAGGTAAATGCGCGTGTGGGCACAAAGGCTTTCAGGAATCATATGAAGGAAGCATAATTAAAAGCTAGTGGAGATAGAATACCTAACCAGTCAAAATAGATTGCACAGATTAGAGAGGCAAAACTAACCTGTTCATTTCTTATCTCCTCGATTGGTGGCAAAATGAGATCAAAGTCTCTTTCAATGCTCTTCTCCGAGTTTCCACCGACGCCAGTTTTCCACAAAATTAGCCTTAAACAAAATATAAATAACATGCTAAAAGTGAATTAAAACAACGAATGTAATTAAATGTCACACAAAGATACAATGAGCCTTTCGTTATACCGTCGTACTTTGAAGCAAATCTTGACATCCATTAAACTGCATTCTCCAAATTAAATCGTTCCAAAACCCCTTCGTTTCTAGCCTGAGCGCAGACTCTAGGTATCCTATCAGAACTTTAGTTACAGCTCTATCATTTTATTCAGGATCTCCAAGTTTTCGTTAATTATAAGTTCTTCTCCATTCAAAGCTTCCCTTCATTTCAAGGTCTCTAAATTCCCTGGTATCACAAGCTTCCCCCGGTATCACAAGCTCCCCCCGGTATCACAGGCTTCCTCCGATATTGTAAGTTCCCCCCGGTATCACAAGCTTCCTTCGGTATCACAAGCTCCCCCCGGTATCACAAGCTCCCCCCGGTATCACAAGCTCCCCCCGGTACCACAAGCTCCCCCCGGTATCACAGGCTTCCTCTGGTATCACAAGCTCCCATTCAAGCCTTCTTGTGTACATAGCTCTATCCATTCACATCTTCCTTCATTAAAAACTCCCCATTGTAGACTCCTTACCTGCGGCTGCAGTAGCCTGGCGCTTTAAAGAAAAATGAATGGCACCTACTTGTATGCAGTGAGCAGCTGTTGGTGCCGCTCCAGAATCTCGTGGGCATATGTGACGGTTCTCTTCAGCTTGCTTTCGTGCATCTCTTTATCGGCCACGTAGCCTTTCTTTAGCCCTTCTAACATCGTATCCACGTGCTCCATTCTATCTTTTAACGATTGATCGCATTGTTGCCCTTGCTGATTCCACAAATATTCCTTTAAGGATGAAAGTAATGTGGCTCGTGAGAATAGCTATGTCGAGAAACGCGACTTAATATTCGTCTAAAAATCTGCAAAGACTTGTACTTTGTATCCAATGATGATCACACCTTAGAAAATAACTGACAACTTATTATTCATTGTCCTTATGAAAAAAGATTGGGCCTTCGTCGACATCGCCTGCCAAGGAACGCAATTAAGGCTGCCATATAAATCGACACATAGCTGGGTAAAAAAGCTATTATAAGAAGTAAAAGAGATATAAAGATAGATATAACATAGAGCTGAAACAAGAAGTATAGAAAATTAAAAACTGAACGACTACACTGTGACGATGCTCCTGAGCCCAAGGTATCGAATCCTAGGTATTTATGCCAAAAACATTTCAATCTCTCGTACTGTTGTTATTTCAAAGTAGTAGTACTTCCGTGACATCGCTCTAGTGGCAAACGAACCCTCAAGTCGGAGATGTATGTCTCCAGCCTTTTGCAGTACTCTTGTGATAACTCCTTCAGCTTCTCGTCCAGCTGCCGAGTAACTTCTTCGCTTCGAGTTTTCTGCTCGTTGACAATAAGCAGCTCCTGAATTGAACGAAAGCAAATTACAAGCATGGCTCTTCGATACAAAGATGGAAGAGCCAATTCATTCGAATTAGCTACTCCTTTCTTAGTGGAAATCAGTATATATATATCGTTGCAAACCCCGGCTGAATTGCTTATCTAATTTATAATTACACAAGGCAGCTTCTTCAAATTAATAGCTGTTGTTTAATTTAGTCCTTCAATCATTCGCACATTAAACCCATCCGACTAAAATTTGTAATCATTTGACAACCAGATTTGCATTTAAAGACATAAGCATACAAGGCGTAGCATACAGCATTTTGCTCCGCCATCCTCATTTTGTATTTCTCTGCTAACTCATTTGATTCTTTAAGTTCCTCTCGCATAGTTATCCTACAAAATAAATTCAGCCATTTTAACTACCCAATCGTAAAAGCGTAAAATAAATGAAATTTTCAGGGAGAAAAAGAAACCATGTACCTTAAAAGAAGCAGTATTAAGCAGTCAATCAAGCTCATATGTTGTAAGAATTAAAGAAAATTATTTTTTTTGAATGATTCTTTAGGCTTCCGAACAACATAATCCATCAAAAAAAATTTCGATCGATAAATGATATGATATCCATTGTTATAGCCTCAGGCGGGAATACTTTACGACTGCTACGTAAAATGCGCTTACAATGTACAGGCTTTCCAATACAGTCACCTAGACGAGGTTTAAAGACTTTGATCGTCTTCAGACAACTGCAATTGTCAGACATGGGAAAACACCAGGTGCAGGAAATGGGACTTGCACAGCACGAATGCGATAAAAAGGGTTTACAAACGTAAAGCAGCTCTCGTCGAGGGAAGATTATTGAATATTAACATTCGACAAACATCTCTAGACAAAAGCGTGACATGTAGCAACTAGACTACTATTGCGTTCCCATCTTGAGTCTACTGTGCTTAGTCAATGGGTGATTTGCGTGGGCCTCGCCTCGTTACAACTCAGAACACTGCCATCTGTGAACAAAGTGGCCAACACCATGGGCGATAAACTAGACCCATTAGCCAGGATCGAACGAATGCTTACAGACTATGAAGGATTTTACTATGGGTTTCCCAAAAATTATAAAAGAAAGTATGATCTATTCAAGGGTTGTTTTAAAGAGGAAATGAAACCAAATTTTTTATTTTAAATTCTGAATCCCCGTAATGAATTACCTTATAACCCAGAATTTCAATGTGTTTAGAGAAATTTTGGCTAAACTACGAGGACAATACTGACTTCAATTTTTCAATCAAAAAGTGGCACCGGTGCGCCCTGTTTAACTAGCCTCGTTTTGAATGTTGTGACGTAAAGTTATGGACACGCGCAGCGTTTCGTAATATTTACATCCCGTTTCTACGTACTGAAACTTTAGATTAGCTAGGGAGCCAGGTAACAAAACCAAGGTTCGTGGTGGTCTACGATGTGTTGTACACACTCTAGACAATAAAAAGCTGTTGTAATGACAGTTATACCAAGGGTTTAAACACCCATCGCTTTCCAAAGGACCCTACTGTACGCCGGCAGTGAACTAAATTTGTTAGAAAGCGTAGGCCAAATTTTGACCAAAGCTACTTTTCAAACCCCGTCCTTTGCTCAGATCATTTTGAACCAGGTTGCTATACAAGGAGCGTAGCTAGTCTACTAGAGGGGGACGACGTTTCACAAACAAAAAGTTTTTACAACGAGATGCTGTTCTGGCATTATACGTTCTGGCATTATACCAGAAATGAAGGAAATTCAACCTCTTAGTCTAAACGGGAAAAAAAAAGGTAAGATTTAATTTTTTGCCTACTTCATTTTCAATATATTCCTTTAATTAATGTGTAAATAAAGCAAAATATACGATACATAAAATGACAAGGTTAACTACAATATATAAACGTGGAAGCTCGTGTTTAAATCTTCCCCCTCAAAATAAGTAGATTGGGTACAACAGAATAAAAGTAAACACAACTCGCTACTTTTTGTCTATTTAAACAAAACAATTGGTTTTATCAAAATCTCAACGTGATAAAAGTTTTCATAACAAACAATTGGTGTTTATTGTGACATATTTTTTAGAATGTTGGCATTGCAATTAAAAAACAACATTTTGTATCTTCTACAAAGTCGAGCCCTTCCAATTTGAAGGTTTACAAAATACATATATGCATATAGAACATTTATCAAATTGTATAGATTCACCCAGGGCGCAGCCAAAAGGATTAGTTCTTGCTGACAAAAAGGGTGTATCTCACTCATTAAGGGTGTGGTCAAGATAAATACTCTCATATAAAGGCTGCTTTTATGTGTTTCTGTTTCAAATGTTAGTATGTTATAATTGTTGCAAAAAAGTTACAGGTAGAGTATCCAGCAAGTTTCCTGGCAAAAATAACCAATGTAGGGGGGGGGGTACCACACCTACCAAACCCCCTTTGGTGGCGTCCCTGGATTCCATAAATGTAGTGGCCCAAATTCACATTCTGTTTTTCAGGGTGTAAGAGATACAATACAATGTGGCTTCTGTTGCGGATACACAAATGGAACTATTCAAGAGCAATTATTCGACGAAGCAACATCTTCTAAAACTGATAAATGGCAGACAGTCTTTACAGAAACCAGCATGGAAGCAACTTCATTTCCAGATGTGTCAAGTTTAGCCTGTCAAGATTGCAAGGTGAAAACCTTGAGATTGAAAAACTTGAGTGAATCGCCAAAATCTGAAAATAATTAGACAGAAAAGGAAATTAACAAGTCAAAATAATGTAAGTTCGCTTTGCACAATAACATTTGCTGATATGCCAAATTTAAATTCCATTTCATTTCCATATAAATTACTTTTTGTAACCCTTTTCTCATTTATGCTTTGTTTGTAGGCAATCAATTATCTATAATGTAAAATAAAGAAATTCAGCGAGTCAAAACAAGGACAGCCAACTAAGCCCAGGAAAAACAGGAAGACAGTTGAAGAGGAAGACAGTGATTCTGATTCCTACAAAAGTTTCGCTGAAAATGATGAGGAGTGGAATCCAGAAAGAGATGAGGATGAATTTGAAGACAGAGAAGAATAATTTTAAATGAGGGAGAAATAGAATGTGTGAAAATTATGACTATGAAAGAGTAACCAATGAAACAAGAGGAAACATTAGGTAAAACTATCATGATGACATCATTGCATAATTATATGATAGAAAAGGTATGAACAAGTCACATAATAGGTAATATTATCCACCAAACTGTAATACTTTAATACTGTAATACTGGGGAGATTTGACAACTTGTTGAACTTGTAAACAAAAGAAAATCCATGGTAGAAATGATTACAGCTCTCAAATATCTGATTAAGATAAAACTGCCAAAACTATTTCCTTTCAAAACTATCAATCATATACATGACTTGCTTCATTAAATAAGATGATTTGTTTTGTTACTTACTCGTGTAGGCTTGCCTTCCTGTGATACTCCCCTGTCTGTCCCTTCGCAGTGGGCCAACATTCCGAAACACAGTTGTATTTGACATGGCAATGAAATCTTCATGTTGTGCAATACATATTTGTTCAATGCTTTCGTCCAATACAAGTTAACCCAGTGCAGCATCTGCACTCCAAAGCACCAACAAGATGATAAACTTCATATTTTCAACATCTACACCTGCAAAAAAAAGCCATAATGCCATAGTCATAATCAATTAAGTTTACGATGGTGCGACCCTCCGGGCCTGGCCTAGGCACTGTACATGACGCTTGCTAATTTCGATTGATACCTACAGTATTTAGACATCATTTAAACTAAAGATAACGAGTTTTAAACATATATGCGACATTTATGGAATAAACTTACCATGAACTAACTTCTGTTTTTTGTTCGTATCGCTCTCGCAAAATTGCCGGGGTTAGGCCGTCGTGACCTAGGTTATCCTCGTCGCTACTTGATTCCGTGTCTGCCGAATTGGTATGGCCTGGCAGGAACACAGTAAACAGCAACTGTCCCCTCTTCTTCTTCGGAAACTCCTAAGCTAGTGTCACTTTCGTCCAATATGGTGAGAATTGAAATTCAAAAACTAAACATGCGATCGCCAACTCTGCCAGAAAATTTGTTGTCCTCGAACATGCGCGCTTCGTGTCCATAACTTTACGTCACAGCTCGCTAGTGTCTAGTCCCCCTTCGCCATTTTTTGGTTGAAAAATTATTGTCAGTTTAGCGGTGTTTAAGTTTGTTTTTAATAGTCTTCTTGCTTGAAATAGCTAATGCGAACTATTTTTCCTACACAATTGTGGGTGGAGAAATCGATTAAACGAATAAAAAAAATGGTTTCATTTCCTCTTTAACGAAAATGAATTAAATAACATGATATATTAATAATTCTATGATCATCATATTATTAAGATACTTGTAGCCATTCTCAAGTGCATTCACGTTACGAGAATCTTCAGTAGATTTATTTCTCCTAGTTTCAAGGGGAACGAGAGTAAATTAGTCGACAAAATTTTCCAGAGGAAAGAATACCAAATGATTCGGCAAGGATGAATGCAAATGGCGGCTTACAATTGATCTCCAAGCTTCTTAAGCTCCTTTTGATGTTCCTCTCGAAGTGAATCGAGTTTTTCCTCCCTTTCTTGAACATTTAGCAGCAGCTTGAAAGAAAGTTCTCAGCTCAAAAATACACATAACATTGAAGGATGGTAGCTAACTTGAAACCATCAATTTAGTACTGATGGGGAATGATCAATTAACACTTATTTGTTGTACATAGAAGGCTTCAATTTCTACAAAGACTAGAACCATGTAGTGAGTTGGTAATGATCAATTGATTTGCTACACAATTAGTATTTATTCCCATCGTTATTCAAACAATTCGCAAGTGTGACAATGCCATTGTAACACCTGTCACTTGTGTACAATTTGAGCATTTATTGTACTATTTCACCAATCCCCAGACTCAAAAGAAAAGAAATCAATTGGATAGCGAAATGTCACGATGAATGCTCTAGATTGTGAACATTCACATTTTTGTATTTCTAATTATTCAGAACATACTGCTTTCAGTTACAGCAAAAAAAAATTGATGTTTGAAAAATGAGAAATGATGATTACAGTGGAACATACCTGCTTCTCCAGTTCAAGTTTCTTATTCGAAGAGCTTAGCCTCATGGACGAGCTTGACTAAAAGCAGCGTTATAAAAACATTAAACTTGGCAAATGAAAAGCTGCACTGGTCATTAAGAGAATAATATATTAAATGGTCTGACTTGTGATAAATAGAAATCTTACTAGAGATTTTAGGATTCTAGGATAACAGAGAGCCTAAAAAAAGAATCTTTTGCACATTAAGTATTACTCAAGCGATGTTTCATCTCTCAACTAATCATAGAAAAATTTCTCATTGGGGCCTATTTCTCGGGAGCACCCTTAAAACCAGAGCCTTAAAAAGAGCAGTGCCCTCTTAGAAAAAAATATGGGTTCTAAAAAAATTGAAATTACTTTGCATTAAGTTTATTTTTGTTCATTCATGGAGCAAAATACTAACAACGACAAGTAGATTCCAAATATAAAATCAAACTAGCTGTAAATATTCAAGAGACCAAACTTTTCTAATGTATGCTAAATCTTGACACCATTCTTTCTTAGGAAGTCTAGTTTAGTAGAGATTTTGATTCTAATTTTCGTTTGACGCTGAATTTCATATTTGAACTTAATTGTCCACAATCAAACTAGCCAATAGCATTATTCAAAGAATGACCTCGATAGACAGAAAGAGCATTTCTATTGTCTTAAATAAAAAACAACAACCTTCCTATTTTTGGTGTCCTGAGAAACTTGCTGAGTGATCACTTTAAGTTGCTCGGTAAAATCCTAAAAAAGAATGACATAACAAATCATTATACTTTAGTTGTATTTTGTTTTCATAAACTTACTTCACCGGAGAAAAACTGTCACGTTTTTTAAGAGAGCACTGCTATCATTCAACCATGAGACTCATTTTTAAGTAACTTTATCATCCCTTTCACACGAACAAGCACAAACGTTTTCCAAGGCAGTTTTGAAAACAAAGCCTGGCTTGATGCAGCATTACACATTCCCTAAAGAATATTAGGTAAAATTAATCAACTATACGCTTTGTAACGGTAATAGTGAAATTCAAGAAAAAAAGAGTTCGCGTTTATACTAGCTGCCCTACAGACGATATCTTAGTTAAACAACATATTATTCATTTCATATACTCTCATATTCAAATCATATATCATATACTTCAGCTCAACCAAGAATGATGCAATGTGTATGCATGGAAAGGTCTCGCTTGTACCTTAAGCTGCTTCATTTCTGATTGGTCTTTGTACTTGATCATTTGCTCCTTCGCATCTACCAATATTGCTATTTTGTCTTTCAAAGCTACATTCTCGCTTACCTGTAGGTAGAGACCAATGACTGTTTGTCACGATTGAGATGACACGAGAAGGGCTAATATTTAGCTTCTAAGTTATTAGCTTATGACCACGCCCATACATGTGTACCATGGAATCGTTAGGTTTAGGGTAAAGCGAGAAGCCCATCAATAATATTAATGAATTCGGGATGTCAAGTTTAAGACCTTCAATTTGAAAAAATATGGTGGGGTTGTACCAAAAAAAGATGGAACACGCACATGGGAAAGTAGATACTCTCTTATTTTTGGCAATCTTTTTATGAAAAATATTCATATGCATCCATTGATTGCAAACACAAGAACCAATTAGCATGACAAAATTATCAAAATCTCAATATCTTAAATTTTACTGGGTGAGAAGAAGTTAAACAACATCTTTATTCAGTCAAAGGAAAATGTGTTATATCGAACAACCTTTTCAGATATATAATATGCAATGAATGATATATTATTTGTTTGCTAGAGTTTCAAATAGTCTTACTGACGTGCAATTAGAACAGATAAACAAAATGATTCAATAGATTTGTGCGTCAAGCATACAAACAAGAGAGGTAAGAACCTTCCCGCTTGCAAAGGCACGGAGTAAACGTGAGACAACAACAAATATGAGAAAAGGAAACGAACCGCATTCTGATGCTCTTCTGCAAGCGCTGCATAATTTCCCTTGAGGTTGATGTATTCTTCACTGAGGTCTTGGTGTTCCTGCTTGAAATGCACCGCTCTCTCTTTTTGGTCTTGGTGACTCCTCTTCTCTAATGCCAGGCTTCTTTCCAGGTCAGAAGCCTTACCCTCGATGGCTAAGTTCTGTGGAACAAAAGTGCCGAAAAATAACCATTTGATGACGCTTTATTCCTGAAGTGCTAATCTTTAGATTAATTCAAAAAATAAAACCTAGCTGATACAAGCGTTTGGTACAACAATGCAGGGATTCGTATAATCTTGGCTTGAAAAGGGTCAAGTTATGAATATTATGAGCTAGACAGAAGATCTAAGACTGGAACAAAAATAAATGCCAACTATACATTTAATTGCTTATTCTTATTCGCAGTTATCTGCATTTGTGTTTTGACATATGATACTTCAGCTAAAAAATCATCTCTGTTGGCAAGAAGTGTAGAACACCACTTAATAAAATACCTGAAGGAACATACCGGCTGTAGTTAGAAATGCATAGTATTTTGATACGTAATCATACCTGTTGCCTAAGATCGAATATTTGTTTTTCTGCTTCTTGTTTTATGGCGTTATTCAAGAGCTGAAGGTCAACGATTTCTTTTGACATCTACAATAAAGACGACTTTTTACACTTGTGCTTTACTTCGCTCATCTTGCTTACAATGAAAATAAAAAGGACTTTGCTAAAAAAACTCTATCACAATGAAATGGCAACAGAACGTAGTAAAAAAGCATACCATACAATCTTTGAAAAACGTCACACGGTGCTTAGGCTAATTGCAATTAGAATATGCCGGGAAGCGAATATTAACGTGGAGCTGCATTTTGAAATTGACCTGTCTTACGATTTATCGCCAAAAAAGTTAAATAGCTCTTTAAACCTTGAGCTTTTCCTGCTCTGAAGAGACCATGCGCGATGAAATCTCGGTTCTTGATGACGTCAATTCAGCATACTTCCTGTTAGCACTCACTAAGCGATTTTCCGCATCTGCTTTTTGCGCTATCCACTCATCCTGCAAAGGAAGTGTTCTTAAAAGCATACAATTGTCAGATTTTTAGAAGTCCTAATTATTATGAAACTACAATATCCTATTCTTAAATAACATTGTAGATTTGTTAAAAATCATTGTCAAAGATAATTTGTTTGATTCAAGAAAGCAGTATTTCAGTTTAATGACTACTGTCTATCTTGAATGCATTTCAATAAAACTGCACTTAAAGCAAACAAATTTATTTCAATACACGTTCAAGAAACCACCGAAAAAGACATTTCTAAGCAATTTACATTCATTTTCACTTCAAAAGTTGAATGCAAATCACGTTCTTGTTTGGACCGACTTTTAATGCACTCTTTCATATTATTGCAGAGAATTTGGGCTAACAGAAGTTATTGAGATGCCATACCAACTGCAAGTAAGGACAAAATATGCTGATAGTTATATTGTACTTGTTGCTTACACTGACACCCATTTTTAGTAGGTTTGATATTTACACTGATTGCGGGTTTTCATCTCAGTTTGACAAGAAAGAAGCCCTACCTTTTCATCTGTCATCTCTTGCATTTTGCTTTCAAGATTCAACACTTTGCTTTTAAGCTCAGCAATATAAGCCTCATCCTTCTTTCTATCCTCATGAAATCTTGTCTGCATTCTTTTCAATAGCCATCTGTATCTTCGCATAGTATTCTATGAAATAAAGACTGCCATTATGAAATGTCACAATATCACTGAAACAACATCATTGTAGTTCTAATGATATACTATATGACAAAGACAAGGTCTACAGAACAGTTTCAAAAATGACGTAATCTAGATCCTAGGCACGGATACAATAGTTTCCGAAAGCATCATTGTTGGATGTCAATGGAAAAAGTTTCAAACTTGAGGCTACTAGACTTTCTGGGAACAGAAAAAGTTTGTTCAAGCAGGTTACAATCAATGGCATACAAAACCTGACTTGTCACAAATTTGGAGGCTTCATTCTATGAGACCCCTTTCATTCCACAGCTTGGTACTTCTTGAAATGTCCAAAATTTGCACATACCTTGAAATTTAGTGTGTTTTGAACAGGATAGTTGTATATATTTCTCAAGCGTAGACCATATCTGGTAATGATTGGTGAAGCTGGAGTTTTGAATGGCTTGAATGTCATCAAGCAGCTAGTCATACAGTTGCCACCAAGTACATCAGAAAAGAGTGTTGTCAAAACTGTGTTTCTAAAATGAGTAAATCTAATACAGGAAACATTCTGCCGAAGGTGCGAGAATGCTAATATGATGATACATGTTAAAAGGACAAATTAGAGTCGTACAAAAGCAAAACTCTGTATGCTGTTTTACTGTGCATTTAGATATAATAATAAACACCAGTAAACTTGGCATGCACCAAGTCATCATTTATATTTTTGCAGGGTAATGCCTCAGTTTATCTGGGAGAACTAGATATGAGTGTGCTATAGCTTTGCAGAAGAGCATTGCTACTATAATAATGCTGTTCTTTGAAATCAGTGTGAATTTTATGAATCATTACAGAACGTATCATTACAAAAAATAAATTCTGAATTTAAGCAAAAGCAGAAAAAGAAAGAATTAACAATAACTATTTGGGATAATAACAATAACAATAATTTTAATCAAAGATTTTGATGACCACTCAATAATTGTGAGCTTTTGAGTTCTGTTACTATCATTTCTTCTAAAATATTTTTTGTAGTAATCAATACAATGATTTTGTTTTCTTCAAATTCCATTCTAGAAAGTGTCATTTGACTACCTGTAGTTTGGAACATGGTAGCTAGCATCTTTATCAGCAAGGTGCATTATAATGCTCCCAAATGCATGAACATCTAAGGATGACGAATTGGGCCTAGCATTCTTATCAGGGGGTGTACTCATCAACTTCTCAATGCCAGGCAACTTGAAAATCCTGAGCCATGAAGTCAGTTCAACATTCTTTGTAGACTGCATCTGAAATTGACAAGAATAGACCATATGTACCTTAAGTGACTCTGCCCTGCTGATGAAAAATAAAATATATTTAGTATAGGTCTCTAAATATCCAAATGAGAATACCCACAATGACATTCAGGACAAAAGAATACAATATATTCCAATGTAAAAAAACTATAGTAAACAATATGATAATATCAATAGTGTGAAGTTATTGATAGGGACTATGCTTAAAAAGAACACATTTACATAGGACAACCCTTTTGTGGTAGTACCTACAACATAAGCTGTATAGTTGAGATATGCTCAAATCAAGTATCAAATAAACCTTGAAAAACATTGCATTGACAAAGTCCAGTAAAACCTTTAGAGTCAAGCTTCAAAAAAGTTCTTCAAATAGATAATATATTTTACTAGGTAATTAAGAGCCTATTAAAGCCCAGAACACTCTTGTTTATCTGTTAATGCCAAGCAATTACATAACATTTGTTTTCAACATTGTGAAAAGTCACCTGAAACTGGATCATTAGGGTGGAACCATTACTGCTGGATACATTTTCTTGATTTGATGTATCAACTTTCTCTAGAGCTGTCTCTATTAGGGTTGAACAGTCCTTTGTGCCAATCACCTCTAGTTCTATCACATTACTCAGCTGTAATCCTTCAAGCTCATTTTCAATGAATCCTATGGGCTCTAGAATAGAATTTAGAAGGGACAAGTGCTAAAGAATACTAAGAGATGCCAAGGAGGAAGGAAATCAAAGGTAAATGGTTCCCTGCAAGATTTAGCAATTGAATTGTCAAAATGTCCTGGGTGAATCAGCAATGCAAATGGAATGAGAAAAGATCACTTAAAAGTCATTGCAGAAAAACAGGCCATCTTTCATTTGTCAATAAATGATATATGAATGATTAAGTCATAGCATCATGTTTTCGTTGAGTTAAATGATATAAACATGCACCATTTCAAGGTGTCTCTACTTAATTTATATATCACTTACTCTTAACATTTTGAGAAAGAAGCGTTTTAAAGACACATCCCTCAAAGAAAAGCAAATACCTTTTATATTTCTTGTGGTAATAAAGTACATACACCTTGAAAAAGTGTGACTTTTTTATATCATCTAGCAACGCACCCCGTTGTTATCATTTGCTAGAACTGATAGATGCTGCATTCCTTGATGATTTTGTTGGCTTAAAATTCTTACCTGATAATCCTCGGGGCCTTAGTAAATCCTCCAACTGGCTTCCTTTCACTTCAATGACACTTAGCTTTAGAACGCAATTTTTGCTGCTATCACTACCAATACTATCAACTGGTCTCTTAAATAGATCATGAACCAGAGGTGCTAGAATCCCAGAACTATTTTTGCTAGATTTGAATATGTTCCCGACTTCTCCGCCAAAAATCGTTGGTAGCTGCCCAGAGTTGCTTTCTCCCAGGACAATAATTGCTGCATTTACACCACTGAAAAAGGGCTTAACAAGATGTGACACGCAGTTTGTGTAAACCTCCTCACTCTTCTTCGTGCTATCAAAAACATGGTCAAAGCCTTCGATGTTCTCATCATAATTTTGCAATGGCAGCTTTAGTTTGTCACCTGATTCGCCTTTCAAATTTTGTCGAACACGTGCAGATACCTGTATCCTTGACATTTCTGTATTTATGGCATTACATGTAAACCGCTAATGCAATACAACCCTTGTTTTTAAATATAAATCAAATCTAATTCATCAAGTGATAGTATTGTTTTGGTAGGCCAACGTTTTCAGAACGAGGCTCGTCATTGATCCCAAGATGACTTTTCGCTGTTGCCATAACAACGTATGATCTTAGTTTTGATTTAGTGTTTTGAGCCCGTATTTCTTTTCAAACAAGGTTTGATGTTGCGCAACCCAGTTTCTCAGTCCCTTTAGAGATTCCAGTATTCGACCCTCTTACCATGTTTTAAACTTTGATCCCTATTTTCAACCATTTTATCTACATGGGCCAGCGGAGCTTTTTCGGATGACTTCTCTTTCATTTCTCTTTTTCTCTTTCAACGATCAATGTACCATATCACCAAAATACAAGCGATGACAGTTGTTTAAGGAATTCACTCATTCTTTCTTTCTATTAATTCTATTAGCTCCTTTTCAACTACACTACCGTTCAAAAAGTCTTGGGACGATTCGAAGTTTCGAAAGACGCTTATGATAAAAGCTTTAAAAAACATGCATTTGATCCTCTCTTATTAAGTACGACAACCGGGTATTTCCATAAAACTTTCATAGGATGTTGTTCATGTTTCGAAGTATTTCCATGTCGCCACATTATTCGAAAAAGATTAACCGTAAAGTTTTTCTAGGCCAGAAACATGAACATGGAGGTTACCAAACGCCGTGAAATATCACACGAGAAGTGTCTGTAAATTATCTTTTATACAAATAATGGTAAAAGCTACCAAGAAACTGCAACAGTTGTGGGCTGCTCAAAGAATGTAGCTTTCGCTGTATGCATAAATTTCCTTAAATTTAGAACTGTGAACAATTTGCCAGACCGAAGAAGTTCTAGACGCCAAGACATGAAAGGTCTTTATTAAGAGATCAAAAGCAGGATACATCTCGATTAATTTGCTAGAAGGTCAAAGCGCAGAGGTTTCAAATTCTGATTATTAATTGTAATGAATAAAGAGAGCTGAAATTTTGCAACTTTTTGATGCTTTTATCGCGCAATTTAGACCATTTTAGAGGATAATTGGAGTGTTTCAAAAGATACATTTTTTGATCGCCTTAAATTTTTTTCATTCGCCAGTAGATTCGAAACTTCGAATTGTCTCAAGACCTTTTGAACGGTAGTGCATTTTACCAAAAACTCAAACAGACAGAACATTTACATACATAGAGAAGAAGCGAGCTAGTGAATTTCATGCAAGACATCATAGCAAAGTGGCAAAAAAGAATGTTACATAAAGATTGGAAGTAATAGCCAGATATTAGACCAAGTTCCCATTGTTTCAGAGAGGATGCATTTAAAGACCTTGTCTTAGGGAAACGTTTATGAACTTTGCAAAACGTTTTTAAAATATAAGGAATAAAAAGCTAAAATATTTTCTGATTTGCTTGACAGAAAACAAAAAAGGTTGCCCTTGATCAGAAAAATTGAGAGCGGGAGGAAAGTCTTGCCTGTTACTGCCATATTTGGGGAAGGTTTATTATTGATTTTTATCATAGGCAATGAGCTGTTAAAGTGTTATATTATTAAAGCTGTAAAATATTTATATGTCCATTGAAATTGTGCTTTAGAGCTAAGAATTTTCAGCAAAAAAACTTACGTAGATTAATAATATTACATAGACACACATACATACAACTTACATAGACACACATACATAGACTTGTAATACGTAGATTGCGAAAGTTTTTGGCAGGGCTACTAATTTACTTGCCATTGAGAAAGTTAGTTGTCATTTTGGTATGAAGAGCGATTTCAAATATTTTATCAGGCGATGTGACTTGTAAATAAATCTTAATTTGGATTTGAGCTACTTCGTCTACACAACTGAAAGAAATCTTAATTTGGATTTGAGCTACTTCGTCTACACAACTGAAAGAAATCTTAATTTGGATTTGAGCTACTTCGTCTACATCGCTTCGCTACATATCGGCGGATTACAGAGTTTCCATAGCAGTAAATAATGGTGGTGATCGATGCGCTTAAGTATATTGGCAATAACGATAACGTATGCAGAATGGCTAATACAGGGCCGGTGTTGCCGTGTGGATCGGCCCCATAGCATGCTGATATGATCGAGACGAGGTTATCTGGTGCATAAATAACGAGAATCATGGCAAGCATCGTCTTGATAGTTCTCGAGGTGTTTTGCATTCTCGCGTCCCCTTCTGCCTCTCTGCTGCCTGGCCCCTGAAAATGCCTGCTCATCGTTTCGCTTTGAGAGGCGACTCGCTTGCCAATCTGCACGTACAGCGTTAGAGCGACAACGACCACCAATGTGTTGGAGATGATGCTAAAAATAGTTGCGAACCACAGCGAGAGGTCCAAGCTCAATGCTGCCATGATTAAAGAGTAGGCAACTCCAGCCGCAATGATTGCCTTCATCCTAAAGTCGTTCATGTACAGGTTGTAAAGATTGAGCTTGGTAACGCGTAAATACCGGTCAAGAGCAACACCCATCAGCATTGAGAACGAGAAGTATCCGAGAAGCAGGATAAAGAACAGTGTGACCAAATTGAAGGCACGACTTTTTGACCATGCAACATCGAAAAGGGTTATGGCTAGGCACGGGTAGACCACGCTGCCAACAACCAAGGCTGAGATATTCATCAGAAGCATGAACTTGCAAGCGATTGACTTGGTCTGCTTTGTTGCGATGAAGATGTGTGTTGCTGTTGCATTGATGATGACATTGAACACCGCCACTGTTATACTGACGGCTGCGTAGGCTAGCTGGAACCACGCAGGCGCGTGAATTTGAATCAGTTCCAAGCAAGATCTCATGTTGATGAACAACGATGGTCGTAATCAAGAAGATCTCCAAACTGCCTGCTTCCACTCAATCAAATGCACCCTCCCTCTTTGAAAAGATGAAGATCACGAGATTTTGCGGCGTTCCTTTTAACGTTTTGCCCTCTGGTTAATTCGCTTCACACCATAATTGTTAAAGGCAATCTTCCTTGATTTTCCCCCGATTTAGTTGGTATGGACATAAATCGTCAATTAGCATCGAACAATTTTATTGTGGGTTAAGCTATTAATGCCAATAAATACTCTTTGAGGATCAACAAGTCTTCCAGTGGCAGGTGTGCCCAACAGGATATGTTTGTAATTTATGCTTGACTAGTAATTGATTAAATGAATCGTGACAAGAGTTAAGAGATTGGACGCTATTTCATCCATTGCTGTCATTAAGACTAAAGAAAGAGCAAGGCCAGGCTACTTTTATTATGGCATTGTCATTACTCAATTGAATTGAGGATCCAAAAGTTAGCATAGACCATTATTTGAGATCGGGAAGTCACTGGGCACAAATTTCACTTACTTTTGGGTAAAACTTTTAGAAAAGCTTCTGAATTTTTCAATGATTTTGCATAACCAGCAGAATGTTGTACATAGTATATACAAAGTGTATATGGTAAAGAATAACGTCGAGACAAGTCTATATCACATCTATATCAAATCAATGGAAGAGTCATCATTGTAGCGACTGGCAAATGGTTTGCAAAATCGGGACCTATTTCTCTTCATGGAATGTATTTCTTAAAGCAGAAATGACTTCCTTTGGCCCTTTAGAAACATTATTCGATATGAGATTCAATTATTTAGATTTACCTTAAATGATCAGGTTTACCATAAAGGCTAGTAAATAGAATATTGTTGGGTTACTACTTAAAATTGGCACCAAAGAGCATGTAGAGGTATCAAATTCAAATGTTGACAAGCGAGGAAAAGTGAACAACCGACAAGACAAGAAAATGGAGAGTCAATTTGACAATGCTGTCAATGCTTTCAAATTAAGCAATAATTACCAACACAAATACTTTGCTTCATTACTCTGTACAACTACAAAAATTCTATAAATAACTCTAGTGATTGAATTTACACATAAACAACTGAAGACTAGGTTGCCAAAGCACTTCTATCAGCTGATACCAGCCTAAAGGACGTGAGAACTTAAAGGCGTGTGAACGTATCCACTTGTGAACTATGAAAGTGAGCCCCTTCAAGACTAGATGTGCTCTTTAAAATCGTGAATGCTTCGTTTTGAATGCGATAACTTTGCATTTAAGCACATGGGCAAAACCTTTAGGGAACATTAATCGAAATACAATCATGAGCTAATGAATGGGCTAAATGCAATGAGATAATTAGTGGCATCGTTGACTTACGATTTGAAATGCATACCTCTCATGTTCAAGTTTTAACGTCCTTGGTCTAACTACATAATGAAACTTTAATTACTTGTGTTAACAAAAGACTGTAATCTTGTTACACAGATCTGTAAATTTTATCAAATAATATTTGCAACACGACGTTCATCTACAATGCAAGTCATGCTACAAGTAACTTTTCAAGGGAGCATGTTACCTACTTCCCTTGTGAAACTTTGACATTAATTTCTCTTCTGAACAGTAAAACAGCAACACCTCAAAAGCAACTGCAAGCTTTAAGGATTCACCAAAGGCATAAAGTTATAAAACTGCCAGCGCAGTGTGAAGGATATCATCTTATTTTGACATGGCAATATCCTGCTCCACCGGCAGCTAATGTTCATTACAGAAGATGAAAGGGTTACTGCTTCCCAGGCCTCGCATGAGTACACGACCCTTTCTATACGAGGTTTAGGAATCATATCACAGTAACGACATCTCCATACTGGCTAGTCTTACCTCCTTTTCATACCTAAATATGTTGCCCGTTCAAGCTGAATTCCTTCAATGTTATACTTCTTGGAAAAGACATTGCGTAATCAAAATTTTATAGATTATTTATAAAGTTTCAGTTTGCGTAACGAAATGCTCTGCTCTTCAAGGCACTTGTAGGGTCTCACTGAGCTCTGGATGACATGATATAGAAATTGCTCACAATATTGGGTGATTCTTCCAGTCAGAATCTAAAGAGCATAGTGATCATGTAATACTGTGTTTATCTGAATGGAAGGTCGTCAGATCACCGCTTGAAGTGTATCTCGAATAGCAGAAATTAAGATGGAACAATCTATTTGAATAATATTATTTAAATATTACCTCTTTTAAGAAAAATCTTTGAACTAGAAGATAATTTCCTCCTGCAACATCCATCCTTTCAATATTAATCTAGCAAATTTAGTGATAATTTTCCACAATTCTTCCTTGGCTTACTCGCGTCATAATTTAAGTATCTCAATTTTCATCTGTTTGCATCTGCATCTTTTACACCAACACAAAAATCTCTTGAGCGCCAAAATATCAGGAAGTCTCTTACTGGCTGCTACTATCCTTTTGCCATATGTGGTAATTGGAGGCTTGAGTCTCAATTGTGCCACGCAGGTCCGTCCCGGACCATTTTTCAGGACAGATGACCAGCCATTTCCCATTGCCACTGCCCGTCCTTGTTACCATCAGGTGCACTGCAGGACATGGTGCCCGGCGGATGCATCTTTATTCAAGTCCACTGGGCTATCACCAACCCTCACGTCACGTATGCATCCTTCCAGGCCGTGAAGGTGGCGTGACCCAGTCGTAGTGAAAATATTCTCTGCGCCACCTTTAAAATTCACAGAGAATTAAGTTAAAGTTTTACAAAAACAATATTTGGAAATAAGGTCACTTCTGTCGCAGCTGATGTAAAAAAATGCATGTCTGAGGGCAATTCTGAGAGCGAAAGATGGTGATCCTGTGCAATGTAATCCGTGCTTAACCCCCATTTGCAATTTACATTACAAGCATGAATACTCACCTAGATACAAATCTCCGTCTGAATTCAGCATGATGTAATTTCCTTGAGCTTCGGCTTCAACTATGACTGTTTCATCAATTCTCATTTCTCCTTTCCCATTATTTCTAAAAGAATGAATTTGTGCAAAATAAGCTCATAGTTATAATTTCGCGTAGAACTAGACAGTAACTGTTAAGGAATTTTATCGACCATTGTGATTGAATGAAAGTTTGAGTTGGGCTATGGAATAGAATGAGCGGGTCCATGTATTCTTGTTGACTCAAATACAATGGCAGAAATGTGATGGTAGAACGTTGGGATGAATCACATTCATCATATTGATATATTTAATATTAAATAATGGCAGTGAGGATTTTATTGTAAAGAAATAGCACTCTTCACAATTACTTATCAAAGTGACGTCACTTTCTTGAAGGTGCTTCCTTTTGCCAAAGTGACCAGCATAAGCAGCTTTCCACCTGACAAACATTATTTTATCTTTGCATATTCCCCACTACCGCTGGAGACATACCTTTCATTTCTTCCTCTCCAGCTTGCCTATTTATTTTCAGATTTACATGGCTTTGTAAATAGATATACAGAAATGAGGCCTTGAGACACAGCATGTGCTAATGATGAAATATTCCTTTTGACTGGAAGGTGAAAAGGGAAAGGCGATTTACCTCAATAGCCAGACACGATGCCACTCTCCGTCGTCAAATCGCATGGTGGACCTCAGAATGACGTCACCACCTCCGAGGTTATACCTATCCGAAAAACGTAGGTTGTTATCTGTTAAGTAAGAATATTACTGTAGTCTTGACGGATACTTCAAATTAAAGCTTTACTTCTTCTTTTCCCTATGGTACCAGCAGAATGTAGGCAACAGTATCCAATTTGTTTACAGAGTCATGGTGACGCAATCAATATAGTTTCTTGTCACACACAAGTTCATTCTACCCCATTTTCATTGTCTTAGTCTGAAAATATGGAAAAATATCACTGGTGCTTGGAGAGAAATTGGATATAAATAAAGTCTTGCATTTGAGGAAAAATGAAATTAAATGACGAAGCTTTGGCAATCCGAAGCTCTATCTAGCAACTTTGCAACTCAAAACAAGCATTGTATATGCAATACAGCCAAAGTAACATCAAACCTGCAAACGAGGTTTCCTCCAAGAAGAGATAGCGATATGAAGTCACCCTGCATCATTCCATGTCGCTGCAAAGAAAGATGGCATTCCATGCTTTCAAAAATTCCTCAAATCAGTACATTAGCCATTCATTTTTAAACAACGCAACAATATTCAATTTAAAAAATAACTTCCCAAAATACACCATCTAAAATCATAATCTTCTGTTGCTTGCTGTACATAGAGATACGTTTCTTACCAGTCGTCATAAAAAAAGGATCTGGACGTTTTGTGAGGGGATATCAAACTTTCGTCAAACTGTTTCCTACCACCAAATAATTTCAAACATTTGCCTCTGATTTAGTCATCAAGGCTAAAGAAAATGATTCTGAAATCGCTCTGTTAAAAAGCCACTACGAATCTGCAGTGATATATTCTCCCTTATGATTTTAAACGAATTATTTGGGAGAATATCAAAGAAGTTGCATCCTCTTCTGAAAAAAACATCTCTGCCAGTAACTTTTGCCAGTATTGAAATTCAAATTACCGTCTTAATTGAAATCCGTTGTGTTGCAAAAAAGTACTGAGAAAATCGGAACAAAAATATTCCACAAAAATCATACAAGCTATTGTTTAATTTTCCATTTCAAAATCCAATAGCCGCAATATGCTTTTATAAGTAAGAGGGGTACGGGAAGGTCAAGCTCTCTCCCCTATTATGTTCAGTAAAGGTAAATCACTATTTTTCCGTGTATGAAAAAAAATCTTTAAGATAGGTTCAACTTTGATCGCTTTAGGCAGTTGGTCTAAGGCCTTTGAAATCGATTTTCATTTTTAAACATCTCTGAATTCTACCATAACGTAAATATTAGAGCTACATGATAACTAAGTACTGCAGAATGCTACAACTGTCAATTTTGCTAATGATACGACGCAACAAATGCTGGCTTTCTAGCAAGTCCCCCGTTTTTCATGATTCTTCATTCGTCAGCTTCTTCGATTACACTGTTTGGGAAACTTGAAAACAACTCTTCCTTTGATAATGAGCAGTCCTTTTCTTGTCACTACGGATCACACATCATCTCCGCTGCAGTTTTTCTACAGACCCCTCTGCAGGGTTATCATTCGAGATGGAAGAAAGCTTAATGCAAAGAGCCCATATCAGCGAGCAATTGAATCAATAGCATCAGAGGTGTAGTGATTCCGAGGGCCTATCTTGCCAGTGCCATGTTCACTTGTTCGTGGCACTCAGTTGAGGTTCGGCGATGAACCATTGGCCGGGTTGGTTCCAATCGCATCCATGCTGATATCCACGTGCTCCTCCCGCTTGCACAGGAGGCTCTTCACATATTTACGCGTGACCGAGTTGCCGTAACAGTAAATCGCAGCGTTGATCCCGGCATTCGAAAATATGAAGATGTACGACAATAGCTCCAACAAGTCGAGCACGATACCCGGCTTCGCATTGACATAGAAGCGATAGTACGTCCAAACGACCGAAACGACGTTATACGGCGCGTATAGGACAAGCAACGTACCCAGCAGAATACGAACCGTCTTGGTGCTTCGCAGCAACTTCATGTGCTTCATTTCTCGGCTGTTTACGTCACTCGAATTCTGGTTGATGTTCCCAGAGTGTCTGTTCAAGCGCTTGGCAACCAGCGTGTATATGATTAGCACCACAGACAGACTCGAAAGGTTCGATGCATTCATTACCACTTTCAAATAGAACGACGAAGCGTAAATCGTCGAAATAACGGATATAGCAACGGAGAACAATGAGCTGGCAGCCACAACGACCTTCATTCTCTTCAGATTCATGTAGGCGCTGTATCGATTGAGTTTCGTAACGCGAATGTATCGGTCTATAGCCACACCCATTAGCAAGAAGAAGGACAAGTAAGCAAACAACAGCGTAATAAACTGGGTTACGAGCTCGAAACTGCAGTTACGATGGTGCTCAGTCGTAATGAAATACACGACTGAAATGCAAGGATACACGATAATACCAGTGCAAATGTCCGAAATGTTCATTAGGAGAATCAGCCGGTTGGTTATTGACTTTGTCTGTTTGGTTTTCAAGAGAGCATGAATAAGCGTTGCATTGGCAGCCACTGTGTAGATTGATAGAATTGCCATTATAAGGGCAAAAGCAATTCTGCAAGCCTCTGGCATCGGCAGCGGAAACAGCGAAGGGCAGTCGTCCATCCTAGGGACCAGTCAGGTGGTCCAAATGACGCTGTCCAGAAATCCAAAGCAAGAAAAGTGCTCCAATGAATGCGTCAGGGAATTTAGAAATATTGAGTACTTTTACGTGATTTCATCACATAAACAAGAAAGTTAAAGTAATTTCGCAGCCTTGTGAAATCAGTCCTGGCAAAACCAGCGGTCAGATTCGTCCTCCTCTGGTTACCACTATGTGCCACAAGGGTACCACGTAACGGCGTTTCACCATTTAAATCTGATCGACAACCAATTTGTTTCTGATTATCATACAATCCCTGTGTGAATTTGATTCTTAACTTCTTCTTCTTTCCAAAAATATCAGCAGATAAAACATCGATCTCTCGTCGTGTTCAAATGGTGTTTTAAGGTTGATGCCCAGCTTTTAACTACTTAGATGTTGAATTCAACCAACCAAGTTGTTAGAAACTAATCCTATTTGAACATTAGTATTACAAAGAAATTCTTTTATCATCTAATGAACTCAAATGAATTCAACTTCCATGGACAGATGTCATCTTAGTTAGGTCATGAGATTACATGTCTTCTTTGTTTCTTGAAAAGCTCTGTCCAACGAGCTTTCCCATTCCAGGTGATGTCTCAATCCCTTTCAATTTCAGCGAATATCTGCATCAATCTTTAAGCTGACTGGCCACTCTCTGTCCACCATGTCTTGTACAATTCGCAAACCAATCTGTAAACTCCAGCCAAGTCGGTAGCGCAATGCGTTCAATGGAGAGGTATACTAAGCTTTGCAATGAAAAATCTGCTAAGCTGATGAATGATTGTAGTTCATCCAAGTGCTTTGATTAACCAAACTGCTCTGATTTGATGCAGACACCTTCGATTGCAAATGTTCCTTTCTATTGTCATGATTCTATTGCAATGATTGTCGATCGATCGCCTATGCAAGGACACCAATGCTGGATATCTAAAAAGCTGCAACCTTACTCATGTGACCTGCTCCCAACCTGGCTCCCTTATATTGATAATTTATACACGAAAAGCCTTTAAAAACCACTTTCTCCAACCACCAGCTTTAGGGCTAATCTTTTGATGTAAAATGGCTTTTTATTGAACAACGTTCTCGGCTAACAAACAGCTGCTCATAGGCGGCTGTTATCAGAACATTTCGAGCGACTGTTGAAGTGATCCTACATCCTTCAAATAGATTGGGAGATCAAGCACCTTTTACAAAACAAAATCAGGGTTTTCAGGGACCCTTTAAGACCACTCCACGTTTCCAATATAGCAAAAGCCGCCACAAAATTGCAGAAAGTAAGTTTTAAAACTAATACACAGCTGCAAGGGAAGATTCTACGTAATTTGACAGGAAAGAAATCGGCAACTTTCATCCAGTGATGAGCTGGAGATAACGTGACAGATTAGTTTATACGCTTATGTCAGATATGAAAAATTTTTAATTAAGTCGTCGGTGTATTAGAGGGAGTGATGTCTGGGAAATAGGACATTGTCAAAAACTAGACGAAAGTTAAGGGTTCCATTCAGTACAAGAAACACAGGAAAAATCAATCAAATTGTGTAATCAGCTTTGAAACCTGGATGTAATGGATGTTGAAAACAAACAGCTAGAAGACTTTTGCTGAACCCGTTGCATGACGACGCTCAAAACAACAGTACACACAGCGACAGTAAAGAAATTCTGACTAGGAATTTGTATCTCTAATGATTATCAAAATGTAATGCTCGATTCCTAGACTGATACGGGGACACGGAAATCTTTCCTGCTTCGCCATATACCGGACCCAAAATCACTGTTTTGATTCGATGGCAATAATAAAAACATACGTTCAGACATAATAAACGCTTTCAGACAATCAATAAGGAAGTCATGCTTAACTTTTTAAAAATAATCATAAGTACATCACAAACCAACAAATAAACAACTGTATGTAGGTGTCTAATGCTGAATAGAGCTGTGCCTTCTGTACATAAGACGAGACATTGGACAAAACATAAGACAAAACATAAGACAAAACATTGAACAAAACATGAGACAAAACATTGGACAAAACATGAGCAGAAAAAATTAGTTGCATTTTCTTCCTTGTATTAATAACTCAGCGGTTGTTACTCTCAATCGTGGAAAACATCAAACGACAATTTCTTTAATTCTAGCTCATAACAAAACTTCGATCCACAATAAAATTTCAAATGTTTCCACTTCACCTGCTTTGCGCAGAACCAATTTTAAAAGGCCACCGTTAACTTAGCTTCACGCTGTCTTTCTTGCCACTGTACGCTCAATTGGAATTTATTTTCAAAACGTGCATTTTACATATGAAAGCTTAGCTTCTTATGGTTGTTAAACTGCTTTTGGTTGTTAAACAGTCATGGGCATGTCCAAATAGCCACAAACAAGATAGTTTCAAAATTAGTGGTCTGGAAGGGCACCATTCACAATATGAAGGGCTTACGATTCCATTAAATTTATGTTCGCTTTGAAATCGGATAAAAACATAATTTCACGTTGAGCATGTGTTAGAGGTTATTTTTACAATGATTTAAATAAAATAAACTAATTTCGACAATCCTCTTTTTGTTGAAAATTTGCATGCAGCTGGCCCAATTAATCGTTAGAGTGAAAATTATTTAGACTCATAATTTAATGTTGGAGTTACGGTTTACATTTGTATTCAAGACACCATAGAGCGGAGATTACATACCGATGGTTTGAAAAGTTTTAAAGGCCGTCATGGGAGGATCTAAACTAAAGAATCATGTGGAGGGATTATTGTTTGAGAGCGAGGTCCGCCTCCTTTATACGATCAGCATATCTACGATGTGGCTTGTGCGTCGACAACACAAATTCAAGGTGTCCCTGCTTACGGACATCATACCATGGCGAAACTATAGAATTTGATGTTTGAGTTTGATGGTACGGTGTCAGAATACTACAGAGTACCTTCCTGACTGTCCTGGTATTGGCAGAAGCCTATGTTTCATTGGACGGGTTCATATAATTTATGAAAGGCAAACTAATTTTGTAGAATCACGATTCTACAGTTTTGCCTTAACATTACATATGCCAAAGCAGAATCTTTAGCCATCAGACTCTATTAACACACCTGGCCTTTCCATAAGATCAGCCCATTTGAAACATTGGACTTGAACTCCAGTGAGAAGGACGACTTTGGCAGCGACATGCTAGAAGAAAAAGCGAATCCTCTTCAGCAGTTATCTTGACTTTGAGGAAGAATATTTCGTTCGTTTGAGATGTGAATGCGAATTCACAAATTTTGGGTACAGGATAGTACAAAAAGGGAGTGCTATCAAAACAGTGACAAAAATAACTGGAGTTCGAATGCGGCATTGTAAATACTGCAAGCAATATTGGCAGCCAACGTGCAGTTCAAAAGGGACTGATAGCGATCTCTGATGACTTTTAAAACTAAAGACACATTGCTAATGGGAGTATAAAGTTTAAGGCATGTGGAAATTCATGAATAACTTCCCACCTCGGTGCGTGACATCTCAAGGATTTGGTTCTATAAATCTATTACCAGCATCAACAGAAACTTTAGGCTGCATTTATTTGGTAGTCGAAACAAAAAATTTGTACATAATCGGGCGTATAATCATTTGCTTAATGCCTTTGTTATATAAACTAAGAATAGGATGTCAGGCTTACTTCAAAAAATTTGTTGTAAATCCTAAGATAGCTTTAATGGCTGCAAATTGTACTTAACGTCTAATCAATAATAGAAATTGAAATCATATTTGCAAAATCCAGTTTTAATTAAAGTTGAGTCAATTATTCAAGTCAATTATTCATTTATCAAGTCATGCAGGCCAAGCTTAATTGGATATCTACACGCGTTCCCAGTCTTTTTTTAGTGTTATCAGATCAACACACTCGCGTCGAGTCATCTCCAGTCTTATCAGATTAAAACAAGCGTTTTCGAGTTTTATCCAATCCAAAATGCTTTCTCTTCTACGTTGTAAATTCTTCACTAGTTAGTAGACAGTAGGTTAGAAAGCTGTTTAGAGCTAGCACAAAATCTTTGACAATATTTCCTCTTGCAGGCTAGAGACAACTCTACACGCTTCCAATACACATTTGACATGCAAGCAATCATTGCAGCTTGATTGGGCGTATTTGAAACCTGGATATATTGACTTTAAAGGTATGTGTAATACTACAGATTTGGAAAAAAGCTACTCGAGTATCTTCTATTATCTAAATAGCTGTTAGTGGACCTCTGTTTGGATTTATCAGGGAATTAATCTGATTTGAGAAACAGCGCTGAGCTGTTATCGACTGCAGATGAAAGGGCATATCAATTAAATCTTCGGTTCAAAAAGAAGAAAGAAGGAATAATACTCACTTCTTAAAAAAACCCCTCTCTTGAAACTTCAAAAAGCTGTGGCCATTGAACTTAGGAACTCTGATATTGTCTTCTACAAGGAAGAATGCAAAAGTGAGATTAACATAATGTGAGATATAGCAGCAATGGGATGTCATTTTCTGTCAGCATGTAGATTCATAATACGGTTTCAGGCAGGTCTTGTGGTTTCAAATGGTTGGTAAAAGTTGGGGGATTCAATGCAATAAATTCTTGCGTATTTAGGGGTTTTCTATTTTCCGTTTTGTCGCTATTTTGGAATTACTATAGCTAAAACTCGACGATACATCTTGTTGACTGAAAGGTTATTGAACATTCTGGCTTTGCGGCTATACAGTCATGCTACAGCTGCAGCCAATCACATTCTAGCTACTAACATCACTGACAACATCCATGAATTATTGCATGAAAAGAGCTGAAAGTCAGTAGACAATACTTACCTCTCTCACACGACCTTCCACTGTAGCCTAAATAGCAATGGCAAAATGATTGACCCTTGTGCGATTCACACTTTCCATGCCCGGAGCAGCTATTTGTCAAACAATCGTGAGTCCGGCAATTAGCAACATCACTGCCTTCTACTGCTGCTCCCCAGGGCAATAGATGGTTGTTTACTTTGATCTAGGAATAGCGCAAGAATTATAAAAATTTGTGTTTCAAAAATCTCTTCTCAAAAAATTTCATAAATTAGAGAAAAAGTAGCAGGCTATGTCCATAATGAGCACGCCATGTGATAAAAACTGCTATTGCGTTAAAAGCATTTAATGCATATGTTTTCACGAGCCAAGAGAACGCCAAATAGCACGTAATTGCGCTCCAGTCTTGCTTCATTGAGCCCCCTTTTGCTCTAAGTGGCGCTGAAATCACGTGTCCCTGAAACACTATTTTTATTGACCCTCTGATATTTTGTCATCAGTTATATGGAGCTGTTGAATAGTGTGTTAGAACCTTTTTAATGCGGAATAACTGGATCAGTTGTTGCTTAATCCAGATATCTGAGTGCATTCAGTGACTACTTATTCATGCACAATGTATGAATTCACTAGCAAAATAAACTGCACCTTTTCAATGCACCCTTTGAAGTGGGTGTGTGCACTAGCCGTTATTGGAATGCTTGAAAAGTCGTCTGCTCCGCCAATAAACAAGGGTTCTCTTAATTTCAGCATTTTGAATGGGCCTTTTGATTCACCAGTCACGGGGGCATCGTTGTCTATTGTAAGGTTGGCAGCCTTTCCTCTCCTCGTCACTTTTATGTGGTACCACTTGTGCATCACAAGTTGCCTTTGACTCCTTGAATAGAATAGTTCTTATATGTATACTATAGAGAACACCAGGCTTCGTTAAATGTGTTTCAGTAACAAATGATATGAGCTGTTAGCCCTTCAATATCATAAACATAAATGCACGAAAAGGCAGTAAAAGAAACATGAAAATCATCTTGGGAGAGAGAGGGATCTATGTTTAAACAGTAGCGTGAAAATCCGGCACGTTTAGCTATTCTTCATTTTATATGTTTGATCGAAAAAATGTCCTGAAATCTCTATCGTATTAGCCTGCTTGGGCTCCACTATATTGAGTTTCAAAAAGAGATATGTATTGGTCTACACTTCACACATCGAAATGGCTTATGTCTTCTGATCAAACATCTTCCATTACACTGCAACTATTCAAGAATAATCAAGGAAAGATTTATTTGTGTAGGAGATTTAAGAACCTTTTAAGAACCTTAGGGCGGCCTACATGTGCCAGAGTATATCATCAAGTGGATTCTAATTCCAGCACACCACCGACTACAACAAGATGCTGCGATCAATCTCTAATATCCTAATCACACACTGTCATAACGCTTAAAGCTTTCCCTAACAAGAGCATTTCTTGCTGTGCGAACTAGCTCAGCTATCACAGTGTATGATAAACAGACTTTTCACAGCGCGTCAACAATACACGTTTCTGGCCTGCTTTCTACCAATGTACTACAACATAGCCAAACCACGTACAGTAAGATCGCCTCTCCAGTACCGCAGTCAAATCGCAGCTCCACTGATCCATTTCTCATAGCCAACAGCACGAAGTCACCATGCCCATCACGCTTGTCTCCGTTGTATAATATGAGGCCATCTTTCGACTTCGGTTTGATAACCATCTCGAGATCAAGCTGAGACCAAACAGTGGACTTCAAGCCGTTAAACTGTAGAAATCCGGAGCCACTGAATTCAGGGATTGTTATATTGGTAGCTGCGTGCGGCGAATGTGAAAAAAGCAATTAATATGTGAAACGACAAGAACCTCATACATAGATTTGAAGACTTTGAATCACACTTTACATGACAGGTTTATACATAAGATAATGTACTGATGTAAAGCCATACATCCGACATTTTAATGCATCAAATGAAAAAGAAACTCATCGATAACTTTCCATAATGACAATAATGTATGAATTTCAAACTATTGCTTTTAAACCAAATAGACTACAAAGTAGATTAAAAATGCTTCTTTAAAACATATCCATTATATTTGACTTTTTATTTAAAAAAAATCACCAAGAATATAACATTTAACTCCTTTTCCTCTAAAATTTAAGTTCATGTAGTTGTAACCAATTTTAATAAATAAGAAAGCATATCATCATTGTAGTTTCCCCATACCTTGCGAACAATTTGAATTCGAGTACCCGAGATGACAATGACACCTGGAGGAATTCCAGCCCGACGGAAGGCAAGCACCGTTATTAGAGCATGCGTCTTGCAAGCAATGGCCTTCTGTGCAGTCAACTGTAGGGCAAGGAAAAACACAGCTTGAATAAGCGTTTATTAGCTGTGGTCAAACATGATCATAAAGCTAATAAACCTTCAAATTGTATAAATAAATGATATTAATTGAGTAATAATGACAAGATAGAAAGAGACATGTAAAAAGTCCCTGAAAATACAAGAAAAAGCCAGCAATTTATCATTGGCTTGTCAAAGGCCTTTGCCAAGTAAATTCTTTTTCTCTAAACCAGAGCTATTCAAGAAGTTGTTCTCTGAAAAATTCAAATGGTCGCTTATGCATATAAATCGGAGTAATTCATGATATTTCAAAAAAATAGTACAAGTGGCATCTTCACCAAAAGATAATTTTATCAAAATCTTAGTCACATTTTTCTGGCTGAAGAAAATGCAGGTGTTGGTCTTCTGAGCGTGAAAACAATAAGAAAGTGATATTGAAAAATGAAGTACACAAACAATAATGAATTTTTTCTTGCAAAAATATGGGTATCTCTTTGAATCCTAAATAATAACAGATGCAAGCTTGATATTTCCGCTAGCGTGATGGAGCTCCACGATTTCTCCACCTTCCTCGCGAAACGTCTCCTTTTAAAATATCCTTCGACACTCCCCTGTCGTTTGCACTCAAGAATATTCACCATGCCAGATGGGTTGCATGCTGTGCTAAAACATTATCAAACTCAATATCCAACAAAAAAGTCCAATTACCGATATTCATGCCATGAACGCCAGTCAAGTTGCCATTGCCAGTTAAAAGCTTTCTGCCCTCTAGCCTGAAGTCCTTGACACAGCCTGAAAACCCTTGAATGAACCCAATATTCTTTATTTGGTGCTCGCTATTCGACAATCCGCCGAGGTATAAATCGTCGTACGTATGGCTCATTTGACGGCAACTCCCGTCAGACAACGACACAAGGGACTCGTCCAACTGCAAGTGGAACCTCTCTCCGAACCTCCGTACTGTGATTCGGTGCCATGTTGATAGTGCCAGTCTTTCAGGGCTGGTAATGGCTATAAAGCCCTTACCACAGTCAACTCTAAAAAGCCAGTTCACACTAGTGTAGTTATGAGTTCAATACCCAATTACCAGTACCAAGGAGTGCTTTTATACAAATTGGTTTTTATACAAAAGAAGGAAAGAAATGACAATGAATCAAAACTTTTTTTCAGCCACATTGATTCATATTCACCAAGTAATCCAGGGTCTTGGGCTCAAAATAATTTTTAAGAATATTGAGGCTCAGCAAAAAATTAGGTATTCTTATGAAAAATGTTTGTACTTCAAAATGAGAATAAATCTTTCAAATTGAAGCTCTTACCTTAATTGCGCATACCCATCAAGAAGCAACACTGCCAAAAAGCCGCCGCCAGAATCCGCATGAGCGTAAATCAAAAGACCACTGGCCTGATCTGGTCGGAATTCAATTGAAAGTCTCAGGTTCCCCTTGTGTTGAATGTTACTCTGGAATATCATGTAGGAATCTCCTTGGAATTTCGGATGTGTGAAGGAATGATCTATTTCAAAAAGCAGAAAAAGAATCTGTTAATTTAAACGTTAGAATACAATTTAACGTAATCCAGCAAAGTACTCGTTTTATTTAGTTGCAATAAGAGTGTAGGCTACAAAAGACTTCCTAGTACTCACCTTTTTCGCAGTACTTCCCACTCTTTCCTATTGGACAATGACATTTCGCATTTCTCTGTCCTGTCATTTTACACACTCCTTCAGACTTGCACTCAATACTGAGACAAGGGTCGACTCCTGATTCGACGCTGTTCTTCTGAATGTCTGGTTGCAAGGAAACCGAGGCTAGTGCCGCTGCAGCAGTGACGACATTCCGCCCCATGCCTCTTCTTGTAGGTAGAATTCTAGATACTTCAAATGTTGTATGCGTCGAATTTGTAGTAGTGGTGGTTGCATTAATCGACGTCACTGCAAAGCTGCGAACGCTCTTAGTGGCAGATGCATCTCTCAAAAAACTGCTTGAACTAGTTGCAAATACTTGTAAAGGACTCCTAGATGCACGGGTTGACTTGCTGCGGGGCTGCATCGTGTCAATCAAAACAGAGTATGTTGGTAAACCCGTGGGTTTTGCAGTGGATGAAACAAGACCCGGAGACTGCACAATGACGTCACTCGTCTGTTGCACGTATGCGCTATAGGTAGGCATCGCCGATTGCCCGGTAGCACTCTTCCATACAGTACCACTCTTTTGAAGGGGAAATGAGGCTAGCGGAGTTGTTATTCGTGATGTCTTCTGTTTGGTTTTGGTTGCATTTTTGCTGGATAACCCAAGATCTCCCTGAGTCTTGCTAGCGTGCACTGTACTTGACGACTGCATATCCTGCGTAGGGTGAACAACGTTCTCTAAATAGCTTGAAGTAAATGGCATTGTAACAGTAGCAACAAAGACGTGGCTTTTGCAGATGCTGTCGACTGCAATATGAACGTTGGAGTATTATGGATGGCTGCCACAAAACTGCTATTGGCTGCTCTGTCGTCCAAAAAAGATGTTGGTTTTATTTTAAAAGCAATAGAAGCTTCAGTCGCAATTGTCCTTAAGATGTGCTTCCTCGTGGGTGTCATGAGAATCTGAGATTTCTCCATACCAGCACGCATTTTACTGACCGTAATATTCAAGTTTTTCGTAGCAAGATTTGAACTAGAAAGAGCAGCAGTTGCCTGTGCCAGTCTAATTTGCTTTGCAGTAACTCGAAGCACATTTGCATCAGAGATCCTACTGGAAGCAGTAGTCCGTGGCACTAGAGAGGACACGCTCTTCGTCGACGGCCTAGTCATAGCAGACACTACGCTGGCTTGTGAATCGATTGATTTGTTAGCAAGGACACGTGCTATCACGCTTGAAGTTCTATTTGCAGTTATTTTGGAATTGGTCTCTACCCTTGGCTCTTTCGTCTGTGGCAAACTCGAGTTATCGCTTGGTTTTTCTAGATGAAAACCATTTGCAGATTTAGCAGTAGTCTTTGCTCCATTCGTCGTTGTGGCAACTGTGGGTGTCGTTCCGACCCCAGCCTCCTTTCCACGGGTGCCTTCCTCGCAATCGTTATCCTCATCATCACACTGGATGACAAGGCCATCACCTGACCCAGCCCCAGACCCTTCTTTCGGGCCTACTTCCTTGACATGAAATCGAGAGAAAAGCTTTGCATCGAATGGCTTCAGGCGAACCGGAGGCTTCCACCTATTTGGCTCGTGGAAATTCTCCTCCTGCAACTTGTTCTTCCCTAATCGAAAGTCCTTCCACTGTCGGTTACCTGTAGGGAAACATATGAAGATATATCATAGGGGATTGACTGATATCTTTAGGTTACGAAAGTGCATCTTGTGGAAAACCAATACAGTGGGAATAATGGTACACCGTCTTCAGTACCAACTAGAACTCTATCATACTACAATATCTCAGTGCTTTTGAGGCGCAACAATTGACCTAACACAAAGTACATGTCACTTTAAACTTCAATAGTGAGTGATAATATTGATATAACTTCCTTTTATCACTGGCTATCTAACATGTCAGTTTTGACCATTTTCCGATGCTTTTATGGTCGTAGGAGTTTCGTAAAGTTTCGAAAAATGGAATTTCGCTGTGTCGTGATATATTTTGAAATTTTGTAGCACGAAGCATTTATTCACTTATGTTATTTCCCAAAAAGCATGAAAGATTGATTCAACTTGACTCGTATATTCTAAAGAATGTTGATTAAAATTGCCAAAACAATAGAAGTACACGGTTTGTATTTCTACTTTAGTTACGGTAGACGCAATTTTACTTCGCTTTAACGGTGTTATGAAAAGCAAATCGCCCGTAACGCAAAAATGCTACAGAGAAGAAATTGAATCTCTTATCACTATTATCCGTTAAGTCAAATCATCCACTTGGCTGCAGAACACTGCATATTTCGAAAAGCTTCACATCTAAACGTGGAAAATCGTCCTATGTGGTCAACTCAAAAGGACTTTGACAAGAAAACCGATTAGATGGCTTAGGCGCTGAAAAGCATTCCCTATTGCTTTGCATCCTTGTGCTACTTTGACTGCGGAAAGATTAAATGCAAATAGATGAGATTGAGGTTCCTTGTAAATTCCATATCAATGGTTTGGGTTCTTATAACTGACTTTCGAAATGAGGTCTATTCAAGCCTGTACCAGCTTGCCATTCGCCACAGTGTTCCATCTTGCCAAACATGCTTTAAAGACTCTTTCTATCACGCCTTCTACCACTGCAGCAGGGAATGCAGTGGGTACAGCTGCCCCTTTTCCTAATTTAAATTTCTGAAACCATTCGTTTCACTATTGTTTGCCACTATCTTCATGCTTTTGCCCACTTGCTCCCGAATATGTGCAGGCGTTCCTGCATGTATGTTGTGTTTTCGTCTAAATCTAACATAATTCTGGCAAAAGCCAAAAGTCGTGACCGCATAATCCCGGGGATTAATTGAGAATGGGGTGTAATGCCCGCACCACTATCGGCAATTGTAGTTTGAGATGCACAACGGCAATCAAATGCCACTTAACCATGGCAGCCCCTGGATAAAGGGATTTTGACGGTAAATGGCCTTTTAAAAATGCCAGTTGACTGCCGGAACAGGCAGCCAAAACTGAAGAAAATCGCTGTTTTCAAGGGAGAACTATTGATTATCCTAGATGCTAAATATTATTGCTTTACAAAAATTTAAGATATGATGGATATTTTTGCATGATAGACGGTTACCTGAAATGGATGTTTATCATGTGAAATGGATTTTCAAAATTTTGCCATCAGAGCCTCTCACGATTTGGGTCTTTTAAGTATTACTTCAAAGAGAACCAAAGTTTCAAATTCAATCACGAAGGTGTTAAAGGGCCTCAGCCCTACAAGTGGCTGCATGACGTCACTAGCTACAAAAGTAGCTTTCCAGGTTTCATTTATCAACTTGGTGACTAAGTAGTTTAACACATTTCCTTACCTACTCGGTGTGCAGGCAAAGAGAATTACTTAACTAAAATGAAGAGAAATAAACGGTTTTCCCCAGAAGAAATTGCAAATAAATGATGTTTAAAGTGTGAATGTCAATTGGCATTGACCGATACATGCAACTCTGCATGAAACCACCATTACCTGTGAGACAACACAACTGATTAAAACGGTAAACATTCTTCATTTGCAAGGAGCAGCTATGAGATTGTGCTCGCAAAATCTTACATTGCTTGAATTATTCCAATTTCAAGTATTTCTGGCACTGAAATACACAATGTAAATCTGGTCATTGAATAATATCTGCAAATCCTCCCTCTTATGAGATTTATACCAAAATGCGATTATCTTAGGCCTTACTGATAATTTTAATCTCCACCATTGTCATACAGTTTGTTGTTTCAGTACAAAATATCCCAAACCCTTGGTACGAATTCTCAACAAGAATTATCGTCACAGCTAGGGCGGCGCCACTATCAAGGACCAACTGTTCGTGGGAATTCTTTCACGTCAGATGGGTAACCAGACTGTGGCTCTTATTTCAGAGCAGCATCTCAAAGCACCATTGAAAATAATCCAACAACAGTTAACGGTTGAGAGGACCGCCCTGTGGCAAAGTCAATGCTGCGAGTCTGAGAAAATGTTTATCTGAATGATAAAGCAACAAGATAGCAAAGAGAGCATGGGAGAATAGCAAGCCTAAAATTTGTTTAAGACATTAGGGGGGGAAATCAGACCGAGGCTGAGAGCCATGCAATGGAGGCAACCACTCCCTGCGGCTATTTGACCAAAAAACTTGAACAAAACATGTCTTAATAAATACAAGCAGATCATATACGATTGGAAGCATCGGTTCCCTGGTTGTAAATTTTATACATATCCCTTTAACCGCTTTGTTTACTTGCACTCCTAACATAGGACACTGTAGAGCTTAATTCTAGGAAGTTTCAAGTTGCCAGTGGCAAATAGGGTGCTTGCTGCACGGGTATCTATCCCGTGACTTTGTCGCACTGAATGGTCAAAGCAAACCTCCCGCGTTCATGATTACATTTTGCAGCTTCACAAATCTCAAGACTACGATTAAAAAGCCAGCTATGGATTCACTCGTCTTGATTTATCGACTGCCTGTCCAGGTCATTCAAAATTGGCTCTTTCTGCTTCCAATTACAGATTGAATGGCACGATGAATCGTGGATAATCCTGGTCTTTTGGGTCAGGAAGAAACTTCGCGCAATTCAAAACTCGCCACTTGCATCTCATACATTCTCAGAAAGAAATATAACGAAAAACATTTTCCCTTCACCATTAAAGGGCTCTAGAATGAAAGATTCATAGAAGCGTTTGATTTCATGCGCAGCCTTAGAGACGGGGGGGGGGGGGTTTGAGGGGAGTCCCACTTCGCACTTTTGGAAGCGGCTCTTGCGAAGCCCCTAGCATCTGTCCCTCCTTCTCTGATTTACAAGCCCTGCCAGATCCCGGCTGCGTTGAACTATACCATAAGACAGGGCAAACACTGTCAAAGGCCTCCGGTCCTTCTGTGGTTTCAAACACAAAATAAGGTTTTACAATGAAAACACGGCCGGGACGAAATTGCCGACACACTTTGGGCACGTGCTCAGATACCTTCCCCTCCTTGGCCGGGCCCCCAATGTTTCACCAGCACTACAGGGGGGCGTTGTCTGGACTGTTGCTGATGCGAAGCGTCTGAACTCTCTACAACGACTGGGGTGACCTACCGCTGGCTGAGAATCGGCAGTGGAACAGACTTCGCTGTTACGATACTCTGTAATATTACGAGGACGAAGGAAAGGCTTTTTATTTGTGCTAGGATCACGTCTGACGGCCTTAATAGATTCTTGTATTCAATGCAAAGTATCCGTTTAATCTTGATAGATTTTGTTTCAAATCTTGTCGTTTCTTTATACAGCCTCTGTCACTTAATTTGTGGGAAAGTTTGGTTAGCAAATGTAAATACATTTCCACCGCCAGTGGTGGCAAGAGAAAACGCTTAATAGCTCAGTTGCCTTGAAATGTTGTCCCGCAAGGCAAAACAGTCCATTGTGGTCATCGACACTAGTAATGGATAATTTTGGCAGTACATCAGGTTAAGATTGTATTCGGGAAAGAAACGCTGAAAATATGTTGGTCCACCAAGGTCGAAAGTATCTAAGCAGGCAATGGGATCCTTTACGGTTCTGATCAGCTGAAAATCCAGATGAGGACTCTTCATTCTGAGACAGGGCTGGATATCATGTGTCAAAAATATCTAAACACACCAGATGCGGAACAGCCTTCGACACACCCGTCCTTATATAACACCCCTCCTCGATTACCCTCCTCAATTACCCACCCTCAATTACCCCTCCGCCATTACCCTTCCGTCATTACCAATGCAAACTGCGGGGCCCTAGGCGCTAAACACGTTTACAAATAAATATCACTTGGGACTGTTCTGCTTTGATCCACTTTATTTAATCTGGCAAGAACACAAACATCAAGATGACATGTTCCATTGGTTCAAATATTTGTTATCGATATCATTTTTATAAATAAAGAATTGATTTAGTCATTGATTCACCTTTTCTCGTAAAAAGCGATGAACAAAATCCGCCAAGCTAGCCTATTAATTCAAATGAAATATACGCCCTTTCAAAGCAACACAATTTCACGTTATCAATTGAGAAATTGACGGGTGGTATCGACATTAAACGTTTAATTGTTATTATCCGAATTAAGCCGGATTGAAAAATGAAAAATTACCTGGGATTAAACCAGTGGACCTCCCGGGCTTCGATCGTCTAAATATTCTTTCAAGAAACTATTCCTTCTTTTCTGGTGAGGGAGGGGACTTTTTAGCGGGCAATTCTTCCATCATTTTTTGGGGGGGGGGTTTACGTTTCCACGTTGTATGCTTGGGTGTTTCCACATGCTTTTGTGGGTTTCAGCTAAAAGGATCAGCATCAATTTAACCCTTAAAGCTATTGAAAATAAATGTAACACTAGAAGTGAAAGGAAGGTCGCATTTTTCTATCCGCCAACCTTGTGCGTAATGAGCCTAGGGTTTTTTGAAGAACTCTTGGCAACGCGACTTTCAATGTAAATGTTTTAGCGAAGTTCCTTGATACCTTCTAAATTAATTTTCTGTGTGTGAAATTCCATGAAGCTAATAGAAACATATTAAAAAAAAAATACACATCACCACCATCATGTGGATAAAGAACTTCATTGATACGGATATTAATCTGTTTCGCTCGTTGCTTTCCTGTAATAAGCTCCCGGTTTGGATGGGAGTGATTTGTGGTGGTTAGGTCTTAAGACAGGTAATGATCCATAATTAAAGGGACCTCAACGGACATTCGACGGGTGTAAAAATATCCCTTGGTTATTAGATGGTCAGGCTTTGGACAGGCTTTTTAGTAAATAGTCTAATATGGTTCTAGTTCTAGTTCATTCTGAACTTAAAACAGCCGAGAGTCCGTTCTTCCACAGCGTATTCCAAAACATGGTGCGATTGATCTTCACAACACCCCTGCCTTTGATAACTGATAATAACAAATAAAAAAGGCTGAATAATATAAGTAAGCATTTATGAAACACTAATAAAACATACCAGCCGAGAGATCTCTGGAAAGGATCCGCGTATCCAGAGACAGAAGCACCACGGAAACCAAGTACAGCTTCATGCAGTATTCCCAAGCCATATTAGATATTGCCGGCACCTTTCCCGTCCGAATCTGTTAGTTGTCTACAAGAAAACATGTGCTTGTCTAATTTGCATTCAAAACCAAAGTCAGCAATAACATTTTGCGTCACCGACACAGAAACAGTTGCACAAATCCATGGCAATCCCCGGAGTTAGAATTAAAATGAGGCTCACAGGTCGCTTGAAAACAAATTCCTCAGGGAAATCCGAAGGCACAGCGGACCCTGTCGACGGGTAGCCAAACAGAAGCTGCCCGCGTTGAATCAACAGATCTCAGTTTGAGTTCGTCCCAGGATCACACCGACATCGCAATGGACGCAGGGTGCTGTGCGTTCTGGTTACAGTAGACAGAAACGTCACATTACTGCACCATATGCCACGCGGTGCGCTTTCGATTACAATTAATAACCATACAATAACAATCCGAACTATGCATGCCTTAATTCAAAACACGACACGATCTTTCATCCACTGCACTCAAGCTTCAAGCTCTGACAGCTGACATGACCCGCAGAACTTCAATAGCTCTTCATTTGCGCGAAGGCGTAAAGAGTGCAGCGGAATTCCTCGGCTTTAATTAGATACCAATCGCTAGAAGATCGCTAATGTGATAGAAAGAGGGCGAATCGCTTTAAGATGCAACGCATTGCAAGCCACCGCAAAGTCTTTGATCTGAAAAAAATTGAACCCGTTACCAGTGCGTGATTCCCTTCTCAAACAGTTTTCATTTCCGCATCAGAGGTAGGTGTCTTTTGCTCGCCCCGAAACAAAGACTCAAAGTTATCATTTAATATATGAAGCGCGAATGTTTTCAATCCTTCGGTATATTTTATAAATATACCTACAAGTTTACAGCAATGATTAAAATATTTTGGTGGAGTTAATCAGTACACGTGGCGGGATCTCTGTGACTATCAGTCCCTCTTTAATGAAACGCAGCCCAGTTTGGGTTGGTGCAGCCTAGTCAGAGTGCCAATTTAATTGAAACCATCCTGGTACCAAAGGGCAGGCCCCTCGGATTCAGAAACATATTTCTAGAGAACAAAGCAAGTATGATGAAAATCTTGTCCAGCTAAGTCCTTTATCTGCTCTAAGACTTTTAAATACATGAAGCCACTACCGAAATGAAAATATTTGTGCTATTTATAAAGGGATTATAAATTTTCTTTTCGCCTTACTTATCATCAAACAGGATACGAAAGCGTGAAGAACGTCAAAGATGGTTTAAGAGGGTGCAAGCTCAAGATAAATGGATTTATACACCACCAAAACCTTACCTGCTATATATGGACTTAAAATTCCATCGGGTTTTGTAACTGTTTCGTATAGAATTTCTGATATAACCGCACAAAAATTTCTTCCATCGGAATGTTTTCCTCACATTTTAGCCATGAAGTGCAATTTTAGCTAAGTTTCCCAAAACGGTGTCAGGTATGATAAAAGTAAGATTATGCTTTCAGATATCTCAAAAATATTTTGAGATAATATGAATGAGAGTAACGCATAGAAATCTTACTTGAAAAATTAGTGCACTCAAAGATTTCACCTTGCAGTTTGGAATTACGTGTTCCAACTGTGTGCTCCCTCCAATGTTACCCTTAAACACGCTCTTACGCATCGGACAGCGTTGACCAAGGGAATCCTGACATGCGGTGCTTTGGCTTCACGAGGACATCTGAAATGTATGGTTTTTTCTAAATGGTTACACTGCTTTAGACCCGTGACGTAAAACCAGGGGGCCAGAGCCATGCCCCCCCCCCACTTTTTGGCAGAACATGCAAAAATGCCTGATGCGAGACCCAAAAATGCCTCTCCCAAATTCAAAAACTGGGTCGGTAGTGTGCCCCTTTTTGACATCGATCCGCACTTGGTTATCTGAGGTACGTTAGTTGCATAACAATTTGTAAGAAAGGAATACTTGTTTCCCAGAGGAGAGTTTTGTAACTCGAGTCTTGGGAGCTGAATCCTAAGTGTCGATTCTCTCCTTGACCTTAGGTGCCAACTCAAACGGAAACTTAAGGGTTCTCGCCGGTTCTGAGACACACGCTATTTTCCTTCGGCAAGAACCTAAAAGGATTTGAATTTTTTTCGTCATCAAAGTCATCTGGAAAGTCATCAAATGCTACTAGAGGTTTGACAATTTTTGATACACCCATTTCTCCACGAAACAGCAATTGATATGGCAATGATGCACTTATCTGTCTTCATGCTTCTCCGTCCTTGCCCCGCAAAGCAGGATATAGTTACTATATCTGCTTTTCGAGACAAATAAAAAATTGTAACTTAACAATATGATAGGCAGCAAAGTTGGTGTGATTTTGGCCAAATGTGTCAAGCAAAGCAACACTAGAAATAGGTTTCATCTGGGTGTTTTCCCTGACATCATGCGAATGTGGTTGTGAAACTTACCCGTAGAATTACCGGATTTTTCTCTGGTCTGCAACTCAAATTAAGAAGTAGCCTTCGTAAACTCATTTTCAAGCCATCAATTATAAAACTGTTTATGCATTGTAAGGCCCAATCCGCCAGTTCGACAAATGCGCCATTTTGTGCTTGCGTGACGCTAGCAACAGCCTCTAGCAACCAAGGAATAAAGCAAAGAAAATGTAAACTCACTTATTAAAATAGACTGTAAGCCAGAACTAACATGAGGGTAGCAGCTTCAAAATATTGCCAATGCTGAGATATCGCTGGTACAAAGATGACGAAACTTAAACTCTGCAGTGTTTACTAGCCACTCTGTTTCTTTAAACACGACCAAAGACTGTTGGTCAACAACTTCGCACAAAATTTCTTCGTGACAGGCAAGGTCAATTTGTAAGCAGACGAACTCTCACGAGTATAAGGGACAGCAAAAGGGGAAGGTCGCCTGTTTCAAACATCGACATCATATGTTCCTTTGTTGTTTAATTAACCACTGAGCTCCAGCCACATGTTAACTACGAATGGGGTGTCTTTTGCCCCCAAAAGAGCTCTCTGACAATTTAAAGGCAATGCGTAGTCTCTTGGGTCAGCTGAATTGAAAAACAGTGTCAAAGAGCCTAAACTGTCAAACAGTCAGGTACTTGTACTCTTAAGCATCTAACAGGACGAACATGTCAGTCACTAATTTCCCACGCTTGATAAGTGTAAGCGAAAGTCATCATTGAAACTACTAAAAACAAATATTTGCGCCCCCGATCTACTAAAATTTACTGGCATTTCAAGTTATCTGATGGTAACATATGCGAATAACCTTTGTGAGAAAAACGTAGAAGGCGCATTTTGAATCCGTTACAGTGCGAAAAATGTTGATAATTTTAATCTTGTTGAATTTGAAAAATATTGAAATCCAGACTGTATTGCAATATTTGGTTCTCTGCTAAACATGTGTATATAGTATCGGAACAGTTTGGGCGATGTTTGGAGGACCCTGAAAGGAGGCAATTCTCTCCCGAACGAGGTTTCCTGCAACGCGCCGACTTTGTAAAGCTGGGCCTAAATACTGAAGCTTGTGTCTCAGGAAAACAATGGATAGTTATAATTTTGCAAGAATATTTCTTTTGTTCTTTTTTAAGTCATCATTATTTTCTAATGTGCTATCAAGTCAAGTGAAAGGTGTGCCAACATCAAGTAAGTTTGTTTTCCCAAGTTGAAGCCAGACAGACGTTCACAAACTTGCACCAAAAGGTGCTGAGAACGCAGAATTCCTTCCCATTCTAGATTTTTAATAATTGTAATTTTAGTTTCTATTACTCCATTTATTTTCTTAGCTCAGAGCGGAAAAGTACGTACCGATAAGGAGTTCAAGTTTAACGAGGATTTTGATTCGTAACTGTTGAATATTGAACACAATTATTTTCGTTTTAGAGTTATCGTTTTATGACCCAACAAAGGACTTCACATGTTTAGATGGAACTGCAACTCTGCCGTTCAAATACGTTAATGATGATTACTGTGACTGCCCAGATGGATCTGACGAGCCAGGTAAGGCTTCAAGTTTGAAAGTTGATTTAGATGTAAGAATCAAAGATATATCACACTCAGGTATACCTATGTATACACACTTTGGCATTGAGTTTAAAAAGCTAAGATTGCCTAAAAGTGGGTTGATATGCAAATCCCAGAAAATTTTCCAAAGCTAAATTGATATGCCAGATTGCACTGTGTGGCACATAAATGACTTTTGTGGCTTACTTGCCTCACCTGAGAGTGTATTTGATGATTCACCACATGTTATGTATATGTGGGTTAATTCAACTTGAATATTGAAAATACATCTTTTTGCAATGTATGGCTTTGAAAGCAGAAACAGCTTTGCCCCATGGCATTAAATACAAGGCTAACATCAAACAGTACTCTACATCAGTTCATGTATTTTTCTTTTTACCAAAGAGTTGCGGAACATGTTCAAGTGCTACCAGTATTTACTGCATTCAACAATATGAGTATTGAATAAATTAAACATTATTTTAGTCAGACAACCTATATTTAGGAAACTCTTTCAAGTTTTGCATTAGGAGTTCTGTTGCATGAGGCTATGGAGAATATAATGCTCATATGCCTTGCAAGATTTATTGGTAGGATTGCTGCTTCTGTATCTGTACATGTTCCTCTCTATTTCTTAAAACTTTAATAATTTGCATTTCTAGGAACATCTGCTTGTCCAAATGGCCAATTTACATGCAAGAATATTGGGCACAGTGAATTAGCTCTTCAGTCAAGCAGAGTTAATGATGGAGTTTGTGGTGAGTGTTGATGATTCTTTTATTTTTCGAAGATGTGGGGGGGGGGGGAGATATTCATTTCCCGACCCAAGGGTAATAACACATTCCTATATTTGCAATGTAATTTTAATCAATATACAATTGATTCAGGACTTCATACAAATAAACCAAAGTTTTATTTACACTAAGATTTAGATGATGGAAGCAAATAGTATATTATTGTTAAATATAAAAATACTTTAGACCTTATGTTGAAACATGATAGACCCTGTGTTGAATCATTACTTAATTGAGTTATGCATTGCAGATTGCTGTGATGGAACTGATGAGTATGATAGCGATGCCAGTTGCTCCAATTTTTGCCTGTAAGGAATTGCATTGTCTTTTACATTTATATTTATAACAAGGTTGCCCAAGGCAAGTTCTGCCATGATATATCTTTTCCTTTTCTGCAAAGTACTGTACATAAATGACATATATATATATATATATATATATATATATATATATATATATATATATATATATATATAACTATTGTTCACTGCCCAGTAATTGATATTTGGTGACTAATGATTGCATGAACCTAGTAGCTTGTTCTGCTAAAAGCATTCACAATGGCAGCAAAGTTTTCTCACCTTTTGTGGTACATAGATCAAACAAGTTAATTGTCTTTCTATTTCAAAAGCTGGAACTTTAAGAAAAATCAGAATGCACAAGAGAAGTAAATTGTTTACGTTGTTTTCAAATGCTGATAATCTTTTACTTTTGCGTTTCTATATTTAGTTGTGAATGCAGTACTTTATTTCTTTGTAGAGAAGCAGGAAGAGCTGAAAGAGAAAGACTTGAAAGAGAGAAAATCATTGCTGAGCAGGTTCCCTGAAATTTGAAAATAATTTAGTTTGCATTTATTTTACTCCTTTTGTGTGATCTCTGATCAAGTTCAAATAGAAGTTGAAAGTTAGCATTTAGATTTTCATTTTATTTTCATATTTGCTTAACACCATAAGTACTTGAATTTTTCTTACTGAAAACAGAAAAATGTCAAATTTGCATAGAGAAAAATGTTTACAAATGAAAAGGAGAATGGGACTCTTGAAATGCAACCCTCAACTGAGGGCTATTTTACTGAGACTGTAGGAATAATTTTTCTAAAGCTAACAGAAGGAAAAACCAACAATTTTATGTTCTTTTTTGAAAGTTAGGCAATTAATTTGTCCCTCGTTGAAGCCACATTAATATCTCTTTAGGGTTATGAGGTTAGAGTGGAATATGCACAGAAAGGAAAAGCTAAACGAGAGTCAATTGAGGTAAGGTTCATGCATTGGTCTTGAACATTTCCAGAAGGCCTTTTTGAAAACAAAGCATCAGCATAAAACAATTCGGTACCAACTTCAATACATTTAACCACACCATTTATATTGGTATGTTATGTTTAATGCAGTTTGATGTTTTGAAAAGATGCTAGAAACTTGATTTAAAAAATGTATTTGAACTAGAGGCTATTTATGTCAGCAGAGATATATGAGCTTTATTTATTTTCATTAAAATGCAAATGTCACATTTGTTAATGTTTATGCCCCATATTCAGTGTGCATAGAGTATCGAACCTTGATAAACTGCCTTGAAAAAGTCAACTTTCCATCCTTATGTCCATCAGCATGTAATTGTGAATTCAGGTTTAATAGATTCCCTCTTATGTGCATTTTCATTGTACTAGAATGAACTGAACGATCTCAAAACAAAGCTATCTGAAAACAAAGGAAAATTGGATGAATTGAGAGGCAAGTTGCATTTATAATTTTATTTACCTTACTTGAATTGAAATGGTTTGATGTCAACAAAGTTTGTTTCAATTATTGGTTTTCTATGAAAGCACAAAAGAATGTTTTTCAAATTATCAAATCATTACTCCAGTGTAAAAGTAAAAGTAAAATATTATAGAAATGTTATGAATATGTTAAACCTGCTAAGTATGTATCTTCAATTAAACAAGCAAGATCTTCAAATGAGGCCCAACTGAAAATCACTGGTGGTAAGTGGATATTATTTAGTTTAATGGTATATTCAGGCTGCCTGCATGCCTACATTTCCAGTTTGTTTGCTATAAATGGAAAGTACATTAATTCCTTAAAACTGATTTCATTTTAGCTGCCAAGGAGAGAGCTGAATCTTTTGAGAAGGAGGCAAAAGAAAAGCAAGACAAAGAGTTTGAAGGTAGGCTAATTTTCCCAATTTTAAAATTTCATGATAGGAGCGTGAATATAAAATTTCAAATCCATATTTTTGCTACTTAAACTTTAAGCATCTTCAAGTTATTCTCAAATTTTAAAGTACATTAATTGACAGGTTTGTTTTATTTTGATGTAACCTTGTGCTTGTGTTTTCTTTGTGAATAAAGAGCAAGAATAAAACTCTTTTGCTTTTTTTAGAACTTGAGAAACAGAGAATTGCAGAGGAAAATCTAAAGAAGTCAGAGGAAGCCTTCCCCAAATTGGACACAGATGGAAATGGAATGTAAGTTTCTTACTTTTTTAATTTTTTTGTCTGTCCAAAAGAAAGAGTCTTGTTAGGAATGAACTTGGAACAATTTTGTTCTAAAATTATGGAACATGAATTCAAAGATGCTGCCATTCAAAATTTAATTTGCCAGAATCACCAACGTATGGAAATCCATTGAATGGATTTTCTCTTTTCATTAAGTTTTGACTAAGAGCTAAAAACATCTGGTTTTTATTGAATTGTATTGAATTGTTTGGCTATGGAAGGACTGGAGTATGGAGTGGACAGGTTCCTTTATCTGTTAGGTAGTTCTGGTATTGATTCATTGTTAATGCAAAGAAGGGGAGGTTTTGCAATGCAGGGTGATTTCCTGAGTGACAGCATTTTAAAAGCTAAAGATCAGCTGGGGGTACCTCTAGCACTTCCTTCTCTTCTTCAAAATCAATGTAATGTGCAATATGCTCATCATCTTACTGTTCCGCCACCAAATTGGCACTAGGATTTATAGTGCTACAAAATAACGGCAAGTGTTAATCGTGCATGGTTATAGTGACTGCATTGTCCTTTTGCAATTGCCTTTTCTGCTGCCAAAAGGCAACGTTATCTGTTTGAAGCAGATGTTCCACAATAGCACTTGATAACCCGGTAGTAGAGCTATAGCTCTATGTTCTGAGGCCAGCTAGCTATTACCTCATCTTAGATTATCAGTGACCCTAGAGGAAGGTCCCTATATTGCTGTAATTTTTTGGGAGCGTGCAGAATTATTATTTGAATTAAAATGATCTTGGAAGACAAAAGTCTTCATATAATAGTTCTTAAAAGATACGCTATGGTCACGTGCGCGAAGTCTCTGCCAAAACTAGCTGGTGGTCCTCAAAAAAGGAAATCTGGAATGCGATGTGCGATTAGTTGTTTTGTAGTATTTTCTTTGCCCTTTCAATTAAATTTAGAGATTGAAGGATAAGGAACTGAAGATGTGTGCCGTTTATGTTTTACTGTTAGGACAAGGGAAAACAACTCGACGGAACATGTGTCGATATTTTTTGTGGGGATGCTTCATTCAGTAGAAAACAGTCGTGTGTGGGGTGAAAGCCCCTTTCTGTTGACATTGTGTACCCCTCTGTTCTCCCCGTGTTCATTGTTCTACGTTGCTTATTTTGTTACTGTTTTTGAAAAAAATTCATGACATAACAGACAATGGAAAGCGAATTCACTACAGACCGTCACTGTCGCCCTTCCCATCGATTTTGTTTGGCGTACCCCATCCAAATTAACAGTGACCTCCCTACTGCGGAAAAGCCTTTTCACCTCTACTGTATGCGGCACCACTCTTTGCCCGCACTTTTACTGAAGACTGGAATATTTAATCAGTTTATCATAAACGCATGATCTTTATCTTTTTAAAAGCGAATCGCTTTGAGAGCGCACTCTATTTCGGTTTCTCGTCTCAGAAGCTATTATCAGTGACAGAGAAGTTTATTGTCTGAAAGGCATTCCTATTGTAGCCAGGTCAAATGCACCTGAAGCAGACAAGAATTTCTTATCATGTTAAGATCATCCCCTTGTAATGTGTGGTCTTAATCGGTTCCTTTTTGTACAAGAAGTTCGTCGCAACGGGAGGTGTCTCCAGTCAAGTAGTAAACAAGACTTTTCCATTTTCAATGCTAAGTTTATCGAGGTTAAAATAATATTGAAGCTGAATATTGCTAAAATTTGAAATAATACCAGGCTCAACCTTCATCAAGACTAACATTTTTCCTTTAACTTGAGTTTTCTTCCAAAGCAAAGCAACTGTCACTCGGACGCTAAATATATATGTACAATGTTTTAAAATACACTCAACTGCTCTGTGAGTAATTTATGATGAGGCAATGCACCATATAAAATTTAATATTTTTCTTTGATCCTGAGGCGAATTTACACCTTATGCAGGGCTAGAATAATCTTAGGTTCAAAATCGATAATTTTTAAGAATATTGTGGCTCAGCAAATATGTATTCTGATGGAAAAAATTGTGAATTCGCGCTAGTTTTGTAATAATGCCTACCTGAAAACTTCGTGAAAATCAAAAATAAGCTGCGCAAGTTATTGAACGAGAAATGATTTCAAGTTGGTCTTTCATAATAATGAATTGAATATTTACACTGGATGATATATCAGTGCAAAAACGCCGTTCTGCTCCCAAAGTTAAGTGAAAAGTAAAATCTTACAAAGCAATGAAATTCACTTAGCGTTACTTGTATTTCTTTTTTGTAAGTAATACGATTCAGTATAATGGACATAGGATATTGTATAGCAGAGCGAAGCCAACGAGACTTGGAATACGTTGTATTGCACATGGCCGAATTGACCTTTGCCTTGAAATTGTATGCGGAGTTATGATGATGTCACGATTGAACAAGTCTTTGATGTTCGCTTCGAAGTAAACATCTTTATACAAGAAAAGCAAGCTCACCAAGTTGCTTTATGCTGACCTACCTGGTTCCTTTTTTATCTAATCGTGCATTATTTCTGCTCCTTTTGGTGCCTTTCAGGCCATACGTTGGTACTATTAAATGTAGAAGATTGAAAAAGTAACTTAATCTTTCGTGTTACCTGGTGATCGGTCCTTCGTCGATCGATCTCCTCTAAGCGTGTTTTGATGTCCACAGTCCCCTAAAACCACCACGATCGGCAACTTTGAAAGCGTCGTCACAACGATTTCCCAGGTCTGATAGTGTCTACTTAAAAATTATTTTATTGTCAATGCTACAGCAGTACGATCCACTACTTGTCGTAGAAATCGCTATCCTGAATTCTACTTCATCTCGTATGTGATTTCGTTGGGCTGCAGAGTCCATCAGTCTGTCGTACTGCTTCAGAGGTCACCAATCTTCTCCCAATTATTTCCAACACACATTGGCATTCTAATTACCGACCATTATAGTGTGATAGAGTGCTACCAAAGGCAATTATCTTCCAGGTTGTTTCTGGTCACATGCGTCGCTTAATCTCATAACACATGTCTTAATGCCCTTTCACAACGCGTTCTTCGATCTTGTAGTCAATTCTTGTTGGTTGTGTTTGTCTGTAAAGGATTCATTTCCAAGGAATTCGCTTATAAGATTGCACATTGAAAAACAAGGGCCTGCTTGAAAAAGAGCCACTGATAACCGAAGCGACATATCAAATGTGCATTGTCTTGCTTGCGTCATGAGTTCAGGGCAACGTGGACTCTGTTTTCAGTCCGTTTGGTTCATGAAGAACGACTGGGCAGTTTTCATTTATTTTTCCAACTGCGTATTTTCCTGCAACTTGCTACTAAATTCTAAATGTCTCTATGGTATCAGGTTTTAAGCAATACAAATGTCAATACAAAGTGAACTGTTATATTAAGTAAAGATATGAGGACACCGCGCCAATTTGGAGTATCAAAATGAAACTATTGTGATATACTCATCTATTTGGGCTCACTCAAAAACAATCTTCTTTTCTCTTCTACCAAGATAGCTTCCTTTTTTTCCTTTAAGCATTTATTCTCTAATGGACAAAGATGCCAGGGCCAATGATTCTAGGACTTTTCCATTTCAACGTTTTTGTTGATCTTTTTTCTACAGGGTGTTTAACCATCGTTTGGGCAACCAAGTGATCGCTTTACAAAAATCTGCCATTTCCGTTCAATTTTTTTTAAACGCTACAGCCACGTTTAAAAACTTTTATATGCTCTTCAATATGGTATCGCCAAACTATGCAAATGCAAAAGGCTCTTGTTACGTACAAGTGAAGACAATGTCCAATGGGATATCGCTATAAAAATGTACATTTATTCATAAAAAAGGCCCAAAAATGCGATGCCAGTTTGCTTCTCGGTATTTTTTAAAATCATTTTACCTTGGAATAGAAGGTAGGGACAAACAGATGGGCAACTTTCCAGATTCCAATTGGAGAGTGGGTAGCGAACTTTGAATTTGCCAGTAAATCTAAAATTTGCCATTAAGTCTTTGTTTACCCGAGAGTTTGTTTCTCTGAGATTTGAAAATTGAAGTCTTTTAACAACGAATATTTTTCAGATAAGGCCCTGCCCCCTTATCTTTCGGATAGAATCTCATTGTTTTTGCTTCAAGGAGAAGCTTTGGGGAGGGTTGTCTCAAGAGGTTGTCGCCTATTTGATGCTGGGTCGATATTGAGGTTTTGTTAACGATTGACGAAAAAGATCGTGTAAGTGTAGGTACTTCATTTAATGGCGCTGTACTGGTCGAGAAGTAGAACGGCATAAAGCATCTGAAATGACTTGACCGGCACCTGATTTTCCCTTAGGATTTCTGTTGCTGAGTTCGTGTCGAGTCCTTTGACATCCGACGAAGCTACTGAAGAAAAAGTCAAGGTAGGCACATTCAAGTAAACTCTCTCTTCATGCAAGAATGCAAATTAAGCAGTACCACAGTATTCGAGATTTTGTCTTGTTCCCGTTGCGAATTACCTTAACTTTGCCATGATTATGTTATTCTTGTTTGATATCCATAGGAGAAGTTCTCGGGCGAAGAGGAGATCGATAAACTCAAACTTTATGAGCTTTGGTCATCGGTTCAAGATTTGTTTATCGAGAAGGTGGGTATGCCTCAGAACGAGTTATGTTTATAGATAGTTTGGCCGGTTGGTTTCTAAAAAGCTCCCTTTCCTCAGATTGGGAAAGTCATGACTCTAAGCACCATCAAAGTAATCAGCTGATTCTTGATAAACGAACTGAGTTAGGCCTGGTATAATCATTTTGTTGTTGCCCCCTTTAGCCATTCTGGACCTGTGAACAACTGTAAATTACGCAAGATGCAATAAACTGAGAAAACCGATTAAAATGAGGTCAAACCAAAGCAAGGGAATTTAATAATAAGAAGTGAAAGAACTAACCGGAGTTGAAAACAACATTCTCTGTTCCATATGATGATTCTTGAGGGCAAAAACCACTAACAAACAATAATTATTTTTTCAAAGCCTTATTAGAATCATTTATATTTTATGAATTTGAAATATTTTTTGAAAATTGTACAAAAGGTCCGGCTTGGCAGTGAACTGACTATGTAGTGGGTTTGTATTTCATTGGTCAACAATGCCATATTGTTTTCGGGCCTCGTTTCAAAGTTTATGAAGATGCCGTGACGTATCCTGAGGGCATTTATTTCAATATCATCACCGGTGTTTGAGTTGATGTTTTGAGCACAGGGGAATGATAATTAAAAATTAATAGAAATATCTTCCCGATAACATTCTTTTCTGTACAAAGAACATGTCCTAATGTTATCACATGAACAAATCCACAGATTTACCCAGCGTATTTATGCGACCTTGTGAAAGAAATTTATTTGTTAAGAATTTCTTTTCTCGTCGGAATCCTTCCTTAAAACCCTTAATTCAAGCGATTTCGAAAAATATGGCTTAATTTTCGCTTTTTAACTAATTTCCAATTTAGGGAATTTCGCTGGAGCCAAAAATACCAGTTTTTAATATAACTGCTAGGCCATTACTGTAAGAACAGACAACATGCTAACCAAGATTTTAGCCTCTACTAGAAGCTATGCTATTTAGTTTAGTTGTTAAAATTCCGCCTAGAATTCAATCTAGATTAATACTGAATATGTCCTTCGTACCAATGAACTTGGTGAAAATTTGTGTATTGTCAGGAAGCTTTTGAGGTTGAATGTGCGTCGGCTGTGTTTACTGCGACAGCCTGAGATTTTTAGGTCTTGCTTCAATAAATTTGGTTAATTTCCGACACAGTTAAATTATCAAAGCACGTAATGCTCATTTAAGACCTTGCTTCCTTTAGAAGAATGCGTGTAGCCTTCCTTGTTATTTTTAGTTTGTCTTATCTGTTTAAATTTGCTTAATTGCCCAATTAGCTAGTTGATACAATTATGGGTGACCCTTTGATTGGTGGATATACCTGTTTTCGAAGGGCAGTGCAAAACATTTCCTCAACGATATGGCGAGCCCTCGGTCGGGCCTCGGATATGTTTGGTCTCGTGTAAAGGACTCAAATGCACAAGTTTCATGTCATATACATGACATCCGAAAAAGAGTTAATGGCAGCACACCAACGAGCAATTAATATTGTCAATACATCCCAAGAGCTGCTTGATTAGCATTTTTTTGCGGGCAAACCTTTGCGGACACGGATCTCTAAGTTCGTTGAAGAAGGCTCTTAGTTATGGTGCAAAGGTGGCGTTGCGGCCTTTTAGTCAGGGATCTAATTTTGTTTCTAGCGATAAAGCCTCAAACATTAGGCCCTTTAAGCAGGCACGATGCGTAATGCCCGTGGCTTGAATTTTTTGACGATCTTGCCAAGATCACGATTCTGTCTTCATTTAGTTCTGCCATTCCACTGTAATGCCATTCTATTGGTTTACGTTCAACCTCGTTTCCAACACTATGTTATCTGTAGCCGCACTAGTGAATTGATGGCGCATTTGTTGGTTCTTATGAGCTTTGCTCCTCTTGTAAACAGCCAATCGAGGAGAAAGCAAAGGAAGAGCATGCCGAAGTCAAGGAAGCGAGCGAAGAAGAAGAGCGCAAGGCCACTGATTCCCAAGAAGAGGATCGTGGCGAGGGTGATGAACGTGATGATCTTGATGATGATGATGCAGATGATGAGCATGACAAGCCATTGCCGATACCACCGCCTTCAGAAGCTGCAAAAGGTATTTCCAAAGGTTGTTTTTTTCGTGTTGCGTCACAGGTACATATAGAAATGGTAGACTAAAATGGCGTCCCACAGTAAGCAGGAGAAGGAGTCATCTGATAGGAGATAGAAGCATATTTATGCAATTTCACAGATATGCGCTAGAAGCAACGTTGAGCACTTGTCTTTTATATTTTGACAGTAATGTAAAACTCTCTTAAATGGTATCTATAGTAAAGATGTAAGACGGCGACAAAAGAAATGTTCTTGAAGAACGATGAAATTATTTTTTTTTAATCTGGGAAATTGAAGTCTTTGGCAATTCTGCAATGGTGGCAAAGTCCTTCTAGATTTCCCTAACAAATTTTTAAAAGCATCAACGTAAGATGCAAGCATTTAAACATTAATAATACCGGGAAGTGTCGCAATGTATCGCCATTGCAAGCCATTCCATTGATGTTTCGAATATTTACCTATGTCCAGTCAGTCGGACATGTATTTATTAATTAATTTTCACAATATAACTAAGAAAATGCTGCAATATCTTTGTTAAAAGCTTTACTCCTAATAGTAATCGTGCTCAGAAATCGGTAAGAGAATTGGTTATGTAACCTTAGCTTATGTTAAATGCAATTTATTCATTCAAGACTGTTCTTTATATCTGTGTTTTTTATTTATAGATGCAGGCAAACCTGAATACAGCGACGAAACTAAGAGACTGATATCCAGTATGTTCAATGCATTTTATTACGTCGACTTTGAATATTATTTTTAAGTTTGCTTACTTGATACAACTGTCTTTGGAAAAAACTGACCTTGTGATTGCCAAACTTTTAATTGCTTACACTTCTAGTTAAAGCATCTTGAAATCTAAAATTGATGCACGAGCTGCAAAGTATTAACTACTTATGTCACTAGAACATTTGGAATTATGGGGAACTTCAAAACGTCCTTGTGGACCTCCGAGTGAAATGACGAACCCTTTCCGTTTACACAGAATTTGATTTTTTATTGGCGTGCAGCATCAATTGGAATTCCTTAAAGAAGCTGTGCACACACGCTGATTGAGTCGATCATAACAGAGTCTTTCTCGTATCTTTGCACGTGGTTTTTTATCGGCAACTGGCTAATTATTTGCATTTTGTGAGGAAAAAGTACTCAACGTATACAATAATTATTGTATAGCTGATCTGTGCTTTCTGAAGAGTAAAATGAATTAGGTTTTGGTTAAGTGAAGCATTTGTCTCTAAATAAATAACAAATTAGCGAATGAATGAATGAATGAATGAATGAATGAATGAGGAAATAATTTTTACCGTAAAGGCACTATTAAGCCCCCCTCTCTATTAAACCCCTCTCGCTAGTAAGCCCCCCTTTAAACAGAAATTTGAAATAAGTCCCTCTATTTTCATACAAGAAAGACTACAGAGTAAAGTGCAATGATTTATTGATGTATCTCGTCGTAACGTTGAGTGACAATTAAATTTCAGCCATTGCTTTTTTATACATTGTCGTTTATAGATTCAAACCAGAAAAGTACAGGAGAATGAAAATCACTTTTGCATCCTTGATCTTATTTTTGAAATAAACCCCCTCTTTAATAAGCCCCCCCCTCTATGACCATAAAAATTAAATAAGCTCCCCCCTGGGAGCGTGATAGAGCTTTTACGGTATTTCAATTTTTTGTTATTAGTATCTTTTACATGGTATCTTGAGCTTTTTGAGGTCAAGAAAGACAACTTTATACCAGTTTTGTCAGCTAAGTCTAAGATAATTTACTTTTTGTTGTTGTTCCAGTTGCTGAACAAGCAAGAAAGGAATTTTCTGAAGTTGAAACCGAAGTTAGCAGTTTAGAGTCACGAATATCGTAAGTGACATATCAAAATTTGTGTTTTTCTCATTATTTTGCATTTCTCATTCATTTCTCATTTTGCATTCCAAGATAAATTCAATATTTTGCAAATGGGCATCAGTGTGGACCCTGTAGACCAAAAGTAATTATTGTCTTTTCTGTCTTTTAGGGACAACGATAAGTTACTTGCCATTGATTTTGGGCCAAACAGCGAATTTCTGGCCCTCCACGGAGAATGCTTCGAATACGACGACAGAGAGTGAGCCTAAGTTTTATTTTTAATTCTTATTTACCATTTTCCACCCACGAATAGCTTTGAGAAAAGAACGTAAGAACAGCATTCTATTACCTACCAATTTTTACCATCTGCAACTGATACTATGCCTGTTAATGACTAAAATACTATGACTAAAATGAAAAAATTCCCAATACGTATGCCAAAAACTCGAAACTTTCCAACCATTTTCATGCATAAATTGAATTTATTACCTTCATATGAATTAAAGTTTGCAAGTGAATCTCCTTGAAATATCCATATTCAGAATACTAAATGGCCATGGTATTAGGTTGTTAACTGATTTATACATCCTGCTAAAAGCCATTATGTCACCCTAAATTTTCGCCATTAATTTAATGGCTATAAATGTTTTGATTTGCCTATCAGGATCTTCGAATTTGGTGAAGCCTTGATCTCTACTTTCCTGGCATGGCTGTTTTTATACGATCATCTTCTTCAATCTGAACTGCCTTATGATTCTAGATACACCTACAAGCTGTGCCCTTTCAACAGTGCAACCCAGTCATCGAAGTCTGGAGGGTCTGATACTAGTCTAGGGTAGGCGCAAATACCTTACAAATCTATTTTGTACCCTACATCGTAGATCCCCGTATATAAATTTGAATCTGACTTTGAACTCATTAATCCCTGTATTTGATGCACACTTTCTTTCAAAGTTCCACTATTCTCTACCTGACGGCCTTCGTGTTTTGTAGCTTTGTGTCAACACCGTATTATCATGCCTTGATAATAGTCCCAAAAACTCAGAATTCAATGGTTCTGTTAAAACGTGCTCTCGTTATCATTGTAGGGCACAAACTTTGAAATCCACCTATGAAGCACAATGACCTGTTAGTATTAGTATATGTGACCATTTTTACTTTTGATTACAGAAGCTGGGGTGAGTGGCATGGCTCCCCAGATCTTTACACCAAAATGAAGTACAAAGACGGCCTGTCCTGCTGGAATGGGCCGAACCGTTCTACTGACGTGAGTCAACTTTCTTCACGGCTTGCATCTTCAATTCTTCTAATTTCTCTTGAAAATTGTTCTACGTATCTTTTTCCCTGCCTGGTTTCAAGGTCCAGACGTAGGATAATACTGTTCTTCTGTCGAACCTTTGACTTTATGAAGTAATTGCATCACACCAGAGATGTTGTTAGCATTTAGTTTTGTTGTCTAACCCGCTATTTTCTGTGGCTCATCTTGATCAAAGATAGGGCATAACCTTTTAAAACACGCTTCTATTCGGTCCTTTTACCATGTTCATAGTCCGAGTAGTGTCAGACAAAGAGCATTATTGTCTCTTAAGTATTCCTGGTTTTTCAGTGTCATTCTAAAGATTTTCTCTTTGTCTACTTTTTAAATTACTTACTTGGTGGCGTAGATAAGTATCCTGTAAGCTAGTAAATTATTGACGTTGAAATGTGCCCTGAAACGTCAAATCATCATTCCTGATCCGCACTGTGTGAATTTCACATCGAATCAGGGTGATATGGAAATTTTTCCAGCCACCTCTATTTTTAGCCCACTTTTTGATTAATTCCACGGTGATTATGAACTTGTAAATAACCTTGGTAGAAACACAAGCATTTCAAAAATACACAATTCTTTGTGTGATACTTACACAGTGTAAGATGGGGAGGTGAAGATCGGTATGTGTAAAGATGGTGGGGGGGGGGGGGGTAATGCTCCCATTTGCTTCTCTATCACAGTGGGGAAATGTGTGCTTTGATCTTCACATAGAGTACTTCTGTGTGTTTGTATATGTTTGCTAGTGCTGGCGTTTCAGCTTCATCTCTGTTATTCATTGGTTTATTTGGTATTTTTGAACTCTAGGTAACGGTCAGCTGCGGAGCCAAGAATGAGATTGTATCCGTTGCGGAGCCGAACAGATGCGAGTATGTGATGGAATTCAAAACCCCGGCTATTTGTAGAGATCCTGCACATGAAGGACACCTTCACGAAGAACTTTAGGAGAAATATTTTAGAATATTATAGAATGAGATCCAAACTTCTGTTTCCTAACTTTGTCGACTTTTGATTGTCCACTCACCAACATACTCTACTGCAATGTAAGAATGGCTGATCCAACTAAACACTTCTCGTATAATGACCAATGCCCGAGCAGCACCTGTTCTGTGTCGGGTTAATTGTGATTAAAATTACTAAACAAAGTTTCAAAGTCGTTGATAGGGCTTTGGAGAATAAGGACGGTAAATGTGTGCCATGTCGCGAAAAGATTCCCTCTGCGGTCCATGTGACTTTCGTCAAAGACCATGGTCATTAATTCTTTTCTTCACTCATTGATACACCCACATCTCATGTTTCTGTCCATGTCACTTTCTGTCATTACGTCAGTCACTGTGACACCCTCTGGTGACTTTCAGAATCGTTTGCTTTTTGCAAGCACTTTCAGATAGATGACTTTTTGCAAGCATCTCCTGTCTCCACATTCCTCCTTTCTCTGGTTCATTTGTTGTAATCTTGCCAGTCACAGGTATCCAAATTTCATGCAATTGCTACTGGTCATTTTTATTGAATAGTCAGTCAAATTGACTTCAGTGCAGTTGGTCAATAATCACAATGTTGTTTGCATGCTAAGTAAATTCGATCTGAAATCCATAGCCAGTCCACGCATATTACGTGGATGTGACCCTCCATAGTCAAACGGTTTCTATCAAGATAGCCACAATGTGACCCTCCAGTCTGTGTGGACATTGAGTCACCCTCAAACAGACGCGGCTTACTGTCACCCTGCTAATTGATTCACCTTGCCGTATTCGATTCCCATGCTGTCAATGCTGACATTCAGTGCTCAGTTGTTCTAGGAAGACCTTGTCTGCTCGTATACAATTTCCGACCCATCTTGACCACAAAAGATCTTCAAAGCTCTCATATGACAAAGTGGAAAGGCCCATCACGGCTTTTTCTTCTGAAAACCAAACCAAACCTTTGTCTAGTGTGCTTTTAAGTGGTACTACACACATTTTATAAGAATACCTAATTTTTTTTCGATCCTCAATATTCTGAAACTTTTTCGATTTTGAGCCTGAGATTTTCTTAAAACATTCTTGCCCAACACACGGTGTATATATGAAATCTTTTCTGATGTGTTGCTCCATCATTAATTTCAACAAGAACAAGCATATATATATATAAATAGCCTGGCATTAGTCTTACATTTTTCTTCAATTTTGGCAATTTTTCGAGCCTCATTTGGCAATTTTTCGAACCTCAATATTCTTATAGAATTTATTCTTTTAAAAAGTGTGTATGCCAACTTAATCAACCAGAGCGAAATGGTATTTTGCTGACAATGTCGTATCAAAGACGTCATGAAAAACCATTTATGATACCAAAGGTGGCACAAAATCAACACTATGATTGCTTTATTGAATAAGACTTATGTTCAGTTAATACTTAAAAAAAAGCTCTATCCTTCATAAGATATCAAAGCCTCTTGTTTCTGTTACTGCAATGCACCAAAATGCAATGCATGATGCTGCAAATTGAATTTTATCATTTGATTAAAGTTCTTTGGTCTATATTATTCTCATCACAAAACGTTAAAATGATATACACGCTTTTTTATAAGGAACCTACCTCAAGGCCTAGTTCCAAAAGTTCCTTTGCTTGAGCTTTAGCTAGTTATTCTGTGCTTTAGCTATTCATGGGTTTTGAATCCAATTTCAGGTGGATAAAAAAAATCTAGTGGTATCGAGATAGAAGACATTTCCCAGATTTAACTTTCTAAAACTAGGTTGGAGGTAAAATCTTCAACAAAAACCGCCTACGATCTCATCTTTCGTGAGACCTTGTCAAGCTATAAGATTCAGCTTCATGCCAGATGAGATCTACATCACTCAGCTTCTTGACTTAAGCAAATGCTTTTTTATGGCTTGCAGTGGAATGTATTCATTTGATTGATAATCTTTCTATATGCTGTTTAGTTTAGGCACAGAAACATTTTGTGGTCTACAGTAGTTCTTCTAAAGGGGCAACTGAGAACAATTCTCCAAAGTCATTTCTTGATATTGAGTGCTCAACTCGAATCGTTTCAGCCTCTTGTTTTATGGAGTAAAAAACTGATTCTTTTGCCAAATTCTTCAGTTAAAATCAAGTGAAAGTACCATTTAAGGTCAAGATTGTTAAAAATTCTAGTTTCTAGCATACAGATTTTTCTGTCTTATAGATTTTGGGTTATGACATCAATGACAAACCATTTTAGCAGAAGGCCTAAACTAATGAATGTGCGTAGTTATAGCACTTTCTTCTCATTTGCCGTGACAACAAACATGAAATCACTTCAAGGTTACGAGGACTTATCGATTTTCAATTTTGCAAGAATCTTGCTTTCTGAAGCCCAGTTTTTTTGAAAATTTCAGCAATGTGTGACTTGCTTTGCTTGGCAACCATTGTTTTCTGCGATGCATTGAACATGCTCAATATAGCCAATCAAAAAAATAAGTACAATTCAATGGTGTTTGATCAATCAAATCTATTCCTTTTGTTTCCCTTCACGTTCTGCAACGTAGTTTCGTGCATTTCGTTTCAAGTCAACGCTGACAGATAGATTTGAGTAGAGTCTAAATTCCAGTTTATTCTTTCTCAAACATCCACTCGATTGCTTAGCTAGGATCAACGGGTCAAACAGAAAAAAATATTTACTCATATTCATTAATTTATTATTACGCTTTTTCTTATAAGGAACCTACCTCAAGGCCTAGTTCCAAAAGTTCTTTATTCGTAGACCTCAAATCATCAGATTTCAGTACCAAATGTTCCTTAATAGTTCCTTAATTTTCACTGCACATCAAATGCCATATGCGAGTATTGGCTGCAAATGAATGGAACCGGCTTTTAGTTCTTGTTGCTTGCAGTTATAAAAAATTTTCAAATCGAAAAGTTCCTCAGTGATTTCGTTTTAGGAGTTTAAGTTCTTTAATTATTTCGGCCTTCTACATGTAGGTTCCTTATAAAGTGGTTCCTTTTAAAAAAGGGTGTAGTGAGTTTGGATTATTTTCAGTTTTCATTCAATGGCCTCTTAAATTGACAAAACGTTCCAAGAAAACGTATCTCGTAAGTTTGAGCTACACCAATGCTTTCCGCAGCTTTGCCTAAAATTTTAGCTACTCAGTTCCCCTGTTTAAAGTGATATCATAATTCAACTCCCCCTGGTCAATGCTAACTCCCCCTGTTCAATGTCAATTTCCCCTTGTCAAATTCCAACGACTGTAGTTGATGTGGAACAAACTCCCCTGGTTAAGTCGGCATTCTTTGAAATTTCAAATTTTTGAAATCCATTGTTTCTCGCGCCAATGTTGAGAACCCCTCGATCTGGCACAGTCATTGGCTAAGTTCACTTCCACGGGTTAAGAATCTGGTATAAATTACAGGCCATGGGTTCCTGTAATGGCTGGGTAATAGAGGAGATCATAGAAGACAATGGTTTCCGAGTCTGTAGAATGCTGGAAAATGAAACCAGGGGGTACAGGAATCGAAAGAGAGTAGCGCTTAACATTTGTGAGACGGGGCACCGAAGCGGAGGCTCGAGTTGGGCGTAGAACTCAGAATTAAGGTTACGGTAAACGTTTTCAACGCGAAAATGGGTTTTTTTCCTTCCTAAAGGCAAAACTGTTCAAGGAATCTGGGTAAAATATATATCATTCGATGCACAAGATTATGGCGTATCTAGCCAGATCAAAATTATTGGCAAATAATGTTAAATGTTATTTACATACGAATTTACTGCTCAAAATATGTACCACCTTCAAAAGCTATTTTGTACCCTTGCGTTTGAGGTAAAGAAATCTGACTTACACCAGCAAGAAGTGCAGATCCTAAGCTACCAAAGTCTGTCTCAGATTTTTTAAATTCCTCCTCTTCTTGAAACTATACCCTGTCAAAAATTGGCAAACCACTTTTCCACCCTTCCACAGCTGTATTTGGGTATAAAAGACGGACCAGAGCAAATAAAAACATTTCCAGACACTCTATGGTTGCCCAACATCTGCCCTGGCCGTGTGCAAATTTCGAGCCATTCGGTTTGTTCCTTGGGTACATAATAGCTTTTTCGTACCTGTATGTAGAGGAATTTCGAGTCCGGAGAAAACGGGATTTTACTGATCGCACTTGAGATGATACACATCGGGATCATATTACCAACAGTGTAATCCGGGTCAAGTAGTTTAGGCTTTAAGATTAATTAGCGTCCTTAAATAAGCACAACAACCCATGGATGTGCCATACTCTTACACAAACCAGGATAATCGCTGCTGCTAGAAACTTTGATAAGAAAATTATGGAAACCTTCGTTTATACGGAATTTTCTCCATTTTCAAAACTTCTTCTAGCTTCAAACATGGCATCATTATGTAACTTATAAATTCGGCTATCAGAATGTGAAGTAATCGAAAAATTGATGTTTTCGTCCAGAAACGTTTAGACGCTTGGGAGACGCTTGTAAATTTTTCGATGTTTTTCTGACCCCACCGGGGCATTTTTGGACCACCCGTTTATTAATTTTTATATGCAGTCATTCATATACCTTACTTCGTTTGTTCTTTGATCTTGCAGGTGTGTAAGTTCTGTAAAGTTTCTTTTAAATGAAGAGGTGGCATTGTACAAAAGTTTTAACATAGGAAAGTAGTATGACACCCGAAATAATTTACATAGGCCTGACTGATGTACACAATTATAATTAGCCTGCTCATTTTAGTAATACAACCAATGCCTCATTACAAAATCTCATTTGACCCCAAAAAAGAATCATCTCGTGATTTTTCAGATTTTTCACATTTCCAACCCCCCTTCTATTAAGGACCTTAGAGTATTTCTCGTACCCCGAAGCGGCACCCGGTTGCCATTAATATATTCTTTATACTTTTAAATATTATCCCCCCACCCCAATTTTGACCCCTCAATTTGGGCGTTTTGTGTACCAGCCTGCCAGCCCTTGCCTTTCTGTCTGTGTTTGTTACATAACGGTTAATTACGTAACAAAAGTGTTTGAGGGCCTCTTGATAGTGCACGTGCTAGCCAACAAGAACTTCAGTAATAAACGCCCCCACGTGTTAGGGTTGGGTGATAAACGCCCCCACATGTTATTTACAAACATTTCCGCTTGTTCCTGGGTTGTTCCGCTGGTTACTGGGTTGTTCCGCTTGTTCCTGGATTGTTCCGCTTGTTACTCGGTTGTTCCGCTTGTTCCTGGGTTGTTCCACTTGTTCCTGGGTTGTTTCGCTTGTTCCTGGGTTATTCCGCTTATTACTGGGTTATTCCGCTTGTTACTCGGTTGTTCCGCTTGTTTCTCGTTTTAGTAACGTCGGTCGAAAACTGCCAAGAAATCCAGACCGGATGCTAGGCTTAACCTTTGAAAGTAGGAATTTCGAACCTTCCAATCAGTATGTTCTTCTGAACTACAACCTTTTCCGTCCATTTCACCACCACACCGAGTGTCCATGCTTTGAAAGTTAATCGGGTGAATTTGAAAGACTGTTCTTGAACCATTGTTTCTGCTCTCTCTCCGTGTTGGCCTATCCCGGCTTGGGCATTCCGAGTTCCGTCTTTTATGGATGATAAATCCACTTTCGGCGATGCACTTGCAACGTGGAAGTGAATGAAAGCAACACACTGAAGGAAGACCATGCTGCTTTCAAAGCATAGTGTAGAAATAGAAGTGAGTATACTTCGTTTATGTACCATCGGTTAGGCTCTCATTGGATTTTCTATCAGATGAAACGTTGAATTATCTCGCAGCTGTTTCAGCGTATTTTTAATTGGACTAATGAGGTCTTCCTACGACAGATCACGTCAAATGGGTTTACTGCGTAAGTTGACCAAGAATGCGCTATTCGGCCGATACGGAAAGAATAGGCAGTGAAATTCATTGAATGTTCATCCCGAGTTTTTCCCAAACTGAATTTATTTAATTTTATGATAATTTCTCGTGTGTTAATGATCGTTTAAGTCATTTCATAGCCAACCGGCCGAACTGCACATTAGGTCAATCATGTCAAAACATTGATTATTCGGCGATACTATAGAATCAGGATTATACAAAAACATTACGAGTGAAACATAATTTTGCTATAACTTTTCGAAACTTTAACCTATAAAACCTGCCGATGGTCTCATATTAATAGGCACATCTAATGCTATCGTTTGGTGTATAATTTATCTATGTAGGACCTGTTGATCATGGAGATGTACGATGCTGCATTGCTAATGACAGTTTTGTACTATTTCTGAAAGGCAAACCAACATTGTAGAATCCCGATTTTTGATTCAATAGTTTCGCCGATCGTTCATGGTTTTTAGAAAATAAATCAAGCTCATATCTCAATCAGAGCTTTGCTAAATATCACCTATTTTTTAAGAATGACCAAAGCATTAGGCAACTGTGATGGTTATAACTGGCAAAAACACGAATTGGTAAACAACTTAAATGAAGGGGATTCCCAAACACGCCGCTGTTAATGCGGTAAAAGCTCTATTAAGCCAGGGGTTAATTTCGAGGGGGCTTTATTTTCGGGGGGGGCTTAATTTTCGAGGGGGCTTAGTATAGAGGGGGCTTATTGCAATTTCTTCTATAGCTCTTCTTGGACATTGGCGGTTTACCATTGAAGTGAAATATGTTATCAATCTTGAACCTTTCCTGTACTGAAATGTAGGTATTCAGTTCAAGCCAAGTTCAAGCCGGAATCTGGAAATAACTTAAAATCTAATCAATGACTGACTTATGTACAAATCTGTTTTGACCCTAAACTTATCCAATTCTCCAAAGATTGATAACCCTCCCAGGGAATATTTTAGGTATCGCCAAATATCTTCTTTTTTTTGGTAATACTTGATTACTTGCAACATTGATTTCTGTTATGCATCTTTTTAGGGTGAATTAATTTTTTGTGAGAATCAAGAATTAAAAACAAGTTTTAAACCCCTTTTCCTCATCAACTTGGTTCTAATTCCCATTCATCAAAACCCAGAATGAACCTTGCTGTCAAGGCTGAATTCCTTTTATACTTTATGTCATTTAAAATCCATTAAAATCAGCAATAAAGTCCACAGATACTGATGAAAAGGGGCTGGCACTTTCAAAAATCTAAATGTGCCCTACCAAGCAAAATTTTGTTATTTAAAGACTCTAATTACCAGAAAAGAAACATGAAAATGATGAGTGATTTAATAGCTTTGTTAATGAACAGTGGCGATTGTCAGTAGATATTGTTAGTGAAAGGTCTCCCTAGTTGTTATAGTGTCTACAAATTTTGAGGGCCATTTTGACATTAGTGGTAAGGATTGTGTAGAATTTAGCTATGTAGAAACCCCCATAGTCCAGCACAATGTACAAATGGTAGGTTTGATAGGTGACTTTTGTGGCAATTTTTTGGTTGGTCATTGTGATCAGGGCTCATATTTTGCAATGCATAAGCAACAGATCATTGGCTTAATGTTGTGTTTTCATGTCAGTTTGATACTTTGACTCATGATGAATGACAAACATTTCACTTGCTTACAATACCACAACCATGATGAATTTCAGACATCTCTAAACAATTTTAAGCGATTATTTTCTGTGAATTTTGGTGTACTGGTTTTGAACAATATATAAATTGAATGAGTTGTAGATTAATGCAATTAATATATTCAGTTATATAGGTTTCATAGCCTTCATTTTCAAAGTCATTTGGTTTTACTCCTAAACCCTTGTACCAACAATCTTTCTATCATAAAAGAGTGTTTTCTCATTGCTGCATCCCTTCCCTGACTGAAGAAAGCCAGCCTGATGTTTCCTCTCTTTGTCACACAACATTTTGTTAGCATCTGCTATTTATCGGCAAGCCTCAGTGGTCCCTGAAAAAGCCTGGACAGAAATGTTCACAAAGTTCATTTTAATTCATTGCTACCAAAGAGGAAAAAGTGTTCTAATAAGCAGTCTTTGTAATATAAAAATAGGCCACGTATGGCCTTGATTACTTTGCGCGTGCGACGGCGTGCGATGCGAACCGCTTTTTATCGGTTGTTTCTCAAACCTTTTGTCAAGAACTGGGTGCTGCTTTTAAGGAGACCTAATCTGGCGACTTTGAGTTACTGCTGCTTTGAAAATCTTCTAAACATAAGCAATTTCAAAAAATTTTGTTGCAAATTATTTGTTTTGCGCGTGCGGCCGCACGCCTCATATTACAAAGACTGGATAAGATGTGTGTTATAAATTCTTTTGATTGACGTTTTATCTTGGAGTTGATCAAAAACAATAATTTTACTTAGTTCCAGAGCTTACAGGCAGGGTAGTCTCTTTGTAAGTGTGGCTAGTGCACCAATTTACTCAATTTTTCACTTGAATGCTGATTGATATCTTAATTCTTTGTTGTTTATTTAAACACAATGTTAATTGGTTTAAAAACCCACCTCCAACCTGCTGAACTACCAATTACTTTTTAAGGATATCAATGCATGCATAGCGGTTTTTGAAAGTATTGTTAAGAAATATTTTTGGGTTTTAAAGGTCAAATATTATGGGTAAAGTCAGATGTTATTATTTCTTGGTATGTTATCAAACCGCACAAAGTGCTTAGGGTATTAACGGCTTATCAATAACAATTCTTTGTTTCAAAACCGTTAATATTTGCATTTTATGGTTTGCTATCTAATTTTTTTTTGTTCCAGTAGATCGCTAAATTTAAGTAGATGCTCGTTATTTGCACTTTAAATAAGTTTCAAAATGTGAAATTCCTTGCCTTCGGAACACAGCATGGCGATGTAAGGCGCAGGGGCTGGGGTTGGGACATGTTGCATATGTTATCACTGTTGTGGGCTCGTTTAAGGCAGCAAAAAACGGATAGATAGCACACTTCACATTTTTTATTACAATTGACAACATCTCTAAGATTCAAGACTTTTTGTAAAAAATTTAACTTCGACTTTTAAGATTTCATTTTCATCATGTCTATAATGTTTATTTCGGTAATCCATGTATATTTTAGACAGGTCCTTTATTGATAACAGCACGTTGTTGCTGACCAAATTTAACCTGTATAAATATGATATTATTATTATTATTTTTATTTATCAACTTTGACCAACGACCTAACTTGACAACTAACCTCTCCAAATAACTAAACATTTCACAGACACAAATTTGTTCATGGTAGAAATCTAACATGCGATAAATTTGGAATATCGTTAAAGGATAATGACGGAAGTACTCGAGATCAAGAAAAGTGCGGAGCGAAATACTAGCGTCATGACAACACACATATACCCTTGTGGTATACAAAGGGGCTTTTCAGTTTCTTCGTTGTTCCAATTCGAGAGTTGCCTGTGGCGATATGTTTACCCGTACCAGATCTGATTTCTTCTTGCTGTAAGAGCTAGCATTGAGCAGTGACAGACAGCGCTATTTTTACTCTATCATGGAGCATCACAATTTGACGTCATTTGTGATTTAAGACTTCTAGGCTTAACCAGTTTTTCTTTCTTTCGCAGAACGTTTTGGCGCTGAACCCAAAGGTTCAGAGTAGCGCAAGTTTAGTTCCAACCTCAAACACCAAAAGGAACAAGAAGCACTGGAAGCGCAACTCAGATAGATCGTGCTCTGTAAGTCGCTTTTGTGCTTATGCGTTGTATGGAATCTGCTGTTACTGTATAATATCTTGCAACGCAAACTTCATATTGAGAAGTTGTGTTGAAACACACGCCTCTTCGCATATTGACAGAGTTAAAAAAAGTCAAATGTGGCAGTGAGAAATCACGTGGAACGCATCGCTGTTCACGTGAGAGGGTCGTTACAGCCATTTTGCTTGTTCGGTACAGGCGAAGCTTCATCCCCGGACCAGATTTGCTTTTCAGCGAAATTTCTCATTCGGTCATGCCAACAATGACTGCTGTCCATGCACCCCTTTATTCCTGCATTCTGAGGCAAACCAGCCCTTAGCCAATGTAGATTTTTACCTGGGAATAAATCATTAAGTGGATAGCGAGGCTAGAAGATATTGTTAACTGATTCGAGATTTTGTTTTTCATCAATCAAGTTAACTGTGTTTTGCTTTAACACATTGTATCCAAACAATTTTTGCATTTTAAATGTTCCTCGCATGCGATTTCTTCTAAGCAAAATTCAATCCAGATCTACTGTTTCTCATCCATGACTAAGAATCATGCTAAACCTGATGGCATTCGGGATTCTAGTTAAAGTAGTACGCCGCAAAATTAATCCTGCATTAAGTTACCGCAATGCATTAAGCCTGTCACGATTCTTTGTTCCGTAAATGTTTTTTGATTATGAATGTAAATAGCCAGTTGTTTTATGCTTCTCGACTCTCACGTCCAGGTTTACATTGTTCTTCCTGTTTTCAGTCGTTTATTTGACTTTCTAATAACTCACTTCAGTCGATCCTAGAACCGCCATTTTCTTAATATTTTTCGTATCGCTGTTTTCAAACGAATGGGGATTTTTCAATATGCTATTTAATTATTAATGTGTCTATGCCAGCACAATTCAAAAGTCCAATGGTTTGCTAATTATTTGTCTGTTCCTATTTTCCAAACTGACCTTTGAATAAAACGAGAGTTGTACAGAATTTATCTTGAGCCATGAATTTTTCTTCCCCTTTAGCTATTTCTTTCTGTCTATTTTGCTGTGGTGAAAAAAATATGATTTGCATCTATTGCTAATAAGTATTTCTTTTCTGCTAATCCTTCAATTTGTGTGAATTGCTTGTCTTGTTTTCTATTTTTTTCAAAACTCAGCCCACTTCTTAATTAACGCAATTTTAATTAAAATTCACATTCATTGTTTTCTGCCTTGTTAAACTTCAATTAGCTCAGTCAGCAAATATTTGATTCTTCTTACAAAACTCCAGATGTTGTTGGGTTTCGGCCATTAAGTCTTCTGAAAGCAGGACCATGTTGTGTTGAGCTTCGGTCTTAATGCTTCTGCACTAATAAACTTGCCCAATATAGTCTGTAATTAGCTAATACGAGCATAAAACGATTCGACAAAGCGTTCACCGCCTAGATCTTGCCGGCTTATGCGCAACGAACTACACAGCAGGTTGAGGGTCGTCGCACTTTTACAGTTGAAGGATATTGAAGAACATATCTGGTGGAAAATACTTAAAACCAACGCTACTGCATTGAAAAGAAGTACCAAAGTGGCACTTGATGGCTGATCATTGGCTGTGTCGTGAAGGACTCCATCTTACCTCCTCAATCATACCTCCTCAATCATACCTCCTGAAAGGCATGCTGAAATAAACTACTCCTAAAGCTGCTCAATCTAAGGACTTCTTGGGTTGTGGGTCGAACAATTACAAGTGGTGAATGAGGATATTTTTGGCTCGCTTTGGTCATTGTGACACACAAATGGTACCATGAAATGACTGGAGTCCTCAAAAAGCAGCTCATTATGAACCTCACTACGAACTTGAGCAATGGATGCCATACTTTGTATCAAGAGTTTGCTCTGGGGTTTGGTTATGAAACGAATAGAAGAATCGCAGCAGTGGTGTTTGGAATCTATTCTCCCATCATCGTCTTCTTCAATTCCATTTTGTTTACCTCCTTTTTCTTCACGAGACAAGTATGGCTTAACACCTCAAATTTCCTTATTGTCTGTCTGAGTTTTTCAGACGCTATCAACGGAATTTTGGTGCTCCCTCTTCACGTGTTTTTCTTTCTAAAATTTGAAGAGTCGACACCTAACTATTGTGCATGGGCTATAGCTCTGCAGAGTCTTATGGTCATTTTCTACGAACTGTCCGCCTGGATAGCGTTCCTGATAACGGTCGACCGATACCTCCACATGAACCCGGACTTAGAACGACCGTCACGTGTTGCTAGGCTGTTCGTTAGGCCGTATATTTACGTCTTGCTTGCTGCGGCGTTTACTATCAGTTCCTCCCACGCCGCTCTCTACGCGATCATGTTCAATTCGAACAGGTCAGGCCCGAATGTTGCGTTACAGGTCACTGTTCTTATTATCCTTCTCGTTCTCAGCACCACAGCTTTCCTGTACGTGAGAGGATATAGGCGAATTCAGCGCTTCGCACTGGACAGCGTTATATACCGCGCGGAAAACGGCAAGCCGCGGTACCTGCAGAAACTGTACAAGACCGTGCTTATTCTTCTCATCCTTTTGTGTGTATCTTATGTGCCACTCTGTTTGTCAAACATGGCCGTAGTCCTACAGACTCTACTTTTTGGCGACTTTAGTTTGGATACTGGAAAGTTTGTGTTGGCAAGTATTATAAACATGTACGTGACCTGCCTCCTAAACAGCGTTGTTGTCTTATCACTGAACACCAAGGCCCAAAGGTTTATCATGAATCAATGCAGGTCAAGGAAAACAAGCACGGTCTCGTTTTCGAACGTGCAGTTGAATGAGGCTAGGAATGATGCTAATTGCAAGAGATCTGCGAAGGAGGAGAAGGCCTCAACCGATTCAGTGCTTTGAAGGGTGTACATTACTGAAAGACGCTCTTGGCATCGAAGTGAAACTGGACTACTTTTTTCTGCCCTTTTACAAATGCTTGTTGCAACCTTGCACATTTAAATATGTAGAAATTAGCTTCCTGTAGTCATCTCACCATGTATCTTCAAGTTGTTCTGTACTTCATTGTTTAACGTTTAACGGCATATTAGTAGAATTGTTATTTCGTAATTTTGCCATTTCTTTGACTTGATCTTGATCACTCAAATTTGAGTATTCTGTTTCATCGGCGTTTGGCAGGCGTTTAGTTCTCATAAGTTCGTGCTATTTTTAGTATAGTTCACATATTTCTATTTGCACCTAAGTGTTCGTAACTTTCGTTTTCCAAGCATTAGGTGTTAGTAACATTTCGAGTTTCTAGTGGTATGAAGCAAAACCAAAAGCTTCCTGGTGTTAAATTTTGAACAGCATAAACTAAGTGTCAATCCGCAAGGTAGGTAATTGAGATGCTCCTTTTTACTTTCAATTTGCACGTTGTTTTAGACGTGTAGAATGGTATTGGATTTATGAGGTAATGCAGTTGCTCTTTGCTCTGCACTTTATGCGTATGCCTTTATGAATGACATGATTTCAGGATTTCTTCATGGCTTTTTAATTTTCCTTCAGACGTGCCATGACTTGACGAAGAACTTTGACGATGTCAAACACACGACACTCAGCGAAAGGGGTGCTCTAAAAGAAGCTGCAAGGTTAGTTTGCCGCCATGTTTGTCCTCAATCTTGGTAACCAAGGAATTGCAGTTACTTTGGGCAATCTCTGAAAAAGTAATTATGCCTTATGTAAATAGAAAATACGCAGTTGACGCTTTTTCCTAAATTCTACCAGTTATTTAGATATTAATGTTTGGTTACTCTTGTTTGTTAAAAGCTCATATTGTAAACTTTTCTATTTTCGAAATTTGTGTGGTCTCTCTGATGAAAAATTGAGTATTTTGTCTCACGAAAAGTTTCCATAGAATAAACACGGAGGGAATGGAATATGAACTCTCTTATCAAATGTCAGAGTTTGCGCAACTATTGACGTGAAAAATGTGCATATTCGATCTTTTTGTCTCTAAGCTAGAAAACGCAAGTAAATGTTGATTCATAAAACCTACTTGAATAACATTCAAGATATGGACGAACTCGCCGTTACGTCATCAATTGCCGTGTCAAATGAATCTGTATTAATGACCTTGTAGTTGGCGGACGTAATTCCATAAAGTATACTCCAATAATATCCATTAAGCTTTGTGCGAAGAATGACCTTTGGACTGAATATGTGTTTTTAGTTAAGTCAAGCTATAATTTGTTATATAAGTTGAGTTTGTATTGTGTTGTTGTTGTAAGGTGCTTGAAATGTGCCGATGCTCCTTGCCAGAAGAGCTGCCCAACGCAGCTGGATATCAAGACCTTTATCTCCAGTATTAGCACGAAGGTAATGCGTCAAATGTTGTTGCTGCTGCTGTTGTTGCTACTGCTGTTGTTGCTGCTGTTGTTGTTGTTGTTGCTTGTAAGCCGTTTGGGCATATATTCGATTGCCAGATTCTCAAGGCAAACTCTTTGGACCATTGACTCTAAGGACTTTTCAATATTTTTTGACTGCAATATATGCAGTTCGCCTTCCTAACAGGGCATGCTCCGAAATATCAAAACGTGTTTGAAACTTGCCCATCATCTCCTAAGCATGAATTGCAGTGGAGAATAGGCTGAATCGTTCGTTTGTTACACCTGTACTCTATCAACTCCTTCTTTCGCAGAACTACTATGGAGCAGCCAAAGCAATTTTCAGTGACAACCCATTGGGCCTGACATGTGGCATGGTATGTCCAACAAGCGACTTGTGCGTCGGTGGCTGCAATTTGTATGCGTCAGAAGAAGGCCCCATCAACATTGGTGGCTTACAGCAGTTTGCAACCGAGGTAATCATGTTATCACTGTAATCACCGGGGCTAGAAGCAAGAGCAATGCTAGCACCGGGCTTCGAAGAATGCTGGGCAACCTGGAAGGCGCCAACCGGCTCTGGACGGGTTTGGCCGCACAGCTGAGTCTTCCGCTCGTACCGTTATTCTCCATAGACATGTTAAGAGACTCGAATATATACTGTAATCACTGTTGAGTAAGCTCGACCAGCACGCCAATTGACTTCCCATTCTTGCCCGCCCAATATTTAAGCAAATCTCTAACCCAGCGTTTCCTGCAAAGGTTTTCAAGAAAATGCGTCTGCCTCAAATCAGAGACCCCAATTTGCCTCCTGCTGGTGACCTGCCTGAAAGCTACCATGCCAAGGTGAGGATTTACAATCAATCTTCTTCATATAAAGTTCTTTATTTCCATAGTTTTGCTTCGTCCAGAAGACTGCTGTAGAGTTGTGTGTAATTCTATGGAGAAAATGCTTATAATCTTCAGCTTCATCATAGGCGTGACGCTATTTTCTGCATTTGGTTTGCCTATGATTGGCTTAACTATAAAGGCTGCCTTTTCAAGGGTTTATTTCGTGTCTCCGTGGTGCTTGTTGATAACTCCATTTTCTAATTGCCTTGTCATTTTCTCATCAGATTGCTCTCATTGGGTGCGGTCCTGCCTCAATAAGCTGTGCGACATTTCTAGCAAGATTAGGATATACGAACATCAAGATCTTTGAGAAGGAGGAACACATAGGGGGCCTAAGGTTTGAAAAAGACGTACCAGATATATATTTCCTGTTACCTGTAACCACTTTTAGAAAAAAAGGTTTCGACAAAAGACCTTCAATGCTTTAGTCTCTTGTAACCTTTTTTTTATTCCTCTTTATTTTGTTCCAGATTATGTTTCAATATTATGTCAATATTTTGTGGCACAATATTTTTTTCTTTGCAATGATATGTATTTTGAAAAGAACGGAATCTGTGTTCATCCAAGATTCTACAATATGCTGCATAGATTATCTTGATCGTGTTTCGATTCACAGTTCATCGGAGATTCCACAATATCGACTGCCCTATGACGTCGTAAATTTCGAGGTGGAATTGATGAAGGATTTGGCTGTTCAGGTTTGCCACTTTTATTGTCTGGCGTTAATTCAAATTTTTAGGCTGATTTTGGCCAAAAAGTGCACCAGACATACTACAGTTTGTTAACGGTAGGGTTGTGAAAGTTGCGCGAAAAGCGTAGTTGTAGGGGTTGCTAGTCGCGAAGAGAAACTCTCGTGTGGATGAGGATTGTAAAGAATTATAGGTTTAGAAAGGAATCCTTCAATAGGGCTGATTGAAAGGACAAAATATGTTGTTTAAAGGAAGTTTACGGTTTGAGTAATAAGAAGAAAACTTTCTTTGTAAATCGAGTTGAGCAAAAATAAGAGTAAGAATTCTTTTATGGTAGTTTCTAAGCCTTTGTGGTGGTACAAGAGGTGAAATTCACTTTTTAATTATTCTTCTACACGAATGACGTATTTTTCCTGCTAATGTTGTAATCTTTTGGTAGATCGAGCGTGGAAAGCCCCTGTCAGCCAATGGAGGACTTACCATATCGTCACTTAAGGATAGCGGCTACGAGGCGATCTTTGTTGGGATAGGTGAGTTCAGTTTTCATCATCATAGGATCATGAATGTTCTGTTGCGTTATTTGTGTTTATGTTTACGCTGATTTATGTCAGGTCATGTTATGTTACGTTATGTTTTGTTTGCGGTGCATTATGTTTTGTCATGTTACGTTTAAGGTGGGTTGTATTTTGTGTTGTTTTACGATAACGTTGCGTTGTGTTACGATTCGTTTTTTTGTTATGTTATGTTACGTTATGATTTATTTTCCAATTTTTGTGAACTATTAAATGTTTCTTCCAACGTTAGGTTTACCCCAGCCAAAAATCATCCCACAATTCGAAGGTTTGAGTAGATCAAACGGTTTTTGGACTTCCAAAGATTTCCTCCCTGTTGTATCCAAAGCAAGCAAAGCAGGTATGATATAAATGCAGAATAAAAACATCGCCGGCGGTGGATTTACGGCTTTCATATAACCACGTGCTAATGACCGCCTATATTATAAACGTCACGTCCTTTTATATTTCGCAGAGAAATCTTTCATGTTGTAAATGCCTGGTGATATTTTTTCTCTAATTTGAAGTGAAAAGTCATAGCATTAACGTGGATGGTATACTATGATTATTGCTTCGCATGATGTGTACAGTTATCAGCCCATGACGTAGGAACCGAGGGGCATAGGTGCCAATTTTCGACAAACCAGGCAAAAAATGCCCCTTCCAATTCTGACAGTGCCCCTGCGACATCAAAAATTGCCCCCTCCAAACTTAAAAATGGAAGTGGTCATATGCCCCTTTTTCTGGCCCTCCCATTTTTTAGATGCTCCCTACGCCCCTGTTACCAGCCTACTTTGACACTTTCCTTTGTTTCTAGGGATGTCGTGCTGCGGCTCCTCTCTGCCCGAGCTCAAAGGCAAGGTCATTGTCCTCGGCGCAGGCGACACTGCCTTCGACTGCTGCACGTCGGCCCTGCGATGTGGCGCCAAGCGCGTGTTTGTGGTCTTCCGGAAGGGCTTCACCAACATCCGTGCTGTTCCGGAAGAAATGGAACTTGCCAGGGAGGAAAAGTGCGAATTTCTGCCCTTTATGTCCCCTAAAAAAGTGATCATGAAGGGCGATAAAATCACAGCTATGGAGTTCTACCGAACAGAGCAGGTTTTACGTTACTTCGATTCTCTTCTGATTCGGCTCTAGTCTGCTATTTTGGTTTCTTTGAGCCTGCATCTTTTTCGTTTTAATGGCACCCAAATCGTTCCCGCTTTGAGCTTTTCTTGGTTACCTTGTTTTGGTGTATTAAACAGACCTCGTTTGATCAAGTGAACATTCTGACTGGGGGAGAAGTGGACCACATAGTGGAAATGGCTTGTTCTTCTAGCATTTTCCCCTGGGCATTGCCCCTAGCCGGTACCCATTTTAGTAGGGTTCGGGACAGGGGTGGCTTTGGGGTTAGTCTTCCAATTCTCCAATTCCTTCATCAAAACTCTTAGCTGCTGCTGTGAACTATTCTACCCGCTTAGCCTCGCTTTTAGAGTAGTAATTTAACGATTTGCTTAACACTGGCAAATGTGTTCACAAATCTCCGTAAGCCAATTTTACTGCAAAGCAATCCCAGCTGCTTATAATAATGATTTAAAGATATTATCTTGTATAAATTCTGGTCACATTTAGAATGACGACGGAACTTGGATAGAGGACGAAGAGCAGGTTATTCGCATCAAGACCGACTGGGTTATCTCTGCCTTTGGATCGACCTTGCAGGATGATCACGGTATTGTTTCATTAAACTCTTTCCATCATTAATTGTCCATTGAAAACTTTAGTCAGGCATCTGACATCTGTTTTTATTATTTGATAACAATTAGCTCCTTTTAAGCAAGTTCAGTTATATAATGTATATACAGGATGAGTCCCTGGGGTTGCTAAAAGGAGGGGACAAGTTTTTTCACTGTATAATTAGAGGAAACTATGTATTTTTGAGTGGCCCAGCCCTTCTTGACGTCATTAAGTAGCTACAAGATATTTTGCACCCATCTAACGCGCAGGAAAAACAAGCACTCTAAACCAAAAGCTTCACTATTGTAGTATCTCCATCAGTTAATTCAAAGAAATGCAAAAAATTAAAGTCATCGTCCATGGAAATATAAATTTTATTTCAAATTGTTATCTAAAAAAGTCTTGCTAACCAATGACGGGTTTTTAGCTTATTCTAAAGATGGATGATATTTTTCTGTAAGTTTGTATATTACAGAATGAGATTTCTCCTTCAGATAATTCCAAATGCTTAATAAACCCCATTTTATCTTGTTTTTTCTCTTCTCTTCATTTTCCCAATTTTTACATTATTTAACTTTCCTCCGTATGTTTATAATTTTTAAACTTGGTTTAAAACTAATTTGCAACAGGTATATGTATATATTTAAAGTGAAATTTAAGATAGAAGCTGAATTGAATTTAACTGAAAGATGTTGCGGAAGCTGCCACTTGGCTACTTTTCTCACTCTGTGAGGAAATGGAACGGAATGAATCCTTATATCCGGATTTTCGTGGGCTGGTCCGGGTTTTACTGGAGTCCGTAATGGTAATGACAACCTCGTTATGATGTTGCAGAAGACCCTGTTGCATGCAGGGGGTTAACTCAGTGCAAATAAGTAACCATTCTTGCACGTGTTGGTTGTTATCTGTGTATTCAGATCTGCGTCTTGTTTGCATTACCACGTACACACTCCTCCGTTTTCGCAGCAATCCAATTTTCCTTTTGTTCTTGTTTATCCGTAACGCTGAGTAGCGTAAATACCTAAAATCGCTGTGAATAGATTTGGGGCCCATCCTTCTATGGCTGAAAATCATCAGGGTTGCGATATCATATCACGGACGGTCCCCCTTGAAAGAAATACATTTGCTTTGCATTTTCCTAGTTCTCGGTGTAATTTTAAACTTTCTTCTGGTACAAACATACGTTGGTATATTTTCGAATTGTTCGTTATTTTATCAGTATGAAGTCGATACAAAAATTGCTAATTTTAATAAATTGTGATATGAAATATTGAATTTGTTTAATTGTCACAAAGCTGAAAGCTGGGAAAATAATCCTAAATCTATCATCAACTTACACCTAATAGACTTTATTCTGGTGACCTAAATAAATTAACATGTCTCACCTATTTTCCGCAGTGCAAGTCATTTATCTGCTCTGAAATTAATTATTTCGTTCCCATCACAGTTATCAAGTCTCTTGACCCGGTGAAAATTACAAAATGGGGAACTGCGGAGGTGAATTATGAAACCATGGAAACCAATGCCCCGGGAATCTTCAGTGGTGGTGATTTGGCTGGAGTTGCCCAAACGACGGTTGAATCGGTGAACGACGGAAAGACGGCCGCTTGGTACATGCACAAGTACCTCCAGGTTAGCTTCCTTTTTGCATGCATCATTTGGACCAGCCACACGCCAAGCTTCTGTTGTTGAGACAATCTGTAAGAATCAGGTGTTTGTGTCTATAGCAAGGCGACATTCGTGCTTAGCCTCATTGGGTAGTACGATTAAGTAAATTGCAGTATAAAGTTCTAGTAAGCAGGAAAGTTCTCTAAGGATAGGCTTTCAGTATGTTGAATGGACTCCAGCCGCCACCCCATAAAATTACCCAGCCCCTAGCACCACACTGCAGCAAATGGGGGCATTATACCAAATTTTATTGGTATTACAAAATGCTTTATATTTGGAGGCTGCAAATTATTATGGGATTACATAGTGTCAGATTTGTTTTAGACACGAAGCACCCATCAATTCCTCTCCCTCTGGCACATTTTCTTTTGTGCTCGTAGGAGCTGCATGGCATCCCAGTAATGGACGAGAAGCCCAGGCTGCCCATGTTCTACACGCCAGTTGACTTGGTTGACTTGAGCGTCGAAGTCTGTGGCCTGAAATTCCCCAACCCATTTGGCCTGGCCAGTGCCCCACCCACCACGACATCTGCAATGATCCGTAGAGCGTTCGAAACCGGATGGGGATTCGCCCTCACGAAGACATTTGCTCTTGACAAGGTCAGGTTCAGTTTGGTTTCAGGGTGGATGTTTTGGAAATGACTCTGGGACACGTTCCCACAGTTGCGCATTAACATAACTCACTGCATGAAAAATCCTTATTATGTAGCATTTTACTTAAAGCTTATTTATTTAAAGTTTCATTTATAGCTTTTTCGTATTATTTTCCATTATACTGTCTCTTTGGAGTCTTTGTTAACCTTCCAGTTGCTATACGTAGAATGTATCTCAAGTGTTTTGTATTGCCCATTACAATTTATTTTAAAATTGTTTCGCAGGATATTGTCACCAACGTCAGTCCAAGAATCGTTCGTGGTTCCACGTCTGGTGAAATCTACGGACCAGGCCAAGGCTCCTTCTTGAATATTGAGCTGATCAGTGAGAAGTCAGCCAAATATTGGTTAAATTCGATAACAGAGCTTGTCAATGACTTCCCCGACCGAGTAAGAATCAATATTTTCATTAATAGATGCAGGATTGCAGGATTTATCCATTATTGTTGTGTAGGGTTTTTGTTTGTATGAAAATGATCATGCTCCATTAAAGGTTATTGAAGTTTTAAGTGAACCAATTTTGCAAGATTTACAAGCTGCTCTTAACGTTGGTTATGACCGTGTTTGTGTAATGGAAGCTAATGAACTGGATTATTTGTCTCCTTCCTATTGCCAGTAGCATTTTTGTTTTTAACCAACCTTAATTTCCTAAGTTGCTTGTAATTTCTCCCAATTATGCAGGTCTTGATTGCTAGCATCATGTGTGGCTACTCAAAGGAAGATTGGACTGAGCTTGCTAAAAGGGCAGAGGTACGTTCCTCAATTGTTGATTAACATGTAAAAGAAGACATTTTAAGTATATATATTGTAGTATTCCTTTCAATCAGTATATATGTTGAAAATCCTTTATCAATTGGCTGTTTATTCTCGTCGTTATAAATATTTTTATAAAGTCCATAGTAAATGTTTTCATTCTGATATAAGACACTATTTCATCTGTTACTTGTTAATTCATTTTGATAACGATAGGTAGCTGCATGACAAGTCAGTTCCCTCTGTGATCAAATCAGCTCTTCAATTCTATCTTTTCTATTTCTGCTCGGTTTAGCCGCATTTGTCAATACGATAATTTTTCTTGTTGCGACCAAACTCCTAGTAATTCAGCTATGGCATATAGCTAATTGTTTCATGATACCAACTTTCTTTTTTACACAAGGATGCTGGGTCACATGCTCTGGAGCTAAACTTGTCATGTCCCCATGGTATGGGAGAAAGGGGGATGGGCCTAGCTTGTGGTCAGGTAAGCAAATTCGTGACATCTTTTTCCAAAGCCTGTCTTATCTTGGTTACCTAGAGGCACTTCATGTCACTCGATCGCCATTTAGTTTTGTATAAGTCTCATTTTTCAATGATAACGCCAAGTCTCATTTTTTCTCTGTCAAATCTTGCCTAAGAACAAAACTTCAGACACCAAAAATCTCTTTTTTACGTTAAACCGCGAATATGATAAGAAGTGATGAAGAGTACAATTCTCTTTATCTCAGTATAATGTTACATACTTGCTTATGAGTATTCATTTTTGCCTTTATCTCACAAACTGTGTGATCTCACAAGTGAATTGTGTCTAGTATCTTATACCTCCGTGAACTTCTTAGGTGAAGTAAGTTTGTCTTCAAATTTAACATCCATTTTGATCGTCTCCAAATATATTTATGAATAACCTTGATAGCTTATGAATAATATTTTACTCATATCAAGGATCCAGAGTTGGTTAGAAACATTTGTCGCTGGGTGAGAGCTGCAGTCAAGATTCCATTTTTTGCCAAGTTGACCCCAAATGTGACGAACATCGTGCACATTGCAAGGGCAGCCAAAGAAGGTGCAAAATTACAATCTGTTTGATTATATCTACTCTTGGCCTTTGTTTGTTTCTTTCAATTACTCAAAATGGAGTAGCTGTTATTTTTCATCGTTGGTAGCGGCAACCTTATTTTTGTATTGCTTTTTGTTACGAAAATTTATGCATTTATTTAAAAAACAAAATAGACATAAAATTTTGCAATTTCATTTTCTTGAATGGCCCATCTTTGGATTGAAGCAGAACAGATAAATGTTGTTTTCAACGCATTGAAATAAATTTTAAATTACATTTTAATTAAATAGATTTTATCATTTAATTAGAAATGATAAATTTTATCAAACCACAATTGATATTATGTCTCAAACCCCAATTTTGTTAATGTCACCATGGTGACGTAACAATGCTCCTGATACCACAGCGCCGATTATTCCGAAAGATTTTTCAGTATTTGTGGCAAACTTTGTTGTCAAGAGAAAAAATTTTCGTGACTTTTTCCTAACTCCGTGTCATAGTTCGTATCCCTTACATTTTATACCTCTCGTTACATCACATAACATTGTTCGTTTTTTGTGTATCCTGATTTTGTGTTTTTTGATTCTTTTATCTAGATTTTATTTGTTGAAATGCAAAATCTTATGATACTAACAAGATCCTACGTACATACATTATAACAGTTGTTTTGCTTTAAGAGAAAACTCAGATTAAGAAGAAATCTTGGTTTTGATGAAGGTTGAGCCAGGCATTATTCTTAAATTTGCAATTTTGAGCCTCAATATTCTTATAGACTCTATTCTTATAAAAACAGTATGTATATGTGAAGCAGTGTTATGTAGACTGGAAGCTTGAAGTTGTAGTTTTGTCAGAGTAGTCTTCTCCTAAAGCAAAGAAACTCTCATAATGAACGTACTAGGATCTTGTTTGTATCATTAGATTTTAATTCTATTTTGCAATGCCTTGACACACAGTTGATCCATTCAACGATCATATCCCACATTGTTTTTATGTTTGCCAACGGGACATATAGTGCTACGCATACTCCGTCTTTGATCTCCCTCCAATTTAATCTGAATCATTTGTAATCAAATTATAGGAGGCGCCGATGGTTGCACCGCAACCAACACAGTCTCGGGCCTAATGCACCTGAAGAGCGATGCGACTGCGTGGCCTGCGGTTGGGAAGGAGAAGCTCACCACATACGGCGGAGTATCTGGAAATGCCATACGACCAATTGCATTGCGGGCCGTGTCTGCAGTTGCTAATGCCTTGCCAGATTTCCCCATCCTAGCAACAGGTGGCATCGATAGTGCATCCTCTGCGTTGCAATTTCTGCATGCTGGTGCGAGTGTGGTGCAGGTAACATCATGCTATTGCTTTGATTTTTTAGAGCACAGGGAAAGGTTTCGGAACATGACGTTCACATTTTGACACCTTTTTGACAGGTAGTTGAGATGTATCGATATTAGAATTGTTTCTATGCACTTTTTATGGGTGTTTGAATTGTTTCATGTTAGGTGTGTGTTTGGTGTGTGTTTGGTGTGTGTTTGGTGTGTTTGTTTTGTTTGGTGTGTTTGGTGTGTTTAGTGTGATTGGTGTAATTGGGTAATTGGTGTGGATAATGTTTTTGTGTTTGTGCGCTTATCAAGAACCTTCATCTACATGGGGTATTTGTAAAGGACTTTTTCCTCAAGCAAGATCTGTATTTTTAGCACCGTTAAGATTCATTACCCTCAACATTTGGTCTTGTGAAAAAAAATCAGGAGAAGATAGAAACTATGTAAGACGCTTGCCGAACACGGTCACCTTGCTAAAGCTCGGTCTTAATGTTTTGCATCTGTCAGCCATGATATTCTTGTTCGCATGGTTGCCTTTGAATAAAACTGCTTAGCTTCTTTTAGCCACAATATTGTTCCAAACAAAATTAGCTTACGTTGTCTTTCAAACAGGTTTGCAGTGCCATCCAGAATCAGGATTTTACAGTTGTCCAAGATTATATATCTGGCTTGAAGTGTTTGCTGTATATGGAAGCATGCGAAGAATTCAAGGAGTGGAATGGACAAAGCATGCCTACGGAGAGGCACCAGAAGGGGAAACCGGTCGTGATCAAGGATGTTATTGGGAAGGTATTGACATTGCTCTTAACGGCTACTTATTCATTAGAAAGAGTCGATCGAAGCTCTGCTCAGTATGCAAACAAATTACATTGACTTTTGATTATTTATAGTATTGCTGTCAACTACAGTGCGTCGCAAAGGAAGTTCGCGGTCATGTGGTCTTGTTCGTTCAGCTTTGCCGGCAATGCAATGATATCTACTTGCTTCTTATCGCTAAAGAGCTTCTTTGACTAAAGAGAATGCTATCATCAATATTTCTTTGTCCAAATTTGAAAGGTTTGGAAAATGTTTCCAGTTTGGGAAACATGAAAGATTTAAAAGTTCGATTGGCACCAGAAGATGCAAGTTTCATTTTAATCAGGTTACAGTTATTAAAAGCCGCCATATAGCATAATTATTATTTTAGATTGTAATTATAAAGCTGATTGAAATTTGTAATTGTTAACATCAGAATTACACCGGCAGCGTTGATGTAAAGTTTGTGACTTCTGCTTTCGTTTAGAATCTTCCAAACTTTGGACCCTACAAAGAGAAGAGAGCGAAGATTGTTGCAGATCACAAAAAATCAGCAGATCTTCTTGGTGAAGAGTTCAAAGGTGATGCCGCGAGGCCAGCCGTACAGCTGAAGGGAGATGTCCCTAAAATCAAGGTAATGCCCATATTCGGTAATCGCTGTGTCCGGTAATTTCTGTGTCCGGTAATTGTTGCTGTGTCCTCTAATTGCTGTGGTCTATGATCACCATGGCTGCTGATCGCTGTGTTTTGTAATCACTGTGTCCAGTAGTTGATGTGTCCGGACTGCGTCTCTTTCAGCATTTTGTAAGACAGTTATCGGAACTTCAGCTCAGTGATTCACTCGCAGATGCCTGTCAGTCCTGTGCTGTGTTTACTTCAAGACTCATAACAGCAAAACGTTTTTGCAAAGTTTGTTCTTTACTATTAACAAACCAGTGGCAAATTGGCTCTACATTTTATTGTAGACGAGGGACTGTAGATAACTTTAGAAGTAAATTATATCCAAGGGTAATATTATTGGGCCATAGAATGGGATCCCCAAGAGCTCCCGCAGTCCTGATTCAGTCCTATGCATCTGACCACATTGCAACTTGCCAATGTGTTGGCCTACTATTTGATCACTTCTAGACTTTTTTCGCTAGCTTCTGCAGCACTCTACAGTAGTATACAGAGAGTTTTAAGCTCGTTTCTAAATCTGGTTGTCACGATAGTTCTCTATTTCTGGGCTTCTTTTAGGACACCATTGGTATGGCTTTGTCCCGCATTGGAACCTATGGCCGAATGGACAATAAGCAACAGGCAGTAGCACTGATCGATGAGGAGATGTGCATCAACTGTGGCAAGTGCTACATGACCTGCAATGATTCGGGGTACCAGGCAATAACATTCAATCCTGAAACACATTTGCCCCACATCACTGAAGATTGTACTGGTTGCACTCTGTGTGTGAGCGTGTGTCCCATCATTGGTAAGTAATTACCATTCATACTATTTATTATACCCATATAAGACGTATTTGCAAGGTCTTGCCTTCTAACTTAAATTTTTTTTTGCTTGAATCATTACCAAAATTTCTTGAACCACTCATGACCGTTTCTTTGCTTTAATGGTTTTCACACATACCCACTTTATCTTCATTTCTAACAGCAATAGAATATTGATAGTTTTTACAAATTTTCAGAAGTCTGATAAAAATTCCTTCCCAGAGAAGATCAGCAAATATATGTCTGTTTCTTGTCCTAGCCATAGACCACGGGAGCTTTTCTCTGACTTATTTTGTAACATCACGACTGTTTTATTTTGCTCTTTTCCTGGCTCCGCAAAACATAGCAAGAATAACAGTAGGATCGGCACATACGGGATAGATTCTACGGAATATATCAGATTACTTTGAGATCGGGAACAAGTGCCTATCTTCTTAAGTTTTTTTGGCACCCCTGAATTTCCGTCTAATCTCTAGCTTCATGCTTTATGAACAAAAGCGTCTGACGACTCTGCTCTTTTTTCCTGGGTATTTCATGGATACCAATGTCGGAGATTCTTGCTGGTTATATAAGAAAATCTTGCCTTCTCCTCGCCAATTCACTTACTTTGTTACATGATGCGATATGGTCTACACATTAATTGTTAATTTAGAAATGTTATCCCTTTAAATAAATTTTGAACTATATTAGATATTAGAATGAGGTCACTCTAAACTACATCAACTAGCTATTGAAAGAATGTTTCTGGTACTATGTGTTGATACTGCACCTAGTGCGTCTGTGGATCTTTTATTTAATAAGCTAGTCACTGAATTAATTGTTGATAACCCAGTATGTTGGAAAGGGAAATGAAGATAATACGTCTCCTAAGTCTGTTCTTATGTCAGTTAGTGCAGAGCGATAAATTGGCAGCAACGAAAACCGATTTTAGGATTTGGAAAACATTTGATGTTTGAGCAGTGAGAGATTTGTACAGCTACTTTTCTCGATCCTTCAATAGTATTGAGAAGTGTTATACTCGTTCTGCCAAGACATAAAACTAGTTGTAGGTCTCGAGGCAACTCATTCAACTGGACAATTGATCTGTTTCAATGAAACTAAATTTAAATGTTTTGCTGATAAAGTTTCATTTATTGTGGTTAAAAAAGCAGTGGAACCCCCTTGAAGTTAGCATGTGCTCAAGCAGCTAAAAAGGGATTTGAAGGAGATGCTGAACTGTGACTGAAGTGGCTTGATCATACATGCTTATTTATTTATAAGAAATTGCTTTGTAAGAAACTCACTGCTAAAAAACGGAAAAATTTAAGAAACTTCCACTGGTAAATGAAAAATCACTTGGAATCTTTTCAATTTCTTTTTCTTGTTGGAATACGAAAGTTGTGCATGATTTTGCTAACTACATGACTTTTCAGGGTGTTGGTACCATGCATGACCAGACACCAGCATTACATCATTTGTTATTTGGTTGTCTTTGTCTATAGACTGAATCCAATTAAGGAACTTTTAAGGGGAAAATGTGCCTAAAAATGTCCTAGGAAACTTTCACTGGTGAAGCATAAGCTAGGCTTCTTTTAAAAAAAAGTTGTGGAGCAACTGAATTGCTGGAGTATAGCAAAATTGTTGTGAGGAGGATTTGTAATGCAAGGGCATGTGGACAGATTAGATGGTTAAAAAACAAACATATGAAGAGAGATTGTTTAAGTTGGTAAATTGTTTTTTATAAGACACAAGCCTGAGATAAGATATTCACCACAAGGACGTTTGATTACATTCTTAACACCTCCTGGGTTTATTATTAACAATACTTCAATTTTGCTTTTTTTAAATTTCTTGCTTGAAATATCTAACAAATTGTATTACAATTTAAATTTCTCATTTACAGATTGTATTACAATGGTTGAACGCAAGACACCTTACATTCCAAATCGTGGGGTACCATTGGATGTGAAATAAATGGATTGTGTATACCCTTGTTTGCTGCAGAACAAGGTTTTTAATACAGATAATATTTTCATTGGCGAATTTCTTCATCTGATCAGCGTTTTATTAAGATTAGTGTGGTATTTGGAAAATAATCCCTGAATCCTCAAGTACGAGTTAAAAATACAAGTTTTATACCTTTTGATTAGCTGTGGGAAACTTACAGAATTGTGCCACATTCTTAGATAAGAACACAATGGTAGCATGTAATTTGTTTATTGTTACCTAACAAAAGACTTTTGCTTGTTTTATCCACTGTGATGAACCTTTCAGTTTTGGCCACTGCTCACATGTGTAGTTTTCAAGAATGGTATAAGGTCTCTTTTCTCAAATATGGTTTGTAATCGAATTATTCAATGGACTGGTATAGCATTTGTACTTATGCCAGATTTTAATTGAAATCTTATAATCAAACCAAAGCTCTGTTTCTTCAGTCTTTCTTTTAGTATCTTGAAGCATTTTATTCCTCTATGGTACATATTGTTCTGGAAAGCTTCATTATATTTCTACGAAATCAATTGATATATCATTAGAAGCACCACATTTGGTTGTATTCTGTTCTATGGTATTTGAAAATCTTCTTTGTTTTCCCCTTGCTGAGTACAAAAAACAGTCAACTTGTAGCATTTACTGTTTATATTTTTTTATTTCACAGATATACTCTATAGAGTATGTAGAAAAGATAATAAAAAGCAAAGATTGCTAAAAGGAATATAGGGCACTTTTCTTTCTAAGGTATACAAAGTGAGGAATAAATGATGGAATACTACACTTGAATGTTTATCCACAACAAATGAAACTTTAGCTAAAATGTTTATGCACTAAGTATTGTAGCTTTAGCTAAAATGTTTGCACTAATGCAATTTAACGACCTGTTAGAAATAATATTGTGACACAATCACATACATGAATTCCAAAATAAATAAGGTCCATAATCTAAACTCTATAAACTGGAGATAAGTCTATTAACAAATCATGCACTTGTATCATCTTTTTTTATTAATTTTATTAAAGTTTTCTGAAAAATTGATAGTCATCTTATATGCTTATAATTTTAAAAAGCTATCTGGACATATTTGGCTAAAAAGTTTATTTGGTGAATAAGCTAGTAAGTATATAATGCAACAGACTTAGATGCAGTCACATTTTTATTGTGTCAAATGAAAGAATTGTTATCTTCAATCTTGCACTATTTTGTTAAAGGATAAGGGTACTATAGAGAAGATACAAAAACATGCAGCTCAAAAAATAAAAAATATGACCATTATTAGGTGCATATTAATCTATTTTCAAAAGAGTTTTAAACTGCAGGAGTGATTAAAAAAATCTTATCAATAAAAATTATTCAAATGAAAGATAGAATTCAAACAGAAAAAAGAGAAAGATTTGAAATGCGTACAGCTTTTTGAAGGGAAACTTTGGTAAACCATAAATTATCTACAAATCTAATGGGTTTACTTTTTGCATGATTTTTTCAGGATTTCATTTTCATGCATCATTTTCTGAAGCTCCTGGGACAAATGTAGAATTTGGTCTTGCTGTACTTTAACTAGATCAAGGAGGTAGAAACCCAATACTTGTAGCTCCGATAATTTTCCTGTCTCTATTTGCCTTTTCATAATTTCAAAATTTGACGTGTTATCTTGAGAATTATTTTCAAAACCATCACATTTATTTGCTATGGAGTCATTATTCCTTTTGATTTCATGTTCAGCTGGTTCTTGATTGATCTGCAAAATTCAAAATAGGGCTTTGTTATGGCTGACCATATAAACTGGCAGTATATGAAAGATTAAACATAAAGTAGAAAAAAAGAAGAGCTGATATTTAGCCCCCCTGATAATAAGGAAGTGCAAAAATGGCTTTGGTTAGCATCTTTGGTAAAAATGAAACCAGTTTGCGATTGTAATTTAAAAATTCAAGTATTTTATTGCAAATATGAGCTTCAACACTATCAACATTTGATTGTGTTAAAATGAACCTTAAGATCTCTGTGACTTGGGGGTTGTTTTAGGACAATTGAATAAATTATGATAAAATACTGACTTCTTGTCTTATAAACTGAGATCCATTTGTTTTCTTAAAAAGGAACCAAATCAAGTTGCATTTGGAAATTTATCCTGGATAGTACTACAAGATTTTGGTTTGGGTATCTTTATATAATGTTGAGACAACTATCCCTGAATGATATTTTTGCATGTCATAAATACCGAGGATCAATGATGTGACTTCTTTCTCGCGTCAGTCAAACTCTAATTAATCACAAATTTGTTTAGCATGGAGATGTTGCCATGCCTTAAAAATTTCAATAGCTTTTGCCTGGAGTATAAGACATACGTACCTTGTTCTCTATCTGTGCTTTTAGTAATTTCATGCGACTTTCATGATAAGAAATCTGAAGCCTCAAAGACAAGTCTGCTTGTGTATCAAATGCATCACTTTTCAAGTTAGCCAATTCAAGAAACCTGATTGCATCATTATGATGTTCAATGGCCGCTGTCTTATCTCCAAATTCTTCCAGCAGCTGTGCTCTCCTGTTGTGAAAATGGGCCGCATTTATGGGTTTTTTGAGAAAGTCATCGACAATCACCTTTTCCATGTTACATCAATACATAATTTGAGACGGGATTGTGTGCACAACGTCGCAAGTAATAGAAGCTGCAGAATGGAGAGATTGCTGTTTCAAAAAGGAAGTAATCCTGACAATAACCTGTTGTATTTCACTCAGATTTTTATGATATTCACGAGTTGTGATGTTTATAATTCCAAAATCTGTGCTGCTATACAAACTGGTAAAGAGCAGAAGAAATCAATCATCTGATTTAGGACCATTTCTTATTGTTTACAACTTTGAATACGAGGCCAGATTCACGCGCGAGCAAAGTTAAACATTCGCGCGAATGGAGGGCCATTTCATGGATAACACTGGGGCACTGATCTGGGGGCAACAGGGCTGGTGAAACTTGGAAATGGGGCGATGGTTTTTAAGGGTCTGTAGAAAAACAGGAATAAATTAATTAATAGAAAAAATGTGATCAAATATTCTGTTATCTATTTGGATAGTTTGTAAGAAAATCAATCAAAACATTTCTTACCACCAACCATTGGCCTGTTCTCCATGTTAGCATGGGGCCCCAGACTTGTTCTTGTTGAGGGGCAATTCAGTTTTAGATACAGCATTTCCTACAGAGCTTAACGTTAACAGAAATGGTTTGGAACTTCATAAGCCTAGTGAACGAATAACTTATAAAAAGTGAGAGATGAGCAATTTGGTTTCCTAATTGAGTACTAAAACCGTACCAAAAACAATCTAAGATTGTCAGCAAAACAAGGCTGTTTGTCTTTTTATGGGTGGGTTTTTTGCACATAACATTTGTCGCGGGGCGATGCATGGATTCGAATAGCCCCAAATTATCAGCCTCGATCTCATTGTACATAAAGAAGAAGCCTCGAACGCAATAGTGGCCTATCTGCATGTCATGTCATTGTTTTCGTTTGATATTTATTTATTGGGTTTGATATATTGAAGGATTAACCAGGAAAAACAGAAAAATGTCCAAAGGTGGAAATGACCAAGGTTTTCATGGAGATGGAGAGAAGTTGGTGGACAATACTGCTACTGCTGCTTTGATATGGCTTTGTCTTTCGGCAGCAGTCGGCCTACTTTTGTTGACACTGTACTGGCTCAACAGCAAAAGCAAGAAAAGTATGCACGCATCTCGTCCATATTTTGAATTTTACACCGGGATTTTATTTTGCAGAGCTACATAATACATATCTTTGATAGACAGTAAAGGAGAGCAAAAACTCAGTATTTTCTTTGATATAAAGTCAAGACAGCGAAACTCGTTTTTAGAGTATTTTCCCAATAATGTGCAAACTAATGTAAACTTGCTATTTACATGAATTACCGATGTACTTTTGATGATTTATATAATTTGGTTGAATCTCAACTTTTCATCTGTCTCTGTATTATCTAATATGTTTAAAGACAGTGTTCCTTTTGTCATGATATACTCTTTGTAGTTTTTAACATTAACTTCTAATTTTCACTTTAAGCTGCTATGGTGTATAAATATATAGCTTATTCAATATTTTACTGAAAATTTACACTATGAATGCTCCAATAGACACATCTTTTATCATCTATTCTATTATCCTCTGCTTCATTCTATTGATATTGTATGACAGAGCCCACCAGAGCAACGCTAATTGCTGGCACTCAAGCAGAGACTGGAGCAATGCGTGCCCAGACGGCTGGTGGTGTTAGAAGAAGACCAAGAACTGGCCGACAAAGAATGATGGCAAGACGCACTGATTATGACATGGCTGATGATGACATGGACTTTGTAAATGATTCAGAAGATGAAGTACCTGCTGATGGAGAGGAGATGCTTTGGCAGGACGATGAGCCTGCAGCCAAGGTTGGCACCAAAAAACTCAAGAAACTGCAGGAAAAGGCAATGAAGAAGGAACAGAGAGAGGTTTATGCTTTTTTTAATTGCCCCCCTAAACAAGTTTTTTTTAAGGTTTGCCATTAAATGTCTGTTACTGTGTAAGTCTTATTAAGAGGTGCATTTTTCCCACCAGAAATCTAATGTTTTTTTAATCAAACCGTTTTTGTTGAACATATTTTTTCGGCATGATGCAATTTGTTTTCTGTCATTGTAATCATCACGAAATGAATTGCTCCTCCTTGAAATAAAATTAGGCAGAGTTTTACAGCTATATGCCTTTACTAACTGATTGATATAAAATTATATACAAATTTAAATAAAGCCTTTTTTGGATCATGCTGCTTGGAAAGCTATCAATACAACTCTGTCCAACCCATGCTAGCATGGAAAATATCCTTTTGACTTATAGCAATGTTTCATGGATGCCCTTCAGATTTCTGAATCAAATCTGATAATCCTCTTGCTTCTTTATTTGGATAGAAAATCTGGTCTTTCTCAAAAGTTGTGACTAGAATATAAGATGATCTATTTTAATCATTAGATCAACATGCAATTTCTTTTTTTAAATAGCTTGAGCAAAAAGATAGAGAGGAAAGAAAGAAGCAGGAAGAATTAAGAAGGAAAGAATTAGAAGAGGATAAAGAGAAGGAAAAGGAACTTCAGGAAAAGCAGGTATCTATGGAAAGCTACTCAGAATAAAGAAGCAAATCTTTAGGCATAGTATTTTACTCAATCCGAAAATCTTGACCACATCTTCAAGCATTAAATCTTCTTTGTTTTGCACATTGTCATAATGTGTGGCTTTAGACCTGGTAGATGTCACTGTAAGAGACATTTGTTTGAAGACAAGTGAATAAAACTTGGTTAGAAGATGTGTATCAATTTTTCAATTCTCTATGTTGTAAGTTTCTGGTTGCAAAATGTTGAACTTATTTTTTACATAGGAAGAGGAAGAAAGGCTCTTGAAGGAAGAACAAGATAAAAAAGAGTATGAAGAATATCTGATCTTGAAACAAGCATTTACAGTAGATGAAGAGGGTGAATCTGGTATTTTGTCTGAGCAAGAGGTAGATATTCTTTTTTTCTTTTGGCAATCAGATGGAATTCTTTAGTGAAGCAAGATAAATTCTTTACAGAAAAAGCTCACAATGTCTTAAACATATATCCCCATAAAACAGCTCACAGCTTTTTGGAATTTACACAACAATCTAAAAATTGATACACTTTAAGTGATCAAAATAGATGATGCTGTATTTCTTGAGCTAAGCTACTGTACATTTCTGAATTTTATCCAAGTATTGATATTGGTTGTTTTTCAATTTATTCTTTCTAAGTTGTTTCTCATAAGTTCTCTTTAAGCACTTTATTTGCTTTTACTGTTAAAATGCTTTTTTACAGCCTTCTAGCATTACCTCTATGAAAGTTTAGCATTAAAATGAATGCTACAACCTGCAGTTTTTAATTATTGTAAAATACATTTAAAAGAGTTGTTGCTTTTTTCTAGTCTCAAGCACTTCTGCAAGAATTCATTGATTTCATCAAGGTATTAATCTTTTGAAAATTTTCTTCAAAACATTTTTTCCAGAGATTTTTCCAATGCATCTTTTTGGTCTTTTCCAGAGTTTCTGTTGTTAATGGACATAGATTGAAATTTGAAAATTAAATCATCCCTATAACATAAAAATGTCAGACTATGGATTTTTATTTAAGATATTTCCACAGCAGCAATCACAACCACAACAGGAAAACAACATGTGCCATCAAATCTTGAAGTAGTCCATGCTTGTCTTCTTCATGTCTTTCAGTTCATACCTGGGCCATGCTTTATGACTGAGAGTTGGTATCTATTAAACCCCCCCCCCACAACACCCCACAACGCCCCCTCACAACAATCCCCCCACAACGCCCCCCCCAAAACAAAAAAAAGTTTTAGTTAACCTCAATCTAAGTTTTGCACATGTATTGAAGTTCTAATTCACCTCACACCTTGTATATAGCAAATCTGGTCCCTGAATGAAAGGCCAATACATATTTTGTCAATGACCATAATGTCTCCGGAGATTATATTTAAAAAAATCCTGCTTTTACAGTCCCAAGTTATTGGTACCTACTTATTGCAGTGGACTTCATTCATCAGTCAATTTGAAAAAAAATTTGACAGATTTTACATATTTTGTAAAGATAAGTCCCTATGAGCATAACTGATGGGAACCTAGCATTAATGTTTTGGGTTGTATGATTATGTTTTAAGGTACCTTACTATCCTACTGTTGCTCTTGTAGGAAAAGAAAGTAGTTATGCTGGAGGAGCTGGCTGCTCAGTTTGACTTGCGAGTTCAAGAGGCCATTAAAAGAGTGGAGGATCTTCAAGAACTCGGCAGACTGACAGGTAGTACTAGCCTTTGTATATGACCTCAATCTTAGCTTGTGACGTCAGTCTTATACTAACCCTTATTTTTCCTGTAACGCTAAGAAGAAACATGTCCGAATAGAAAAGGATGTAACATAGGTGACAAAAATTGATACCAATAGTGTTTAAGTAAGCACATTCTATACCATAGTAAATCCAATACTGCAATGCTTCTTACACATTGTCAGTTATAAAAGCCAGACACACAATGCAATTTCAATCCAAATTTAAATAATCAACTGCATAAAATGAATAAATACATGTTTATTTGACATATAGAGCTGGAGAAAACATAATTGTTTGGACATAAGAAGAAATGTACAAATTTCTATAACGATTTCTATTACTATTACCATTAAATGATCACTATTTCTACTGCAAATAATCGATATTTTCAAAGAAAATTTTTAGTACAGGCCTAGGGTTTTAGCAAACTAGCAATGTCCGCGATTTGTGTTTAAGTTCTGATTTTCCTACGTTATGGCTTGATTGCAGGTGTCATGGACGACCGAGGAAAATTCATTTATATTTCACAGCAAGAGCTAGAAGATGTGGCTCGTTATGTGAAGCAGAGAGGAAGAGTTGCTATAACGGAACTTGCTGAAGCCAGCAGTACCCTGATAACCTTACAGGGGACATCATCTCCTAATAAAATCGACACACAGCCAATTGTGGTATCTTAATTATCTATATGTTGTTTATAGTCTCATTTGGTTTGTTAGTTGTGTGATCTTCTGTTCAACATGGAATGTATTACAACCATCCTACAACGTACAACCCTTTACTTTGTCACAAAGCGATGTAGATGTGCCTTTAACCTGAAGCCAACTTAAGACTGTTTGCACCACCCATACATACATACTTATAAATATAGAAATTTGTCTGTTGATATTTCCATAGAACAGTGCCCAATACATTTGCATGAGCGTAATATAGCATAAAGTTGGAGAAAGTAAAACTACATGTTTTATCTCTACAAGCCTGTTTCGTGAACAGCTCACTCTTCAGGAGATGTCATACTTATAAATATAAATCTAACATATACTAGATACATTAATGAGAAAATATGCAACTGCCAGAGAAAAGACCAACACCCACTAGATAAAAACTGGCTCTCTTCCACCATAATCTACAATGCACAAATCACAACAACCTAAAACACTTAACAAAAATTACATTGGCCTAACAAAGGAACCTTCAAACAACGATTTACCCAAAACCAACTCTCATTTTGCAATCGAAAATACTCCAACAGCACCATGTTATAAAAATACATCTGAAATTCCAATACAGAAACAAACATTATAAAATGCAACATACTATTATCAACCAACCAAACCACAAAAAGGTGCAACCTTTGCTTAACAGAAAAACTACACATCATTAAAGTAAATAACAATGCTCTTCTGAACAAATGATCTGAAGTTAATTTCCAAATGCTGACACAAGTTTTATCTCATGAATAATGGAACTCTACCATAACCACTTCACATCTAAATAACATTCCCTTTGTCAAACTTTGTCACACCACTTGTTTGTCTGATTAGTGTACAAGCAGAAAACTCAGAGTAACAAAGAACATGTATCATCTCTAGCCTTATATAATCATCTCTAGACATATAAATTTTCTGTCATACATGACTTCTTTAAGACAACTTCTATTGTAAGAAAGTAATTTAGGTTTTAAAAGGTTTTAACACAAAATTATGAAACATGTATATGAATATGTAAACATGTATAGGAAAAGCCCAGCTTTTATGAACAAATACTAATCACAAGTCTTCTGGTAGAGTTCCTGTTCATGCAATATTATGTATCTGCAAAGGGATCAGTTGAAAATAATTTCTCTATCAGCCTGACGGCAGCTGGCCCTCTCCTAAAATATGAGTGACTTAAGATGATTGACTTGAATTAAAAAAAAGCTTCACATAACAAAGGAAAGGGAAAAACTTAATGGCATTGCATGGATTCACACTGCTACAATTTGCTAAACTCAAATGGAAAAGCAAATCACCATGATGCTAGAATCCACTTACAATTTCACTGCTTAATATTATGATTATCATCATTTTTCTTATTCTCAAAAATTTGCTACATTGAGAATTATATTGAAAGTCAAAGTCTTACATGGGAAATAAATTTTAAAAAAACCAGACAAGAAATAATAAATGTTATGTACCATGAGAGGGGACGTTTTGATAGGGTGCTGATATTGCTTCAGAGTATGAAGGTAGCAAAACAGGGCCTGTGTGTGCAGCAGGTAGAACATACTGGCACTGACTTGGGTACACTGTGCCATAATGAATATCCACTGCATTCTCAGGACTGACATTGAGAGATTGCCTCTCTTGATTCCTTTTGCGATTATGTTTACATATGCAGCAACCAATGCAAATAGCCGTCAGTATTATAAGTAAAATGCCAACAGTCATTGTGCATATGATAATCGTGTTGAGTTGAGATGGAGGAACTAAAATTGGGAGAGGAAAATGACCACCATATTACAAACAGTCCTATAGTTTTATAGGAACTAGATAAATCAAAGTCTTATGTGAAGATGAAAGAAGAGATTCCCTCCTACATAAAAATTTGATTTACAAATGAACATGGCTATAATTTTATAATTATTCTTTCTTGAGTATTTAGGTCAAGTTAAGAGGGTCCTATAATTAACAGAAATCTTGCAAAAGCTAACTCATGGCTGCTTCACACTTTTGATACTTCGCTTAAAAATATGGAATTTTAATGTAATGAAAAGGGCTTTAATTAGAACTGAAATTTCTCTTATATCTTATACTTATCTTTATCTTATATTAGAACTTATATTTTGAATAGTCAACAATGAATAATCAAAAAATCTGAGCCACCAAATAAATTCATTGCCAATAGTTCTGATACAGCACAGAAGCATATCTATGCATGAAGTTGAGAAAAAATGTGTTGCAAAGGCCTAACCTTCATTATAGCTTATGTATCCAGCAAGAAGTCCCCTTCTTTTTGATGAGAAAGATTGCTTAAATAGTTTGACATACACAATGTTTATTTGTTTTGCAGTGTATGTGATCGAATTGCTGGTGTCACAAATTGGACCTTTGAGAAAATTAGCACTACTGTATCCAACATCTGAATCAGCTCCTATAAAGGTAAATATATGTACTTTAAATTCCATCTCCATCTGAAGCAGCAGGGCTAATGTCATGTTCCAAGCAGGTGATAACATCAACATATCACATGACAATCATGATCCACAAGTAAAGTCCAAAATGATCAATGATTAGTGTAATGATAGTGATTATAATTATTCAATTAATATTCAATGACTTTTCAATACCAATATCATATACAATATCAATGACTTCAATTATTATTAAATGACTTTTCAATACCAATAAAGACATCCTAATGTAAATGGAAGAGAATGGTCAACTTTGGGTTCGTCATGCTACAAGAGTCCAACAGTGGCATCTGTCCGAAGTCCACAGTCAATGCTCTCACACCGTTATACAAGTCTCTAACAAAATTGTCAATAATTTGCTTTCATATTATCATATACCAGACCTTTAATCTCTATATAATCTGATTCATATGTATTGCATCCCGTAAAAGGAAAGTTTCTCAGGTCTAAATCCATGAAAACAAGCTTTTTTGTTCCCAAAGAATTAATGGAGAAAGTACATGTGCCACCACTTTCATAACCTTTAGGCCAGTTTGAAGTATAAAAATTGTCTGCACCTGTATACATATAATTGCTGCAAGGTAATGGTATTAATAAATTAGCTGTTCCATTCAGTGTTTTAGATGTAAATATATATATAAATATATATATATATATAATGTGTGTATCATGACCTATATATAGTCAATGTAGGTTTCATGATTTATCTTGCTTAATCTATTATCAGATTTTATGTCCATTATATTTGAGAAATTACTTACCATTCATTTAAAAGGGCTTATTATTATGTTAGAGATCCATGTGGAAAAGGAAATATAAGGAAAATACATTGTATGCATATGGTGCTAGAGGAACCATAGCTCTTGGGCAAATAAGGATAAACCTAATTGCTTATAATTTTTAAAATTTCTCATCATGAATATATATTGAAGGATGATTGATAAAATTTATGCTGAGAGAAGAACTTATGCAAAGTTTTACCTGTTCATTAAATGACAGCATTAATTAGTATCTCTTACCTGCTACAGGCATCAATGCCAGAAAGGGCATCTGCTCTTAAGGAATATCTTATTGAAAATTGGTTGTATTCTGTGTTTGAGGTATGAAATTTGATTTTTGCATATCCATCATTTGAATACATATTAAACAAAGATGATACACCAGCTAAGTTGTTTGAACAAAACTTTCCAATGGACTTCTCAGATCTACAACAGATAAGACAAACACTTTTTAGCATTAATGAAAATGACTGTCTCTTAGTTGGCACAAATTGCTAAGAAAACACAATTTAGCCTTACAACCACTCAATGTGTCTGGGCCAAGACCTTGCTACCTTAGATCAATGACTGTTGACCATGGTTCCCTGTGCATCATAAGAAATACAGATTTTCAGGGTTACAACTAGCGTTAGGGTAGGGTATGTTTGTACGTACGATGTATAATAGTGCCCAATAGACCAAATTAAGCAAGACCGCCTGTGGACCAAGGAGCAATTCAAATCAGCTCACAGAATTTATACATCCCAATCGATCATTTAAGGGATCTGGTCCTATACCCGTTAGGTAAACCTATTCACTGAACCAAGTAACTGCTTTCAAAGCTGTTTCGGTTTTTATTGAGATACTATTAATAGTATATTCTGAACCAGGTAAGGACAAGTTGCTTTAACTTAAGCAAGCAAGAAACAAACACAAACCTTGTCAAAAATACTTCTACGTAGGATTTCTCGCAGTCGGGCATATCTCCATCAACAGAGAACAAAAACCAAGAAATTTCAAGAAAATATCCTTGACCATAATTAAACGCTGGGACAATTGTGAAACTACAGTCTTCCTTGTTTCCCCAACTGCTGTGAGTTAAATATTGAGGAAATGCTGTTGCAGAATAGTTCTTTGATGTGCAAAAACATTGCACATATGGTAAAAACAGCACAAAAAGTGAAACGATTGTCAGGGACATCTTCCTCCACTTTCAAAACCAGAGATCACAAGACTGCCAAGATTTTGCCAAGATAAGCAGTTCCGCGTAGCCTCGAGCTTGGTAACCATTAAGAGGCTAGACCTTTCTTGGGGAAACTGGCACTTCAGAGAAAAGATGATGGGCGAAGGGAAGAGAACTTCCATTCGAGTGGGTATGGTTTGTTGTGAAGATCTCCCTAAGTGGGGTGGAGCTGATTGCAGTAAGTTGTGTGCTGCTACTTTTGAAGCCAGAGGATTTGGCAACCAACAGCACCAGAGACCGGAACATCAACGCATGTTGGCTGACCTCGGTATGCCTGCTCCTGAAAACAGTCAGCCGGATATTCAAACAACATGGGAAAGCCCAAGTATTGATTGGGCTTACTTTGACGCAGTCACAGGGTGTCTACCAAGGCTGAGCGAGCTGCAGAATTTTGATGGATTTATTATGACTGGTTCACATTATTCAGCATATGAGCCGCTCGAATGGATCCAAAAATACGAAAGCTGGATAAGAGAGTTAGCAAAATTTCAAAGAAACAACAGCAAGCCACCGAGGGTCTTTGCTGTCTGTTTTTCTCACCATGCCTTGAATAAGGCTCTTGGGGGCTCAGTAGATTGTAACCAAGACAAGTTTGTGTGGAATATGGAGGATGTTAAGCTTCATGATGGTGCAAAAAAGCACCCATTTTTTAAGGGTTTAATTGAAAGCGGGAAAGAATTTTCATTGACTCTCTATGAAAGTCATGGTGACAGCGTAAAAAGTATCCCTCCTATGGCAGAGTGTCTGGCAAGTTCTAGTTCTTGTGACTTTGAGATGGTGTCCATTGGAAGTGATATCATAAGCATTCAAGGTCATCCAGAATTTAGCAACTATGAAATGGTAGACAAAATTTTGCCTGCTTTGAAGAAATCTGGTGTAGTTACTGAAATGGATTCTAAAAAGGCAATGACAGCTTTCAAACAGCATGATGGTGGCAAAGTATTGAAGTTACTAGAGCGATACTTTTTAAGAATAGAGTAAATCTTTTTTATCAATAGATCAAGCATTGCTCTAAAAATCTGGTAGGTTAAGACCTTAAAATAGCAGGTTAAGACCTTAAAATAGCAGGTCTGTATGATGTGTATTAGAGATTGGAATCATGGTGGACAGGTTTTTCTATGGATGTGCTGATATGACCTCTTTGTGCCAATTGTATGTAGCAAATTAAGGTACCAAGTATAATAGGTACTAATTTATGTTTTTCTCTCGATCAATTCTTTATTTGGCATTGATCTTAAGGATTGTATATATTATAGTTTCTTTTCTCAAATCACGTCTTGAAGTTTTCATTGTCATTCTGTACCATGTTGTCTTGTTGTAGGAATCAACTGCTTTGTATATTCTTGGTGAAAGTGCTGCAGCATCCTGATTAGGACCTGTTCAGCTAGGCCTAGATTTCTAGGGTCTTTTACATGGTCTTGTCCAAGGCCCTGCATGATCTGCCAGACTTTTCTAGAACCTTAGGATTGTCTCACAGTCCTGGCAAGGTCTAATGTATTAGAAAGAGAACTTCATATGATACTCTTTGCATATCTAGGAGCATGCTGCAAGCTAATCCAACTGAGAAGAGTGTAAAACATTTGATGGTTTTATGGTTCAAGTAAGTGATATACAACATTCTGTCACTGATTGGCAGAAAATAAATTGCAGTTCGATAAATGCAGGCAATAGATTTGACAACAACCCCACCATCACTTATTTGCACTTATTTCAAATATTTCAAAGGTAGAATAAACTTAACTTCAAATCAAGCTCAGATAATGTCTTATGGCATATATTTTGGTAACAAGAAGAGGTCAAAGACAAAGATTTAAGTTTTTGTCAATACAAGTTAATGATAAAAAATTATCAAAAAATAATGATAGTTTTAACAAGTCAGTTTCAAATAACTAATCATTTTAAGAGCTACAAGTTATCCTCATCTGAAACTTTAGAAATTGTCTTCACACTCCTCATTCTGTTATTCCTCTTTGTCTTCATTGATACCACTTGAAAAATATAATGTTTATGTTAGTTACTCAAAGGTTGTGCCAAGAGTATACAAGGATTTAGTTACTAGGTCGTTTGTAGGTGGACTGTCTATGGCTTGGAATCAAAAGTTTCTTTTTAATAATCTGTTTTGATGATGGAATCATAATTATGCAAGATTTTTTATAGCATTCAGGTAGAGGCAGGCTGGCTCAAATGAGGATGTTGTCAGATAAACATTATATCACTATCAACTGTTTTCACCAACATAACATGTGTAGAACTAATTATCTGTTGTGAATGCATATAAGCACTTGAAAGGAACATCAAAGAAGCTCTACCGCAGCTCTACCTCATTTTTCATTTTGCCATTTTTTAGAAAGAATCTCTATGGTTCTTGCCCAATAGAATCGCGAGAACTCGTATTGCAATTTTGAAAGCAAGAGCATAATGATTGTCATTCATAAGATGCAAGTAGCAAATAGGAAAGTATCGAAAATCAGCATTTAAGGAATCAAGGGAAATGAACAAAGATCGTCAATCAGACGCGGAAAGTAGCAAGATCTACCTGTTCTTGCAAGGACAGTTGCATTTAATTGGAAGTCTCACTGGCAGCAAGTGGTCAGTAGCAGATGCCAATGTGATTGGTTGTCCTGAGACCAGTTGACCACGAAGCTGCGAGGATTCGTTTCTTCCCACACAGATAACTGGGGCTTTCAGGTCCTCATGGGTCTTAGTGGTACATTTGCTCTGGCACTGGGGCACTCTGATCTTGGTCAAGCAGTACTTGTTCTTTTGTTTCACCTTGATGAATTCACGTTTGAAGTTGCACTCTGCAAGTTGAAACAAAAGTGTCTTAACTTTCCTTTACGAAAAGAATTAGCTTCGTATAAGATGTGTTTTGAGCCTCTGCAATAAGTTAACTCTGCAATAAAATAACTCTGCAATAAAATAACTCTGCAATAAAATAACTCTGCAACAAGTTAACTATAAGTTTTCTGTTTACCTCCGCGGGCGCATTTTCTTCCGGGGATGAACCAACTGTTTCCAAAGTGACGCTCTTCGTAGAACGCAAGCTCTGGATCATACAGTTTAGGTCTCTGTACATCACGAATGAGCTTTCCTTCTGGTGTTCTGAATCCAAATCTTTGCTCACCATTGAAATTTCCACACATTCCACATACTTTGCCGAAAAGTGATCGTCCAATGGAAGTGTGCACCTTAGGTGTAAGAAGTTATGGTTAGTACGTCTCAGAAAGCATTCCATATTTTGTTGCAATCCTCATAAGCAATTTAGTCAATGAAGTCTTGCTAACTCTAATTTAAATCTTACTTGTTCTGGCTACTCGAACTAGTCGACTAAAGATGGAAAACATTACATTAGGCGAACTCCATTCCTGTTTAATCATATCCTAAATAAATCAGCCTTTCATCGAGCCTTTCATTCCATTGAGTGTAAACTAGTGAAGCCCGAAATTGAGTATATGTCATGTGTGGTAAACAGAAAACTGAAGCGAGAGCTACATAAGAGAGTTGTGTTTCCATGCTACATTGCCTCACATGCTAATTCAATACAGTGAACCAAACCTAACGCGCGTTCTCATTCATCTGGGTTGTTTGAAGCAGGCAGCAAAATTTAGAACTAGAACTTGCTAAGATCTTGGTTGCAAAAAATTAATATACACCAGAACAGTTCTCGCTCCAGTTGATGTCTCTGCTCTGATGAAACAATGACGCTGGAATCTTGAATGCAAAGACAAATTTAATTTTGATGTGATGAATTAGGAGTACCTCAAATCCCCTAGTCAGTGCGACGAATAAATCAGTTTTTGCGTGCCATAAGTTAATAATTGAGCTTTCAGGCTCCCAGAATATGAAAATATTTAGTTTTTTCTTCTTCCAGATTTTGATTCTGCCGCCCTTCAAATCCACTTGCTGTCCATTAATCTGCATCAAAGAAGAGAAACTCTCTGAAACACATCAAGAGTATTCCACAAGACGAATTAAAGGATGGCAAGTCTTTTAACTTCAGGAGATGAGTCAAACCATTTCTCAAAGCCTATGGTTAAAAGGACTTCTGAAAGGTTGGATGTTGAAAAATTTTGTTCCCGCTTCAATTATAAAATGCACCGTTGCTTGGAAATAAGAGTTTCCATTTACCATAGGTAACACAGCAAACTAAGTAGAATAGAACTAAAGTTCATGGTCAATTATACAAGCAGAAAATACTGGAGGATTCTAAACATTGTAACAAATGATACTGTGCCATATTGAGCCTGTTTGCGATGACATGTGAGTAATGAAATATAAGTAAAACTTTGCATCCTCTGCGACCAAAGTTCGTAAGAAATTTCATAAAGAAAAATGCTTTATCGCTCAAAGCAATACTGCCAACGAACCTTGACTATGGGCTGCTCGAAGCTTTTCATATTCGGGATGAAAACAATTTCATAATCATCAATCAGTGTTGTGACAATTCTCTTAACTGGGTTCAGAGGCGCTGCAACCTTTCTTGCCATGACCATTAGCTGTGTCATGTTCTTATAACAGCTGCGAAGGAGGATATGCTCGCAAGATCGTCTCATATCGTAGTGGAAAACATCTTTGTCTAGTGTCACAAAAGTTGAGTTCCAATGTCTGCACATGACTGTGAGAGTAAGAAAGTTTTGTGAATATTCTATGCCTCAAATAGATATGGTTTATAAAATATGTTTATGATTTAAATGCAGTTTAGCTCCTTGCGCCATTTCTTGAATACTGCGAACATTTACAGAGTGGAGCAGATATATTTCATATTTCTTTTTCTAGTCGAGAAGTGCTTCTTTGTGTCCCGTGCAAGGCGACTCAGCTCTAGTATTGTAGAACCAATCATTACATATGATATTAATATATAGCCTGTGATCATCATTGATTAGTGACGTAAGATCAAGACAGCAGAACACAGTCAAAACTTGAAAAGAACAATGTGCAAGAAAAAAGTTCACCTTCCCAGTCTAACAAAAAACGAGTTCAACATTCTGTCCGCTATTTGGGACATTCCTCGTACATGTGTATCTTATCCTCTGATTCTATCTATACCATTGCCCCTTTGATATTTGTTTTTGCGTCAGAATTCTACAGAGTGCTTCTTCTTCCAAAAGACTGAACTTCGCGAATACTTCTTATAGATGCTAATAAGACATGAAATGTGTCACAACCGAGGTCAACAGTCTACAGAGTTTCTACGCTTCGGTTTCTTGTGTTTTGATTTAGCTACCCTTATAATTTTTCAAAGAATTATGCCGGACTCTTGCTATAGCTTGTATGTTGTGACGTAGTAGCAGTTCAGCCTGCCATACTGAGCAAATTAGGTTACTATTCAGCTGTGAATTTCCTCCAACTTTGAACTTGAAAAAGGAAAGCTTGAAATTTGAAAAAGTAATTGAATGGGATGTTCTCAAAGATCAATGTGTGGCGAATTTCACGCCTTTACACAATTATATCAAATACCCAATTTTCCGAAACAAAGTTTTCTTAAGACTTTCGCTGGCTTTATTTTCACTTACCTTTGCCTTTGACCCAAATGAATTTATGCAGAAATGAAACGTGTTTCGAGCCTTTTGGGAAGGTATCCATATATCTAGTTGTTTTGATTTTCTCCCAAACCCAGACTTCAGTGGGTGAAATGATCTTGAAAGTAACTGTGTCATTGCTGGTAAGAAGGTACTGGAGGTGGGTTGTGCCATTGATGGTTGCGTTGATGTTCCATCGGGTAAAGTTCTTGTAACCGGTCATGTTGCTGTACCAGTAGTCACTTGAGTATCTCAAAACTGGTCTCACAACGAAAAGATCAGTGTACCACAAAGCTTGGCGCCAGAAACTTGGGATACCTTCTGTAGTGAAGTTGTATCGGAATGCCATCTGGTGACGCGGAAGTTGCTTTGGAGCCAAAAAGGCCACCTTCATCATTAGGAATAAAAATGTCATTTAAAATCTTTTCACTCAGTTGCTCATTAAATGTTTTATGAACACGCAGGGATTGCTACGTAAACAGTAAAACTTGTGCGATGCCTTTTAAATAGTAATACGTTAACATTCTATATACCTGTAAATGCGATAAAATACTGGGGATGGCAAGAGGGCCCGGATCTAGTTCGTAGTATCCTTTCCATTTATGTAACTGGTGCAATCGCAGTGTTGATGTTGACTCACCTGCAAGTTGGCTCTCTTGCACTCCTTGTCATTCACGCTTAGCTTCAATGAATAACTGTCTGATTTGAAGTTCTCATCGTAGCATAATTTGGACATTCTTAAAAGCATTGGGTCCGAAGGTGTCACACGAATCTTTACTCTATTGTCTCTTCTGTACCAGGATGCCTCACCCCGTACTATCTTGGTTGTGCCTTTCAGTCTCATCAGTAGGCCATACACTATTTTTGATTTTGTGTTTTTCGTCCTAGTTATGGCCATTTTAATCTCTCTAACGTTACTGTCCTTATCTTTGTTGCACGTTACACGGAACTTTGATGGGTTGCACAGCAAGCTGATCGGAGAGCGGGCGATGCTGACTGGGTAGTATCCATGCAGGCAAAGGTTGAATCCCCATGGCTTGCCAATGCATGTTCGCTGCAATAGCCGATAAAGGCATAATACAGCAATGCAGTCATAAAACAACACATGAATTGCAATGTATAATAACATTCCAGTTATAAGCAGAACGATTACATGAAGCGGCTGTGGTATACAAAGTGTTCTACTTACGTTGGAGTAAGAATATCTGGTAAGCAGAGTGGTGAAATTGGTCTGACGGTCGGTTGTGAAGTTAAGTGCTTGTTCTCGTTTTGGGGTCAAGCAGACCTTGGGGGCATCTGTCAATGCAAGATAGGCCATCCTAACGTACTGCTTCGATGGCTCGATCTACAATAAAAAGCAGAACCGAAATCAGCCTTCCTAATGCGCAACCAAGCATTCTTCGCAGGAGAAACGTTTAACCTATAGAAGATGCGTTCCGCAGAACCGTTTAAAAGAACAGCTGCTCACCAGTTCCCGTTCAATGTACTCCTCTCCACTGACTATAACTTGTTCCTGCATGAACAGGTTTCCTGCATTCTTGATTTCCTGTATTTCGTCAGACGATGGCAATCCCCAGCTTTCTGGAACAGTATCCAAGTGCACAAGAGCTTTGATCAGTGTGTTTTGCAAGTTCTCGTAGTCCACCATGAAGTACTTTCCGTTGGAAGTTGGCTTCACAAACAAGCATGGTGACTTTCTGGACATCACTACGTAGCCCTGGCCTGGAACGTACAAGCTGATGATTCTTCGGTTCACCCCGTGAAAGATGACCTTGAACTTGAATGGCTGTGGCTTCAGTACCACCTTGCCGTCTTGCACCGACAGGTACTTTCCAGAAGTGGTGCGGATGACCCATTCCTCGGCTCTGCAGTGGCCTTCGCATGGCTGGGTAACGTTGATGATCTGAACCTGGAAGACACGAACACAACATTACAAACAGCTTTGATATCCTGCTCTAGAACCTTATGAAAAAAAGCTGGAGCTTTTGGTTTTTTAAGTTTTTTTCTTCTGAAGTTTTCTAAAGGAAATAATTTTCTCTCTTTGAGAAGCTGAGGCAAAGGAAGCACCATGCCTTGCATCCACTGGGGAAAGTGGTTCTATCAGTACAACTCCATTCTTTCTTAGTCATTTTGCAGTTTTTCCTTATTTCTCCTTAGCCTCATTGTAAACAGCTCCGACGTCAAATTACTGCATTATCTTTGAAGACTGGGCCCTTTGTAAGAGATATCAAATTTGACGAGGCTTTTAACCAAACATTTTTTTATCTCCTTATCTTTTACTCTTCATGAGCTTAGAAACACACTTAAAATACTTTTTATCATACCTTTCCTAACTGATCTGCTTCAACTTCTAATCTTCGTAGAGGCTCCTTTGGGGTTTTGATATACTGAAATGTTTCTGTGGTTTGATAAAGAGCTTCTCGCATATTCCTTGGCATCTTTACTTCATGCTTGAACTCCTTCTTTTTGAAATTGTACTCTACTTCTCCTTCGAAGTGGGTTGAAATATTCATGATCTTCCTACACTGAGCGCCGACTTCAATAAACGGCAGAGAAAACTTGATCGTTCCACGGACCTCTGTAATGGCACTGTGAACATAAATTTATACCTGACTTCATTGCTTAAATCAATTCTCTAAATGCTGCAGGAAAATCCACACAGTTGTTTTTCGATATTGGCAACAATAACAACCCCTTATAGTAAAGAAAGTTTTAACAGTAATTTATTCAATGGGTAGCCCCCTCAACACACAAAGTGCTTTTCTCAACAAGGGCCATCATCTCATTTCTACTCCTGTGCTAACATCAATGAAATCATCTGGCCTTAAAGGTTTTCTTAAGGAGTTTTTTTAAATTTAGTAATGCTAAGAGCTATTTAGAATTCATTATTAAAACAATCAAATAAATACTCATTGGAGGAATATAACTATGATCAGTTGAAATTTTCCCTTCACTTTGGTTTTGTGTGAAACATTACGTATCTTTGTAATATATTCGACACGTAATTCTCAATCAAAAATCCTAATAAAGTCAGCTTATTAACTTCGTCCTCTCCGGTTAATTACCCTTTCCTTGCTGATCTCCTCTGTCAAACTAAATCGCAATTATGACCAAACCTGAGTTGCTGGACTCCAGAAAGCTCAATCTCCTCTAGCTTTTTTCCTTTGATTAGTGACATAGGTGACAACATGTCCGGTGTTATCTCCACCTCGATGTTAGATCGTGCATAGGGAATAAAAACGCTGGTCATATTGTATACAAGCGGGATTCCGGCCAGGGAAGGCATTCTGTACATTAGGTCGACAGGCATCAGTGGCTGGAAGAGAGAAAATGAGCTGGGATATGATTTGATATTTACAGTGCTGCACTAGGGCAAACTTCAGGTAGAAAGCTTCATTCTTGGTATAGAATCCTGAGTAAAATTTCTAGTGGTTATAAGTACGAGACAAAGTGAAGTGTTAAACTGCAATTGGGTATGGAATTTAGCATGTCCAGCATTGAGAGATCGTCGTCTTTATCGAAAGCCATGAGTAGTAGTCAAGTTGAAATTTACTGGTTCGTGCTACAAATTAAAAATAATGATGATAACTATAGTAGCATCATTCGAATATATTAACCTTTCAATGCAACTGGTAAAAAAGGGTGTAGTTCCCTTTTCCAAAGCTTTTTCTCAAGAAAAGCAACGATTGTCTTTTGGGATGTGTAGATTTATTATGACTATTTTGTTAATAGTTGGTCGATTGGTCAGTTAAGTGATAGTTAGTTAGTCAGTGCTAGTTAGTTAGTACGTTAATTATTTGGTTATTTCATTTATTTGTTAGCTAGCTAATCCTGTGAAAGTTTTTCACTCAAAGATGGGAAGCATGCCTGAAAAAGAAACCTTAGACCTCAAAAAAACCTAAGTTTGCCGTGAAAGAAAAAATGAAAATTGAAACTAACTTGAGTCCACGTCCATGTCTTCCCCTTTTCCAACTGTTTAATCATCTTCAAAATCTGTTTCAGATGAGCATAAAAGTGTTCCACAAATCCAACATCTTTGCTCAAGCTGAGGCTTCTTACGTTCACCAATTTGTCCAAGAGTTTCAAGCTCCCTTCATATTTAAGCTCTTCTGGCTCTTTTGGGTTGTAAAATGTCTTGAATCAAACGAGGGAAAACAATAGTGCATAAACTTGCTTAATTCATGTTACTTTGAAAGGCAAAGATAAGTTTTCAAAAGCTGTTAGGTGAGCGACTACTTGACCTTACAATTTTCTTCAGGAATATACAACTCTCTTTCTCCATGGGTACATTCAATAAGTGTTAAAACAATGACATATTCCAATACCAAACAGGTTCTTTCAGAGAGCGTACAATGCTAGAATCTTGCCAAGACGTACTTACCCTCTCGTTAATATCATCCATTTTATTGTTAATAGAAGTCGACTCTTCACTTTGATCATGTGTGTATTTACCAATCACACTGCGTAGCCAGTTCATATAATCTTGCATTCCTTGCATGTAAACGTGAGACTAGAAAGTTAAATTGTTTAAGCCTTCAATTGAGCTAGACATTCCAATAGGCTACTAGACTTCCCTGCTCCATGCTTTCTCCTAAGTAAGCAAACCTTGCAAAGTTTGGTAAATGTTTTAGTAAGAAAAAAGTCTTCTTTCAGATGCCGTGTTGACTACGTAACTAACTGCACATTTACATTAAGTTACATGAAACCTATTATGCAAAGTATGCTGATTGGCAGATAGAACATGTAGAATAAACATCCTCATTGTCAAGTCTGAATTTAAATGGGCCAGCCTGTATACAGAAGCATATTTGACCAAATGAGAACAAAAGTTTGATAGCTTCAAGAACAGCAGTGAGCAATCCTTACATCAAAAACTTCGAAACTTCTTCCTAAAATTGATGCAGTCAATCTGGCATGGTAATGTCTTGGGATATAGCTATTGTTGTTGGCAATCCAGCTTCCTTCAAGTTCACTGGCAACGTTGAGTCTTGGATTTTTCATCTGTCCATTCATGTGAAGACTTCTGTACTGAGCCATTGGGGATGGCAGGTAAAGCTTGGTGTAAAGCTTGAGAACAGACTTGCACGTGTGACGACTGAAAAAGCATAAGGGGCGGATTAGAAACTGTCCAAGTAATGCACCATCTGGCTAACATTAGAGGGATGCGGTACAATTTGCATTAAGAATGGGAGCTGAGCATAAAGTGGAAACACCTTCAGCATCTGCAATTCATAATCAACAAAATGAGCATTTCAAGTCACATATCAACAGATGTCTACTACATGATCATTCGCAAAGGAAAAGGACTCACATGGTTCTGTTGTATTTGATTACAGACTCGCTACATTGGGTAAACAACTCATGTGCAAACTTCCTGATGTTCAGACTGGGCTCGACGTAAATCTGGCGGGCGCAAAGCTGGACGATGTGTGGGTGAGGGTTCTCCATTATGACTGAGAGAGCCAGGGTGCGCATCTGGCTGTCGTACTTGAAGTCACGGAACAGCCTAAGGAGTACAATCTGAACCCTTCTTGGTGACTGTCTGATGATTGGCCTAAGACAGTTGATGGCGTGCATTTTGACGTTGGTCGGCAGTTCGGGGTGGAAGATGATGGCTTCAAGTGCAGCAAGGTAAGATGGGCGTCCGTGATTTTCAGCAATAGACATGACAGTGTGAACTGTGAGACCATGAATTGGTTGGCAGTCGTGAATACGCTTGTAACATCGGGACTTCGAAATCTTCAACAAGGCATCTCTGATAGAATGATCGACCCACGATGTGCACGTGGGGCTGACCTTACAAAACCCCTTTGCAATATTGCTCGAACTGATCCAGCAAGCTTCGATGAGTTTCGAGTTCTCTGCAATTTTTGGGCTGCTACAAAATTTGAGCATATTGTTGACGATTGAGCGTGTTGGTTGACCAATGAAACTAATTCCCTGCAGGTAGTTCAGTATGTCATCGTCATTTGCCATTTCTACCATTATTCTCATAGACTCCACGCATGACTCTGTGTGGCAAAGACTCAAAGTGTGAACAAGCCATCTCCTGTGGAGAAAGTGGAGCAATACTGTTAATCAACCTGAATTTCAAGTTTAGAGAGTATTGAATTACATGTATTGAATTTCTCAACCTTGAGTCTTCATCTTGACTCAAAAGAAAAGCAATAAGTAAACAGAGCATAGAAGGAAGATAGGAACTAGAGTTTCGAGCTTCTAAAAAGACGGTGATCATCAATTCAACTCATTCATATGCTTTTAGATTTGAGTAAAGGGAGATAAGAACCTTGAGTCTTCATCTGAGCACTTCCTCCACACTTCAGAAAGGGTCTGAAGATCGCACATGCGCAGGTTGTTAACCACTTGCATGAAAACGGTCGAGATTTCAGGGACAAGGATTACGCTCTGGACTGGCTTTCCCTTTGGAATCAAATATGAGAATCTCTTGATAGCGTTGCAGAGGTACGTTGCTTTGTTTACACGTTCACTCTGTGAAAGAGGGGGAAGGACATCTGGCTTGTGGAAGGACGGCATTTCCATCATCAGTTTCCCACGCTGATTCCAATCACCTGTACAAAATAAAACGGAGAGACATGAAGAAGTGTCAGGAAAGAAAGTTAGTACCAGTACCAGCAAGAAGTATCAAGGATGGATAGTTGATATTAGGTGAACTTAACCATCTTCTATTCAAAACGGATAAAACAACTGAGTGATGAATGTGTAGCTCCTACCGTGCTCATGTGAGTATTCGCTCTCGTAGTGGCTGGCTCCTTCCTTGAGGAGGACAAGTCTTTGGACGGATTTGGTGGGAATGCCCTCTTCCTGTTTCGAGAATGGGAACAGGACATAGATACCCTTAGCACTGACACCCTCAATTTTGAATTGGTTCTCATTGCCAGTGATGTTGTACTTGATCGTTGCCGTTGTCTTCAATGGGTTCTGAAAATGGACAAAATCGTGTCATGTGTTTATGGAATGAAAATAATTAAACTTTTCCAAAGTGCAAAATATCAACCCATCCGATGACAATTAACATACAGGGAGACAAATACCCATTTCTTGGAAAAGAGTTGCTACTGACCGAATCCTGATCTTTGTTTCTTCCTTGAACAACTTTGTTGTAAATGTCGTAGTTCAAGCCGGTGCAGTTCTCAAAGTCGATGGTCTTTGTGAAATTCATTCCAATCCTTTGCCTTTCTTGACGTGCATCAACAATTTCAAAGTATTTGTGGCTGTAAGATGTTTGACAGATTCCAAGAATGGTAGCCTAAAAGAAAGATTCATGAAAGATTGATGTAAGCTAAGACACATCTTGTCATATTTTAGAACAGTGCAGCCTCGAGTATTTAAAATCCTTAAACACCTACTAAAGGTCCTGTTTTAATAGTGGCAAAAGTGCGTCTGGTTTAGTATAAGCATGATGTAGACTGACGCAAGCTTTTTTCCTTGACAAAAATTCTCCTTGCAGAAAATGAACTCTCACCTCTTCCTTGCTAAAGAAATTTTTGAGGCCAGTTTCCTGGTCTTTGCCTTGAACATCAACGCTAAGCATGTTGAGAATGCCCTTTTTGATGTTGACAGACCAGGTAGGGTCGTCTTGCAGTGCGAAAACCTGTTGAACCAGACCATTGGTGTAGCTGAATTTCATTGGCTTCGATAAGAATGGGCGGCTAATTTTGGTGCTGAACTCCGAAAACCTTTCGTTAACTCCGCTCATGTTTTTGGGATCCGAAAGGCATTCGTAGATGCTGAACTTCTTGATCTGAAATGAGAAAAGCATTTCGCTAGAAATATTTTGCATAAGATTAAGTAAGAAAGCAACAAATGAATAAATTTTGAAAATGAAGTTAATTTAAATTAAAAAATCATTCAATGGGTAGATTCTGCTTAGACTTTTGACTCGTCTAAAGTAACTTCTTATTGAAGAATGTGGTTTTTGGAAACCAAGTAAATTTATGCACTTAGATCGGGTGTGCGTCACAGCGCTTTATTTAGTTACCAGTCTCCTTACAACTCTTGCTCAAGGAATTTTTCAACATGACATCAAAATCTTAAGATTTCAATGTACCTTGATAACTGCCTTTTCATTTCTCATTATGTGCAGATCCAGTGTTGCATTCAAATGAAGCTTGGCTAACTGTTTGTCCACATTTGGAATCTTGGCGGGATCGAGGAAAGCCTCGTATCGGTATGTATACTTTGCTTGAGCAGCAAATGCATCTACTGATAAGAACATTCATTGTAAATATACAGTAAATCGAGAAGTGTTAGATCAACTCAAAAAGCAATAAGAGGAGCCTTGATGTTTTTTATTTGCAAAGAAGTTTGGAAAATGCAACAAAACCCCCATATCCTTGAATCTAACAAAAGTTTCAAATCCAGTTCCTTCTTAGGAATAAAAGACTGTAAAACCTACATTTTTAACATACTAGCTGAAGTGGAAAACCAAGTTGATGCTGCATGATGAAGGCCACATGATAAACACTTAATTGAAGATTAGTGTGAATAGCCTTATAAAATATTTCAAAGTGTGCGAGAAAACATCATCATTTGCCCCTGTAAGACTTAAGAATGGGTGTGGTTATATGCCCTTTTTATTCCTCATTTTTTCTACATGTCTCCTACGCTCTGGGCTACCATTTGATTTCTGGGCTGATAGTGAAGTGTTGCAAAGCAGTGATAGGCGTGTAAAGGCTAGAGTCCTAGCACGATTGAGTCTCATGTTATGGATCGACAGTCAAAGGGAAAATGAACATAACTCATGAAGATTGAGTGTGTGAACAAATTTCTAATGATAGAAGATCCTCTTGGAAGTGACTTTTCAATCTTGCTAGAAAATTCCATATTTAATAAGGCTGTTGTTGCAAAAAAAATTATTATCTTGAAATTTGCAAGCTCGCACGTCCAGCAGTCTTGTAAAACGTGCCTGCCCCCCTTCTCCACCTCCTCAGATTTATGGCAGCCAGACCTTACCCTAACTAATTTACAATTTTGCTGATCAAAAGATAAAGTCTTTGGAGGCAAAATTTCACCTTTTGATTGCGTTACTTCTTTATTTGTTTTGTTTGCATCCAAAATCGCGATGAACTTTTGCGTAATTCGATAGCTCAAAGTTGCAACTTCTCACGAAATGGGTTTTGGTCACTGTTGTGCTTCGAGTGAGAAAGATTGCTGATTTTTATGGCTGTCCAGCGATAAAAAGTTCTCTAAATCAAGAAGAAATGCCTTCATAGCATACAGTGGGTGTCTTAGACCTAACTTACATACAAATGCGAAGTTTTTCTCACCTGCATATGCAAGACAGCAAAAGAGGATAAACAGTTTCATAGTGTTGGAATCGTCCATCCTCAGGTCAATTTCCATCCACGTCCAATCTGTTCATTATAATTGGAAGCCCTAGCTCTATTTATACACGCTGCCAAACACACAGCAAATCAACCTAGGACTATGTCCCAGGTAAACGTGACAGCTGTCATTTATGATCTGTCTGATCAGATGATCTGATCTGTTGGTCAGATCGTCTTATTGTGTCACGAAGCAAAGAGGAGAAATCAACAAGTGCTTCAGTATGACTTCGAAATCAACAATAGTTTATCGAACAACTGGTACATTTGAATTGGCAGAAGCAACACACGTATCCAACCATTGTTTGAAATTGTACAAAATGGGTGTCAAACAGCTCATTTCAGCCGAAAGTGATAATTCTGGCCTGAAAATCCGTGTGACAAGTTTTTGTTCATAATGTATGGACCCAGAGAACACGGGGGGCGCTCAAGCAAAGAAGGAAATTCATACGTTGGCCACAGATGTACACTGTTTTCACCTCTCATCGTTGTCTTTCCTTTAAACCGAAGAAGAGAAGAACACTCTAAGTTGCTAGTTCGCTTTTCTTTGGTAATTTAAAGCAACAGACAATGTATATATTAAAACAGGACAAAAAGGACCCTTGTTTGGTAGAAAACAATACTAAAAATTATGTAGGATACTAGTAAAACACAAAATTTGACCTAAAGAAGAATTGAAAGTTCTCTGTTGCATTTTCATTATGATATACACTTCAAAACTTTTATACAAGTTTCCTGATGTGTTCATTTGGGGCTAGTGAACAAATATTTGTTATGTTGACAAGTTATATGGGCTTTTAGATTTTCTGCTCAAGAAGATAGGCTGCCAAACTTTTCTCTTCAAACGAGTTGGATTTGAATTTAAAAATCCTTTGCAAAAATTTTTCTTTTCCTAAAATCACTTATTCAATATGTGCATACCTTTCTATTATCAAAACATCGTAAATTTTGTATTAGTATTAGTATTATTGAATATCAGTAATAGTATGAAATATTTAGGTACTTGATGGGTAGTTCAATGAAATGTCATATTTTCGTTCGTCAGTAAGTAATATTTCAGAAACAGACTAAACTACCTCTACATCTGACACATCAGGCTCGTCTTGTTTGACAAAACTCTACGGCTCCCTTGTGAATATTTACTGACCGCCCCTTAGTAGAAGCAGAGTAATTTTTCAGAGCTTTGCGGGGTTTCTAAATATTTGTTTTGAAACAAATTACCATACGCTATTTTAGTTTTCAGCGTAACATTTTATGTGGCGCGCATCCCAAGAAGTCTGGAACTACCCAGCTTCCCGCCTTTTTATAAAATCATTTGCTGACGTGCTCTGAAAAATTACTTTGTTTTGGAAAGACCATGATGAGCAGGAAAAATTGGATTTGACGATAAATAAGTCTAGAAATGCCAAGGTTTTTGGAATCAAATTATTTAATTCAGGTAGAATGTTTGATTAAACTGCTGATTGGAGTAAATAGGAAAAAATTGCTGATTTTTCATTCACTGACATTGTTCAGAAAATTTTATCTTTTTAACCATGTTCAGTTGATGAAGACATATAACATTCAAGGCTATTATTTGTCGTGCTGCATTAACAAGAGATTCGCATGTTGATAAGAATTTTGAATAAGGCAGCTGATAACTAATCTGAGGTTCGTTTAAAGCGAAGCAGTGTAAATGGGTAGCACCTTTTTTACATGGCTTTGTTTTCAAAGCCTGCCCAGTAAACAAAGCATTTTGTAAATGCTTCGTTGCTTGAATTTACTTCTCTTCCAAATCTCATTTTGCTTCTAGTACAAAAACCAAAGACAAAATCTGCTAAACAACTATTTGCTGGGCGTACCACATCATTTGGATCAGTTACCGGACCCCTCTAGCAAGGACAAGGTAACAACATTAAAAGAGAGAATCGGATTAGAAGGTAAAAGTTCATAATTTGATGTTTATCATTCAAATATCTTGAGATATTTTTCATTGTACAAAGATATTTCATATTTCTGCACAATAAATTGATCCTTTTTAAAGCCATCATAACTGTTTCACACTCTTGTTCTCATTAAAGGGCTTAACAAAGCATTAGGCGGTGAACTCTGATTGATGCCATCCATCCTTTTAAGTGTTAATGGTTAGAATAAGTTGAAGTATGTCTGCTACTTTAGCTTTCATCAGAAACTTTAAAGGAATAGCTTTCTCCAAACATTAATGCAATTTTCAGCCATTTATGCACCAAGGTGGGTAACTCAACATTGTCGTTTCCAGTGCCATTGGAAATTAGTTCTTGGCAGATGTAGCCAAATATGTTCCAGTTGTCGCAAAATTGTCCAAATTGGTATATAACTGATTATAGCACTTCATATTCAGCGGATATGGTACTTCAAAGCTTGTGCATTATTTCCGATATTTTTTAGCTCATTCTGGATGATTGCCTTTTCAGAACACTTTACGATAAGGCCATCTCTAATAGGACCATTAAATTCTAGGACCACCGACAAATCTCCCACGACAAAATGGTCTTGATGTGGAGGCTGATTTTTTCAATCTTAATTCCTTGCTCTTTGGCGGCCAGTCAATCAGTCAACTGGAAACGCTAGGAAAGCAAAGTGCCAAAAAGAATGCAACAGTGCTTGAAGTGATTCCCAGTTCCAATCCAGACTCGCCATTGCCTGACTCTTTCGACAGTGACTTTTTAGCCGATTGGGGGAGTGATGTTGAATTTTTGTCCCCTGATCCGGTGGGAGGAGATGAGGATATCGATGCCAATGACCTGTGCAAAAAAGTGATTGATGATCAAGGTATCTTTATTGCTACTTGGTTTCTTCATCTGCAGTGTTGTAATGATGGCCTTTCTATAAGCAATCTTCAGGACACAATCGTCATTATCGTCGTCTCTTCTTGGGAAACTGCAGAGCCAGTTTGCGTATTCCTTTATATGCAAGTACGTAAGCATACAGCTTTGACTATGTCAATCTTTCTAAATATTCGATGGTTATAACAGGAGGCCACCTTCTCGAAGATGTTGAATCGGATTGGAGTTTACTCGACCTCAAACACATGCCAACCACTTCGCCCATGTTGTCATGCAAGCTTAGACCAGTTAGGGTTGCGGATCCATTTCTAATGGACTTTGGAAACCAAGAGAGTCTTCTCCTAAGGTAGCTGAACTATTTATTTTCCATTAGGAACAATTAAAATCCTTATGACTAAATTTTAGGGTTTCTTCTCTTGATTTATACCCTCATCCAGAGTAATTGCAGAGTGCTCTTGAGATTTTAATTTTGCTTTCCTTAGTTATGACAACCTTCCACGCGTCTTTGTCTATTGGCTTGGTTTTCTCACAAGTATTTTTCACAGCCATCAAGTGTTGAATTAACGACAAACACACGCAGCATTCTCCTCTTGATGTTTAGATGTGCGAGAGGCATTTGTTGATCATTTCTGACTGCCAAACACTCTCCAAAGAAGCATGAGTTAACTACTAAGTCTTTTGGCAGCTGAACGCCTTTAATGTCGAAATGCACCACTCAGAAGAGGCGTAAAGTTCAATTGGTTGTATTTTTAGTGATAGAAAGTTTGATATGGATAAAGAGGAAAAATCAACCTACTCTCCACTCGAAGAATGCGTAAAAAAAATTGAATACCCCTCTCAGGTGAGACTTCTCTTTAGTCCCATGAAAAACTTTAAGACTGACTTGTGTAGTAATGCAATCACTGACATATTATGAGAGTGCTAATCATCTGACCATTTTGGAATGTTGAGCTGCTTCATCTTTTAGGACGGTTCTCTTTTACTCGAGGAGCCTCTGTCATCCATTATAAGCCTGAATCAAAATGAAAATGAATGCCTACTTCCACTGGATGACATCGGTTGCCCTATCGAAATTTTGAATGAAGAAAATGATGCTGGAATATCAGGTAATTATGCGAGGTGATACCCTTGGCACCCGTAAGGGTTGTATTTCACCCCTCCCTTGTTTTACATTGAACTGACAAAGTTAAGCATAAATGTTCCAGTCGCTTAGCCGGCTACTAAATGTTGTTGCCATTGCACTCTTGCGGAGTCATTTCTATTCAAAACGAGAAGCCTTTGTTATTGGAAAATGGTAGTGCTTGACTTACCTTATTTTTCTAAAAGCGTCAAATTAACAAAAGGAACTGTTACTATATGTACAATTTCGTAGAGCTTAGAAAATTGAGAATCTTGCTATTTTAGTAAAAAGTAAAAGGTGTGCACCGATTTCAAGATAAAAAGCTTTTCTTTCAACTGTGTTACCAAAAATTAGATGGAAATGTGCCCCTAGAACAGTCTTTTGTTGTCTCCATCAAGATCATTACGCCTCGTCATTGCCATTGCTTTCAAGGCTTGATAGCTGAAGATTTGCACGTTGGACCTCTAATCGAAGGATTTGGCAAGCGAAAATCAGAAACCAATGATGAATTCAGAGAAATAGAATTTAACATTCTAATTGGTAAGCAAATATATCGTCCTGCAAAAGTGCTAAGCGGAAAATTATTCTACCAGTTGTTTTTCTACCGAGATCCAAACAAGGCAATGCGTTGGGGGCACTTCGCTACCTTCTCTTAATATCCCCATGCCTTATGCGCTTTGAAATATTCCTTAAACGCAATAAAAACTTTTACAATGAAATACTAGTAGGCATTCCGCAAAAGTTATATCTTAAAAATACAGAAATTTTTCCGTTAATTCTTTCATGAATTTTTTGTAGCTTAAACCTAAGGACAGTGCGAATAACATGAATATAACCACTGAACCCTCTGTAATGTTTTCTTTTGTATTACACAGCTTGGTGTATATAGACATCACCTTTGAGGTTTAGTAATTCATCTTTAGGTCAACACCCTCGTGAACCAAGTGAGGTGTCCTTGCGATTGGACAGTCCTTTATCCAATTGTGCATTCGAGAGCTTTGCGCTAACAATGAGTGATGTCACCACAGCAGCAGAACCAGCATCTCTAGATCTGTCACCACTCAGCCAAAGGTTTGATTATAACCGAGTATAGGTAAGGGGAGGGGGGCATAGTATGAAGGAGATGACATTGCACCTAAAATTTCCCAGCTGAACGTTTTGGACTGTCAAATGCAAAAAGTAATAGCACATTGTAACGATGAAAATAGTTGTTCTGACATTGAGCAATAATGAACTGTCTGCTTATTTCAGGAATTGTCACACCCTCCCTATGCAGTCAGCCATTCAATACTTGCCATTACATTGCAGGCATTTTGCATCTACTACGACAAGCATGGTGAAGGCATTAGCTGATGGTGATAAATATTTGGACAACACTTTGTCCATGACACTGAAAGGTAGGCCTGGGCTCACTGCCTGCACTAAAATGTAAATTTAGTTTTAGGAGCTGTAGCCCAAACAGGCATTTGAAAATTCATGACTTTTAGAAACAGGTGTTAGAGTGTCTGTTACCTTATACTAAATTTTGTTTACTAGTTTATGGCAAACGTTAATCATATCAATGTTAATTCTTTATTTTATTAACCAAATTTATATTAATGTCACCTATTGAAAACAATTATAATATAGTCTTCATCTTCCAGTTCCTGACTCTGCTGGCTTGCAAGGAACGTCCATTTTGGAATCTCTGCTAAAATTGTATAGCCAATCACATGTAAAGTGCGAGACGGAAGTTATGCTACCATGGGACCCACTGATGCATTGGTCGAATGAAGTGTCAAGCACAAAGAAAATGATAATGTCTGAAATGAAAGGATATTGTAAACCAGAAAGGTTGTCTGATGAAGTTGACTCTGACATAAGAAAACTGGATTTCAGAGTTTTTAACGACGAAGGTACGTGACGTGGTCTCGTTTTTCAAACGTCAACCACCGATAATAGCTATTACAGTCTTTTTCAGCAAAACATCTAGCATTTTACCTCTTAATGAAAAGAAGAAATATTTTATATAATTGATCTACAGGGTTGACTTTCGGGCAGGGGTTGGGCAACGCCTTATCAATACCCCAGTTCAGCTACGATTCTGTGTGTAATGCACAGAGCATTTCAAGTTATATTTCTCAACAAACTATTTAAGAGTACTAATAAAGCTTTTTCGTCCTTGTATTCCAATGCTGCTCCCGCCGCCATCTTTGGGGAGTACTATTGGCCCCCGTAATAGTAATTGTTGCTTTTGCCAATGCCTATCACTTTGATACTAAATTTCATAATTGTCCTTCAAAGATGAAAAACCTTTAGAGGCTGCTTTGGACGAATCTTGCAACAATGGGCAACATCCATTCGAAGAAGGAAAGTGTTGTACTGAAGCTCAACCGAAAGATAAATCAGGAAGCTTTAGAGACAAATTCATGTCGCGGATTCTGGAGAGAATGCAAGCATGCAAAACTGGTATGTTATAATATGTCTAACGAAAGAGCCCGACTGTATTATTGTTTGGCAGCCATTTCAAGCAAATATCGAATTCAACATTTCAAGAAGTTCAAGTTCAAGCACCTTAATATTTCATCATACAAAAAACCGAATATCTGATCAATGCTTTATTTATCAAGCAATCGCTTCCTTCAAAAATACGATGTATTGTTTATAATAAAGTGTATTGGTAGCTAAAACTGTATATAAAATGAGACCTTGCTTGATTTCAGAAACAAAACTTGATCAGAAAACTGTACAAAAAGAGCCCAAGTGTTTGGCAAGTCCGTCTGGATTAGGTTGTCCTAAAACAGTTGCAAGACCTAGTATGGTTACACACTCGCCTTTAGATACGTTTATGCTCTTGAGAACTGGCGAGAAAGTAGCTAAGGATGCCGACATTAACAAGGTGCCAATTGCCATGGTGCCACCAAGTTAGTAGAAATTTTCTGCTTCCAAGAGTAATTGCTATATGTAAATTCTGTTAAAAGATGTCTCATATATCTATTCCTATCAATGTTTTATATTTGCATAACTGCTTGTTGCTGTTCTCAGAATATTTCAAAGAGAACCTTTGAGACCTGGTTTAATAAGTAGTGTCACCAAACAGTTTTACAAAGTTCAGTTGTAATTTTTTTAAACAAAATACTTGCTTGTCTTGCAGAACATTTTGTTTAAAATTTCGGTTGCCTTTTGTGTGCATGCTACATAGTTTTTGAAATATTAGTAATGCACCTGTTTGAACTTTTCATAGCTTTAATAGGTTCAATTAATAGCCTCTTTTAAATAACGAGAAAGCACTTGTATTAGATTGAAGAGCTTTCGTGTAATTTTTAAAAGCAAATATTGATTTTTAGGGAGTATCGTGAAAGCAGCTAAAGTGAAGCCATCAGTTTTCAAAGAAAGAGCAACTAATGAGCCTTGCAACCGGCTTGGAAAGATAGAAAATACCACACCAGTTAAAGCTGCAGAGAAAGAACAACAGTCCCTCTACCAACAAGCAACCAGCCAGGCCGAGAAACAGCAGCCGGTAAAGGAAGGGAAGAGTCCCCCTTCTACTGCTGAACCATTGAATAAAGATAAGATGATTTCAGTGGACCTACCAACCAGCTATGTTAATGTACTGCGGCTACTTGAAAAAGACTCCCGTCCTCTCCTTGGTTTTCTGAGAGAAAGAAGGATGCTTGGACCGGATTATCAGTTTTACAGTTTAAATCCAGATGTTACAAGATTTCTACTAAGACAACAAGAGAAAATTTTCGAGAATTCAACAATAAATGGAATTGGTTAGAATCGTCATTCTATCTTAAATTACTATTAAATTGCAAGATGGTTAATATTTGCACTGGGATGATATATTTACTTTTTCACTTCTTTGATGGTTTATTTTTGCATCTTTCTTAGATGCGGATGTAATGAAAGGAATCATTTGCCTGCATGCGTTGGTCCTTTCATTCGATGCCGTGGTGCATTATGGCATACCAGCAGCTATAGGTAAGTATGACGTAGGGTAGTTAAATACTTATGCACATGATGTTGCACCTAGCACTTCTAAATCTTGGCAACGGCTTACAGAAGCGTCTTTCAGAATTATTCCCTAAACTAGAAAACTGGTAATAGGTTTAGTTTGTTGTCGTGTTACCAGACTCAAGCAATAAAGAAGTGTATTGCAAGTTGATATAGGAATAAAAAATTCTATATAAACCCTCAGCAAATTAGTTCACGCATTGTAAGCTCTAGAATAATAAAATCTTTAAGACTTTAAAATCTTTTTTGGATAAACCTTAGAATTCCCATTGCAAGCAGGTATAGAGAAATGTACTGAACATTGTAAAGATGTATATGTATTCCTGGAATTCTGAGTTCTGTTACCTCTTTATCTCTCAAATTGCTAGGTGTTTTGAAACACATTAGAGAAAAGTATGAGAGCTTTGTTGGCGACTTATTAGAAACCGTCAGGAAGCAGCTGGCCAAGCAGCAGTACAGGCTCGATGTAGATTACCAACTGCACCCCAAGATTGAAAGAATCACGAGAACAGTTCAGGACTTAACATCCTCTTCATCGGGCCAGAAGATCATGATTCTTGTAAGACGCTACTTTGATTACTGCTATGCATCGCTTGAAGCGAGCCTACGCCTCGTTAAGAATGCTGTGATAAAGAAATACCCAAATGGTGTTGTCGAGGAGGGACAGGTTCACGAGGTAATATCACAGGCAAACGTGATTGTTGCTGAACTGTCTCCTGGCCTCCAGTTCTGCCCATGGAATCGAATCAGTTTTGTTATTGAATTTGAATACAAAGAGGAGTCGGAGTGGTCAAGTTTCTGCTTCGAGAAAAACCCTCATATTCAAGGGTTTCTTTCTTTTGGCTGTTGTACAGGAAACCTACAAAGCTGCCAAGGTAAAGTGTTGTAGATGCGATGGTATGCCAGGTTTTTAAGGAACTTTAGGATGAAATACTCAATTTGAAACGATTTGATATAGCTAACATAGCTATACTTAACATTTTTGTTTGTCTCCTTGACTTGTAACATCAAACATGTAGCTAACATATTTTCAAAGTAATTAATAACTTTTGGAATGTTATTCACAGTAATAAGAGGCATGAAAAAGATCGAAGAAGACACCGAGAGCAGAAAAAATACACATTTAGCAAAAGTGATTGTTCTAGATAAGTTCAAAGCCAAAGTTTCGATCCTTTGAATTGGATTTTCTTCAGGCACTTAAAACATGCCATTGATTTTGTAGAAAACGTTCCATGCTTCGAAGCAGACAACTCTGTATCTAACGACAAACCTATGAAGTGCTTCAGTGAGCACATTGTCGTTGGCTCAAGCAAAATAACAGAAAACAAAGATCTGCTGTCTGAGCTGGAAAACAGACTGAATCTAACAGTAATAGAAAGAGACTATTCCCAATTTTACCAAGCCTTTGGGGACATGGGATACTACTTGCAGCCTGACGTCATCGTGGACGAGCGCACAGCAATCATGTTGCTGTTTGAGAGTGAGTTGACTAGTGATGCCAGTCATGCCAAGCTTGCTAACATGATGTCATCAATGGCCTTAAAATGCTTGGACTGCTACATCATAGCAGTGCTGTTTGCAACTAAAGCTTCGTGAGTTTTATCAATTTGGTTTACTTCTCTTTCCATATGCCTCATTTCATTTACGAGTTCCAACTTGCGAATTTATTGGCTTTCTATTCTTAACGTAATAGCTAGTTCAATAATTTCATAGAGAAAATGCATGTAGCATTGTGTGGGCTTATGTTTTTAGTTTATCAAGGTAGATACCTATTGCTTGGCGCTTGTTAAAGTTTGGAAGTAGTGTTATCATTAGAAGCTAAACTGACCTATGCTTCTCGTAGTTCGGTTTTGATTATCCTTCAGTTATCGTCTTAACAAGGAATGCAATGGCTGAGAAACACTGCTTTGATGCCATATATCCAAGAGAGGTTTGGTATGACACGAATAAGAAACATGTTCACTGCATCATCATTAACAGAGTAAGCCTCAGTGATCATTTTATCAAGGGATGCAATGACTGAGAAACACTTATTTGATGCCATATATCTCAGAGAGGTTCCACACGAATATGAAATATGTTCACTGCATCAACTTTTGCGCTGATCTAAAGCAAAACTTCTAAAAACAATTGTGACAAGGCAGACTTCGTATTTAAAAAATATGTGTCATTCCAAACATTTATTGGCTAAACAAGAAACAAACAACTCAATAACGAAGAAAGAGTAGTTTCTTTGTATTTGTACGTAATTTTCTGCTAATACTACCGTCTTCATGTCTCAAGCCAACGTCGAATTTCTTTCAGACAGTTCCCCTATAACGCTGTAGAATCATTATCAAATTTCAAGCTGATTTTGTCGAAATACAGAAATGTCTCAATGGCAAAATTTCACCTGGTTTATGCGTTCTCGAATGAAGAAACGGCAGACTGGATTTTTAGAATATGCAACACCGCGCGAGACGCATCTCCCGTATGGGCACTGGAAGAATGGGGAAAAAGATTTTGGCTGACGGAGGAGATGAGCATGGTGAGCACTCTGCTTTTTAGTTAAACTAAAGAAAGTACACTATCTACTCAGGAAAATGGCTCTGTTGTGTCAACATGAAGCAACTGTCTTTTGAGGCTAGTGAATCACAGCAAGGTCACTCGATAACATCACTAACCAAAGTTAGGAGTGCATTCCTTTAATTCCTGTTACCATGATCTAGGCTTCAGGGGCGTTATCTAAGCTTTTTGGTACTCCTCCTACACCTGCATTGAGACTTGGAAAGTTTGATCTGATATAAGAAGCCTTTCATTTTGCAGCACGAACAGTTCTTGTTGTCGTTCCCGATGTTTACATCTTTCACGTAAGTGTGATGCTCTTCTTTAATCCTCATTTGCTGTACTTATTAGAAATCTACTGTGTGTTGGACTCAACTATCAACAGCAAGAAAGTTCTACTTAGCATTATTTCACCCACCTAGGGAAATGGAGACGAAGTAGATTGGAAAGCGAAGCAACATTTTTCAACGACAGGTTTCATGATCCAAGGCTAATAAACACTTCGTTGCCTTGTTCAGATCGTTACCAATTACTGTCTAAAGAACTACCCATATTTGGAGAACCATTTTGCTGACAGAGAGCCAGGAATAATGTTTCTGTGTTCATACAGTTGTTTCTGTTTTCTATCTAGGGCACAAATTGCTCTCACAGCTACCTCGTTGAAAGCTTTACTTGGCTTTACCATAGCAGAAATGAAAAATTCTCTGAAGTGGATTCCTGAGATAACTATTGAGGTTGGTGATTAGAAATCACACTGCGTCTGTTAACTCACTCTTTCATGAATACGCTAGCGTCTTAATGTGATGTCAAACTCAGAATCATAGATATTTCTAGCATAGTTTCTAAGACATAAAGCCCTGTTTTCAGTAAAGAAAATTGCATGCACATCTATCCCCTCAATAATATAAAGATGACAGATAGTGCAAGCAGAGGTGTCGCCACGAAAGAGATGAGGCTCAACTTTGGATGAGCCTCAATAGACTTCTGCTCAAATTTTGTTTTCATTTCACTTGCTAAACCTTTTTGATCGACCAGGCATTCCATTCAGCGTTGAACGACAATATACTTGGAGACACAAATAGCAGCCCTTTCACTGTCGACTACTTTCCTGAGGGTCAAGGAGAAACGTCTGATCTTGGCACCAAAGAGAGTCTTCAAGGACATAGAGAGCAAAACAGGAGAAGTAATCAGTTCAACGAATATACGTGTACATTGAATCAGACCGCATATTCTAAAGAAATTGGAGTACAAAGTATCGGCACGAATGACTACTGCGGAGAGGACCAAGGCTGGCAATTGCAGCAGGCAATTCATAAAGGAGTATATTCTTTTGGAGGAGACTATGTTGGGGATGACAGGGATGTATGTGCAGAGGACCAGGAAGAAATTTGGAAAGGAATGCCTTCTTTAATAGCTACAGATTCTGAGTTGGTTGGCAGGAGAATATCCTACAGGGACAGGGAAAAATTAACTAACACCAACAGTAATTCGCATTTAGAAGATGATTGCTATGGTCAGCAAAACAGAGTAAATGCTCAGAAAAGAATTCACTCTCAAGACAGAAGTCTTAGGGAACCCTATTCGCAGTGCTGCTACAGTACTATTATAGGTCAAAGAAAGCAAGCTGCCTCAAGGTATCAAAATGTGAAATTTTTGTGGACGTTTACCTTTTTATTTCCGCGCATTATACACCCTCAATCATATGTCAATAAATAGTCAATAATTGTAGTAACGGTAGTCCATGAGTAACAACCATTTGAGCAACGAATTAATGCGGTCTCTCGATAGGTTTTATATTCTTAATGTCAAACTACACGATTTTCGAAAGACAAAATCTTCATAGAAAAAGTTTTTGTCAACCCAAGCTGGAGAAAGACATCTTTCTTCCTTTTTGGCTTATTTGAATAATTTGAATAGGATCATGAAAATCCAAAAATTCACCGTTTGTAATGATAACAAATTCAGATTGGTTCAGTGTCACTTACTGACTTAGTTTCATAGGAATTCTGTCTTTTAGAAACACTTCTCAGCCACTGCAGAATGCTGGCCCTGTGCAATCTTTTCCAAAATGGAGAGTCTCTGCCCCAAACTCCGACAAAGCATCGACGAGAATGAACAGATGCGAAGATCAATGGTTTGGAGCTGAAGTGCATCGAAAGGTAAAGTTTGAATAACAAGTCTAATAGAGCTTTTCGCAACCGCTTTTGAAGCCTGCTTTTACAAGCTAAAGATAGTTAGTTGAGAAAAAATGCTTTCAGAGTTTGTTTGAAAATGGTGGTGGTCATAGGTACATTATGATATATGTGGTTTAGAGAAGGTATGATTTTTGGTACAAAAATTCTGTATACGGGGAGAGGGGGTATGGTAATGCCTCCATTTTTTTTGCAAATTATGCTATTTTGAAATTGATCAATAATTTCTTACTTCCCAGGCTTTGTTTTTTTATGAAAGCTTGGGTCCTTACATATGTTGTTCTCACCAATAGACCCATAAGGCATCTTTGCTCTGTTCGATCTACCACGTATGCTAGTGGAAACAGGTGAAAGTCAAGCATCTTATTACTAACAGAAAGCATCGTTTAATAACTGAAGGTGATGGACTTCTATTAAGCATGGAAACTGGCGGTGAGCATGGCAGTGTCCTTATCAAAGTGCCTATGACGTCACTGGGCCCAGGACTTTTCGCAGGGTGTACCTGCAACCTTGTTTGCGTGCTGTACTTCCGCACTGATAATGGCTTGGGTGCAATAATTTTTTGGTAGCAGTATAATCCCACAGTAAATTCTGCCCGACTTGGACAAACCAAAAACAAAACATCCTTAGGCATGTAAGGGCATGCAGGGCATAACCATGATTAGCACTGTTAAGACAAACAACAGCTGATGCATCTCGTGTTTATTTGGATTTTACTTTCCAACTTCGAACTTATTTTTAGAAGGTGAAAGAAATTACCCTGCTAAAACGTCATCAGAATTCAGAAAACAGCCATCGCCATCCTAGATAATGAACAGCGTCCAGAAAAAGTTGTGCAATTTTTATAATTAAAACCTTCTTCATTTCCGCTTCAAAGCTAATTTTTTTGCAATCACTTTGATTGTTTATGACAAAGATTACTAACAAACATCCTTCAAATACGTCACTAACTGGCAAAAGCTGCCTCCGGCTGCCAGCCGTGGAGGCGTCAAATTTTCTGGACTTTGATAATGATTTTGTGTTAGAAACACCACTGTGTTCAACTCACTAAATAATATATGGCAAATGGGTAGTTCCATTGAGACTTCATCTGTTAATGTGGCAGGCTCTTCGACATTTGAAACAAAACATGTACCATGTAAAAATTTCACCCTTCTGAATTTTCTGTTCCCCTTTTTAAATCTTGAGACGTTTTTGGCATTGCAACACTTGTAATCAAGGGCGAGGGACAATTTACTCTTGCAAATAGCGTACGGAATTGCCACGAAAGCAATAGGATTTCCAGGGATTTTTTGATAAAACAATAGGATTTTCACAAAATGTGTACGAGATTTTTTGGAGTGATTTACCCCTCGATCAAGGGTTTTGCTTCAAGGAGTCAGCGGAAAAACCGACTGATCCTGGATTTCGCTAACAACTTTTAAATGTTTATTTAGTCTGAGAGCAGTCACGTTTTATTGTTCACGTTTTTGCAGCAACAGTGGCTAACTTCAACTCTTGCGCTGAATATTTTTATGTGCTAAAGTTACCAAAGGGAGATCTCTACAGCCCTGGTTTAAGAGGTGATAGATATGCACTCTTCCAAAGTCAATCAAAAATATACTCCAAAACGTAAATCGAAAATATAAGAATTTCTCCGTCCAAATGACAAATACTGTTTCTCTAGTTTATGCTTAGATTGCAAAAACCATTGGCCGACATTGGCTAGACATATTAAGCCCTCGTAGCCTTGTGCTGAGAGCATCTTCTTTGAATGGAGCTCCATTCAAAAAATGAATGGATTTAAACGCGGCTACTGGAACATCATCATGCTGCGTTTTAATGATAATGTGATCCGTTTGATCAGATATTCACCAGAGAAAAGACTGCATGTATGGGCTAGGGCCGGCTGGGGCTATGGAGGCAGCCATTTTCTCATCAGGTGTCTGCCTTGCAAATGAAACAACATAGTGTTGTGCTCTGTAAGGCTCTTTTTGTGGAGCTGTCATTTTAAAAACTGCGCCACTTGGAAAACGAATTTTATGCAATCCTTTGTGCAGTAGTAATACTTTAAATGCATCAGGCATTACTATAAAAATAACTTTTGGCATCCGTTTGACACCCGCAAAGGTGAGAAGAAGCCTTGTTGTCTCGTTGGTCATCATCATAATCACTGTCATAAGCAGTGCAATTAACAAGCAATAGTTAATTATTTAGATAAGGTTTGATTTGTGAACTCATTATCATTTTATTATTTATTTATTATTTTTTCGACGACTTGTTTAAACTGCTACAAGCATAAAATAGCGAATTTTCAAACTTTACCAGCCGATGCTACCAATGAAAAAAACAATGTAATGTTTTCATCAATGCCAAACACTCTTTTCACTTTCCATATAAACCACTGTTTTTTTCTTTTAGCCTGTTCACAAGGAGCCGCATCCAAGCTACAGGGATTCGCGGATGCAGTGTTTTGGTGCGTTGGTCATCCTACTTGCTTAATCCATCTTCATATGCTGCTAAAATAAATATTTCCTCAAAATGAATCTGTGTCACTCCTCCTTCACAATGCATACCAACAGATCTCACAACTGTAAAGGTATACTTTGACGTTTAAGGTACAATAAAGTATTCTTGATTTGGAAACCGTAAGCATCATTGCCTTTAAAGCATACTCTTTGGTGCCTTAAAGATGGGAGGGGGTCGGAATAAGCGCGGGGGGGGGGGGGGGGGAAGGTTGCTGGCTGGAAATCTCTGTGATTTCTAATAAGCGAGAGGGATTTGGAAATTGCCTAGAGTAATGGAATGAAAGTCTCGGATAACACAGTTATGAAGACTTGTAGAGATTGAAGAAGAATCGAAAGATTGATAAGCGGGAGGTCTCAAATGAAGCGGGGGATTTTGAGAGTAATGGAAAAATTAAAAGCTGGGAGCCTAGGCACCTCGCATCGCGAGGCATACCACAAGTTCCTCTGATCTTTGCTCTCGAATCTTGCTTTGTCCACCCGCTCAACCCCTATGTCCTAAGAGGCACCTTGCACTCTGCATTTGAATTCTAATTACGCATGAAGCAGGCAATTCATTCGAAGGACGCGACATCAACAGTTAGATGATTTTCCATAAGATAGGCTAGGTACCTAACAGTCAGAATAAACCCCGTATGAATGATGAGCAGTAGATAGCCAGGGAGGATGCACAAATGGGCGGGTCTTATCCAAGCACGTCAACTCACAACCAGTGACGTAGGAACATTGGGGCAGAGGGGCCATGCCCCCACTTTTTGGCGAGCCATGCAAAAGTGCCCCTCCCAACCCCAATAGTGCCCCTGTGAGATCCCAAATGCCTCTTTCAAATCAATAAAATGGGAGTGGTCATGTGCCCCTTTTTGATCTGCCCCCTCACTTTGAGATGCTTTCTACGTTCCTGCTCACACAACACACACGTTCGTTTACTTCGTTCTTATCTTCTCTCTTCAGGTACGCCGTCAACGATTCGCCTGGCGCCCTCTAAAAAACGACGCCTCACTTTTGAAAGAGATCCGCAAGCCAGAGACGGGCAAACGCGGCTGACGTTTCTGTGATAACGTCATTCACCCATCACCCAGTCACAGTAGAGGTACACTTCAGTATGTCGCCCCTTTATACATCCTCCAATATACGTTGCGACTTGTGTTTCCCAAGCAATTTACATCACCGCCATGCAATAGTCATAGTTGGCATTTCACAAACTATATCTTTCTCAAGTACTACACTGTCGATGTTCACGTACGAAAGCCGGTGTTCTGAATATTGCAAACACAGTATAAATCGGTGAAACCTATTTCATCGTGTGTACTGGAGCTTCTCTCTTAGGATTTTAGAATAAAGGGAAAATGACAGTCTAATACTCTTAGGTGCCTAATTTACGGCGTGGGGTGGGGGTGTTTGGAGGGGGTGATGGTTGTGGCTGTTTGAATAAGCAGGGGGAAATCTAATAAAATAATGGAATGGGGTATTGGGCGTAAAATAATGGAATGCTAGTCTCGGAGAACGCAGTTGAGAAGATTTATAGGTATTGGGAACAAATAGAAAAACCAATTCACAGTTTCCCTTGTAGGAATCTAAGAATAAATGTTTACTTTGTTTATTCAGTTGTACTTGTTAAATGTATGCAACCATGTCATCATGGCAAAGTCACTAAGAGCTCGCCCTAAGTTAGACAAGGGCGAAGTTTGCCTTGACGCTGTCCTGCAACATAAATATGACAACAAATAGATTCCTCCCAAACCGGGAGAGAGGTTTTGGTGGTCTTTGGAATCCTATGAACAATCAATTAATAACCAAGTCTTGTATCCTTTTAAGAATGCTGAGGTAAAAGTACCAGTTTTTGTTAATGATTGCAAGTGTAATTGCTGTTGATTGAAAATCCTAGCCGTTGTTGATATTAAGATTCTACTACCTTTGTACAGTTGTTGAAATTTGACAATAAATAATGGGCAGAAACACTTTTCGAGGAATTCCTGTTTGGCAAGGGTTTGATAGGCAATATTTTGCTTTTGTTCTTCTAGACATAATAGGATCCCAATATGCACCGACCCACTGTAGTTTGCAAAGAGTTGATCTTGACTTTTCTTTTTGTTAGTTTAATAAATAAGGCAGTCATCTCTTGCCTTAAGATTCTTTCGTTTCCTTAGAATTCCAAGATACAGTTAAAGGCATTGAGACATGATAAATGGAAAGCATATACCCAAATTGCAAAAATTGCTGAGTCATTATGATAGCTCCGTTAATCTGATTGGCTGTCAAACAAACTGCACACATGATGTTTTAGCCTCGCAGTTGTTGTCGGATCACATGAAAGCCGATTTATCACATGAAAACAAACAACAACCCGTTTAAAACCGGTATTTACCATGACTCAATGCCTTTAATCATTTTTGGCTTATGTTTTGGTTGGCACAAATATATCCAAAAGATCACAATGTACACACGCCAGTCTTTTAATCGCATGCCAATCGCAAGATTTGTCTCAGCACCCCCACTTATAGAAAAGTGTTCGCACTTTCAACAGCTATAGATTCAGGGTGTGTGTACCATAATGACAAGATTTTCCTGTTTCAAAGGCCAATGAAGGTTCTCCCCAACCTTAAGAGTATTGTTCAGCAGTATATTTATGTAAACCAACCAGCTATTTCTTTAATGTCTGATTGAGGTGACAAGTATTACAATAATTTCAGATCCAGGAGTCATTAGAGAGCATGGAAAAAAGGACGCGTAGCTCTTAAGGCTTTTTCATTATTGTTATCGTTTCATCCTCTACTGTCTTCAAGGAACGAGACAATAGTATAATGTCTGGCGATCGAAAGTGGAAATAATCCTTAAAGCTGCATTTAGTTCCAACAATTGTGGATAAGCTATCGACTCGAGTTTGTGAGGTTTGAAGTCAGTTACTGTCTGGCATTTCTGATGTTTTCGAGTTCCACGAGGTATACACCAAATTCCTCTGATCTTTGCTTTTCACTCTTGTTTTGTACACCCGTTCTACCCCTGCCCCTAAGTTCTTAAGAGGCATCTTGCACTCCGCATTTGAATTCTAATTACGCATGAAACAGTCAATTTATTCGAAGAACGCGACATCATCAGTTAGAAGATTTCCCATAACAAATCGAATAACCTATAACGTGTTATTGTCTTTGTCTCCACACCCTCTCATGCCATGCAGCTGATAAGACTCTTAGCGATATTTCCATATGGGAATTTCGTTCTTTGTTGCCTTTCAAAATAATGGAAACAATGGCACTGCTAGGCGGATATGTAGCAACGAGCGATCTGCCTATGAAGGCACAGTGGAAATCAAGGTAATAGTGCAACACTGGATGATTTACTTGTCGACTGTTATCAAGAAAGCGGATTTCTTGCGTTTTTGCTTCCTGCTTGAGTGTTACTGTCGTGAGAATGGATATCTTTCCAAAACTTAGACATCAACGTTCTCAATCCGAGATCGTAATAAACGATTTAAAGCAGATGAAGATGCTAAGGCGGCCTCGAAGTGTGAGCCAACTGCAGGCAACATCGATCAACCGACTGTACAAGGTGCCGGGATGCGAGAATTTGCAAGCGCCACCCGTTGGAAGGCCCAGATCATGGACCTGGCATGGCAGAGACTCGGAGCCAGACCTTGGGAGCTTTCTGGTGGAGGAAACCGACTCAGCAGTGGCTACGTTAAAGTCGTACAGTCAAGAGAGCATATTGGACGATGCAGTTGAATACGGCTGCAAATCTCATAAAAACCTGCCTCTCACTTCGGAACTAAAAACTGAGAAAGATGCTGTCAAGGACATAATTTCTGATGTGCTGGTAACAGAGTTTTTGAACGGGCATTATGATGGGGACGTTGCGATGGAGCAATGCGCCCTCGTCAGCCAGAGAATAGAGGCTGCGGTGAGGAATATGCTTGATTCCGATGTGAGGATTGTTGCAACTGTTCATATGGGTGAACAGAGGGGTCAAGCGGTGGAGATTTCATGTCAGTGCTTATGGGACCCTGAAAATGACAACTTGGTCACTGTGAGTTTCCAGGACCAAGCACTTTTCGCAATTTGCACGGTCTTCATTGTCCACACGTAGAGATCTAAAGTCGTTGAACTTTCCGCCGCTGTCCAGCGGAGGCCTGGTGTGAAATAGTCTGGTAAAACAGTGTACAATTTCATTTCGCCATGAACATTAGAAAAATGTGTTGCTACACAGCTTGTTACCAGTGGGTTTGGGAAGCCTGCCAGATAAACCAAAGTGTTCTGCCGTCATCCTGCCGTCATCCTGCCGTTGGACATTATCTGGACTTCAGTTTCCCTACATTTTTCTTTTGTAGCTTAAACTTAGAAAGTTTGACAGTTGACTTGTCCACTTACAACCAAAAAGGTGAATTCATGATCCTAGAAAGAATATGGAAATGCAAAACCTTGAGAAAATTTCTTAGAATTCTAAGAATTAGAACTCTTAGTATACTCGAGTTAATGTGAAATCTAACTGATCTGCACTATAGAGCACGTTCGAAATATGTAAATTGTCTGATATAGTAGCCAATTTTTTGTGCTTCTAATTGAAATTGACTATGGCAGATTTTTCAAATGATTGGCTGTCAAGTTTTGAACAATTGTTTTTATGAAGTTTCAAGGTTAAAACAAGCTGCAAGGAATTTTTTACTCATCACCCAACCCCCAAACTAATCCTGGCACCTAAAAGAGTTACTTGCAGCTTTGAACGGTGGTACTTTCATATGTGCAATTGCTGTACTCCCCACTGCTGTCATGTGCAAGAAAACACAAACATGTTAATTTGATTCGAAACAAAAGAAAGCGTAATAAAGTCGACTATTTAACTGAACCATAACCTTGAAAAACTGTTAACTGAACAAAGCTAACAAATTATTTGTGTAAATAGTATTGAATGGGATAAAAAAGGCGAAATAAATGCAAATGAATCTCTTTACAAAACATTTGATTTTATAAGTACATTGTTACTTCTGCAGCGACTTTCGGATGACAAACATCAGTTGAAAATATGTGGATCAAACAGGGGTGTTCTACTGCAAAATTGTGTAAGCCTTTTTTATGTTTTAAACATGATCACGATAAAATATTTTTAACATGGTCACGATGAAAGACTAAAAGCCCTGCCTTCGAAAGCAATTTTTCTCGTATTGCTGCAACTTTTTTCATGTGGATCCACGAGGCACTATTTTTGGCGACAACAATGGTTCCAATGTTTACTACAGGATTTGTCTCAGGATTACGTTTTGTTTATCATTGCAACAACTAATTAGTAGCCTACTTGTTTATCAGTAGCCTGTGTTTGCAGAGCCGTGTTTTACAAACAGGTTTGGTAGCCTTGATTTTGGTGCATCTGACTGTTCCACTTTGGCCAAGATTTAACCATGTCCTCCGTCTCCAAAAGTTACGTCAAGTGTACTCCCCTCTCCTGCTCCCAGCTTTGTGAGTCAAGTAAGCTAATGCGTTCTAGGCTAATCATCTTCTCACTGAAAGAGATAATATCATTCTATTCTTTGCTACTAAGTTCATTCTGAAATCTTTTGCCAACTTTGATGCATTGTCCATCCTCTGGGGCTACCATATACCATCTGTTTTATGACTGCCATACTCTTTCTAGTTTTGATATTCGTGGTCACTCAAATCGAAATTGACCTTTATTGATAATAACAATCCTAAAGCTTTCCAAACAGCCGACGAAAATGTGACGAAGTTAATTTTGCAGATAATTTCTCACTCCAATTCGGCTCATGTCACACTAGTCAGATCTCCTTTCCAATTCACTATACCAATGGCTTTTCAATGAATGCACTGAGTGTTAAAGATAATCAGATTCGAAAGATATATTTACTCAAAATTGGATCTAGGTTCAATAAACTGAAAATGAATTTGTAATAAAATGACTGTGCTAAGAAAATCTACTTTCCTAACAATTAGCAAAGCTAGAGGTATCCAATGAGATATACCTCAAATGAGTAACTTTAAATTGATATATTGATTCGTCCGAGGGGCAATTCACTCTTGCAAATAGCGTACGAGATTTCCACAAAACAATAGGATTTCCAGGGATTTTTTGCTAAAACAATAGGATTTTCAGAAAAGTTGTACGATGTTTTTTGGAGTCATTCGCCCCTCGGATTCATCCACAGTCAGCAGCAGAACCAGCTAAACAGTGGCGAATATAGGGAGGGGGGGGGGGTGTGGGATGCAACTGGGGGAAGTCAATTAGAATCAATAATCAGAATAATCGAACTGCCGGTTCGGAGCGGTATGGTATTTATTTTGTTAAATTTTGCCCTAGAGATGAATTTCTAACCACTTTAGAAGGCTCGATTTCAAGAATGCTTTGCGCTGGACTTAACCATGTACTAAACTATGAAACTAAACATGATTCTAAGCCCTTCAAGTTTCAATTTCGTGGCGCCGTCTCTAAAATAAAATTGCCTTTAGTTATGCACAGACTATAAAGTACTGCTTTCGTGCAATTAATTTAAAATAGATTTCATAGAACGTCAATAGAGGATCTTTTTATCAGGAGTTTAAGTTGGAAACTGTCATAGAAAGCATACACTCATAAATTTCTTTTGGCGTCCCTGCTGTCAACTGCCCTCCTCCCCCCTTCGAGTTTTGTCTGGATCCGCCCTTGAATATTAACCGTATTAAACTATTCCTTATTCACGTTTCACTCACATTTCTTCATGCAAACCCTATTCGAAACACGAAAGAACATTTGTGCTTAGGGTATTAGAACGAGAACGTGATGGTCAAATTATACATTGTTTTAGTATTTGCAGTAGTAAAATGAATCTGAACCCTAAACAGCATTAATTACGCTGGTAAGAGGGACTAAAAAGTTTTTCCTAAACACTTTTTATTCAATGCTTAGCAGGATCTCAGCATTGCGGCTGGCTTCATAAGAAAACAAAAATGCCCATTAGAAGGTCTCTACCTTGAGAATTTCTAGCTTACTTGATTAACAAATGATTGACAAATGCCAGCAATGATTCATTTTTTGAATGTAACTTGGGTCAAGCTAAATTAACCATAGCAACTAGAGAGGAAAAGAACACGTGATGCTAAATTTAACCAGCTTCCCTTGTAGGGTGCAAGGCCGATTGCAGCGAGGGGACTTTTTTCTTCTAATCTAATATCAAACAAAATCTGGAGGGAGTTGGAAATGTCTGGATGATGACACTTTTTTCTCTCCGTTCAATTATCACCGTCTGTTATGAATAGATCTTAAATCTTTTGTCTGTTTTTTATCTGTTGTTCTATACTTTGAATGAGTTTTTCTTGCCAGAAGGTCCATTATTCTGTGACATGAAGAAATTTCAACCAGTTTCAATCAGCTGATTTTTCTTGGCAAATTTCATTCATACAGTATTCGTCTCTATTATGGCTAGGGGGTAACACTTTCAGGCATACAGGCTACTGCTGCCCTGCACATAGCATCAAGTCAAAGATTTGATTTCCAGCCATTCCATTTCAGGTCTTTGGATGATTTTTGCAGAAAAGCACTGTGCAAAAAATGTATACATTGGGGGTGAACACATGTGTAGCCTCATAAATGTCGATAAGTCTCTAATTGTAAATACTTACTAATGCTAGCTGAAAGTTAGCAGAGTATTATTTTCAATGATTCTATCGAATTCTATTCTTTGAATAAACCAGTGGTTTGTCATCTAATTTCTTTGAAAACCTCAAACTTTTTCGTTTAAAGTTGTTCACACAAAAAGCAAATAATCTGTGGGAGGCATTGGAGGGGTCAAGTGATTATTCTGGGTAACTCCTGCGATATGTATTCCTCAAGTCTTGATCATGATTTTCGAAAGTGCTAGCGAACCTTTCTCCACTGGGGTTCGCGGAAACGCAAGCAACAAAGTTGTAACCCCCGTGACAGACATGCCCAGTTGTCACATTGCCGTAATCTATGTCATTGGCAAGCTGAGGTGAAGAAAGTACCTCTATCTATTGTCCCTGGAAAGCATTGTCCGTGAAACGGCATAAAAGGGGAGAGCTCGACGTTCGACTCAACTTCTTTGGAAGAAAGACCAACAAGTCAACATGAAGTTCTTGGTCCTTTTCTGCTGTGTCGCCTTGGCTGGTAAGTTTTTCATCTTAGTGAAGTTTTATTCCAGCATTCAACCAAACTCTTTTGCAGATCACCACCATATGCAGAATCAAAAGATGAACTTTTCCATTAAAACAGGGTTGGATTTTTTCACCTACAAAGCTCTCTCAAGTTTCGAGAATCATTTTCAAGGCGTCACAAATGGGAGTCTCTTGTTTCAGCCTAGTTTTTTACTTACAGAAACGTTATAGATTATGTTTGATTTCTACCGAAAAGCCGCTACCGAGTGAATGTGAATCCCCAAATTGCAATTGTTTGTGATACTGAAAACAAGCACGCCTTTAAATTAATGTCAAATGATATTGATATTCCATCAACCATGTCGCGAATTTAAGATCATCTCCTTTCTCCACAGCGGCTGAGCGCAGTTACAGCATCCATGGTGAGTCAAATCTTTCATTTTGCGTTTGCTAAGTAAAGTGCTTCTTAATCTGCTTGAATTGTAAAGAACATCTTTATAAGTTGAAGTTTTCTAGAATTTGGTAAGACCCAATTGCATTTTAAATCAATCCATGTTTTCGTGGCATTTTACTTGATCGACTTGAGGGACAAGATTGCACAGGACCTTTCGGAAGGGTCTCCCAGATTTAAGCAGAAGACATTTTTATCGTTCCTCCTTATTTCAGTCTCTTTAGAATTATTTACAAATGAAACGTATTTTAACGTAGCCAAAGATTGTTGTCACCAAAATGAAATGGTTGGCCAAATGAATGGTCATACGATGCAATTATTGTTCGAAACTCGCGGCAGCTGATTAAATTTGCATCTTCACTTTTTCTTCGAAACCTTCTCTTTTGGTGCTTGAACAATTTTCCTAATTATTAAAATAATATGTTAAAACACAAAAATGTCTCAAAAATTTCACGAAAATTGTAATGAATATGTCATCTTTATATTTCATCCATTATCTAGTTATGTTTCAAACATAACTCGTCTGTCTCCAATGTCACTTGTCTCCAATCATTTCTTTGCACCCCGCATTTCTCCGACCTTTGTCTCTCATTTCCTCGACACCCACTTCTATGCACCCTCAGTTTTTCAGTTAACTTTCTATTTGCAGTACCAACAGGAATTTCAACTGCTTCCAAATTAACACGACCCCCAATTTATTGCAGGTGGTTACAAAGAGAAAGGCCTGTACGTCTACAAGTACGAGGCCTTCCTGTACCCTTCTGCAATCCCAAATTTGGAAAAGCATATGGCGAAAATCCACATGAACGCAACCGTCGAGCTGCACGTGATGAAGAACGAAAAGGCCGTTATAACGGTAACTCTATTTATTTCTCAAATGACAAATTACAAGCTAGGCTATTGATTCGCTCAGTGATGATTATGCATGGTTTTGAACAAATGAATCGTAGCATTCTATTTTGCAAGCGTACACGAGTTCATTAGCTTTCAAAGAGTGTATATTTACAAACGGTCTTGCCATAGTCACATTTGTCGCAGTAAACTTGGGCACTTGCAAGTATGTTTTTGGTTCATTCACAAACACTAGGGGTTTTTCCATTCTCAAAGCCAAAGGTCCTATTGCTATAACTTTACTGTATGAAATACTAAACATTATGAATTTTTAGTTTAAGGTGTTTTTTTCTCATTTCAGATCAAGAAGTTCAGCATCTACGAATGCCTTTCAGATCCCAAAAACATGAGCGGAGTTAATGAAAGGTTTTCGGAGTTCAGCACCAAAATTAGCCGCCCATTCTTATCGAAGCCAATGAAATTCAGCTACACCAATGGTCTGGTTCAACAGGTTTTCGCACTGCAAGACGACCCTACCTGGTCTGTCAACATCAAGAAGGGCATTCTCAACATGCTTAGCGTTGATGTTCAAGGCAAAGACCAGGAAACTGGCCTAAAAGATTTCTTCAGCAAGGAAGAGGTGAGAGTTTACAATCATTTTCTGCAAAGGAGAATATCTTTAGAGAAAAAAGGTTTGCGTCAATCTACATCATGCTTGTACTAAACCAGACGCACTTCTGTGCTACCGTTAAAAAAAGGACCTTTAGTAGGTGTCTAAGGATTTTAAATACTCGAGGCTGCACTGTTCTTAAGTATGACAAGATGTGTCTTAGCTTACATCAATTCTAATCATGAATCTTTGTTTTAGGCTACCATTCTTGGAATCTGTCAAACATCTTACAGCCACAAATACTTTGAAATTGTTGATGCACGTCAAGAAAGGCAAAGGATTGGAATGAACTTCACAAAGACTATCGACTTTGAGAACTGCACCGGCTTGAACTACGACATTTACAACAAAGTTGTTCAAGGAAGAAACTCAGATCAGGATTCGGTTAGTAGCAACTTCTTTCCAAGAAATGGGTATTTTTCTTCCTGCATGTAATTGTCATCGGATGGATTGATTTTTTGCACTTTGGAAAAATTTAATCATTTTCATTCCATAAACACATGACACGATTTTGTTCATTTTCAGAACCCATTGAAGACAACGGCAACGATAAAGTACAACATCACTGGCAATGAGAACCAATTCAAAATTGAGGGTGTCAGTGCTAAGGGTGTCTATGTCCTGTTCCCGTTCTCGAAACAGGAAGAGGGCATTCCCACCAAATCCGTCCAAAGACTTGTCCTCCTCAAGGAAGGAGCCAGCCACTACGAGAGCGAATACCCACATGAGCACGGTAGGAGATACACTTTCATCACTCAGTTGTTTTATCCGTTTTGAATAGAAGATGGTTAAGTTTACCTAATATTAACTATCCATCTTTGATACTTCTTGCTGTTACTGGTACTAACCTTCTTTCCAGACACTTCTTCATGTCTCTCAATTTTATTTTGTACAGGTGATTGGAATCAGCGTGGGAAACTGATGATGGAAATGCCGTCCTTCCACAAGCCAGATGTCCTTCCCCCTCTTTCACAGAGTGAACGTGTAAACAAAGCAACGTACCTCTGCAACGCTATCAAGAGATTCTCATCTTTGATTCCAAAGGGAACGCCAGTCCAGAGCGTAATCCTTGTCCCTGAAATCTCGACCGTTTTCATGCAAGTGGTTAACAATCTGCGCATGTGTGACCTTCAGACCCTTTCTGAAGTGTGGAGGAAGTGCTCAGATGAAGACTCGAGGTGCGAACTTTATTGAACTCCAAAGTATAATAATTTGCTGTTCTAGTAATCACTGTGTTACTAGAAGGTCTACACTATGATTCGTATTTTCTATCCATGGCGTTCCATTTCTTTACATTTCAATCTCAATCCACAGGAGATGGTATGTCTATGCCATGAGTTTGTGTCACACTGAGATGTGCATGGAATCCATGAGAAGCAAAGTGGATAAGATAAAGGAAGAAGACATCATTACCTATCTTCAGGGAATCAGTTTCCACGGCCAACCAACACGTTCAATTGTCAACAAGATGCAGAAGCTTTGCACCATTCCAAAGATCGCCAACAACCCACAACTGAATCAAGCTTGCTGGATCAGCTCAAGCAACATTGCTCAAGGCTACTGCAAGGTGCATTCCATCTGTACTTCATGGGTTGAGGACGCCATCAGAGATGCACTGCTCAAGATCTCAAAGCCTGAGTGCTCCCAGAGCATCGAATCCTGCGAGCCAATCAAAGGGCTTGATGTCCACACCGTTGTGTCTATTGCTGAAAATCACGGACGCCCAGCTTACCTTGCTGCACTTGAAACCATCATCTTCCACCCCGAACTGCCGACCAACGTCAAAATGCACGCCATCAACTGTCTTAGGCCAATCATCAGACAGTCACCAAGAAGGGTTCAGATTGTACTCCTTAGGCTGTTCCGTGACTTCAAGTACGACAGCCAGATGCGCACCCTGGCTCTCTCAGTCATAATGGAGAACCCTCACCCACACATCGTCCAGCTTTGCGCCCGCCAGATTTACGTCGAGCCCAGTCTGAACATCAGGAAGTTTGCACACGAGTTGTTTACCCAATGTAGCGAGTCTGTAATCAAATACAACAGAACCATGTGAGTCCTTTTCCTTTGCGAATGATCATGTAGTAGACATCTGTTGATATGTGACCTGAAATGCTCATTTTGTTGATTATGAATTGCACATGCTGAAGGTGTTTCCACTTTATGCTCAGCTCCCATTCTTAATGCAAACTGTACCGCATCCCTCTAATGTTAGCCAGATGATGCATTACTTGGACAGTTTCTAATCCGCCCCTTATGCTCTTTCAGTCGTCACACGTGCAAGTCTGTTCTCAAGCTTTACACAAAGCTTTACTTGCCATCCCCAATGGCTCAGTACAGAAGTCTTCACATGAATGGACAGATGAAGAATCTTAGACTCAACGTTGCCAGTGAACTTGAAGGAAGCTGGATTGCCAACAACAATAGCTATATCCCAAGATACTCTCAGGCTAGGTTGAGGACATCAGTTCTTGGAAGACGATTTGAAGTCTTTGATGTGAGTGATATTACCTAGTCTTTGCTTTCATCACTTAGTTGATGCTATGTTGTCATTGCGCACTTTGCTCCTTTCATATACCCATTAGATTAGTTGGTTTCAAAGATGAGAAAAACGTCGATATTAATTCGTCCTTCAAGACTCTAATTTTATAAGCAATAAAAAATTGTTATGGTATCAGGAGAAGATCCTTTTTCAAACAAGCAGAAATTTGCAGATATTTTTAGCAATCCTTTCTTTGACGTGTCATTAATCTCAGAATAATAATAAGTTGTTGTCATATAATAAAGCTGACTACATCCACATAACGTATACTTTCCTTCTTCGCAGACTCAAAGCTACATGCAAGGCATCCAGGACTACGTCAACTGGGTAGTCAGCTCTGCGCAAGAGTACTTCCAGCCACAATCAGAGGAGCGACTTAATGTAAAGAAGAGGATCTACGACATCACCCAAAGGGTAATTGTTCCTCTTTTTCGAAACCCATAAAATAAGAATGCATGCTACCTTCTAAATTTTTAGTAGCATTTGAATTTTGACCCTCAGATATTCCCTTTTCATGGTTTTTTGCAAACTTCAGGTGGCGTTAACTTCATAATTCTTCTTATGACAAATTTCACATTTTCAGACTTCTCATGTTCCGAAAGAGCCAGAGAATCTGCTGTTTGAAGGAAGGCTGAGACTGTTCGACAAACTGGTCAGTGTGCAACATCTTACATTGAACAAGACTAGTGACTTCACAGAGCAGTTGTACTCCAATCTGCCCCAACTCATGAAAATGTTCAAGCAGCTGAAGGAAGGAAAGACCTGGTTGTGGACCCAGGTACGTCATCGTCGATTTTCATTTGGTGTTTCCTTTCTTGCCTCGTTTCTTGCCTCTGTTGTAACTTCCTTTTGCACTTTCTTTATGTTTTGTCGTAACTGTAAATTGTAGTTGTTTTGAGACATGCGCATTGCCTTCCAATCATCACTCAAATCTGTTTTGCAGCCATTCATGCCCGTTGAAGCTATCTACCAAGTTCCATCACTTTGTGGTGTGCCTTTGATCTTCAACATGTCTTCAGTTGTTCTGCCCTACTCGAGATCTAACTTGAAACTTGAAACCACACCCGATATAAAATCACCAATTGCACTGATCCGCACAAAACTGGAACAAATCAAGGTTTCAGGAGTGCAACAACTTAGGTATATATCTGAACCTGGTATTAGTGGTTGTATGATTTGCTTATTTCGTTGTAATACACTTTTGTACCTTGTGTTAACATAAATGCTCCAATAATCGCCCAGACGTTTTCCATGTCTGCTCAAAATTACGCATTCTTATCGTAAAAAGACAAGCTTATACTTGTGAGGTAGATAGCGAGCGTCCTTGGCAGAATAGTGGAACTCCGTAGGATCAAATCAGGTCTAGGACGGACGCCAATGGGCATCTGTGTGGGGGTTTCATTTTGTTAAAGATATTGATGAACGGCTTTTGTGCAACTGAAGCTCTTTTCTGTTATTTAGCTCCATCGCAGAGGTCCATGGAACAATCAAATACAGCTTGCCATTTATGGAGGTTGGTGCTAAATGCAGAAAGGTCATGAACATGTCGACGCATATGGAAGGCACAATGCAGTACAACTTTAAGACTGGAGAATACAACGAGGAGATTCAGATGCCCAAAGATATGAGAGAAATCTTCTTCTTCAAAATGGAGGCATTCCATTACATCAAGACTACCAAGGAGCCAATCCGAAAGTTGGAGATAGAGCCAGATCAGTTCGACAGGGTAAGTTTTTGCAACCTTTTTACAGCAAGCAAGCATTCGTTGGAGCTTTATCTTCCTGATATCTAGACCTGAAATGTAGTTCCAAAATTTCATACCTTCCCCCTTTCCAAACTTTTCATCATGAACCGGGACTTATGCTATAATTCTGGGAATCCAGGTTCAGATCATCAACGTTACCCAACCATGCGAAGGCCACTGCAGGGCCGAGGAATGGGTCATCCGCACCACTTCTGGAAAGTACCTGTCGGTGCAAGACAGCAAGGTGGTACTGAAGCCACAGCCATTCAAGTTCAAGGTCATCTTTCACGGGGTGAACCGAAGAATCATCAGCTTGTACGTTCCAGGCCAGGGCTACGTAGTGATGTCCAGAAAGTCACCATGCTTGTTTGTGAAGCCAACTTCCAACGGAAAGTACTTCATGGTGGACTACGAGAACTTGCAAAACACTTTGATCAAAGCTCTTGTGCACTTGGATACTGTTCCAGAAAGCTGGGGATTGCCATCGTCTGACGAAATACAGGAAATCAAGAATGCAGGAAACCTGTTCATGCAGGAACAAGTTATAGTCAGTGGAGAGGAGTACATTGAACGGGAACTGGTGAGCAGCTGTTCTTTTAAACGGCTCTGCGGAATACATCTTCTATAGGTTAAACGTTTCTTCTGAGAAGAATGCTTGGTTGCGCATTAGGAAGGCTGATTTCGGTTCTGCTTTTTATTGTAGATCGAGCCATCGAAGCAGTACGTGAGGATGGCCTATCTTGCATTGACAGATGCCCCCAAGGTCTGCTTGACCCCAAAACGAGAACAAGCACTTAACTTCACAACCGACCGTCAGACCAATTTCACCACACTGCTCACCAGATATTCTTACTCGAACGTAAGTAGAACACTTTGTATACCACAGCCGCTTCATGTAGTCGTTCTGCTGATAACTGGGATGTTATCACACCTCGCAATCTATGTGTTGTTTTATGACTGCATTGCTGTATTATGCCTTTATCGGCTATTGCAGCGAACATGCATTGGCAAGCCATGGGGATTCAACCTCTGCCTGCATGGATACTACCCAGTCAGCATCGCCCGCTCTCCGATCAGCCTGCTGTGCAACCCATCAAAGTTCCGTGTGACATGCAGACCAGACAGCACCACCAAGGTCTCGTCAATCAAAACCCGAATAACTCTGGCCAAGAATTCTACAACCGAGTGGACATACAGGTCCGTAACGAGACTAGTGGGAACAACCAAGACTATTGTTGGAACAGTCAACTTCAGACGAACAGACAACAAGTTCACTTTGAGAATCACGCCCTCTGATCCAATGCTTTTGAGAATGAAGAAATTTTGCTATGATGAGCAGTTCAAGCCTGATAACTACTCACTTAGGATCAGTATTGATGACAAAGAGTGCAAGAAGACCCACCTCAAGGCGAGTATTCATTCCTTTCTCAAGGAGCAAACCATTTGCAAGGCTGGTTGTCTGCCTTTCACGAAGTTTCTTGCTGGCTTCAAACCGATTATATTTCAAATCCGCTTCATGCTTGATACCAATCTCTAGCTTTTTACTAGGAATAAAAAGGTGAGGTAGAATTTTCTGTTGATTCTTGCGAATATGGTGGTGCCAAAACCTTGTAAGAAAAAGCCTTCATGAGAACAATCGTGGCCATTCAAATTTAAGTGACGCTTTTTATATAGTCAATTTTCCATCTGGGTAGCATTTTCAGAGGATATCGGAACATCACTTTTTGCCTCCATAGATTCTCATCTTCAAATGTGTTGCTTCTAGGCCGACTTTTTGGCACCAAAGCAACTTCCACGTCACCAGATGGCATTCCGATACAACTTCACTACAGAAGGCATCCCAAGTTTCTGGCGCCAAGCTTTGTGGTACACTGATCTTTTCGTTGTGAGACCAATTTTGAGATACTCAAGTGACTACTGGTACAGCAACATGACCGGTTATCAGAACCTTACCCGATGGAACATCAACGCAACCATCAACGGAACAACCCACCTCCAGTACCTTCTTACCAGCAATGACACGATTACTTACAAAATCATTTCACCCACTGAAGTCTGGGTTTGGGAGAAAATCAAGTTGACTGGTTTTATCAACTCTTTCCCAAAAGGCTCAAAACACGTCCCTGTTGTCTTTAAGTTGATGTGGAGCAAAGGCAAAGGTAATTCGCTTTTTCTTGTCATGATGCAGCACTCGGCTTTCTCTGCTAGACGTCGTTGAACAACTTGCTTGCAAATCATTTGAATCATGGTTGCTGTTTGATTTTCAGCTTGCTGCCAACACAGAAACTCTACCTTTATCACGATTGACAAGAACGTCTACAACTACACCATGAAACGAGGCTGTGATCATGTGCTTATGCGAAGCTGCTACAAGAACATGACTCAGTTGATGGTTCTGGCACGAAGATCTGGCCCAGAGGATTCGATGAGAAAAATAGTCACGACCCTTGTCGATACCTACGAAGTTGAATTCATTCCTGGCCAGAAATACACTGAAAAGCCAACTGTCATGGTAAGATTGACGGCAATTGTTCTTTACCTTTTTCGATCTAGCAACCCAGAGTTATTGCTGGCCTTTTCAACATTTGGAATTATAAGGTACCTTTAGCAGTATACATTAGCGGAGAAATCGTTTGACACCTAAAACAGAAAGGCACAACCTTTTAGTATGAGTCAGACACAGTCTCCCTATCATTTGTTTAAGCTGTTCTCTTGGAGAGATTCATGTTTACTCCACTATTCTTGCTGGAATAATATGTTATTCTTGATTAATTTTTCTTTTGGTTTTTCAAAGCTACTAGTTGACATGAGATTCTAGTTGATTATCTTTTTGGTAGCAATCGGATTTTACTAATTTCTTGTCTCTAAAACCATGCAGATAAATGGAAAGAAGATCTCCTTGACTGATGACAAATTCGAGATCCGAAAGGGCGGAAAGCCATCTCTTGTCATTGTTTGGGAGCCCGAGATCAAGATGATGGCCCTCTGGCACGCACCAACACAACTCTGGGTTTCACTTAAGAACAGTTACAAAGTAAGCACTACCTGGGTGTCTCGTAGTTAAATGTACGCTCTTGATTGTAACTTGATCGCTATCAGCGCCTCATCATGATTTATCACAATCTATTTCTATTGCCTTTTTATCGTCGATCCTTGATCCATAGGTTCGCACTTCAGTTGGTGAAATGTTGTATGGCAAGGTTTGCGGCATGTGTGGAAATTTCAACGGAGAGCATCGATTTGAATTCAGAACACCAGAGGGAAAGCTCATTCGTGATGTACAGAGACCTAAACTGTATGATCCAGAGCTTGCGTTTTACGAAGAGCGTCACTTTGGAAACAGTTGGTTCATCCCCGGAAGAAAATGCGCCCGCGGAGGTAACATAAAACTAATAGTTAATTTATTGCTGAGTTAACTTATTGCAGAGTTATTTTATTACAGGCTCAAAACACATCTTATACAAAGCTTATTCGTTTCGTGAAGGAAAATTAAGACACTTTCGATTCAACTTGTAGAGTGCAACTTCAAACGTGAATTCATCAAGGTGGAACAAAAGAACAAGTACTGCTTGACCAAGATCAGAGTGCCCCAGTGCCAGAGCAAATGTACCACAAAGACCTACGAGGACCTGAAAGCCCCAGTTATCTGTGTTGAAAGAAGCGAATCCTCGCAGCTCCACGGCCAACTTGTCTCAGGACAACCAATTACATTGGCATCTGCTACTGACCACTTGCTGCCAGTAAGACTTCCAATCAAATGCAACTGTTCTTGCAAGAACAGGTAAATCTTGCTTTGATTGACAATCTTTGTTCATTTCCCTTGATTCCTTAAATGCTGATTTTCGATAATTTCTTATTTGAGACACTCGCTAGGATTTATATATTTCACATTTCTATTGACTTGTTATGCTGGTATTCTGAGTGAATGTACATTTATAGAACATCATTTTTACCTGCTCGTTTTTAAAGCGTCCGTTGGTAAAAATTTTCAGTTTGTCTTGCTGCATGACATTGTTGATTGATTTACCATTAATTATCTTAAGATGATCTCTAATTCATTCTTCAAGTACGATATTAAAATTATGTCCTGTAGGTCAAAATTCTTCCAAGGAGAAGAAGATGAGTTTTCTGAAGATAAGTCTCGCGATAAGGAGGAAGCTTTTGACAGCAGTGATTACATGTTCAACTACTACGATACATTGTTTTGAAGAGCCTTTTTTGAAGATAAAGAGACTTCAGGATTTAAAGATTCATAGGAAAATTTAATTAGCTATAAAGTTTTGTTATGATTAATAACACTGGCATGCTTTTATGTATTAGCTCGCATTTGTTTAGCTGGGTAGGTAGCTTCCTAAAAAGCAATGTTTAACTGATCATTGTAAAGATTGAAACTGCTGCGAATTAGGATGGATCAAATGCTCAATTTAGCAAATATGAGCTCTACAGCGGTTTATCTTGCCGTATATTTTTGGATGTAAAGTAATATTGATCGAAACAATTAGAGTTTGGATTGCAAACGATTTGTTTTCTCTAGTCACCTCTGTTGAAAACTTTCATCTGCATCCAAGTAGCAGTTGCAAGGGTAGCAATTATGAAACTGCAGAAAAGGAAATAATTGGATTTAATACATCATAAGTATTTTGTGACAAAAGCTTTGTTAACCCCCTTCGAAAAAGTACTATCCAAATGGGGCTCAGCTGTTGGATGGACTTTATTGTCATGTTTCTTTCAACTGCCAATGTTGCTGTCATTCTTAAGTTGCATGGTCTTCTTCTATTTCTATGATTTAGTTTTGTTACAAAAAATCGCCATCAAAACCTTTTCTTACATTTGACACTACATCAAATGCATGCATAGTGCAAAGTTCTTTGGGGAGTTTTATAAAAAAAGTCCTGAAAAAATGCTTACCATTTTAGAATTAGTACACTTTACCAAAAAAAAATGAAGGTTGTCTGTGAAATCTGGCTTGATGTTAAGTGTTGAAATGTAGTTTTAAAAATCATGCTAACCTAGATTTTTCGGTTTAGAATGAACTTAAATGTTTCACTCGTTTTATTAACGGTCTATAATATTCTCAGACCTCAGACTTTAGAAAGTCCTAAACGATGTGATGGTGAGACGATAACAAATATTTATATTCCCGTGATATCTTTGTAATATAGCAGTTTGTTATGGTTGCCGTTTGTTAGATGTGTTAATGGTTGGACATGAAGCATTCCCTTGCCACCCATGATGATCAAGCTATTTGCAGTGTTTAGGTCTTTAGAGATGTCATACAGGGAAAGGCAAGGGAAATTATTTGACGTTTCTTCATCTTCTAGACAAAGTCTTTGTGAAAATGGCATGTTCCAAGTCATATGCATTTCAAGCGTGTTGTTTACAGTGTTTGCATTTGCTATCGAAAAAGTCCAATCAGTGCAACAGCTTATATAAAAGTAAACGTGTAATTGGCAATTTTATGACTTCTCAAGGCCCAACGCTTTTTTGGGCCATGGCTACAGACATTTAAGCAAGGGACACATAAATATATACTTGTTGCATGAGCAGTTCACAAATTACAAAGGGCTTTTGCGTCAGTATAATGTTTAGACGTGTTCGATATGTTGTATCAAAAGCAAGTCGAAAACGTAGAGGTCAGGGTCTGCAGGTTTAAGCGAAGGGGCTGAATGCATCTTCACCAAAACTTTGTCTTAAATTGGATGACCTAATAGGTTATAGCTGATGTGTGATATAAGAAATTCTCTAAGCATCACCCACAAAGAGAGACGGGTTCTTTCGTTCCGCCTCCGTAAAATAGTTATTGTTTACTCAAAATTTCTATTAAACATCCTATCCTATGTAATATTCTTTGTGGAAGATTTGCTTAATAAGGGGTTAGATTTGGGGGTATTGCCGATGGAGCTGCCAAAGGAGCTGCCCTTTTGTGGACTCGCTAATTTCGACCCTCCGTGCAAGGACAAGCATGAAAGAGACTGGATCTGAAAGAAGACTGGATCGAGCATCTGTTGATCACTTTGGCGGGAAAATTCAAGCCACCGACGAAAGACAAGTTCGAGAGCAAGGCAATAATGTCAGATAATATTTTGAAAGTGGGGAATGAAAATGAAACGAAGGATATCTCCGTGGTACAGTTTATTTAATAGGTAGGTCAAAGCTCATCTAAGTAATGAGTCTGTTCTCATCCTCTGAGTTTTATGTGAGAGTGCAACTCTTCCTGAGCAGGACATGAGAAAATGGAATAAATTAAATGCAAAGAATGTTTCAGGCCTCGTGTAACTTATAATCTACAAGGTGGGGGAGATATGATATTGATAAATGTTTTAATTAAAGCCTTTCCTGGCGTATCCTAATTATAAACAATCGTCTGCGTATCCTCTAAAGAGTAAACTGTTCTTCTTCTTCTTCCTCAGTTTTTGTTAGTACAAGTATTTTGTTAGTTGATTTGAAGCTCTATCTCAGAAAAGAAATGATTTGTTTTAGAATACATGAAATATAATGTATTTGTTAGTTTACTTTTTGGTAATTCTCTTAGTACCTATCTTAGCATGTAATTTTTGCATGATATATTTAGCAAAGTTTTAGATCTTGCCCTTGCATAACATACATGTCCATCAAATAAAACCATTTAGTTATATTAAAATAATAATAAACTCATATTTCTTTTACAGCATCAGAATGAAGACCTGTGATAGTTCACTGGTAACCTAGACCAAAGAGGATGTATGAGTTGTTTATTAATGGCTGCAAACCCAAACTGGGAGTGAAAAAGGCAAGTTTATGTTTAAATCAGTTTTTGTTGCAAAGTACGTCTAGACTTTCAAAAATCGAAACAGCTATTTTCAAGGCATTTCAAAGACAAATCTTTATGTCAAACTAAAACTCACATTCATTCAAATTTCTCAGTTCTCTCTGCATAATTTTAATAATCATGGAAAGATGACTGATTGGTCAAACTCAAATTTCCTAGCCTCTATTGGTCAAAATAAAAGGCTAGCTGAAATGTTTTATGCATTTTTATCTATCTTCTTAGCTTTTTCAGTTGGCACAAAATTTTGCAGTTTAAATCCTTGCTTGAGCCAATGAAATATATGTGCAAATCGTATTTTTTATTACTGACCATTCAATAGCCTGAAGAGCATAATTGCATCCTCCCCCCCCTCTGGTCTGTGTGTGGCCAAATTCTGTAATCTGCCATACTCTATTGCTCTTTTACATTCGTGTGTTGTACTTTTCTTTGAAATGTATGAACAAGTGTTTTGTAGTACAAAACTTCAATCTGGCACAAACCGTATTCTCAAAAAGGTGTTAGGTGAACACTGCTTGGTTATTAGACAGCCAATCATATGCACCCACCACAACTTCATAATTTGTTTTGTCTGCTGATCAGCTATTTACTTTACCACCTTTTGGATGATTTGCTGATGTATACATATTATGTTGGCTATTATATCTTGCATTCATCATCATTTTTGCAATGTGACTTTCAATTTCAAAATTGATCAAAAAGTTCACCTTTGCAATCTCTAAATGGTTCAGTTGTCAGGATGCAACTTCACACACTCAAATTTGAAGAATACATATTGCCTAGTTTTGTAGAATTGGTAATAAATGATTAATTTCCAGAGTTTGACCTACATGTTTATTTTGTTTCAATTATCTTTTAATTCAAATCTTTGATTTTAAGGCTTTCCAAAGAGCTGTTAAGGAACATTATACTTTTCTAGTAACATAAGTAGCCAATCTATATCTGCACTAAAGTAGTTCTACTAAAACTGCCCTTTAGTGGTTTCATCCTTTAGTGGTTTATCACCTATTTGACCCATTTACCCTGATATGGTGTGGCTAACAAAGTACAATTCTAGTCCATCTGGGGCAGAAAGTAAAAAAGTGTCCTCGTTTTGCAGAAGGGTAACAATGTTTGAAGGAAGATGGGGGGTAAATGAATGCAGATCGAGTATATTTCGATCCAAACATTTTAACAGGCATTGTGCAACCTTAATTGCTTCGTTCATACAAGCTCATTGTATTGGCAAAAGAAACCTAGCTCCCCTATCAGTAGAAAATGAACACGTTCGAAATTTTTGTAATTGATTGATAACTTTGATAAGTATCGCTCTTTCGATCATTGGTTTTAAGAATTTGCCATGAATGTACACATGACGTGTAAGCCAATCACACTTAAAACATTTTCATGTCGGTCCGTTTAAGGAACAATGAAGATCCCCCATACCTTTTGTTAAGGAGAGGCCTAAAAGCTTTGGAAGGTGTGGAAAATTCAATTTTCTCATTTAAATGAATTGACGATAACAAAGAGAAATAACTTCAACATAAATTCCCTTCAGCTTTGGTAACTTCAGCATTGCGTACATCGTGTTCTTATTAGCCTGCCTAAAAGGCCCTTAGAGTTCTTGTTCCTTAGAGTTTTTCAGATTCATGACAAAGTTCTATCAGATAAATCCTACAAGATATTATCGTCATACCCACTAATCCTCTTATACTTTACTTTTGTTTTTTCTAAATCACTTTGATTTCTAAATCAAAAGTTTGTAATGATGGATCCTTCAATCACATCGATGCTGGAACTGGAAGCATTTCAAAATGTCTCACCCTCCTACGAGTATGTTGTTCCAATATCTGGCGATGCACTTGCAACGGTAAAAGTTTGCTCTCTTAGATGAGTTCCTTAATACTGGCTTGTTAGCCTGGTCTGAGAAGCCGTTATCATGGGTGGTCTTTTATAAGCAGAAAGGCTTCAAGAAAGATACCAGTGCCCTTTGAAAGGGGGTATTTTCCGACTCTCAAAAGGGCGTGATCGCAAACAGTTTTCTAGAAGTGGACTGCCGGACCCCTATACCGGCTCTTTGTTCAGCCCCATCTCCTACTTTGAGACCAGCATCAATGCATGATTGCAAATTATAAAGACGTTTTCTGCGACAACAGGGTCCAACAGGACATTTCATTGTATCACGCAACTGAGACATCACGGCGTCTAATACTAAATACAAGAGGCCAATTCTTACATACTGGACCAATTTCATTTATGGACCATAGGGGGCTTAATCAAGGTCAAATATACAAACTGATTTATTTTCCTGAAGTTTTTGTTTATATTTAAAGACGAAAATATATAGCAAAAAGTGGCTGAAATCTAGTTTTTAAATCATGAAATTCAATAAAGTTTCAAGTCTTAGTCTATAAGTTTTTCCAATATTCCAATTATGAGCTCTAACTAAATCATTGCATTTCACTCTGAAGTCTTTTTTGTATCATAATTGGGGGGGGGGGGGGGCACTTATTAGAGAGGGGGCTAAATAGAGCTTTTATGGTAATCTTATATTCAGAGTAATAAATAATGAACCTCGCTTAGGTTTGCTTGAAATTGAAAAAGAGGTAAGCTTTGTTTCTTGCGAAATAACCTCACGGACTACCCATGAAGGTTTCAGACAAAAAATAATGTCGTTAATTACAGCAGAACCGTTTGTTGTCTTGCTCAACTTTATTTACACTGTAAACATTGTTACTATACCGCAACTTGTACTGGAAAAAGTTTGTACTGGGAAGTACAACGCCACTGTCTGCAAGCACTTGACAAGCCCTAGTTACCGACATGAGCAAGACACTGTGCAAGAACTGTCCTCAACGTGGGTCCTGATTTTGCTCCTCGCTACATTGTTACCAAGTATGTTTGCTGTTTTAATTTGGGGTCCTATTGCGGATAAAATTGGTCGCAATCGAGCAATTCTGATTCCGCCAATTTTCTTTGGCGTCCAGAGCATCATCTACTTGTTGAATTCTACCAAGTTCCTTTCAAGCTCGCCAGCATATCTGGTAATTGGTGCTATCACGACGTCAATTTTTGGGGATTTTCAAGGGGCATATGCAATAGCCTATTCGTATATGGCAGATATTACAGAGAAAAGCTCAAAGCGTACAATGAGGATGGCAATCATTGAAGGGATTATGTTCTTCAGCGGGGCACCAGCTGGACTTGCTAGTGGATTCTTGATCCAGAATTTTGGTTTTGGGGCAGCTTTTATTTCTACACTATCAATGAGTGGGTTGATGTTTCTTCATGTGGTATTCTTTCTTCCAAAGCCTAACTTTGTCCCAGATTCAAGTGAAACTTCCCCAACCAGGACGACCCAATCATCAGAAAGCAGTGAAAATGATGACAGTAAAGAAGACGATGAAAAAACTGAAGAGGACCTACCAATATTGTGCAAGAAAAAAGAAAAGAAGGGCTCTAATACCCACAATATAGCCTATCATTTGAATCCTATGAATCACATATACATGGTTTTCTCTGTAATAAAGAAGAGAAAATCAAAAGGCCTGCTGATAGCTCTTCTTGTCGCATTTTGGTTTGCAATCATTGCTGTAGCTGGCGAAATTTTTATAACTGTCTTATTTGTAAAGCACAGGCCATTCAATTTATCATCTGAAGAAGTGGGATACTACTTAGCTTTCACCTCTGTAACGAGAGGTGTTGGAGCAGTTCTTTTGTCCCAAGTTGCAGTGAGATGCTTTAGATTGAAAGACCACAAAATGATTCTTATTGGACTTGTAAGTCAGATAGCAAACTACATCCTGCTTGCATTTTCAAACTCCAAGACTATGCTCTACATTGTAACCATGAGTGGTATGGGAATTGGTGTAGCTCTCAGCGGTATGAGATCACTGATAACAAAGCAAGTACCAAGTGACTCACATGGATCAATATTGGCAGCAATCGAGTTTCTTGATGCCTTTGGTGCATTGTTGGCTAATGTTATGTCAAACAGCATTTATAGAGGCACTGTAGCTATATTCTCAGGAAGTGCCTTTATCATTCTTGGTGCTTTTGCTGCCATGGCACTTGTTATTATTTCATGTGTCAATTTATCATTAGCTAGAAGAGCAAGGGGACCTGTTGAGTAGTGATCTAATTGTGCAAAATTTTATCAAAAGGGTACTTAAATTTTATGAGGTTTAAATATTAGTTGAAGAAGCCTAAGAAATGAACAACATGCTTTTATTTGCAGAAAGTTTTTAATCAAGATGCTTTTATAAATTTTATGACAATTTAAGACTATTTTTGTTACTTCTTTGAGAAATTTATTTGTCATTTAGCAGCAGAGCTTTAAGCTATCTAGTAGTTGTTTCAAATTATCTTTAAAATTGCACTTTAAAAACTATAGACATTGACCTAAATGATCAAAATAGAAAAATCACTTGTATTTTCAACTAGTTGATTATTGAAGATAAACTCATTGAGTTTGAGAATGATTTTTTGAAATTTGTTCTGGAAGAAACCTGCAAAATGCTTGAACAGTCTTGCATTGAGCCCAGTGATGACGCCACAGGAAATGGGGGTTTGCACTAGTCCCCTCTCTACTTTTTCAGAAAGTTGGGTCTTGAGATTCTCAAAATCTGATGAAAAACTTAGGGGTTGGGACCTACAGTATAAAACTTTGTTGTCTAGTCTGCATGCAGACCTTGTTGACAATTGACTCCCCCTTTTCAATTTGTAAACAGAGTCTGTGCACACATATACTGACATTGACTGTTAGGGATACCATTAATAATTATGGACTTGATCTTATAATCACAGACACAGCATGTAAGCAATATTATAGCATCATGTTTATATGCCTCTTTTAGCACCTCTCTTATTGCACTTTGTTGTGTGTTTTGTCATGACTTTTACAAAGGTAAAATATCTAAGTTCAAAACTCTGAAATTAGGCCTTAGGCAATAACATTCGCTGCCAATTATGAATCAAAATACATTTCTTGGAAAACAAGGGTTGTTTCATATGGGACAAAATTGGGATAAAGTTGCATTCTTCAAGTATGACATGAATACAGAAGCAGAATGTATTGGACTGCACAGTTGCTCTAAGCTTAGGTTTTTTGCTATTGGATTTTAAGTCAGCAATGTTAAGATTAAAACCAAAATACTTTTATAATGTGCTCCACAATTCTGATTTTTTAGTGCTTTATTTCGTTTTCTTCCATGAAACAGATATATTTGTCAACATGCTCTGACGAGACTTTCTTTTTTAAAAAAGTGCACTAATGATTCTTCAAAGTGACATGAATGTGTGTCTAAATTTTTTCCTAATTCTCCTATAAGAATGACTTCTAAGCCCCCCCCCCCATAATCCTAAATCTAATTCAACAAGTAATGCTTCTGTGGGTCTGGGGAAGTTTGATTTGATCAAGTTTTGAGGCTAAGTTGTTTATCATCCTTCAAAGAGCACTTCTAAAATGATTTTTATTGTTTGCTGAGGGGAAATTTACTTTCAAGCCTGTTGTCCCCTTTCCCCATGCTAAATTTTAGCCCGAAATGTTGGCGGGAATCGCGCACAGGCTGTTTAAAAAAGTTGTGAATTGGCATGCAGAAAACGGAGTTGCATAGTACAATAGAGCTGTTGGTGATATTAGGGGTAGGGATTCTAAGGTACCTGCAATGTAGCTAATGCAAATAAAAGGCTATCAAAGAAAGCAATTGTCAATAGCAGGCTATCATTTCATAGGCCTATAGTTGATCAGAATCTTTTCAACATACGATTATTGAACACCTAAAGTACTCTGCCTTTGGAAAAGGTTCGTAAAATGTTTCCAAATTTTCAGATGAAGTAAGTGACGAACAGTTAGACTGTCAAGAGCGACATCAAATCAGCTCGAGCCAGGTTTTTCAGTTACACTAATTAGCAGTTTGACAGGTGCAATGCTTTGTGTAAATTTGCACGAAGCATCCCAAGCGTGGTATTATCAAATATGTCTATTTTGGAAAATGACTATAGCGTGAACGTAACTTGCTAGCCCAGCTTATATCGTGTCTTCATCATAACTTCACTACTGCCAAGACTTGACCTTACCATATAGGGCGTGAATGTAACACCTAAAGCCTGGGGCGAGTAGGAATCCCCCGTAATGACGTGGGCTGCGAAAATATGCTAACTTCACTACACATATTTTGGAAAATGTGATCAATCATATATGGATGATTGTTTCCATAGTTGGTTTGGAATTTTAACGATTGGCTTTTTATTTTCATAGAGTTCGTGATGTATCGGTTGCGTGTTGCAATCACACGCCCTGTTAATTTCTGTCATTCCTTTTGAATGATGGGTTTGTCCGACAGTGTGTATTGTCCTTCAAATTGATTTCCGTTCAGCTAACGAGCGTGTGATGTTCACGTTTAGGTTAGTATTTTTGTTTTGAATTAAAATGTGATTAGAATTAAAGCCCAAACAGAGGTCACGCCAGTCTTACACCATTTCAGGACTCAGCCCATATCCGGCCCAATTTCACCCTCCTAAAGTGGCCCATACAAAGGCCTCAGAATGGACAGAAGTGTTGATCGTGTGGCATATCACTCAGAGAAGAGTGAACGAGATTTTTGCCGATTTCGAGAATCACAATGAAACTCCTGTGGTGTTTGTAATTTTTAAGAATAGTGTGTGATTCTTATGTGATTTTTTCACAAAGCGTACGATCTTTGGGATGCCATGCCCTGCGGTGTTGATGATGCTTCACTTTTATTAAACGAAATTAATTCCAGCAGCAAATCTTGCATTACTGAAATGAAGTTTTAGCAGTTCCTGTTGATTTTTATGCCGGTCATTTCGCTCCAAAGCTGGAAACATCAATTTTTTATATCTAAACATTTTACTTGCCAAATGCACCATTAGTCTATTTATTGATAAAATAAAGAGATGTGTATTGATGGCACAAAAAAATTGATGTAGCTAGAAGTGGCGGAACCAGTTTTTGACAAGAAAGTTCTTTTGTTTGTAAAAACTAGTGCCGTTATTTCTAGCTTTTGTTAAATTATGTACCAAAGAGCTCTTGTTCAAAGATAGTCTTAGTCTTCATTGGCTCACAAATAAACATTGTTTCACTTGTAACTTTGCCACATTCATCAATCTGAAAAATAGTTATGCGAAACTGACGTTTTAACTTAAGAAAATTGTATTTTTACTTAAACATTTTCTTGGGAACATTAAAAAAATGGCACCTGTGGTATACCACTGATGAATATCAAGTAAAGGTGCAATAATCCAGAATATGCCATATTAAAGGGACTTTTGTCATCTGAAATGGACGTGAAGTGAAACATTGTTTATAGACTATTTGCTGTTCGATCCACTTGGTATAATTCAATTATAGTCATGCCAAGGTCTTCTTTTACGTAGGAAAATTTTCAAACCAAAGCGGAATGCCTTTACCTTGGTCTGATTGTTATTTCATGAAAAATATGGAAGACTGCACCAGAAGAAACAACATGCATTATTGTGTATGTTCATGGCTTGCAAGGTAAAGCGTTTTTGCTTTCTACAAATCTCTCTCAGTTTGCTTTGAATAGAATCTAGCATTTGAAATGCAAGATATTGAGTTTTGTACATTTGAGTTTGAGAAATCAATCTGTGGTCAATACCGACAAAATCAATACTTGCACCTTTAAAACTGATGTAATGAAAGTTCAACACAATACGATATTGATGGATTCTTTTTCAGATGAAAATGAGCAAACTTTAAATGATCTCATAAGAATGGAACGTAATGGCCAATTAAGAAACTTGTGTAACTGTAAAGACAACATACACTTTTGTTGGTACGTTGTCTGTATTTAGAGAACTTAACATGCAAATAGTACATCTAGATGATTGATACAAGAAGTTCAGATGTAAGACCCCTGATTTCCTAAGCAGAATCTCCACCCACCCATTCAGGATCATAGTTTTGGAATTCGTGATTAGTGACCTTTCCCTCTGTTGGTGACTTACCTTTTCCCGTCTACTCTGTCAAGGTCAGACAAACATAGTTCGATATTGATTACCAATATTTTTTACTCAACACATAGGACCATAGAGTTTGGTCCCTCCATTGTCACCATGATAAGCCACAATCCATTCCCACATCCCGCATCGGATTACGCAGCTTTGATGCGGGAAGATGCATCACGTAAACAAACAACGTGACGTCACAAGGGTGGTGAAAAGATTCTTGGTGGGATGGGCATATACTCATTTCCTGTATTTGGCCGTAAGATCTTGCGTGCCATTAGTTTTCAAAGCCCCTCTCTTCTTAATGGCCCAGGTATGCAGCACTCCTGTGATTGAATTTGACAAGAGGAGCCGTGCATTGCGCAAGGTCAAATAATTTCATAAAGGAAGGAAGGATTCTCATTGCCGCGCTACAATGCTTAAACTACCGTCTCAAGTTTAATTGTTTGCTGATTGATAATTTTCATTGATACTTCAATTTTTCATTGAAAAACAACTGCCCCCTACTCCACTTCAATGTTACATGTTTTGAAGCGTATGTTGCAGAACTACAGCCCCAAAATCGAGTAGGAGGGGAAAGGGGGAGATTTGAATGTACAGAGGAATATAAAACTTAAACTTTAAGAAATTACATTCCGTCTCAACAATTTGTCCTGGATGGTAGGGCTAAGGCTGACTGAGATCGTAGTATTTGTGTGAAGCTGATTAGATTGTCCACATTATCACTGCGTGTGCTGCTACTTTAACTGACCTGCATTGACAAATTATCAACAAATTAGATCATTTGCATTGGTTTTTCTCCGAACGGCTAAAAGATGATTTGATGCCACTTACGCAAGGTTGACAGAAAGTCCGCTCATTTTTCTTTTTTGATAATCATTTTTCTTAAGTTGCGGAAACTTGTTCAATGTCTTCACCTGAAATCAGATGTAGATGCTTCTGCTCCCAAAGCTTCGATTTCTAACTACCTGGAATTTTCATAGTTCACCAACATCCATATAGACCCAAACCTGATGGAGAAGTTTAATTGTTTTTTGCGATCTTCCACTACAATAATATTCGAATTTCAATTATCGTTGAAAAGATTAGTCGAAATGAAAGTTAGAAGTTGATTGGTGGTCGGTTCTGCGATTCAGAGAACGGCGGAGCTTCTTGTGGAATCTTGTTTTTCCTTCATCGTGCTTGTTATCTAGGGTAATGAATGATTTTGCCGTTGGTTTTTTTAACCAATTCATGCCAGTCTCCCGGAAGAGGTTACAGGTTCAAAGACTAGCGAGACACCGTTGGCACTAAGTGAATGATAGGCAATCGAGTGCAAACCTCAATTAAGATAAAACAGCTACATTTGGGCTTCACTCCTTAAAAATGACCTGGTAAACAGCTGCCAGTGACATTTTAAACGCAGATTCCAAGTCATTGTAGATAGAAAGAGTTTGATGATTGTGTCATAGGCAACATGATTTCTTACGAAGAACCATAGAGAGTGCGGAAAAATAACCAACCCGAGCGAGACTCGAACTCACGACCCCTGAATGCTAAGCTATCGGGTCATGCTTTCAAGCCAGCACTTGAGGCCATTTATCCGCACTGCCCCTCTCTTTTACCGATTGCACAGGGGAGCCAACACAGTTCAATGATTCTAATCAGTTTAAAAAATACAGTTCAATTCTGTTCAATTGAGCTCAATTCTGTGGTTCTGTGCATCCTTCTCGTTCATGTTTTCACCCTGATTCGCCATGTGAGCTCTACCTCTAAATATGGGTGACTCTGGTTGGCCCTTGGCCCCAAGAATTACCGCCAACCAACTTAAAAACTTTTTCTTGAACGTTCTACTGCGTTGTATCCACGTTCCCATGTTCAACATCTGTTTCTTGAATGTTGTCTCGCCACCCGTTTTACTCGATAGCTTAAAAACACTTTGAAAGTGCACCCATAGTGAGATTTCAAAGCCCTAGCTCTTACATTAAAAGCCTACTTTCCTATTCCCTTCGCATTTCACACCATATTCTCTCTTTGCAGCTAACGATTATGTTGATTATACATGCTTTTCCTTGCTTATCTTTATATCTACAACAATGCACTGAAAAACTTTGGACTGAATGAACGCAACTGAATTTAAGTCATTTTTTACCAGGACAGTAATACTGCAAGTTAGAGAATTCTAACAAGTCGAGACAAACAACTTCATTGTCCTGTTCTTCGTGGCCTAAATAGATGCTTGTGGAAGAATCCAATGACCTGGACGAATGTCTGATGGTCTGACTCTAATTGTAGTAGCCACTAGGAAAAAACCACAAGATCCAAGAATTTTACATTTTTGTAACCAAAATGTCAACGGTAGAATCGACGGTGTTGCAAGTTCCCACCTAATAGAACTGTTTGCAGTGAAAATATTTGCTCGAAGTGACTCAAAAATAGTTATTGGGCCTTTTTGGATTGAGCGTCAACTCATAATGACGCCAGTGGTGAAGATTTCATGCCCCTAATGATCTGCAATATTTTGATATTTGAGTTGTTTTTTTATTTGGAGCTAGACAATTTGATATCAAAAAGTACCAAGAAGGCCGCTTGATATCTAAAATCAATTAAAAGTGCTACAAATTGGCTGAAAAACAGCCGCACGGCTAACTCTATTAAATCATCGGATTTTTGATTAGGCCATGAATTTCATGAACCTGGCCAAAACAACACAATGCACCACGGTCTCAAATCAAATGCTTTAAATTGAAAAATTCTGAAAGTTAATTTTGTGAAATCACGTGTTTTTCATCAAAACCTTCCGAACGCTTTTTCATGTAATATCATGTCTGAGAAGTCTAGTCTGCTAAAGTAAAAGCCACGTACATGTTTTTAATGCAAGAAACCTAGCTTGGGTCCTAGTACTAAATTTTTTTTGATTTTTCACTAGTTACTAGTACTAAAAGTTTTTTAAAAGTTTCTTACTTTTAGATAAGCATTTAACATCAAATTTTGCGCCTTTTTCGTGCATTAATTGTGTTAAAGTTTATAAGACAACAGTAAGATTTGATATCGTATCTCTTGTCCATTTTTCTTATGGAAACAGGGGTACTTTTATCGAGTCTGCACGAGTAAAAGCCATGTAACGATCACGCTCATGTTATAGTGGTCTGTCTCTAAACTCTGACGTGTGAACAAATTCTTAATATTATACTTTTTTCTAAGGAAGTAGAACTTTGCAGCAAAACTAATTCAAAGAAGGATGCAGTTTCCGAGTGTGTTACGTATCAAACCCGTGATTAATCAAGGCATCTAGAGAGCTGTTTTTCACAGGCGTTGCAAATGTAATTAGCATACATTGTAGAATAGAATCACGCGGTTATAAGCTAAGCCAAATCTTCCTTGACGAAGAAGGTACAAAGGAACACAGATCTATGCCACAAAGAATTGATCTAAAGAAATTGCTTGCACTAAGTGCAGGTCAGAGGGAGAGCGAGAAGAGCGAAAGCTGCTTTAGGATTGGAAATTGAACAGAATTGTTTTTATCACTCCCTGGCGACGGGCCGGGTCGACTGATCTCTGTAGAACACTGGATCGAGCTTCTACCGTTTCAGACCGAGGTCAATGTTGCTTGCCGCGTGGGACCCACCGTAGAATTTTCATGGCAGATTCTTCATCATCACTTCCTTCACTGTCACTACGACCACCAGATTTTCTTCTTTTACGTTTCGAACAGCCATACGCGCATCATTTGGTACCCCGTTTAGCTCTCATGTCGATTCCTTTTGGTGCTCGCGGTGAACGGTGGGTCCCACGATTCTAGGGCCTAATCAAATTTGGCGGGACTCAATTCTCATTTGGGTCAAACAATAAGAAGCTCGATCCAGTCTTTTATAGAGATCAGTGGTCGGGACGGATAGGATAAGCATAATTGGGTTATGATCATTATGATGTTAAGCGTTCTTGTTTGTTAACCTTCCATGTGGCGCAGAAACCATTCAAACTTGGAGACGAACTCTAATTTTTTAATGAGATAATGCGGCATTCAGCATTAATCAAGAAACCTGCGCATCTTGTCAGTGTCTGGCAAAAGTGGTGCATTACCCACAGAATCACGCGGGGTGTTTTTAAGCCAAAAAGCGCTTTCAAATTGCTTCTACAGAATCACAGTAAGGGAGTTTGACATATTCTGTCGCTTTCATTCGAGTTTTTGTGGCAATTTCCTTCATTTTGTCTTTACCTCAAATTTTTTTCAAAAGTAGTTTTGATTAGACCGGAGATGACAAAATGTTCCATTAAATTCTCATCATAGCTTTGAAACTTCAGGTGACAAGGTTTTAACAGCAAATATCGAATTTAGATTTGTTTTTTAAAATGTCGCACTCACTCTATTGTGAGAGACGCAGAAAAAAGCCGCATAGGCCTTTATAGAATGCCTTGTGTTAGAATATGTACGCTGTGAAATAATCAGGGTCAAGTGACACACAGACGTGGAACCCTTGATGAATGTTGAAAAGAAGAAATTCAGTTCTGCCACAGACGAATAACTCACTGGTTTTTAATTGGTTTTGTTGCAGTGCTGTTGTTGTTACATTCTCAACCGTTGCAGTGTTGATATCAGTTAATTGCAAGATCGATGGCATCTTTGCTGGTTGTCCTTCTTCGCAGATGTCAAAACATCTTCAGTTTGCTCTCTTTTGCTCTTTGCTCTCTTTATTAACAGTTTGTTTTTAAATTCGGTATATTCGGTTAAAGAATCGATGAATTTTGTTGACGACGATCTTCATCGCTGGCATGCCTTTTTTACAAAGCACTTAATGACAAGAATTTTACGAAGTGTACTAAATTGCATTCATGCTAATTTTATTGTCTTTTTCTCAATCAGTAGACCCAATACCCAGAAGATTGATCTACCACCCAACAGTCTACAATGACACGTGACAAAAGATATGTGACATCTACCAATGACAGATAATTTACAGGTAGGAGTCTGCAATAATCTATAATTTTCTTCTTGATTGTATTTGCCGCTATGGACCCAAAAGAACAACTACTTCTACAGAGGCAGGCTTGTTTACACCCACAAAATAACTGCAGTCACACTCAAAGGCTGTTTTGGATTACCTTGCGTAAATTTACGTCGATTGTTGACACTGTCAGCTGATTCTCTTCAAATGGCCAATGTGCTTGCCTACAAATGATGGTGGCTTGTAGTGATGACGTAGGAGAAACTGAAGGGAGGCCAGCACAAGCGAGGCTTTAAAACAGCTTATGAAACCCACGAAGCCCCCCGCCCATGAAATTTATGGCTTATCAATGAAATTCATTTTCAAACTCATATTCCTTAGATTAGTAGCAATAGGAAGTCTCATTTTGATAGCAGCCCTGCGATTGAAAAAGATATACACAATGAGTGGCTGCATCATTTAGTTCAGTGCAGAAAAGACCTCGTGCGTGAATTTGAGTTTTTGATCAATTTGGTTAATATGGAGGGTGGCCAACAAAAATAGCGACGTAGATCTTTATATAAAATTTTCCTTCTCTTTCTTCTGATATTGAAATCTTCCCTGTCAGCTATATTTCATGCGACAAACGGCATACGAACGCGATATGAGCTTCACCTTTTACAGAAGTTACCCCAGTGGTCTTCATCAGCAGATACATCTCAAACATGTATCTTTAAATGAATTAAAGCAACTCGTAGGCGACAAGACCTTTCTCAAGCATCTTGCCCCTAGAATGGTGCATGCCTTGGGCGTGATGCTTGTTGCCAGGGCTGTAGGGCTGGGGGGCTCAGGGGGCCGCAGCCCCCTAGTTTTTCTCTGAAATAGAAATTATAATGTTCTAATTTGAGCCAAATGAGTGTTTTTTCAAATCTAAAGAAGTTCCATGATACGAAAGCAATTATTCCTCTGAAGGTATAAGCAAACTCAAAAGTTTTTTTGGGCGATGACCTCATGCCCCATAACTCTTTTTGGCTTCATCCATGTTTAGCACCATTCTATGGGAGCCCCCCCTAGTTATTTATCTAGCTCTACACCACTGCTTGTTGCTACCAATCCATATTTCATCCGTTAGAGAAAGAGCGGTTCTCCAATCTACGCCTCCCTCTAATTCTAGTTGTAACACGCCCAAAATATAGCACGAACAAAATCTGATTGAGACTTTACATGGCTGCACATTTACATAATAAAAGTGAATACAAAAGATATTACCCTTAAGACTAATTAAATAGACTGAATAATGATGCCAAATATCCCTAGAGAAATAACTACTGAATCAAAATGTGCAATTAAGCATCAAAATGAATTATGAATAATCGAATGTGCGAAAGGTGATTAATTGCTACTGTAATAAATAAGGAAATAAACTCAAAACTAGCCCTATTACATGAGAACTACAAGCATTCCGAGTTTTTCCCCAAAGTTCGGGAGCCTGATTCAGTCTCCGCTAGGAAATATCTTTAAATTGATATATTAGCTTAGTTGGTAAAAGCCCGCCCAACTGACGCGTGCAACAATTCAAACATGTTTTTGTCAACGTATTTAAGAAATCATCTCACCAATCTCTTCATCCTTGCTAAATTTCGATTCTGTCTGGTGTTGTATAAGACGTGGTGCTTTTGTCTCGATAGCACTTAATCTCAACTCCAATTTGCTATGAGACAGACAAATATATTTCAATTTTCGAATAACAAGGCCAAGCATTCCTTATCATCAGTGCTTCATAAAACTAAAGCGATTTTTTATAAAAATATTTCATCAAAGTGATTCTTGTACTGCGGACGCTCTTAAAACTATACAGAATAACGTGATTTGCAAACAGCCCCATTGACAGCCCAGTTGACATGCGCGAAACGTGAAATAAGCAGACACTTGTTATGCAGTTTTTCCTTACTGAGAGAATGATGCACAAGTTATGTAGTTTGAAGTGGCCTTATCACGTGCTCATGTATCATACGTCCCACTCCTTGGCCTCGTGTCCCACAACACACCAATTAACGCTACGTCATGATACATGCTAATTTATTCAAAACATTGCAGTATGAATATGAGTCTCCAGAGCAGAGGACTGATGTCAAAAACCTCGCAAAAGCAATTTTCGAATGAATGTGTCTATTGAATTTTAGATTGTTGATTGTTTCAGGCCTTTATCCCTTTTGCCGCCCCCTTTCTTTTATTGTTTGCCGCCCCCTTTCATGTTAACCCCACAAATTTGTGGAACAGGGTTACAAAAAGAGTTTTTCTAGTTTCTAATGTTAATTCAATCATTTTCAAATCCATCATTTGCTTTTGCAATGATGAAGTCATACCAAGTATCATGTCATTTCCATACACTTTCCTCAATATTGACATTTTTATTGTTTCACAATTGTGTTTGTCAATGTGATCTAGCTGCCTTATATCATAATACCCCAAATTTCACCCCTATCACGAGGATGTAATGCATGATGAACAAAAAACCCATTTTTATGAAACGAGTTTTTAACAGCTTCTTTTGAGTAAAGGGTAATTGTTACTATGAAAGCCCAAACAAAAGTTGGACGAAGAGAGACGATAGATTTGGGAGGAGGGCAGATTTTTGCCTGTTTCGCTAAGGATACGTCACAATAGCTCGCGCTGATCGGAACACTAAAACTAAGGTTGACAAAAGCATAACAACTTGAGTTGCATGAAAAGTCTAGAAGTTGCATGAAAACGAGCATATCAAGTGAGAAATGTTCGCGGGAATTTCTTGTGTAAGCATCTCAGGACTGCAGACTAATTGACTTGGGCAGTTTTGGCTGGAATCTGGAACTGAATTGTAACTAAAGTGAAAGAGTGTATCAAAATTCTTGCATTTTATCAATAATCATCAGTATGATGCTGGTGTTTTGGACAAATGAAATGTCACTTAAAGCGATTTGCATTCGCGGTGTATTCGCCGTCAACAACATGGCTGTGGCTTGATCAGCTTGGGGGTTGTGATTTGATCATCCTTAAACTCTTGCTTGCGATTTCAAAAATCTGTTTACATGGTATATCAGTCAGCTGACACTGCCGTATGCCTGCGGGAAGCATTGTTATGTAGGCTAACCATAAGATGCAAGTAAAACTTCCTTATCACTTTTGCAACATGAAATACAAGCGTTGATGACCGGGGACTCTTTTGTAGGGAAAGTAACGTGACATGCCTGATGGATAAGGCACCGGTTCTTCTCGCGTCTGTGAACAGCCTTTTCCTTAATTGCTTCAAGTGTGCAGTATCCTGCATGAAATCGTGATCCGCATTGGGAATTATAGTGCAGCAGACAAAGGAGACAGAAGGCCTTGTTCGTTAAGACCAGAATCTTGCTAAACTAAACCAAGATTATCGGATTTCGCTTTGTGAAGGTTTTCATTGTACTGTTGGAGTCAAGTCTAACGATATGAGATGCTATTAATCTCCCAACTTAAGCATTAACAGTCGAGGTGGACCGAGAGCTCAGCTAGTGTTGCGAATGGCATGGTTGTCAAGTTTAAAGAACATCCTGGGATCACCAAAGGCCGCAGTACCAATATGCAATACATAGAACTGCTCTTGCAGTATGCTTTTTGAACTCGTGGGCTGCTACACGTTCTTTGTAATGGGGAAGCAAGATATTTCTCTGAAGAAGAGAGCGTATAGCAGCGAAGGAATCAGGACCATTGAATTGCTTGTTTTTTTATCGGCTTGGACTGCTCTCTTCAAATCTTTAATCATCTAAATTTTTCCCAAGACCGAAATACAGACAATGATGAATTATATAAAAGCTTCCTTCATTGTAGCTAATACGAAGAGAATCATACACTTGCAGCGCGAGGCTGGCGGATATCCTTGCAAAATATGTGTTCGTATAGAATGCACCATGCTAGCGTCTTCTACCAAAGTAGGTCTTTCAAATATGGCTGTTTCTTCAAATTCATCCATATTCGTGAATGCTTCCCTGTATGGTAGGCTAAACAGTTTTTAAATTTCTTTCATTTGCTAGAAACTAGCCCAGAGTTGCCAAGTTTTCTCACATAACCGGCACTTTTGTCACTTTCCCCGTCTTTCAAAAGTCCAAGGTAGATGGCAAAAACTTGGTTCAGCGAGTTTAATGATGGCAGCTAAATTAAATGAGAATTTATAGCAAGCCCTTTGCAATTTTCTTAAGCAGAATGGCATAGCAAATTGAAAACTGACCGACCTTTCAATCCTGCAAAATACAGCTTAAGCATCCCTGAAAAATTCCAAGAATCGCAGTGTTGCCGACTGCCTCATATTTCCATCGCAGCGTTGCATATCATTCAAAACCTATACATTCACGTTTGCGGAGCGTTGTTGAATACAAAATTTTGTTTGATCTCGTTATTTAAGTCCAAATATTTGGCTTGGCAGAATGCCTTTATCTGACAAATTGGGAAAAAATTCCTCCTTCTTTCAAAAGATCACATTCTAAATGCATTATGTTGTTAATTCTCGTTTTTTAGTCGCGATGAGGATGGAAGTCAGAAAAAGCTTCAGGGCCTCCTCAACACGACAAAAATCCTTCTAACTCTTTTTGTGATAAAATCAATTCGATTACAGAAATTTATGTCAGAAACTGGTTCCCTTTTTCAGCTTCGTTTTACAACACGCATTATAGGGTGCCCTTTACAACTGAACTGGCTCTGTTTACAACTTGCGAAATTCCTCTGATTTCAGAAATTCCTGTCAGTGTGGGTTTGAAAGAGATCAAAAATAAATTGTTTTATCAAATTATTCTTACAAAGAGTAACGAGCAGTGTCAAGCTAAATTTCCTGTCATTGCGAAATCGTTGAGCAATTCCTTTTGTTTTTGCAAACTAAATGCTAGAGGGACCCAATTTACCACACGATACAACATTTTTCATTCTCCTTGTTTGACAAAATAGCGAAATAAGCAGGTCATCCCCCCTGATTTGAGATTTTGACTCATATGTTTTCCCCACCCCCGTGCGCTGTGTGTTCAGAGGTCTCTTCACTCGGCTTCAAAGACACCGTGTCATTCTCGTTTTAGACGTTCATTATTTGCATGTTTAGGATTACACAGAGCAAAGAATTAATCTTGGCCGAGACGAGATTTATTGAGCTGGGAAATTTCTTCGAAAGCGAGCATGGACCGAAGCTCATGTACTTCACTTGTGCTAGTGGCTTGTGCGATTTTAGCTGTCTCTGGTGAGTAGCGTTTTCTTGTTTCGTTGATCACATGGAGGGATTGCTCTCCAGAAGACCACCTGTTTGGGAATACAAGCCTCTGGAAACTAAAATCACACTTAGGATCGTCATTTCAAGTTTGGTCGATAATACATCGTCCTAAAAAGCACAACTTCAAGTTGTTGAACTGCCAACCTGTGTTTATAGATTGTTGTCCCTTACCCGGATTGGAGCTTCGCTTTGATTTCTACTGTGGAGACCCTCATCCGAGATTTGAGAAATCCCCCGAGTTTTCTGTACTATGGATAAATGGGAGATAGTTGATGGGGTTAGTTTATCGTTAAACAAAATTTAGCTGGGTATCGGGAATCTTGGTGCAAAAGTAGTAGAGATCGGTTCAGGCCAAGGTATCGGTGTAACCTCTATTTGGAAAGTCGTCGATTGCTCATTCATGTTTAGCTAGGCGTCTCGTTTCAAGATGAAATGTTTTCATTCCTTGGGAAATTCTGTATCATAAGCTGAGATTCAATCCGATATGAGAAATAATTGAAAATGCATATGAATTGAGGGGAACCGCAGCACGTTAGACGAGATAAATTCTTCTTGGGTTATAACACAGATTTCGCCATTCAGTTGCCTTTTGACGCGTCTCACCTTTCTCATCGTCGAAGCGCCATTAAGTCAAAATATCCGAGCTGCCTCTTTCAAAGGTTCAAATCGAGGAAATATTGGTTATTCATCTTTTAGTAGGTAAACCACAAACGTGGCTCGAGTCATGTAGAAACTGTGACAATGGTCGCTCATTTCAATTAACGAACTTTATCTGCAATAAAATCACCGTGGTCACTGCTTTCTGGATAATGAATTCTTTTCCAATCGCATTTTCAACGTTTTCGTGTGTAATTTATTTTCATTTATATAAGAACATTGCACGATTCTTGTAGTTTACAACAATATAAATATGCTATGGTTTCTCAATTGTTAAACCCACCTTTCTACAAAAAGTTTATATCTAGATGTTCTGAAATTGCAAACAGTTTTTGGATGTCTCCACGAACCAAGACGAGGTCAAAACTAATCAAGGAGAAGCCAGTTCATTAAACCAATAATTTGGTCGTATATCATATTTCTGCCCTTCAAGGGATCGAAGTTTGTTAGGGTCCGGGACGGTCTATAACTATAAGCCAACCCGTAAAGGAGTTAATGACCCCTAGTCATGTCCACAAATTCAATTTGAAGAAATTTATCGTTGAAAGCGTGTGAAGAGCGTTTGAAAAAAAACAATCCCTGTGTCATAGTTGAAGTAACGCTTTAATGGCGTTTTGGAGATAGGGTTGTTTCTTATCACATCAGCAACAACAAAAGCAATCAAGTCCAGATACCCATTTTCATTCTATTTTAATGTTGTAGTAAAAGAGCAATTGCTCTCGAGAGAATAATGATATTGAGCGATTGATTTGGATAATGCACTGGCTAATTAAATTGTCATCGTGTTAAATTTCTTATTGTAGGCTTTTAACAAAGACAGCATACATCTTTGAATCCAAGTACTTTTCTTGAGCTTTCTTTAACAGAACATCAAATTAGATGAAATTAGAGTTAGACCCCGCTAGGCACGGAGACACCTACGCAGTTAAGTACCATCTTTTACAAAATGAAAAGGAGCTAGATGTCTGTTAATTTCATGAATGCCAAATTTCAATGCCAGTAGGTAGTAAAGAACAGCTTTGCGATTTGGGCACTTTTGTTGATTAAGGGAAGGGCGTTATTACCAAGAGGTAGGTCCTTGTATCCGCCATGATTCACTCATCCTATGTTTTCGTTGGTTTTTAGTGTCATCGGCACTTGAACCAGATTGTAAATCCATTAGTTACGAAGCTTGACTTGAGTTGCAACAATGAGAAATAATAAATTATCTAATCATATCAATGTACTTTTGGACGATAAGCCCCTCTTCGTCACCTGTTTTTGTGGTGGACCCTCGTCTGCAAATGTCTTCGTGGCCGTGTCATTCGGACCACGGCTTGTTCCAATCGAGCGAGCGTGAAAGTGTTTTGGTTTGCATAATTCATCACTTTACCAGAGGAGCTGAAAAGTAGACAAGCATCATTGTGCATTGAACAAACCTTAAATAAGGCAGAACGCAAATTAGGTCTGTCAAGCAACACCATGTCTCAGTTGGTACACCTTTTGAAATGTTTTGTTGCCTTCAGACTTTATGTTTGTTACACAACTTAAGGTTTGTATTACACATCAAGCACTCCTAGCACCTAAAATATTATGACCTACAATAATCGAACAATTGATCAGCCCAATTTTTAGAAGAAGTGAAAACCCCTCACCCCTTGAGAGCTCAATCTGCAACGAACCCAAAGAAATCCTACTCCCAAAACCAACACACACTTAAAACTGTGAAGCGGATTTGGTAGCCCCTCTTTTTTGTGGGAATCGTAACAAAGATTGTTATCTCTAAGAACAAGTCATAGGACCAGTCTTCTCTAATTGTTATCTCTAAGCACCAGGGATTAAAGAAACAACAATACTACATCAATAGCTAAACTCCAAAATATTTGGACCACACGATCAATATTCATTTCTCTCTGCATGCACTTGGAAAACAAAGCATGTTTTATTTCTAATTGTGAATCTTGAAGTTAAACAGTTACTCATTTTTGTGGAGCTTAAACAAATGTAAATGCACGTTGTATAGGGAACTGATATTGAATGAACGGCAACTGGATTACAAATCGCATATCCCCCACCCTAGAGGCGAGAGAACACGCTTAATAGAAGTACAACTGAAAAACCCAAGTTTTAGAAAAAGTTGGCTCTTTGTGGATATTGTGAATGTTTTTCGTTACAAAAGTTCAATGAGCTATGTGCGATTCGAATGATAATGCATGTAACTAGAAATAAAAAGAGGCAACCAAGGCCATTCTGGATAATCATTTTCCCGACAATTATGAAACTCCACTAAATGAGATTTGGAAACTTTTAAGAACGAAGCTCAGCCCTAAAGAGGGGTTTAACTCAAGGAGGTGACCGAATTTCGTGTTTTATTTCAAGCAACATTTATCACTCTGGTTGAGAAGTTAGAAATTTGTGTAATGACGTAATGGAACCGTTGGAACTGTAGCAACTGGTCTGTGTTGTTACTGGAAATTGGAAACGATTTTTTGTTTGCAAATGTTCTTCAAAAGTCAGGCCTTCGTCATATTAGTTATTTCAATTCACTTCCAATTTGCGATTCGTGATAATGGCCTTTCGAACAGTGATTTGGTGGGGATTGCCCCTACTGACCTATTTTCATAAGTGGCTTTTTGATGAGAATGGGGCATTGACCAATGGTGGGCAACAGAATGTCAAAAGCTCGGCACTTGTGACTCGGTTGAGATAAGGGGTCAAGACAGTGAATAAATGACAGTCAGCGAGTGTCGAATAGTTTTCCATCACAGTTGAAGCTTACTACTGTTCTTTGATTATGTTTCTGCTAATAATATGAGCGGACATTGCTTGAATACATTTGTGGGCAAACGTCAGTTCAATCAAATTGCCATCTATGCGGTTCGATATTGTTTCAGATGGCGAGAAGGTACTCTTTATTACCTGCTGCAAATTTGGGCATTATCTCTGAGAATGGACGTCGGTGGTAACAAGAATTGTAAATTGAAATGGTTTAATAAGGAGACAAAAGCCGAATGATAAGTTGCTACTTGGAACGTTGTCAGATGGCTTTGAGGTCTGGTCTTTTGTTAAGATTAAACGCAGCTCATATAGACGGCTACAAGCTGGTGCATTCTTTGAAGGATTTGCTCCGGCTTCGAGAAACTCTCCGTTCCCATATGAACTGACATAAGAGACAATAATATGAGACTCTCACATTGCAGAGATCTGGTTCAGTGCCATGTCTGCAAAGCGAGTGACAATGTATCAGTCATAAAGAGTCTTAGTAATAGATTCTTAACACTTCCGTGCACGAAGGCTGGTTATGTCTGTGCAAGATAAACGCGAGGCAGCGCGGGATTCCCAAATTGACATTTTTATGAATAATCTATATCCCAAATTTTCTGATGGCCGCATGCCCCTAATAAATATCACATTTATTGGACCCGATCGTAGTCAATAAATTGCTATATTTATCCACAAAGAAGCAGACGACTAAAAAGCTTTGACTGCGAATGAAGGGAAGCTGGGTTGAGACAGGGCGAACCAAACTGACTCAATGGTGGTGGTTGCAGTGGAGTGGCTTGGTAGGATCAAGATGACCCGTCTAATCAGAGGCAGCAGCCTCTTCCCCAAGCCTCCGCCTGAACCCCAAGGACCACCACTACCTTACCTCAAAGGAAAGGGACTGCAGCTAATAATTAACCCGATGACCAAGGCTAGAAAGGCTACATTGTGACGTCACCTTCTTCTATTGGTTGCCACAATGCCACTTGAATCGCCGTGTCCACGCATCACCCAACTTTGTCATGCGTCTTAACCCTGCAGGCTGACGGGTTCTATACAAACATGTAAAGAGATCCTTAATTGGATGCCCATTAATCCAGTCTGGTCAAAAAGAACCTCAATATCCGTTCAAAAATATTTGAGGATTATTTCTAATGCTTTTCATCTTGCAGATGTGCCCGAGAAGAACCTTTCGTAATAAAAAGCATTTGGAAAGCCCATTCTTGGATTTGGTCCAAGTTTTTACTCGAACGGAACTAAGTCACAAATACATTTGCCACTTTGTAAATGAGAAGCGGTTTTTCCGTAAATACTAACCGCCCACGTGATACTGGATCCACATGTTTACTTGCAGTGTTTTTTAAACTAATAGTATCTTTAAAACTGCAAATATTGCGTCGATTCAATCTCTTCACTACAGTAGCAACTATACGAAAGGGCTTTCATTTTTGCCCGCGAACAGCCATTTTTACTTGTGATAGTCGAATCTTTGATTTTTTGTGCATCTCATCAAGATGAAAGCAAACAACAGCAACAACACAATAATAACGCGTTAAAGAGTTAAGACGAGGGCCAAGAGTTAAAAACAGTTTTCAAAGGCGGTTTGTCTAGTAGCTCAGCAATGTGATCTTGAAGTTAGATGCAATCAAATTTGACTTGTTTCCACTGTCTAATCTTTTAATATGAATAAAAGTGAGAGGAGAAGAAAATTTTGTTTAAAGGACAAAGGAACGAAAAGATGAAACCGGGAGAAAATGATCTAACATTGCTTGCACCGGTTAGAAGCACAAATGGAGGCTTTTAACGGTGAATGTCACAAATTGGAGCTCCACCTGTAGTGGTTTAGGGAATTTATTGTTTATCCCTGCCTGACGCGTTTGAACGCCTATTCAGATGATGATTTATTTATCTCTTTCAGCAGCATCTATAAGCAAGGCATTGGCCCAAGATAAAGTGTCATTTTTTATGATGTGCAAAGGCCAGCCAGAATGTTTTTTAGAATGTGGTTTGGTCAAATTAAGGACCACAACAGACGATTTACTTATATCCTTTTATCTTGCGTTTTTTACTAAGCCTTCAGGCTCCACTTTTCACACCGAGCTGTGTTGCAACATTTCTTGAGTCATTTTCAACTCGGGACGCACATGTACGTTCATTAGGATGTTTTCTGCACGCCGCAAGCAGATGGATTAAATAACAAGCCCTAAGGTGCTAACGAAGGCCTTTATTAAATGACCACCCTAAACAGCAGATTATCGATTAAAGGTACAGTGACCTTCAAAGGTACCTATAGGAGTATATGTTATAGCCTTGGTGCTCTAAATTATTTTTCAAGATGTTCCTGCGTTTGACGGATTGGTGCATTTGACAACTTCTCTAACCTCTGCTGAATGCAAGTCCTTTGACCCGATTTCACCCCACCAGTCAGAACATTAAACTGAAAGACAATTGTTACTTGTATAGCTACCCGTTTGGTGTAAAATTGATATACTTAAATTGATTGTTTAAGATGACACCCGTATCTCCATGTGGGACGGAAGATTAATCCACATTGCGCAAATAACGTTTCACCTTTCACACTACCCACCAAGCCAGATAGCAAAAGACAAGATTGTAAATGTATTTCCATTAACCAAAGAAATTCATTGAGATCGTCTAACAGTAATTTCAATTTCGTCAAGTGATAGAGTTTCGACCCGTTCCTCTCCAAATTGTGACTTATTGATTGAGTTTTCTAACCAAGGTGGCATCTCTGTAACCTGTTTAACGGCCTCGCGCTTTCAAGACGGGACTTAAACTCTATTTAGGAGACACCGCAAATACCATATTGTCCAGTTCTACATGACAAATAGCTTTTGTAAAATCTTCCAAGTTTGGGTTCCCTCGCATTTGTGTATATTTTGTTGTAACACGATGAGTGTATATTCTGTTCTATTGGTAAGTGAAGCGTTTTCAGTTCAGATCATACAAGTGACAAAAGCGGATAGTTAAGGAGGACAATAGGTCTATGTTAAGCCCAATCTCCACTAGGCGGAAAATGTCGAGGCGGAAAAATTTCATGCGATCTAATTGGCTATTTGAAATTGTCGCGGCGGAAAATGTCGACTAGCGAAAAGTAGAAAGTGATCCTACTCTTTGCGGCGCGACAATTTTCCGCCTAGTGGAGATTGGGCTTTAGCGGGGTATTCTGGTTTCCAATCTGATGAGAGTCGTACGCTACCCGTAATCTACGTCAGCTTTGCCTATGCATCTGGCTCATGGAAACTAAGAGTGTCTTTGCAATAGAAGGCCGTAGCACGTCTGCAAATAACAATTCCTACACGTGTAATTTGTCCCATTCAGAGCCAATGTTCATGGGGTTTTTTGTTGAATGTAGTAATTTATTTACCTATCTTTCTACCATGCGGCCGATCATGGTGAAACGTGTTACAGGAGATCAAAAAGAGGCACCTTAATGCTTTTTTTCATCGTGTCACGAGCTCAGACCAGACCCTTCATTTGACTGGCTTATCTCTTGCTTATGCACAAAAGGTTTGGAAACCATAACCTTTAACATCGGAAATGAAGACCATAACCTTTCAAGACGGTGGCGAGCCATCATGACTCTTTCTGATAAACCAACTGGAATTGTTAGACATAAAAAGGCGTTTAATCAGATTCTATGCTGCATCAACCATTCCATCCATTTGGAGAGCTCATCACTTTTCAGTTGTACCTTTTAGAGGGGGTTGAGCGGGGGCAGCTAAATGCTTCCCCTTATTTGCTATCTACTTTTGCATTGTCAATAAGTAGAATCCATGTTAGCTGGATGACAATCAAGGAATGAATAACTTCAATAGTCAGCAACTTTTGCTCATTTGCTCATTTTATTTTTCAGATAACCTTCGCATCCATAACCTTGCTTGATAAACTTCGTAATAAGTAAGAGTTAATTGCTTCATGCCCCACGAGCTCTTTCGTGCTAGTCCATAGTGCTGTCAGATCTTGTAAGCTGACAGTCAGTATAGCGAGGCTTGGGTAATATTCCTTGGCACAAACTATTTATCATGTCTTACAATTGTCCTGCTGTGCATTGTACATTCAAAAGCCTAGCGTCCAGCAGATATTCATAAATTAAGTGAAGATATCAGGCGGAAGGGAACAATTTGATTCAGCGCTTACCGAGATCTAAAGATTATCTTGATCTGTCAATTTTTCCAACATGAGATGCAATAATTTTGATGATCAAGTGAACTTGGATACGAGAACGGGGCTTAAGTATCAACATAATGTACTTCTGTCTGATTAAGTTCTAGCTTGTGACTTAGCCCTTTAAAAACTGTATTACGACTTTAATCTGGCTATATTTATTTGGATTCCGAAAGTGGATCTATGTATGAGACAATGCATCTTTTGTCCATTGCAAGCCTTCCTTCAAGCTTCATAATTTGCCCGATGAATGCATCGACGAAAAATCTTGTTCACTGACGACGAGTTTGTTTGCTCTGTTTGGGCGTTAGAGATTCCTTGCCTTTGCGTCCTCAGTCTGTTGGGGGCATAAACTACGCTTAAAAAAATAACCACATGTGCGGCTTAGTTGTTTCATTATTCATCTGTTTGTTGCTGTTGCTGGCAATAGATGCTGGTGTTTTGGAAGTGAAACCGAGGCCTTACAATTATACAGTTCTAACAGCATATTGCGGCAATAGACTATAAGTCCCTCAAGTTTCCAGTCTTTGTAAATGTGTCACTCCTTCTTGACACACTGACACCCCCCCCCTCATATTAAATAGCGGTGTTGCGCTCTACGACAAACATCACCGGACAAGGCCATTACCGGGCCTCTCAAGTACCGGAGCCCTTCATTACCGGTTGACTTCTAAACCAAACGCTCCATTACCGGTCATTCACAAGGGCGGACCTCTCAGTTTCCGTGCATTGAGAGACATCAAAGATAACGGGAACAAGAAAAAAGGCCTTTCTAACAGAAACAAGAGATTTCTTAGGTTTCCTTTTCGTGACAAAAGTTCTACTAGTAGTATTTGCCCGAGGAAAGATGAGCACAATTGTGAGCAGGGTATACCCAAAAAGCTCAGGGCTCGTACTTTTTGAGTTGTAGGCGCATCTGTTGTGACAGTAGTCCCACTATTTCGCTTTTGCCTTAGATACGTGTTTCATCACACCTCAAGCAATTGTGAGCCTATTCAAGTACGCTAGTTATTTGTTAGCTTGTTAGTTAGCAATACATGGTAGATAGCAGCTCAAGACCCATTTAATGTCCATTTCGTCTAGATTGTTGCGGCTATATTTTCCCATGTCTGAAAAATATTTTGCCTGAATAAAGTCTAGTCGCAAATGCACGGTCAGACCTATCGGTTAGCAACAACCACAAAGACGTTATTCAACAACAGCAGCAACTTCATACAACAAGTTCACAGCCACCTTTCCTTCTTTTTTTGCCTACTGTAAGACTCTTTGTTTTGATATAAATCCTTTTTAGTAATAAAAGCATAGCAGATTGAGTTTTTGGCATTGTAAATCAGGTCCTATGTGCGACATCTTTATTGAAGCTGCCAAAAATGATTAATGGGTACACAAAGCGTGACAAGTCCTTAATGTAGTCATACATTCGAATGGAAGATGAAAGCAAACAAGGATAGGAAGATTGAAGGAAGCGCTTTAAATGTTACATCTAGTTCAAAATGGAACAATTATTTATAATGTATATTGTCTTCTGCGGTGTCCTTAAAACTAACTGAACTTAAGTTTGTCTTAAATGAATGTCTTTGGAACGTATCTGCCGATAATAGACGTTTCTTCTACCTCAATTTGGCAATGTTGTCTAAAATATGTCATTTAGGCTTTTAAAAGGGATTTCAAATTGGATAACTTAAAAGCCTTCTATTTGAAGGCCTTTCAAGTAAATGCTGTTTATTTGTCAATCAGTTTAGGTTTTTATTGCGTTTAACTGTGCAATGCTGTTTCAATAAGGTTTCGAGATAATTCCTTTCAAAGAGTGTTAGCTAGAATTGCGCAAATCCTCCAATATGCAAAAATGGGTTTTATAATTGCAAAGACAAGAAGAGTTCGTGCACGCCCAAATCAGCGAAAAATTAATTACTATTTCCTGCCTAAAGCATTCTACGGCTCATTCCCAAGCCGTTTTTAATGGACTAAATGCATACTCGATTACCGATTTCGTTGTTATTTTCCAAAGTTCAGTTCCAAAGCAACCTCCATTCATGCAATCGTTTGATCACGTCAGCAGTATGCACGTGGTGTACCGCTAGATATTTGAATGACATTTGTTGAATGAGCGCGAAATGACATTTTGTCATTGGATTACAAATGATTACTAACAGTCCTGGAAAAATATATCCAGCTGCTATCAAACGTTTGTCAAAGAAAGAACGTCAGCGATCCCACAGGTTAACTTCGATATGGACTTAAATTTAAATCAACTGACTGCATTTTAATTTTGATCTTTATTTTGATCTCTTTAGGTTTGGAACTGGACAGTGACGTTTCTATATACGAGAACGGTAAGTTTATTCGTTAGTTAAAGCTTTTCACTAAACTTTCATTTTTAATTGTTTATTGTAACCAAGAGACAAAACACAATGCAAACTCAATAAAGCAGCTTACCACGTAGCAACTTTTTCCAGTGAATACAGATAAGTTTATTTGGTTAAACAAAACGAAATAAACGTGTTTAAACCAAAACAGCAATGAAACAACACCACCGTCTATGACTTAAATATGTGCAAAACGAGAAGTCACAAACCATTCAATTTACGTACTTTTGATTTTTCTGCTTGTATGCACGTTTGATGAATATGGCCTTAGCTGACAACTAAACTTTGCTATTGAACTAACGTTTTATATCGCCTATTTTTTGGATTTTTTGGATTTGGATAATGATTTTTTCACGCTCTAACAAGGTACTGCAAAGATTGAATTTTTAAGTTAGCGGAACTCACATTGAAAAGATTTCGAGACTTTATTATGATTATTTGAATATGAAGAAACATCAACCTAGCACCAAGATTATTATTTGTGGTTGAACCAGGTTATTTGATAGATCCGTCAATAGCATTCCTCGAAGTTTATAATAGCAAGTCTCTAAAAGACAACGTATCAGGTACCACCGAGTGCATTGCGTGTTGCCATTTATGCTACAACAATCGACAAATCCTGATCGCCTATAGTGCATAATCCCTTTTATTTTGTGTCTTATGTCCTAGCCTCAAATGCTCAACTATTTCATTATTAGCCCGATTACTGTAAATATCTGTGTCAGCCTTTAATCCGCTCGGCTCAATATTGCCAATTCAGTTGATTCTCAAAAATGAAGAAAAATGACATAATTGACTCAAAATTCTTTGCAGATTGATTTCTGCATTGCGCCGGTGTTCATAAAAATATTATTTGCGGCACACTATTTCTAGTTCTCAATCGTTTCTGTTTAAGTCGATCAGTATTTCTTTTGCCAAATTGAATTTTAGTGCTGTCTCTCTTCAGCTTCCAAAGCAACAATTGTGATGTACTACTAACCAACCATGATACCTTTCATAATTTTAACAATTTCAATGATTTTAGAATAATGAAGCTTTACATAATTCGCTTTTTTGCTCTGCCAACTGCAAAGTCACCACATTTTGCGCTGTTTAGTTTTTATTTTGCTGTTGAATTTTTTATATCTTATTACAAAATTTTTATGTCTTGACGTTTCAATTTTTTGGATGAATGGGAGTTATCTAGAAAAAATTATATCAATAGTTTATCTGGAGAAAATAGCGGTCGAGGAAGCAGGTTTTTTTTTCTTTTCAATAATCATTGCACCATTAGATTTTCTTTTTATGGACATAGCTTTGTGCTGGTGGCGCTGAAAGCTTTTTCCTCGCTTGTATTTTAGTAATGCAAGAAGCGATGCACTCTTGGAACTTCGATAAAGCCACAAGTTTGTACAGTATACAAGACAAAATCACTGGCAAACGAGCTTCAATACGAGAAGGAGGTGCGAAATTGACCAGACTCGGGCGGAAAGCAAACAACTATCTGACACTTGAAGGCCGCAGCTCGAGCATTGAGCTGGGAAACTTTGTTGGGTGTATTGGGGACATCACTAGATGCAATGCAGGCCTGACATTTTCACTGTGGTTGAGGTTTCGAGATGTTCCTGGGGGGGCGCAGTACATTTTGGGTAATTCAGTTCCCGGCACAAACACGTATGGCTTTGCATTACTAAGAAACAAGGACAACAAAATGCAGGTTTACTTCAGAGACAGCTACGGTGGATTTTACACGACGTATTCCGTTAAAGCGAATACATGGCTGCACCATGTCGTTGTTTGGAACAAGGAGAAGGTTTTCGTTCATATCAACGGAAGGAAACTCGTTCACGTAGCCAGCAGAAAGAGGCGAAACATCGATGATGGTCGTGAACCAGTTGGAACCATCGCAGGGGAGAGGAAGCGGCGACAACTGGAAGGCAGCTTGTTTACTTTTGGGGGTCACGGTTTTAAGATTGATGCAGATTATGACAATGTCCTCTTTTGGAACCGAGCGTTAAATGACAACGAGGCTACAGTTCTGTTCTACAGAGATCTTGGTAAGTGAAAAGTTCACTCAATACTTTTCTTATTTGCTGACAATGTTGGTCATTGATGTGTGATCTATTGATGTTTGTCTCCATGTAATCTCGTTATAAGATAACTTGTGTTTAGAATGTTGTCTCTTCCCATCAAAAGCTGGGAATGATGGAAAACCATTGTCCAAGAGCACAAACGGATAAGCAAGTTAAAAACGCTATCATATACCACATCATAAAAGTCAATTTAAGCTTATAAGTGGATATACCGATACTTTACTTTGATTAAAGTAACTGTTTTACCGAATGACTCGTTTTGTTTGTAGTTTTTCACCATAGTTTTTAGCAGTGAAAGTTCAGCTATTTCTGTACCGTGAAAGAGTTCTTTTGTCAATCCAGTGCCCGTTCCGAAATTCCTCTAGAAAGACAAATGTATTTGTCTGTTTCTGTCACGTATGGAGATGGTTTCCATTAGTTTTCATTGGAATGACTTTAAGCCATTTTAGGATCATGACTGTGTATATAGCCATTTACGTGTAGATAGGCTTTTGCTGTTCATACGAAACGATTAAACTCTAAAATAAATGATATCCAGGGGGAAATCCAATTGCCTTTCAACTGAAAATGTTGAGCAGCAACAACAAGATCAAGCTTTATTAATTTCTGTCAGTGGCCGAATGATCCTCCTTATCAGCAGTTAAATACTTCAAGGTTCAGAGGAAATCAACAGAAGATATTCGCATGTGAAGAGCTTTCAGCAAGAGTTTGTTTAGTTGTTTTGCGAACTCCAGCTGGGTGTTTATGCGGAAAACCAGCAACGATTTTGTTTTTCTTCTTGTCAATCGTAGATTTTCCATTGATTTTTTAGTCTGTAGACCGAAACACTGTTCATGTACCTTCTCCATTTAATCGGCTGCAGGCACCAGGTGTTTCGTATCCTTGCTGCTAAATTGGGCCGGGGCCTTCTGCTTTTTAAATGTCTTGATTTCTACTGTTACGTCTTTGGATCAAGTGATGATGTCAATAAAGTGCTCTCTAATTGATCGATTCCAACTCTTTGCGTTAGTTGTAAGCATCGCACGTTTCTCTTGATAACTGCAATGATAACTTTTCCTGGTCTCTGATAACGGTTCAATGATAACTGCAATGATAACATTGATAACTGCAATGTCAGAATCGTTATAGTCAGGCCTACAAATGATACGATGCTTGATCAATTGAAAAGCTTTCTCACGCCAATGTCCGGTTGCCTAGACTTGAAAACCTTTCCATTAAAGGCCTGCATTTATAAGAATGAAAGCAATAAGGAAATGCAAATGAAATTTGTTGCCCAATGTCAATTGCCTAGGTTGTGAAACTTTAATTAAGTTGGTTTATCGGTTCTCACGGAAGTGTACATTTAATATTGAAGAGAGCTTCTCCGTCTATATTGCTGTATTTGGTAAGCGTGAAACAGAAAATTGATGAAGTTGAATAGTAAAACCACAGAGCTTCCCCCTCCAGTCGCTAGCAACAAGGAAGTTAATTAATTCGTTGTTAGGTTTTTTTGTAATAGACGGTTCATAATAAAATAAAAGACGGTTCATAATTGCTGCGAGTTGTTTAGACTGGTAAGTCGTTAGTCTTCTTTGATTTAACTTTCATTATATCCCTGGTTGGGAGGAAAAGTACTGCTAGCGTTTGGTATAAGTTGTTTGAGAGAAACAGCAAGATAGGGATTAGGACATATCAGAAGTCTGGCTTTTTCTTATTTCAGAGAATAATGATGTATGGAGTGATACTGCTTAGCATGGGTCTCTTAGATTTTATTTAATAATTTTTAGCAAATTTTTCCATCCTTTATTTAAATGTGCAATCGGAAGCACACTTTGAACCAGTGTATTGGTATCTCTGTGTGTGCTGCCATCGATTCTAAAAATTTCAATCTAAAATCAAAAATCTAAAAACACTTTATTCGCAGGCATTTGGTTGTTAATGACCACAACATGTCGCTCTGATTGCCATCTAGTTTATTTTGTTCGCCTTCTTGCCTCTATGTAGCCTGTTCTTTCCCTGTATTCTATCATTGTAGAAATGTAACGAAAGTGAAATGCATGCTGAATGCATTACCAGCAATTTATCGTAAGCATTGCAATGGATATTGATTATTGTGCATGCTGTAAGTCCATGCCTCTCAAGTAATTGCTTCACTACCAGTAAAAGAATCACAACTATATATTTATGTTGATTTGGAACAATTGGGTTTTTAATTACAACAATTAGAGAATGTGCTTTCACGAAAAGAGAGTCTTTCTCAGCTATCAGGAGCATTATTCAGTTTGTTTGTTAAATTTCTTGAATGAATGTTCCAGTGAAAACCTTATCAATTTTTGCAGAAGATCCAATGATCGATTCGTGCAAGAGTACAGCTTCATCAGTATGCCTCAGTTGGACCCTGCAAAAAGACCCCTTCGACCGCATCAAGAAAGTGTCTCTGGTCTATAAGTACCTTTTCATGGGTGGTCATTCTCTTAGGAAGGATTTAAATTTAACTTCTGATAATTTCTGCATTGGAAACCTGGGTAAGTCGATCCAGAACGTTTGGATCTCTTCTTGTGATGAAATTATTTAGAATTAAGCCAGGTACAATACATATCCAAGTTATTGTTTTCTTTTCAATTCACAAAACTAATAAGAGTTCTCTTTCTTGAAATCTTGTGGCTATAAATTTTATTACATATAACTATCGGGAAATCCAGGTACACATTATTCTAAGAATCAAAATTGTTCATTTATTATTCCGACTATTGATGCATATATTTGACTTTGTTATCGACATCATGCAAAAAAATGTCAATTTTCTTGCTTTTATTTGAAGTAAACGAACTTTACTCATTTGCTGGAATTCCTTAAAAGGCTACATAAAGTGAAATGATATATCTTTTTGATTACGTCAAAGCGTAAGGTGAGGCCTCTCAATCCTTTTGCGAATATGTAATTCTTGTTTAATAAGGTCAGTCTTCACAGAGCTACTACAATGTTATCTATGTTAAAGACATCAAAGTCAAGCACTGAATGATGACGTCTTTTGTTTCCAGGCTCCCTTACCACCTATCAATTCACCATCAATGCAGTCATAGGTGCCGGCAGCGTAAAAACGTTACGAAGCAAAGAGTTTTCTTGCAGAACCACCGATGGAAGTAAGTGAAAGTAATTTCTATTTTCTATCTTACTTCTAGTATTCAAGAGCCATGGTTAGCCGATGTGAAAACCAAAGCTTTTGAATTTCGCCCGACTCTAAGCTTTTTGACGTAATCAATTATCAGTTAGATTAATTATGTATAAGCTAGATTAGTTTTCCGGCTCTTGTGCTAGTCTGAAAACCCTATCTTTCTAGAGTTCTCTTGCTACTAAAATTGCTATTAAAAGACTGTGGGTTTTTTTGTGTTTTTATATTAAGCACCGTAGCTCATTTGTTTTTATGGCGTCCTGTTTTCAATATGTGTTATATGTTATTCAACACTGAGAGCCTTGATTTGAATTTTCTTTTCTGCACATTTCTCACTAATGGCAAATACGTTTTCTTAGTTCCAAATCCTCCGAAGCTTTCACCAGGCATCAGGACTTCAACTTCCGTCGAGGCGATTTTCGAAACGCCCTCGCCCGCAAATGGATCTATCTACGCTTATTCGGTAAGTTATTTTTGTCTAATCTGCTTTTGGTACACGCAGGAAATTTAGCATGCTTGGAATATTTTCTTGAATCAATTTTTGAACAAGCACTCATGCAGGTTAAGCCTATTTTTCACGACCCAAATTTGCTTATCGCTTGACTTCGCTGAATAGTTCCGTTGAAATTGTAGAAACCCAATCTTACAAGGTCATAACTATATAAGAGAAGGAACTTTAGTATGCATAGAAGGTAAACACTCAAGCACAAAGAAAGCCTGTTTACTTGACCTATTTCTATCCCGACCCTCCCCTTTTCATATACCACATCAACTAAATCGCTTCAGATGGTGTGTTCATTTTCTGCATCAATTTCGAACGGAGTCAATTTTAAAGCTGGTTTTGTATGACAGTTGTTTTCGTTGTGCAATTTCAATGTAGCATGTTTTAGCATTAAAGGTAAAAAGAATTTTGATCGCATTTGTTGGTCATATGATGGGCTAATCGTAAATTCTTGCTACATGATGGAATGTTTTTGATAGAATATCACGTCAAATTGTCTAGTGAAAATCCAATGCGCTTGCTTGCATTTGCCAAACAGCATTCAAAATTCATTTCGACTTGTTAATGAACCGGTGTATACTGAAGTCATTGATCCAGGGTTCACCTGCCTAGACCAAGTCCTGTGAAATGCTACCAATGGAAAAATATAGTATAATCATTTGGGCTGGAAAGAACTTAGCAGCTTTTATTCAAATTAGAACTTCAAATACATAAGACGTTATTCAAAAACGTCAAGACAGAGATGTGGGTATCTGGAAAGGGTGCACACACACCCCTACGTCGATGTTCCTAGGTAGTTAATGTTTCTTTTTTTAACGATCCTATTTTCACACTTCACTTCGTAATGTTTTGCCTAGAGTTCAAGCGCGGGATGCTTCTGTTAAAAACAAATGCAAAACATAGTATTTTATGTGGGATATGATTGTTATGGGGGAATTCTTATTTAAAGCAAAATCTTTCACGTATCATTTGACATTGTCCAGGCAGTTTCATTCGCCAGTTTTAACAATTCTTATTCATTTAGTTTCATTTTACAAAGAGCCTTAATTTCTGATATAGTGGATAAGCTGGAAGGATTGTTAGAAATACGGTTTCCAAGTAAATTTCAAATTAAAACCTAATCTTAATACAAACTTTGATTAAAGCATAATTAACTAGAATTGTATTTTCACAAAACAATGGTTATCTTGGAGACATCTTCAAGGCTTTTGATTAGCTGTAGACAATGCAAGCCAGGGTAAAGGAATTTTTAATTATATCGGAGTTTTTTATGTGAAAGTTCTGAAACTGTGATAACGCAAAAAACCTAATCTTTTGGATGGTCTCCGATCCATCAAAGAGTGAGGTCACCCTGAAATGTGATCATAGACACAGGAACTTGAAACTTTAAATTGCTTACCTACAAGTTTTTTAAGACTCAAGCCAGAAAGTAAGTCGCCCGGATTTCTCAAAATCTGAAAGCATGTTTTCATCTGATTTATCTCAGGCTGTCTGACTCGTATCGCCAACTTATAGCTTTTTCTCGTACCATTTTCATAATACAATAATGAAGACTTTTATATTTGACAACAAGAGAATTGTTTCTGCAAGAGCTGTCACTCTCCATAAAATGAACTATCATAATTATTCTAAGGTAACAGAATAATCTTATTCTCAGTGTTAAAATGTTGATAAATATTGCAAAAGTATTTGCTTTCTCAAACTAATATTAAATCACTTACTGTTGAAAGTGTTCTTGCAGGTTTAATTTTTCAAGCTTATCAACACAAAGTACACATCAATTTACTGTCCTTGTGTAATATTGATAAACACAGTTCATTAAACGCCTTTTGTAGCTCCTCAATAGGATTTGAAATAAACATGGTTTGATCTTTTTTAAAGCGTATTTGGCAAATGTGTTCTCAAAATCGTCAAATCACCGGCAAAAGTAGCTTTTTCTTTCTCTTTTGCTTAAGTTATTTTATCTTTTTAGATGACTGTAAGGGAAAATTCCTCTAGCGCTGCGAAGTTCAAGGCATCGTGGAATGTGAAGGAGCAACTACCAGGCACTGTCGAAGTTTTTAAGATAAACGTCACTCAGCTGAGCCCAAATACTGTATATGTGATTGAAGTTGAAGCGGTGAGCGAGATGGGCAGGAGTGCACCGGCTCTTATTACTGTAAACACAAAAGGTAAATATTAGTACGTTTACTATTGGCTTCACTTATTTTAATCGATGCTGTTAAAGCTTTATGGAACCTTGCGTTCTTAGCGAGAATGTTCGAGTAGAACAGTCACAAAACAGCTTCCAGTATAGTTGCTTCGCTTTCGGATCAGCGGGCATTAAACATCAATCAACGAATGGCGATTCTTGTTAGAAAAGAGCTAGACTGGGAAGGTTTAACAGATGATCCAGTAATCCTTGTTGCAGGTCTGAAGTGACGTTACACCCATTTTTGTAGAATACCACCCACGAATCTGTGTAAATCTACCCCTAATGGAACTCGGGTTTAATGGTGGCCTCTGATTCTTTTGAATTTTTTCTCTCTTAGAGAATGGCTAGACTTTGAGGGATTGAGAGAAGTGGTATCTGAGGCAAAAGTGCTAAATTAATAAAGCTACTTAGTAATATTAAGACAGCAACACTATTGGGCACCTCCAAAAAGTGTTGTCCGTCTTAGAAAAAGTGACGATTGGACGATTTTAGAGCAAGTCATCGCCCATCATCAAGACACATATCACTTTGGAAATATGGGCTCGTCAGAGTTTGGAAGCAAACGAAAATTTTTTTGAAGTTTGTTTCTTAATTGTGTTTATCCATTTCCTCTTCTATGCAACTTATCTTTATTATATCCTAGGCGTATCTCTTCCAAAAAACTTCTTAAGAACAGCTTATTTGGCGAACGGCAGAATGAATGTTTGCTGGAAATCAGTTGCCAATGCTTTGTATTACAAGTTGATTTTGCAAGAGGAGAATGGTGTCAAGCGGAAACTCGATGTGTTTGGAAACTCGACTGACCTTGCGTCTCTCAAGCCAAAAGCAGCATACACCATTGATATTCGCCCGGTTTTTCATTGGGGACCCGGACCTGGACTTAAGGAGAAAGTTCACTTCGTAACACCCGGTAATTCCTTCTGATCAATTGCTAATGATAGAAGCAATTCGTTTAGACTCGATTGACATCGATTACTTGAGATTGATTGACATGGAATCACGTTTACCACTAATATAAACAAGAGCACGTGCGGCCATTTTACCAACACCCAACTTTCTCTACCTTCTCAACAACGATGAAGAATATGCTTGGCCTGTACAATTGAACCTGAAACATCTAAACAATGAACGCTGTCCCTCTAGCTCTCTCAAGCACCATCCACTTGGATAATACTTTTAAAAGCAACACTGGAAAGTAACCGTGCCAAGTTATTGTTTGCTCAAATAACAATACTAGAAACAGCTAACACTTAAAACTTTGCTAAGCATTCATGATTCAATATGTAGAGATTTCTTTCAGATCACGACTGGAAGCCTAGTTACGTCACAGCAAATGTGATTGATTGGGACAGAATTTATGTCCGCTGGGCTGCTGCGCAGGCGCAACATGTGAACTACAGTGTTATTCTGCGGAGTAAACAGGACAAGGAACGTAGAGTTGAAACGAGAATGAATTTTGTTTTCTTTGAATCCTTGAAGCCGCTGACCACCTATGTTGCAGACATCCAAGTTATTTTTCCTTGGGGACCTGGTCTAAGAGTCAATGAGGCGGCTATTGCAAGAACGAAAGGTTTGAACTTTGATTTATCCTTTTTAGCTTGTATGATTTTGTGAGTTAAGTGTATCGAGTACCTTGATCAAGAAGTGTATTCTTCAAATTAATCGAAAGTAACGAAATGATGTAAAGCCCTTTGTGCTTTTTTTCTGCACAGTTTTTCACTGTAATTTTCCACATTACTGAATGCCAAATGTATTTTTGTGTGTAGACTTCAATGAGTGCCAGAAAAGGTCTACAAACAGGTGCGATAAGAATGCGGACTGTTTTAACACGGAAGGGTCCTATCTTTGCCAATGTGGAAAAGGGTTCGTCGGGGATGGATACCGTTGCAAACGTAAATATCTTGTTTTGAAACTTGGCTAGCATGTTTGAAAGATTTAGTGTCATAAGTCCCATTCTTTATAATTAGACTACCATTTTCTTAAGCATAAAAGAGCGTGTTTTCTTTACGTAAACATGTGTCAGAAGGCCAAGGCAATTTGACTTAAGAGACTAAAGATGTTTTTCTTTGGAAAACACAGACTTCAAGTTCAAAAACAACATTGCACTTCTACCAACTGTATTTTGTAGTTATCAATACGATATTCCTTATATCATCATCAGCTGTGTTAGAATTAACAGTTTTTTTGCCAAAAATAATCTCCCTCTTGATTTTGTTTTCAGCAACTCCGCAAGATGCAAAAGAGTCTGACTTCTGTACAGCGAATTCATTCCGTGATGTCCAGTGGCCAAGACTTTTTAAATATGGAACTGCAGTGCGAATGTGTCCGAATGGGACTTTCGGTTTGTAGCTTTAAATACCTTTGATTGACTTTTGCAAAGATAAGCTTCTGAACGAGACCACTTTATGCTTTTGAGCAAGCTTTAGGTCTTCATGCATGTATATTATGACTACCGGCTAGTAGAGTAGACAAAACCACTCATTTAGTATTATACATTTAGTTGCTTGTTGTGGATCTTTATGGCGCATTCTTCCAATTTTCTTACAGGATTTGCTTCAAGGAAGTGTCTCTACAGTGTGTCATCTAAACAAGCCATTTATGATCTTCCAAACTTGAGTGACTGCGTATCAAAAGACGTTCTAGAGTTGGGAATGCTGGTAGGGAAGCCCTTTTAATGTCGCTGTTATCATTCTTTTGTTGTTTTTTCGTTATTTTGATTAATTCTTACATTAGATGAACTGTAGTAAACTGCTTCCTCAACTTGGTTAAGTCTTTATATGTAAAGTCAGTGCCATATCAGCTGCCGTTGATTCTCGAATTTTCTAAAGCCCGGTGATATTATGCGATCTATTTACGTTCAAGGCTTGAAGTTGACATTGTTCTGTTCAGGTGGAGAATTCAAGCGTTAGTGCCATGGCAGTAGGGGAACAAATGAAGAAAGTGACAGTAAGAGAGAAGCTTTATGGAGGAGACGTTAAGAAGACGGCAAGCTATTACCGGAGGACCATCCATGACAAGTTGCAAAAGGAATCAGTCATCGATGCAATGGGGCAGGTAAGGAGTTTCGCTTGATGTTTCAGGCTGGTTTCCAACCCACACCCCTCTTATTGGTAACTGTATGCATCTTTCAACCAGTTTCTGTCTTGTTTACTTTTAACTGCGAAGATTATTACCTTTTCTATAGATACCTTAATTTTAGTCCTTACCAATAGCATTGTAATGTAGATATTTAGCACGCTGTAGAATTCTTCTTGGTATTATTCATCGCCACACATAGAGATATGTTTTGTAGTTATACATTCTTTGTTGTACTGCAGCCTCTGCTTGATGTGGCCAGCAATCTACTGAACAAGACAGTCGTTGCTGCTTGGAAAGATTTACCACAGGTTAGTACAGATGATGCATTTTATGATGTTTGCTACTTTATGAGACGGATTAACATCATCCCTATCAGTTCCATTCATATATAATTCTTGTATTGAAAATATGAACCAACAAATTTATAGGCCAGCATTATTTTGATTAGCTATTGTCGCAAATTTTTACTGCCAGTTTTACCGAACTTGGAGCGTTTCTGTAATTATTTGGACTTGGTGTGTTGCGAATGCTTAGGAGTGGCAAGCGTGGTGGAAATACTAAACCATCCTATGCTTTCATCATAGATTGTTTCTAGTCTTAGTAATGGCCTTCAACGTAGAACGTGGATTATAAACTTAGAGCAGCCATGTGCAATTATTATAAATGTGTTCTGCTCTGTCTAGGTGGCATCAACCGGGTTATAGTAAATGGGAAGCAATGCTCTTCAATAGAACATCTTCTGTGTATGTTTGGTGTATATCTGCAATGTTTACATACGTTTTAGGCTGGAAGATCCGATGGGGCCACTTCCCTATTCGACGGTTTGGAGGAGCTTGCTGGAAAGATTTCAAAGGGTTTCAAGAACTCTACAGTTCGGGAGGCTTTCGTGACGCCAAATGTCGGTAGGTTGATGACATATTTACGCCATTTTGCCGCAAATAGGCCTATTGCCATAGATTGCAGTTTCCTGGACAAATACACTATCAATGAACACAGATAAAAGTGAATGAAATGAAGCTATTTGCCCTATTTCATAAGGTCAAATTTGCCCTATTTAATTTTGATCCATCGTGACCCTCCTTGCTCTCTCGAAAAAGAACAGACAGGCTTTATTGCGCTCTCTACCACTTGTTTTCAACGAAAGTAGATTATCTCGGATTGCAATTCGATAGCCGCATCAAGTGAAGATAGATGGTGTTCATGTGGCTTTTGATTGGTAGCGTCCGAACTTGGATCATCCAAAGTTTTTTTGAGTATATTCAAAAAGCAGCGATCTTATGAATGCTATGAATTTCTCGTTTTAGAAATGCAAATACAGCGAGTTGGCATGCCAAATGAAACCCTGCGCTATAAGAGCTCAGATGCCGTCAACAATCTCGCCCAGCCAGGGATAACATTGCCAACGGAAGAGATTGTTTCGCAAAAAGGTTTCCTTTATTGTTGTCTTTTGTTTTTCCTTTCACTACCAACATTCTTAGATCTGAACATGCAAAGTTAGATTGAAAATTACGTATTCACAAACTTGCCATTCTGTAATGTTGATTAAAGTTTGATATCTGTGTTCTGCCAGTAAAAGGCATGTGACACATCATACTTTATTGTGCAAGCACATTACCTCTACCAAGCTACTTAACCCTATACTTTTCACGATCATTTGTCATTTACCCGCATTGATAGCACTAGAATGACGTCATTGAATAGCCTCAGATTCATGTTCTGTTGCCTCTTTTCAGCCGATCTTGTTGAGATGGTAGCGAATGACGTCAATGATACTAGTAATATGCTCTTCATCGCCAATACTAGTAATCATTTAACCATCAAGTCATCATTTTTTTAGAATTTCGATGAATTTCGATTTGTTTTGTAGCGTTGCGTTGAGTCATAGGATCTAGGACTATTATTGCCAGGCTGTCTACAATATTCATTTCTTTCGGCAGGTCGAAAGCTTACGGATGTGGTGTTCCTTGCCTACCAAAATATTGATCAAATTATCGGCATAGACAAGTGAGTTAGACACGTTGTATCGCTATTTTCACAAGATTATTATATTATGTTGTTTGTGGTCATAGGCTCTAGAGACTATGATTGTAGCTAAATTAGCGAAAAACAATTAATGTTAAGCAACAAGACTCTTTCAGAATAGTTAAGAAATCTGTGAGCAACATTTGTCTGAAGAAATCGCGAATCAGCTCCATGGAAGTAACAGCATCCAACATCGTCGAAATCTGACCACACCTGCTCATTTCGTTCTCTTTCAAATAAAAAAGTGAAAATATTGATGGCTTCTGTTGGAATTTTGGAACATTTTTGATTTCTCTCTTTATCGAAACATGATTTTCCCCAGGAAACCAAACCTTGAAGACAATGGTTCAAAGGACATTCTCAACTCCAAAGTCGTTTCTGCTGTAATACTTGGCTCGGACAAGATGGCTTTCAAGTCTCCAGTAGTCCTTGTCCTTCCACATCTACAGGTAAGCGTTGTTAAAGTCGTCTACTTTCATCTCGGCAACATTGTTGTTGTTGTTGTCATTTTTCTCTTTGCTGCTGTTGTTATTGTTGTTGTTGTTGCTATTTCATGATGTAAAGAAGTAGCATTCAACTTTTGCTAACAGCCTTCTTTTAGCGTTTTTGGATGGTTTTGTTCACTAGCAGCTGTGATGACCGTTTCTTTTTAAGCAAACTGATATTCACACTTATAATTTTAGTTAGTACTGGGAATATTTTGTTGAATGTTTTGATAAATGATGTTATTTTTGTCCTTAAGAAAGAAAAGGTGCTCAACACATCTTGTGTTTTCTGGAATATTTCTAGAAGGTATGTCTGGCATTTTTGGTTATCTTTTCTGATCAGAGATTGCGGAACCTAGAAGCCGTCAGACTTACGAAATGATGCTACATTTGTAATTTGATTCCTTTAGAACTTCTGACATGTGGCTCGTTTGGACAGTAATACCGTGCCCCCCCCCCTTTGCAATATTACCTAGTTACTGATGTTTTCTGAAGTTTTTGATTTAGTTATGCTAAATAATGTAATCCCATTGAATCTAGTAAAAATCCTGGCTTTGTATTTTTCTATACTTTGCCGTGACCAGCTTGTTAATATCTTAGTATTCCTTTGCTAATTTCTGTAAAAGATTTTTTTTCCATTCAACCTACCTTTCTACAACAAATGCAGTTTTCTGCATGTATCTGCCACCACTCTCTGCACCTATCTGTGCCTCATTCTCTAAAATCATTGATTCTGAATGGTATGAAGTCGGTTAGAGAGGTATAAATGGTACTATTTCTTCAAACATCAATTTTAGCTCTAAAAGCAAATGGTTGGATACTGGCTGCTATGTAAACTACACACGCGAAAACGAAACTGTGTGCCACTGTTATCATCTGACAAATTTCGCTGTACTGATGACTGTGTCAACTGTGCCAGCTTTGGCTGAGGTGAGCTAGCTGGCTGATAAAATATAGACATCGTTTTCGTAGTCCGTGTTGTCTTTTGTTCATTGATAGAAGTCAGGGTTTTTTCGCAAGCGGAGGACCTCTCTACACAGAGACTATTGACGTTTTTGATATTAAAACATTAAAACCATCAACATTAGCTGCTACTCCATATTTTACTTGTTCTGTGCCAGATTTAGCAGGTATTGGAAATACTTGATGATGTCAACCTTAAATAATATCACGCCCAAATATTGTCCAACTTTTTCAATCTGGTAAAGTAGCTAATTCTTCTTCTCATCTATTCCAGTTCAAAATATAAAATATAAAGTTGAGGATCTTATTGTGCAGCAACGAGATCTTCCTATTTTGACTTTTGACCTTTAACCTCTACAGCTTGTTTAACCTTTCGGCATATATATTACTCAAATTATTATTGCCCCAGGTTCGTGGTCATGGTTTTTCTCTACGAATTATCACAATGGTCGGGCTCACGATCTCAATCATTGCCATGTTCGTGGCTTTCTTGACCTTCTGCTGCTTTCGGTACGTATATGCGCTCAAATGTCCTTTCCTCGGATGCCTGGTATGGTTGTAATTTCGTCTTACGTTTAGAGAAGTCAGTCTTATCAGATGCTTTTTACGAAAGGCCTTCATGCTACTATTCGGTTTCTGCTAAATAACCTGCTTTGTTGCTAAGAGAAATGGACCTCAGCAGTGGAGACATTATGTAATTCATTCTGAAGAAAGTTGACAAGATGTTTATGTTTTAACTCATTATTTAATGAAGACTTGACGTCTTTTTTTATTATGATTCAAGCTACTTTTCTCTTATCCTGCAGCTTTCTTCGCGGCCCTCGAACAACTTACCATCGACATCTTGTTGCTTCTCTCATTTTGGCAAACCTTCTCTTTCTGCTGGGAGTTGACAAAACAGAGAATGAGGTATGTTTTTTACATTTCTATTGCATTCTAGCTAAGAATGTGCCACGCTTTTTTTGGTCCACAACATTTGCATTTTGGTGAGAGAAGCTTGATAGCTCTCTTCGAATAGTTAGTTTGTCTTTTCATATGGGAGCAGTTGATATTAAGTATAATTCCTTTTCACCTCTTGAAGGAATAATCTTGGACTACATCTTTATATTGGTTAATCCCATTGGTTAATTATGTGTTTTTGCATGTTTTACCTAATCTATATATTATATAACTTGTCAATCGGCCATCTTGTTCCTGTTTGTTACCATAACAATTTTTTGCTATACATTTTAATAGAAATACTTTTCTTCTCGCAAAAGGAACTATGCAGTATTTAGATATTTTTTGGACTTGAGTTCTTCTTCAGCACATTGCCTTGTACATGTGTGAAAAGAGCATGGAGCATATACCAGTTGGATTAAAACCCCTTTCAATTTCTTTCAGATCGCCTGCTCGGTGATTGCCGTGTTTCTGCATTACTTCTTCGTTGTTGCGTTTGTATGGATGGCGATGGAAGGCATTCTACTTTACTTCATGTTAAAGAAGATATTCAGCAGTAGAAACTTCTTGAAGAGGAAAAGATGTCTGGCTTTATGTTGGGGTAAGAATCATTAGAGATCCCTCTTTCCAACAGGCTACTACAAAAATGCAATAAAAGGCACAGGAGGTGCCGATTACCAATGGACGTTATTTTCAATGCTTTTTATGCGCTGATTATTTGCCTTTGAATAATATTGTGATTAAGTAGCAATTTTTGAATGTTTTAATTCTCTTTAGCACTGCCTGCAGTTTACGTCTCCCTTCTTGCAAGCTTGAAGATTGAGCATTATGGAAACAGCAATTTGTAAGCCTTTCTTTAACATTTCAGTTATTCTTCGTTTTGAAGCCTTTCCGGCGACTTAATTATTCTTTTAGGTTTTCCAGTTGATCTCTCCGAAACTTTAAGATTTTTATTAATTCTGCATGTGTTTATGTTCTTACTGTGATAACAGCTCGAAAAATGTGATTCTATCAAATTCTATCGTTTTCCATCATCTAAAAGTTATGTATTTAAGCTTGACGCATCTATTTCTGTTTATAATGATGTATTCTGAAATCTTTCCAACTAAGAATTGCTTCCTTTTGCATATTTTGTTTTTTTTTTATCTTTGAAGTCTGTATTTTCTGTATGGAGCTGAAAAAACGTTTCTTGCGTAATAAGGATCTAAGTTAAGTAAATTATGATCCTATTGCCAAATAGCAGTAAGAGTATAATCTTGTTCTGCGAATGTACAATAGTTGTCTTTGCAACCTTTGAATAAATATAACTTTTCTGTTTTTCAACGTGGTTTTTTGGTTTTCCAGTTGCTGGATTTCACGCAAGGAAGGTTTTATCTGGAGTTTTGTGGCTCCTGTCAGTCTTGCTTTGTTGGTAAGTGATTATTGATTCTGTGATTAATGATTTTCATTCTGTGATTTTTGATTTTCATTCTGTGATTATTGATTTTCGTTTTGTGATTATTTTTTTTCATTCTTTTATTATTGATTTTCATTTTGTGATTATTGATTTTAATTCTGTGATAATTGATTTTCATTCTGTGATTATTCCATTTTGATTCATGTTTAGATCTGCCGCCATTTCAGTTAATGATATATCAGGGCCGTTGCTCACAAAAATGAAATGCCACATTTTCCATTTTTCGATTGTAGCAACTCCCTACGTTAATATTTTCATGTGCTGCCTGTTTACATTTTTTACCTGAAAAGAAATGAAATGGGCTTCCAATTTCTATTTAGCCCGTTTGTGACATTTTTTCTGTGCAAGATGGGCTCTTCCCCAGTTCATGTTTTTTCAAACGTGCTATTAGGCAAATGTTCATTTTCACAATTTTCGCTGCAAATGTGCTTCTCAAACAATGTGCCTAACAGATTCTTTAAGCTAAGATTTGTTACATTGACTTTATTCTTGACCCAGTACGCACGAGAGAACTAATCTCTTAGGTGCTCTACAGGTCAATTTTACCGTCATGGCCTTTGCAATCCAAGTCATGGCCGAGAAGCGTACCAAGGGACCTGATGATGGGACAATCTCTGACGTGTGGTGCGTATACATAACAGCATCACATTCCTAATTGATAAACCGCTTAATTAGGCGTGCTTGTTGCCTGCTCGATGGCTTTCATACATGATGGAAAAAATGCGTACGAGTGAAATGACAGAACATTTCGCGGAACCTCGAGAAGGAAATGTGTTTACTTGGATTTTTGAGTGATTGAACTGAGAAGCCTCTGTAGTTGTTTCTTATCTCTGTGTCTATCCTTTGGGGAGCGATTTATTCTTTAAAAATAATTGCTACTTTAGCTCAATAATTGCTAAACCTTTCTGAATTAAGTTAACAATGAATAAGGAATGGTTTATCGGTTGCACAACCCAAAAACTAAAGCAATATCTGTTTATTTTGGTTACGCTTTTGATACGGTTTCTTGGTTGAAATAACAGTAACAGGTAGAAACTTACCATACTTTTCAAAGAAAGGTTTGTTATTAAACTGTCGTAAAACCGTTCTTGCGATATTGCAAACAGTTTGGAAATAAAGCTGTAGAAATTCAAGAGTGTTTTTCAAGGAAAGATTATTGACATTAGTTTCTTATACAACGTTGCAAGACAACAGATCTTTAAGTTTCAAAATAATTTTTGAAACTTCCTTCTTTATACACCTTCGGGATACTCTATTTACATATCATTGAAGTTCTCAGACAAAACAGTGCCAATTGTTTCTTCATAGATAAAACAATGCTTTTTTATCAATTGGTAACCTACATATTCAAAGCGTCTGCTACCATGCTGCTACCCTGATGCTAGCACTTACCCTTTTTTCTCACCCTCGCTTCTTGCAGGTACTGGCTAAAGGGGTGTCTGGTCCTCACATGCCTTCTTGGGGTAACCTGGCTTGTTGGTGTGTTCTACATAGACTCGAACACTATCGCTTTTGCGTACATATTCACCATACTAAACGCTTTGCAGGTAACAATTCAAAACACTGTTTAATCATTTTATCCCATTATGAAATCTTAGAAATTGCTTTTTTGTACTGATGAGTAAGGAAATTTTATTTCTGAGCAGTGGGATATATTTCTTTCAACCACATTTTGTTCTACAAGAATAATCCAAAAGGCGCTGGTACGATCTTCGACTCGATGTTCATACCATGTGAAACCAATAGATTCATCTCAGAAACCACATTTAACCAAACGCCATTTTTAACCACGGTCAATTTTCAATTTAAAATGGAGATTCGATATCTCTTTCGTTGTATGCTAATCATAGGCTGTGTTTACTCGTGAGCAATTCCAAATGGAACCGTTGCCAAATAGGTACCAATAGGCCTTGCATTTACACGGGAAATGATGGAACCGTTTGAAACAGAACCTTAACGGGTCCACTATAAAAATAGGTATCGTAAAGAACCCAACTGAAAAGTTCTCGTGTAAGCACCCAGATTGGTTCTCGCCAGTTATGCTTAGAAATGAGGGATGCAAGAGGAAATTCGACTGGGGCCAATTCGACATGCGTGAGTGGAGTCATTGAAACGGTCCTGCACAGTACGGTTCCAAAGACATAGTAAAACTGGAATACTACCCGTACCTTCGTTGCACGATTCCATACAGAACCGTTCCAAAATCCTCGTGTAAACACAGCCTAAGTCTTAAGCCAAAAGCTCTGTTCTTGTCACAGAGTTCTTATACTGTTTACTTTTGCTCTTTGGAGTATTCGAGACCCTTTCATTATGTGACTCAGTTCTAAATTGACTGTCAGCCACAGAAAGCCGAATAATGATTTGTTTTATCACAGGGATTGTTCATATTCATTTTCCATTGCCTGATCGACTCCAGGGTAAGTGTTGGCCAAACAGTTTGCAGACATTGTTATCCTACCCATTAATCAGTGAAACCAAAGCATTTTTCTCGGCTTTTTGGTCATTAAAAAAATTTAAAAGTGAGAACGGCGAGTAATTTTATGATCGCAATCCTTCTTCAAACTTTCGTGAAGTGTAAGCGATCCTCTACATTGACGCATGTTAAAGCACCAAAGCTTGCCTTCCAGCTGTTTTCTTCCAAACAAGTGCCTTGTGCAGAAAAGCCGAAAGGTTTTTGTGCGAAAGAAATGAAAAGGGAAAGGGATTCTGCTCAGTTGTCTTTAAGGTCTAGAGGTGCTACTAAAACATTGAACAACACTGTTTTATAACTATTTTTCATTAGAAAATATTGCACAAAACTTGAGCCATGCTTTAGGACGCAATACAACCTTATGTTGAATATAGTAATGTGAAAGGCGTAATGTCGAATTCTGTGTTTCACTTTTAAGTTTGGCCCCTGTTTATAAGACTCTCGGCTTTTGGACTACATATGATGCAGCCGAGATCTTTGCGCCTTCCAACTGGTTTTAATTTTAGTTTCTTCTCAATTTGTTAGGTACGCAGTGAATATATGCGTCTCATAAAGTGCCAGAAAAGGTATGAATATAACGAAAAAGCTGGTTATTCGTCTTCAATGAAAATGAGAAAGCTTAGCGGAAGTATCAAATCGTTCGGATCCCTGGACCGCTCATTGTCACACAGCTCGGCCAAAAGGACGCTTTCAAACTCTCTAGATCGATCCTTACTTCGCCAGGTATGCAAATGATATTAACATTGACCGTATTGGTTGGTATTATGATTAATATTGCTAATGATGTTTTTCTCGTAAAAGTTAGGACTTATTTCCCTTACCACAGTATTTGATCTTTTATTGCAAAGAGACTAGACTAGCACAATACTTTGTTGGCTAGTGTTTGGAACAATCAAGCCCCACACTGAAATGTCGCAAATTTACGTTTCCAGAAAGCTGCTGATTTGACCAATTTAACCAATTTAGTATTGTTAGAGAACCCTTATTTCATCAGCTTTTGTCTTTTGACAATTGCCCGACATAGTTTTAGAAATTATTTTGTTCAAACTAGTGTTCACGTAACATCGGCTCACATTTTTACTTTGTTGGAAAATTACTCTGAGTTGCTTTCGTGGAACCTTTTGACAGTCACGTTTCAACCTCTTTTTCCCCATGGGGGCTGCTTAGGCTGAAAATAAGTTCTATGATCGCAATGTTAAATCGATGCAGTAACGCTTAGAAACTATTTCAATGTTTCAAGTTTTACAGTATCAATTTGTTTGCACCAACGAGGTAGATATCCAGAACACGAAGCTGTTTCGTTCCCTCCTTTCGTTCCCTCTTCTAATACATTTTTTCCACTTTACAACTTGTAATTGAACCGTGTTTTTGTTTCTGCTTTAAGAATGGTTTGCTTTTTTTCAGCATGCTGGAAGCATCAGTGAATACGGAAAATTCACATTGCAACGATGTAATTACCTCTCGTTATCTTTTTTTATCAAACATATTCTCGAATTCATCTATAGTGACAAAACTGCCACGCAGATTCAGATCATCAACAGCACGCTTTTTGGCGATGCTAAAGCCTTCAAGAACTCATTTGGGTCTTTTGCAAAATTACATTTTATTCTTAATATGTAAAAGATTCCAGAGATTATGTAGCTGTAACTGAAATGCTTTATTCGCCTCAATTTGGTTACCGCCCTGAGGCCAGTTGATCACTTTGAAAGAAATTAAAACAGTTTTTGTAGGCGTCTTCTCATAGTGGCGTTTTGGTCTCTGCTAAAGCCAATACTCTGAAAAATGCCCGTGTTTTGAATTGATGACCACTATGTGTCACAAATCTATTCATGTCAATTGACGACATATTAATGTATTTATAAGAAATATATTGATGATGTTATGTATATGCTAAAGGTTATTGATGTCTACTGTAACGCATGCATGCTACGTGTATTTCAGCAATTTCCAGTACAAAGAGTGAAAAAAGCGAAAAGAGTCACGACAGTGTTCCTGAGACACAGCCTCTTGTTCAAAGGAGTTATTATATTGAAGAGAGGCCGGTTCTTGCACCTGATGAGCATGCTCCTAGCGAGCTTCACTTGCACGACGAGAAGGCTGGAAGTAGCTACAGCTCCGTGTTTGATTCGGAGATTGGTGAGAAGCCAAGACAGAGCCAGAGCCTTGATGTGCGCGACTCTTTGTGCCTCGTTGATAACCATGCTGAGATGAATCCAAGGCGATGGAACACGCCAACACATGGTTCGGATAGTGGCGTTTCTGTTCGATCGGATGCGTTGCAAGGAGATTCTTTCGAGTCCAACGCTGACCAGCGAGATTTTCAGAAGCCCTCCCGAGGGAATGCAGTCGAATCTTTTGTCTCGACGCATTTCGGTGTCACGCGGGATCCCCCGCGAGCAGTTCAGTCCCAGAACTCAACAGCTGACAGTCTGCAGTCGTATGACACGGAAACCGAAAAAGAAAGCCTCCACGCTCCTGCCAAAGTTGGGGAAAAGTCAGTTTTTTCAGAGCCATGCGCTGTGAACGAATCGATTCAGACATGCTCATATGTTGATGACAAAAGGGTGTCTATGAACTTTGACCATTTGTCCAGGTTGGTAATAGCCGAAGAGGCAACAGATGAAGAGGAAGATGTCTTCGAAGCGGAATGCAAGACGCTGCGCCTCTCACAGTCATCACCAGTGCGCAGGACAAGGATGATCCAATTCGAAGTTGAAGAGTTGCCTAAAGTCGACGTCTATGAATCTCTTGCTAGATGCGGAAGCCCCGATAAGAGAGAGCGGGCGGAGACTTCTCTGCGGGTAAGTGCTAGACAGCTTTCACAACGGGAAAGTATAATTTGTCCCCAGTTACCTTGATACTGTGCTCAAGATTTATAATGAGGATAAAAGCGAAATGAGAAGTGTAAGCTGAGTAGAGGAAACTGGAAGAAAACTTACTCTTTTTGTAAGTTTTAAGATAGCAATAATATACTGCTTACTATAGTTCTAAGAAAGACTAATAACGAATGAATGACATTGTCGTGTAATATTCGTTGTCATTCATAAGAACAACGACCCACACTCACACGTAATACCACTGTTGCCTTCCGCTATCCATTATGGTTCATAATGGACTGATCAATTTATTGCAATAGTTTTCAGTGAAATATTACCCGAGATCTAGGTTTCGCATTCTATTTACTTAATCGATAATCATTGATTAATTTCTATCCATTCTCAATGACTAGATTGGAGTTCCAAAGCTGATCAGTGTATCGTCGATAGAATCGGAGCCTGTCTCACCAATTATCATCTCTATAAACCCAGAAGACAGAGAATTCAGTAAGCAGTTAATCCTTTTTTAGAACAACTTATACGTCTTATTCTATGCCTTGACCCGTTTTTCATAGCTGATAGCTTCAATAAAGCATATCAATTTTTAAGTCATTGATATTATCTTTTACAGGCATGTTGGAAGCTGAAATTCAATTTTCGGAAGATTCCGCCTCCGTTTTTGGGGAGGTATGATAGGAAATGTTTTATCCTGAAATTGCCAATAGGCGGCTCAATTATTCTAGCCACATATGATGAAGTTAAAATGATACAGCATTAGTTCGATTACAGAGGAAATGTTTTAGACCTGTCATAATTTGACTTGTATTCATTATTATCCCCTCTTTTCCAATCATCTGTTCCCGAAATAGCTACCTTTAACTAAGTGTTTACAAAAGCAGATATTTTCTCAAGATATTTGCGTTTCTTTGAAATAGATGAATTTAATGGCATCATACCCTTGTTATTCAAGTCTCCACCTAAAGCTGGAGCATTCATTAAACCGGTTCAAATAATTATCCCTATTTCTAGGCCAGATTTGCCCAACCACTACTCTTCTTTGTTAAGATCACTACAATACTGTGCATCCAATTTTTTCCAGATTGAAAGCTAAGAGCCCTGACCCCAAGTGAGGCGTCATTGTACAACTCAGAGTACAGAAATAGCCACCGTCGAGTGCAGATAGTTTCACTAGCAAGCCTGAAGCCTTACCATAAATCCCTTCTCAGTGGTGGTCAATAACGCGAAGGGCCCCAAAGGACGTATTGGCTGTGTTTTATGGTGTGTGGCCATGAATCTACAAAGGGACTAGAGGTGTAAGAATGTAAATAAAGACGTTTGCACGAGCTGCAAGTTTTCGGTCTTTGTTGCCAGTGAATCTCAGGATACTGGATCAAATGCCTTCGAAGACTCGCCGTGCGCAATTAGACACTGGCATCCGCTACTGCTAGTTCGCTGTTTAGTGCATATTTGTATCATAGCAAGTCTAATTCCTAGATGAAGTCTAGATGATTTCGTTTGGTGGGTCTGTTTTGCAATTCAGAGAAATTGTTTGTCACAAAAGCAAGTGTTTCAGTTTATGTACATCCATGCTTGAATGTGCATTTCTTGTTTTTATTGTTTCCAGTATAGAGTTATCGGTAATATGAAGATAAAATTGTTATCATTTGTTTCCTTCTTTTATCGAGTTCTTCTCTCATTTGCTTTGTAGCAGATTATTTTGAAGGGGCTCTTAAAGTCTTTCGCAACGACCTTGAGTCTCCTTTCACGAACGATGAAGTGACTCGCAAGTGCAAAAGGGAAGCCAGGGGTTTTCCCTTCCAAACTGCCAAAAACTGCATTGCGCATTTGTCTAAACTTTACAACCTTCCAATGGTTCACAGGTTGAATAGATATTTATTCAGCAATCCAGCAATTATGACACAAACTTAAATTATTCGATTTTTACTTCAAAACGCACAAGTACATTTTCCCTATAAATTGTTGTTCTAAAACAATACCTTGCTCTTGCTGCGTCGGGCAGCCTCTGTGGAGGAGGAGGATCTCCCGGCAGTGTCTGTTTTCCCCATGCGTTGAGTACTGTTATGAAAGAACATGGCGGCAAGGGTTTTGAACTTCGACGAAAGCTCAAGGTTTGATACTAAATTTTACTTTGACGTTTGAAGACTATTCACATTTCATAATTCACTTCCAGTTTAGTTGGCTAATTAAGTTTTACGTTTTTGTGTTACTACGTGTAGGCCTATCCGGTTGGTTGTTTTTTCTGTGGCTGAAAGATTTCTATAGAGGTTTTGATTGAGCGTAGTAAATGCTGTTGTGAACAATTCTGCAGGAATATTTGCGCATTCCATCATTAGCCTAATATAAGGGTGATCCCTGAACATTTGGAAGTCACACTGCTTCACCCTTGTTCAACTATGATCGTGAAGTGAGATAGGCCGCTATTTTGACATTACAACGTAGAAGTATGCACATCTAAGAAAACTTTGAGCAGTCCACAGGACTTAAAAATGTCCCGTTTAATTAAAAAAAAATGTCCTGTTTCTATGTGAAATTTGAGAGTTAACTTTAGATTCTTGTATGTTTGTACTTAATTAATTTTCTAATATAGATTGAAATTTTGATAGGTAGAGGTGATCCGAACAGTTTCTTGCAAGTGTTGTTGAACAGATTTTTCAAATGTTCACTGAACAAAAAAGCAAGTGAAAACATTTCATCCATGTTAGGCAACAATCGTATTTACTACATTAGAAATTGCAATATAGAATGTATATTTATTTATCAAAAGGATAAATAAACAGCTTCTTGCTCTTGCTCATGTTCTACCGAATAGCCATGAAACTCTTAAGTTTCATGTGAAATTTGAAGAGTTAACTTTATATTCTTGTATGTTTGTACTTAATTAAATTTTGTATCTCTCCCTAGAGTGAACTTTTGTTTGGAAAAGGTGATCTCAACAGTTCTTGCACGTATTATTGAACATATTATTCAAACAAGTGAGTCATCAGTAGGTTATTAAGAAAATACCGTTAAATATAGCTTCATAACCAAGAAAAATAAATTGATGAATACCGGCTACTTTGACGAGGCTATAGGCTTGTAGAGTAGGTCAAAAATTTGTTGTTTTAAAACTGACGCATTCTCTGCCGGCTAATTCTTGCGGAATATGGGGAATATAGTCAAGTGCAGTACTTTAAAATACTTACATTTGATAGTACATAACATTCAGGCTATTTATTTGTAAAAAAATGGTCGAAAATTGGTCATTTTGGCAAGGCTGTAGCCTTGGCCTTTTGTGTAAATCGGGGCAACCTCGAAAACAACTTATATCTGGCAAATATACATCTAAAAGCTAAACAAAGTACACCAACAGGTTTCCCTTGTACTGCTCTACAAGAAAATGGTAGAAAAAAAGGACGGAATTTTCCATCAGCTTTGATCAATTTTGCAAGGCTATAGACTTGGCGTTTTGTGTAAGACGGGGAAACTTCGAAAACCACTCATATCTTGTAAAATACAGGTCTAAGGGCTGAACCAAGTACACCCAAAGGTTGCTTTTGATCTGCTCTACAAGACACTGGTAGAAAAGAAGTTTTGAATTTTGCATCAGTTATGAACAATTTTGCAAGGCTGTAGCCTTGGCGTTTTGCGCAAAACGGGGCAAGTTCGAAAACCACTCATATCTTGCAAAATACGCGTCTAAGAGCTGAACCAAGTACACCCACAGGTTGCTTTTGATCTGCTCTACAAGACACTGGTAGAAAAGAAGTTGGGAATTTTCCATCAGTTTTGACCAATTTTGCAAGGCTATAGCCTTGGCGTTTTGCGTAAAACGGGGCAAGTTCGAAAACCACTCATATCTTGCAAAATACGCGTCTAAGAGCTGAACCAAGTACACCACAGGTTGCTTTTGATCTGCTCTACAAGACACTGGTAGAAAAGAAGTTCGGAATTTTCCATCAGTTTTGACCAATTTTGCAAGGCTATAGCCTTGGCGTTTTGCGTAAAACGGGGCAAGTTCGAAAACCACTCATATCTTGCAAAATACGCGTCTAAGAGCTGAACCAAGTACACCAGGTTGCTTTTGATCTGCTCTACAAGACACTGGTAGAAAAGAAGTTCGGAATTTTCCATCAGTTTTGACCAATTTTGCAAGGCTATAGCCTTGGCGTTTTGCGTAAAACGGGGCAAGTTCGAAAACCACTCATATCTTGCAAAATACGCGTCTAGAGCTGAACCAAGTACACCACAGGTTGCTTTTGATCTGCTCTACAAGACACTGGTAGAAAAGAAGTTCGGAATTTTCCATCAGTTTTGACCAATTTTGCAAGGCTATAGCCTTGGCGTTTTGCGCAAAACGGGGCAAGTTCGAAAACCACTCATATCTTGCAAAATACGCGTCTAAGAGCTGAACCAAGTACACCACAGGTTGCTTTTGATCTGCTCTACAAGACACTGGTAGAAAAGAAGTTCGGAATTTTCCATCAGTTTTGACCATTTTTGCAAGGCTATAGCCTTGGCGTTTTGCGCAAACGGGGCAAGTTCGAAAACCACTCATATCTTGCAAAATACGCGTCTAAGAGCTGAACCAAGTACACCACAGGTTGCTTTTGATCTGCTCTACAAGACACTGGTAGAAAAGAAGTTCGGAATTTTCCATCAGTTTTGACCAATTTTGCAAGGCTATAGCCTTGGCGTTTTGCGCAAAACGGGGCAAGTTCGAAAACCACTCATATCCAAAATACGCGTCTAAGAGCTGAACCAAGTACACCACAGGTTGCTTTTGATCTGCTCTACAAGACACTGGTAGAAAAGAAGTTCGGAATTTTCCATCAGTTTTGACCAATTTTGCAAGGCTATAGCCTTGGCGTTTTGCGCAAAACGGGGCAAGTTCGAAAACCACTCATATCTTGCAAAATACGCGTCTAAGAGCTGAACCAAGTACACCCACAGGTTGCTTTTGATCTGCTCTACAAGACACTGGTAGAAAAGAAGTTCGGAATTTTCCATCAGTTTTGACCAATTTTGCAAGGCTATAGCCTTGGCGTTTTGCGAAAACGGGGCAAGTTCGAAAACCACTCATATCTTGCAAAATACGCGTCTAAGAGCTGAACCAAGTACACCACAGGTTGCTTTTGATCTGCTCTACAAGACACTGGTAGAAAAGAAGGTCGGAATTTTCCATCAGTTTTGACCAATTTTGCAAGGCTATAGCCTTGGCGTTTTGCGTAAAACGGGGCAAGTTCGAAAACCACTCATATCTTGCAAAATACGCGTCTAAGAGCTGAACCAAGTACACCACAGGTTGCTTTTGATCTGCTCTACAAGACACTGGTAGAAAAGAAGTTCGGAATTTTCCATCAGTTTTGACCAATTTTGCAAGGCTATAGCCTTGGCGTTTTGCGTAAAACGGGGCAAGTTCGAAAACCACTCATATCTTCAAAATACGCGTCTAAGAGCTGAACCAAGTACACCACAGGTTGCTTTTGATCTGCTCTACAAGACACTGGTAGAAAAGAAGTTCGGAATTTTCCATCAGTTTTGACCAATTTTGCAAGGCTATAGCCTTGGCGTTTTGCGAAAACGGGGCAAGTTCGAAAACCACTCATATCTTGCAAAATACGCGTCTAGAGCTGAACCAAGTACCCACAGGTTGCTTTTGATCTGCTCTACAAGACACTGGTAGAAAAGAAGTTCGGAATTTTCCATCAGTTTTGACCAATTTTGCAAGGCTATAGCCTTGGCGTTTTGCGTAAAACGGGGCAAGTTCGAAAACCACTCATATCTTGCAAAATACGCGTCTAAGAGCTGAACCAAGTACACCCACAGGTTGCTTTTGATCTGCTCTACAAGACACTGGTAGAAAAGAAGTTCGGAATTTTCCATCAGTTTTGACCAATTTTGCAAGGCTATAGCCTTGGCGTTTTGCGCAAAACGGGGCAAGTTCGAAAACCACTCATATCTTGCAAAATACGCGTCTAAGAGCTGAACCAAGTACACCACAGGTTGCTTTTGATCTGCTCTACAAGACACTGGTAGAAAAGAAGTTCGGAATTTTCCATCAGTTTTGACCATTTTTGCAAGGCTATAGCCTTGGCGTTTTGCGCAAAACGGGGCAAGTTCGAAAACCACTCATATCTTGCAAAATACGCGTCTAAGAGCTGAACCAAGTACACCACAGGTTGCTTGATCTGCTCTACAAGACACTGGTAGAAAAGAAGTCGGAATTTTCCATCAGTTTTGACCAATTTTGCAAGGCTATAGCCTTGGCGTTTTGCGAAAACGGGGCAAGTTCGAAAACCACTCATATCTTGCAAAATACGCGTTAAGAGCTGAACCAAGTACACCACAGGTTGCTTTGATCTGCTCTACAAGACACTGGTAGAAAAGAAGTCGGAATTTTCCATCAGTTTTGACCAATTTTGCAAGGCTATAGCCTTGGCGTTTTGCGTAAAACGGGGCAAGTTCGAAAACCACTCATATCTTCCAAAATACGCGTCTTAGAGCTGAACCAAGTACACCACAGGTTGCTTTTGATCTGCTCTACAAGACACTGGTAGAAAAGAAGTTCGGAATTTTCCATCAGTTTTGACCAATTTTGCAAGGCTATAGCCTTGGCGTTTTGCGCAAAACGGGGCAAGTTCGAAAACCACTCATATCTTGCAAAATACGCGTCTTAAGAGCTGAACCAAGTACACCCACAGGTTGCTTTTGATCTGCTCTACAAGACACTGGTAGAAAAGAAGTTCGGAATTTTCCATCAGTTTTGACCATTTTGCAAGGCTATAGCCTTGGCGTTTTGCGCAAAACGGGGCAATTCGAAAACCACTCATATCTTCCAAAATACGCGTCTAGAGCTGAACCAAGTACACCACAGGTTGCTTTTGATCTGCTCTACAAGACACTGGTAGAAAAGAAGTTCGGAATTTTCCATCAGTTTTGACCAATTTTGCAAGGCTATAGCCTTGGCGTTTTGCGCAAAACGGGGCAAGTTCGAAAACCACTCATATCTTCCAAAATACGCGTCTAAGAGCTGAACCAAGTACACCACAGGTTGCTTTTGATCTGCTCTACAAGACACTGGTAAAAAGGAAGTTCGGAATTTTCCATCAGTTTTGACCAATTTTGCAAGGCTATAGCCTTGGCGTTTTGCGTAAAACGGGGCAAGTTCGAAAACCACTCATATCTTGCAAAATACGCGTTTAAGAGCTGAACCAAGTACACCACAGGTTGCTTTTGATCTGCTCTACAAGACACTGGTAGAAAAGAAGTTCGGAATTTTCCATCAGTTTTGACCAATTTTGCAAGGCTATAGCCTTGGCGTTTTGCGAAAACGGGGCAAGTTCGAAAACCACTCATATCTTCAAAATACGCGTCTAAGAGCTGAACCAAGTACACCACAGGTTGCTTTTGATCTGCTCTACAAGACACTGGTAGAAAAGAAGTTCGGAATTTTCCATCAGTTTTGACCAATTTTGCAAGGCTATAGCCTTGGCGTTTTGCGCAAAACGGGCAAGTTCGAAAACCACTCATATCTTGCAAAATACGCGTCTTAGAGCTGAACCAAGTACACCACAGGTTGCTTTTGATCTGCTCTACAAGACACTGGTAGAAAAGAAGTTCGGAATTTTCATCAGTTTTGACCAATTTTGCAAGGCTATAGCCTTGGCGTTTTGCGCAAAACGGGGCAAGTTCGAAAACCACTCATATCTTCCAAAATACGCGTCTAAGAGCTGAACCAAGTACCCACAGGTTGCTTTTGATCTGCTCTACAAGACACTGGTAGAAAAGAAGTTCGGAATTTTCCATCAGTTTTGACCAATTTTGCAAGGCTATAGCCTTGGCGTTTTGCGAAACGGGGCAAGTTCGAAAACCACTCATATCTTCCAAAATACGCGTTAAGAGCTGAACCAAGTACACCACAGGTTGCTTTTGATCTGCTCTACAAGACACTGGTAGAAAAGAAGTTCGGAATTTTCCATCAGTTTTGACCAATTTTGCAAGGCTATAGCCTTGGCGTTTTGCGAAAACGGGGCAAGTTCGAAAACCACTCATATCTTGCAAAATACGCGTCTAAGAGCTGAACCAAGTACACCACAGGTTGCTTTTGATCTGCTCTACAAGACACTGGTAGAAAAGAAGTTCGGAATTTTCCATCAGTTTTGACCAATTTTGCAAGGCTATAGCCTTGGCGTTTTGCGCAAAACGGGGCAAGTTCGAAAACCACTCATATCTTGAAAATACGCGTCTTAAGAGCTGAACCAAGTACACCACAGGTTGCTTTTGATCTGCTCTACAAGACACTGGTAGAAAAGAAGTTCGGAATTTTCCATCAGTTTTGACCAATTTTGCAAGGCTATAGCCTTGGCGTTTTGCGCAAAACGGGGCAAGTTCGAAAACCACTCATATCTTGCAAAATACGCGTCTAAGAGCTGAACCAAGTACACCCACAGGTTGCTTTTGATCTGCTCTACAAGACACTGGTAGAAAAGAAGTTCGGAATTTTCCATCAGTTTTGACCAATTTTGCAAGGCTATAGCCTTGGCGTTTTGCGCAAAACGGGGCAAGTTCGAAAACCACTCATATCTTGCAAAATACGCGTCTAAGAGCTGAACCAAGTACACCCACAGGTTGCTTTTGATCTGCTCTACAAGACACTGGTAGAAAAGAAGTTCGGAATTTTCCATCAGTTTTGACCAATTTTGCAAGGCTATAGCCTTGGCGTTTTGCGCAAAACGGGGCAAGTTCGAAAACCACTCATATCTTGAAAATACGCGTCTTAAGAGCTGAACCAAGTACACCACAGGTTGCTTTTGATCTGCTCTACAAGACACTGGTAGAAAAGAAGTTCGGAATTTTCCATCAGTTTTGACCAATTTTGCAAGGCTATAGCCTTGGCGTTTTGCGCAAAACGGGCAAGTTCGAAAACCACTCATATCTTCCAAAATACGCGTCTAAGAGCTGAACCAAGTACACCACAGGTTGCTTTTGATCTGCTCTACAAGACACTGGTAGAAAAGAAGTTCGGAATTTTCCATCAGTTTTGACCAATTTTGCAAGGCTATAGCCTTGGCGTTTTGCGCAAAACGGGGCAAGTTCGAAAACCACTCATATCTTCCAAAATACGCGTCTTAAGAGCTGAACCAAGTACACCCACAGGTTGCTTTTGATCTGCTCTACAAGACACTGGTAGAAAAGAAGTTCGGAATTTTCCATCAGTTTTGACCAATTTTGCAAGGCTATAGCCTTGGCGTTTTGCAAAACGGGGCAAGTTCGAAAACCACTCATATCTTGCAAAATACGCGTTAAGAGCTGAACCAAGTACACCACAGGTTGCTTTTGATCTGCTCTACAAGACACTGGTAGAAAAGAAGTTGGAATTTTCCATCAGTTTTGACCAATTTTGCAAGGCTATAGCCTTGGCGTTTTGCAAAACGGGGCAAGTTCGAAAACCACTCATATCTTGCAAAATACGCGTCTAAGAGCTGAACCAAGTACACCCACAGGTTGCTTTTGATCTGCTCTACAAGACACTGGTAGAAAAGAAGTTCGGAATTTTCCATCAGTTTTGACCAATTTTGCAAGGCTATAGCCTTGGCGTTTTGCGCAAAACGGGGCAAGTTCGAAAACCACTCATATCTTGCAAAATACGCGTCTAAGAGCTGAACCAAGTACACCACAGGTTGCTTTTGATCTGCTCTACAAGACACTGGTAGAAAAGAAGTTGGAATTTTCCATCAGTTTTGACCAATTTTGCAAGGCTATAGCCTTGGCGTTTTGCGCAAAACGGGGCAAGTTCGAAAACCACTCATATCTTCCAAAATACGCGTCTAAGAGCTGAACCAAGTACACCACAGGTTGCTTTTGATCTGCTCTACAAGACACTGGTAGAAAAGAAGTTCGGAATTTTCCATCAGTTTTGACCAATTTTGCAAGGCTATAGCCTTGGCGTTTTGCGAAAACGGGGCAAGTTCGAAAACCACTCATATCTTGCAAAATACGCGTTAAGAGCTGAACCAAGTACACCACAGGTTGCTTTTGATCTGCTCTACAAGACACTGGTAGAAAAGAAGTTCGGAATTTTCCATCAGTTTTGACCAATTTTGCAAGGCTATAGCCTTGGCGTTTTGCGTAAAACGGGGCAAGTTCGAAAACCACTCATATCTTGCAAAATACGCGTCTTAAGAGCTGAATCAAGTACACCACAGGTTGCTTTTGATCTGCTCTACAAGACACTGGTAGAAAAGAAGTTCGGAATTTTCCATCAGTTTTGACCAATTTTGCAAGGCTATAGCCTTGGCGTTTTGCGCAAAACGGGGCAAGTTCGAAAACCACTCATATCCAAAATACGCGTCTAAGAGCTGAACCAAGTACACCACAGGTTGCTTTTGATCTGCTCTACAAGACACTGGTAGAAAAGAAGTTCGGAATTTTCCATCAGTTTTGACCAATTTTGCAAGGCTATAGCCTTGGCGTTTTGCGAAAACGGGGCAAGTTCGAAAACCACTCATATCTTGCAAAATACGCGTCTAGAGCTGAACCAAGTACACCACAGGTTGCTTTTGATCTGCTCTACAAGACACTGGTAGAAAAGAAGTTCGGAATTTTCCATCAGTTTTGACCATTTTGCAAGGCTATAGCCTTGGCGTTTTGCGAAAACGGGGCAAGTTCGAAAACCACTCATATCTTGCAAAATACGCGTCTAAGAGCTGAACCAAGTACCCACAGGTTGCTTTTGATCTGCTCTACAAGACACTGGTAGAAAAGAAGTTCGGAATTTTCCATCAGTTTTGACCAATTTTGCAAGGCTATAGCCTTGGCGTTTTGCGCAAAACGGGGCAAGTTCGAAAACCACTCATATCTTGCAAAATACGCGTCTAAGAGCTGAACCAAGTACACCACAGGTTGCTTTTGATCTGCTCTACAAGACACTGGTAGAAAAGAAGTTCGGAATTTTCCATCAGTTTTGACCAATTTTGCAAGGCTATAGCCTTGGCGTTTTGCGCAAACGGGGCAAGTTCGAAAACCACTCATATCTTCCAAAATACGCGTCTAGAGCTGAACCAAGTACACCACAGGTTGCTTTTGATCTGCTCTACAAGACACTGGTAGAAAAGAAGTTCGGAATTTTCCATCAGTTTTGACCAATTTTGCAAGGCTATAGCCTTGGCGTTTTGCGAAAACGGGGCAAGTTCGAAAACCACTCATATCTTGCAAAATACGCGTCTAAGAGCTGAACCAAGTACACCACAGGTTGCTTTTGATCTGCTCTACAAGACACTGGTAGAAAAGAAGTTCGGAATTTTCCATCAGTTTTGACCAATTTTGCAAGGCTATAGCCTTGGCGTTTTGCGTAAAACGGGGCAAGTTCGAAAACCACTCATATCTTCCAAAATACGCGTCTAAGAGCTGAACCAAGTACACCACAGGTTGCTTTTGATCTGCTCTACAAGACACTGGTAGAAAAGAAGTTCGGAATTTTCCATCAGTTTTGACCAATTTTGCAAGGCTATAGCCTTGGCGTTTTGCGCAAAACGGGGCAAGTTCGAAAACCACTCATATCTTCCAAAATACGCGTCTAAGAGCTGAACCAAGTACACCCACAGGTTGCTTTTGATCTGCTCTACAAGACACTGGTAGAAAAGAAGTTCGGAATTTTCCATCAGTTTTGACCATTTTTGCAAGGCTATAGCCTTGGCGTTTTGCGCAAACGGGGCAAGTTCGAAAACCACTCATATCTTCCAAAATAGCGTCTAAGAACCTGAACCAAGTCCACAAGGTTGCGTTTTGCGCAAAACGGGGCAATTCGAAAACCACTCATATCTTCCAAAATACGCGTCTAGAGCTGAACCAAGTACACCACAGGTTGCTTTTGATCTGCTCTACAAGACACTGGTAGAAAAGAAGTTCGGAATTTTCCATCAGTTTTGACCAATTTTGCAAGGCTATAGCCTTGGCGTTTTGCGCAAAACGGGGCAAGTTCGAAAACCACTCATATCTTGCAAAATACGCGTCTAGAGCTGAACCAAGTACACCACAGGTTGCTTTTGATCTGCTCTACAAGACACTGGTAGAAAAGAAGTTCGGAATTTTCCATCAGTTTTGACCATTTTGCAAGGCTATAGCCTTGGCGTTTTGCGAAAACGGGGCAAGTTCGAAAACCACTCATATCTTCCAAAATACGCGTCTAAGAGCTGAACCAAGTACACCACAGGTTGCTTTTGATCTGCTCTACAAGACACTGGTAGAAAAGAAGTTCGGAATTTTCCATCAGTTTTGACCATTTTGCAAGGCTATAGCCTTGGCGTTTTGCGAAAACGGGGCAAGTTCGAAAACCACTCATATCTTCCAAAATACGCGTCTAAGAGCTGAACCAAGTACACCACAGGTTGCTTTTGATCTGCTCTACAAGACACTGGTAGAAAAGAAGTTCGGAATTTTCCATCAGTTTTGACCAATTTTGCAAGGCTATAGCCTTGGCGTTTTGCGCAAACGGGGCAAGTTCGAAAACCACTCATATCTTGCAAAATACGCGTCTAGAGCTGAACCAAGTACACCACAGGTTGCTTTTGATCTGCTCTACAAGACACTGGTAGAAAAGAAGTTCGGAATTTTCCATCAGTTTTGACCAATTTTGCAAGGCTATAGCCTTGGCGTTTTGCGCAAACGGGGCAAGTTCGAAAACCACTCATATCTTGCAAAATACGCGTCTAAGAGCTGAACCAAGTACACCACAGGTTGCTTTTGATCTGCTCTACAAGACACTGGTAGAAAAGAAGTTCGGAATTTTCCATCAGTTTTGACCAATTTTGCAAGGCTATAGCCTTGGCGTTTTGCGCAAAACGGGGCAAGTTCGAAAACCACTCATATCTTGCAAAATACGCGTCTTAAGAGCTGAACCAAGTACACCCACAGGTTGCTTTTGATCTGCTCTACAAGACACTGGTAGAAAAGAAGTTCGGAATTTTCCATCAGTTTTGACCAATTTTGCAAGGCTATAGCCTTGGCGTTTTGCGCAAAACGGGGCAAGTTCGAAAACCACTCATATCTTGCAAAATACGCGTCTAAGAGCTGAACCAAGTACACCACAGGTTGCTTTTGATCTGCTCTACAAGACACTGGTAGAAAAGAAGTTCGGAATTTTCCATCAGTTTTGACCAATTTTGCAAGGCTATAGCCTTGGCGTTTTGCGAAAACGGGGCAAGTTCGAAAACCACTCATATCTTGCAAAATACGCGTCTAAGAGCTGAACCAAGTACACCCACAGGTTGCTTTTGATCTGCTCTACAAGACACTGGTAGAAAAGAAGTTCGGAATTTTCCATCAGTTTTGACCAATTTTGCAAGGCTATAGCCTTGGCGTTTTGCGCAAAACGGGGCAAGTTCGAAAACCACTCATATCTTGCAAAATACGCGTCTAAGAGCTGAACCAAGTACACCACAGGTTGCTTTTGATCTGCTCTACAAGACACTGGTAGAAAAGAAGTTCGGAATTTTCCATCAGTTTTGACCATTTTGCAAGGCTATAGCCTTGGCGTTTTGCGCAAACGGGGCAAGTTCGAAAACCACTCATATCTTCCAAAATACGCGTCTAAGAGCTGAACCAAGTACACCACAGGTTGCTTTTGATCTGCTCTACAAGACACTGGTAGAAAAGAAGTTCGGAATTTTCCATCAGTTTTGACCATTTTGCAAGCTATAGCCTTGGCGTTTTGCGAAAACGGGGCAAGTTCGAAAACCACTCATATCTTGCAAAATACGCGTCTAAGAGCTGAACCAAGTACACCACAGGTTGC